>VDFB02281492.1:293050931-293216656 GCA_007258455.2 Sequoia sempervirens
TTGAAAGCATATAATATGGGTTTACATGCAACCAAAAGAAGTGAGAGATGATGCTATCAAACATTCTTGAACTTAAGAATTTTCCATGGAACAAATATGTACATATAATTGTAATTTACACAAAATGATTTACAACTATGTACAAGTTACTATAAGTTCTCATTTGAACATGTATAGGGTTACAAGTGAACTTGAAAACCATGGATATAATCTAAGTCAAAGATTCTAGTTCAGCATGCTCTTCAATAACATGTAGAATTTTTTGGTGATCATCACTATCTAGTCTCCATTTTCTTCGGCCACGTGCATGTGGAACTGCATTGAGATGTAGACTGGCAGCAATTATAAAGTGACTATATTGATATACCTTATTATCAGGTTGATAGTCAACAAAATGAATCCCATGCTGAACAAATTTGACTTGCTTTAGATATGTCCCTTGTACTACAACAGAACCTGCATGGTAAACATGAACCTAAGGTAAGACATATGAACATGTGTGCAATATTTTCATGCACAAGGTTTGTACAATATATATTTAACGTTTATAATGTAATGTGCACATGTGAATACAATGTATATAAAATTTTAAATTCAAACTCACCTGTGGGAAATAACATTTCATCACTTGTTTTAGGTTTTGTTAGCTTATTCCTCTCTTCTGTGCAACACAATAAATATACTTCTTACCTTTGATGTTTTGATACGGTATGTTGCCAAAAGCATCTCTATAAATTTACACAAAAAAAAAAATACAAAAATTAGAAATGTCTAAGATGGATTAACTAGATATATAATAAAAATTTAAATTGTTGAAAACTTACCGTGTATACCTTTTCAACAATCGAAATATGGTCATAATCAATTGAAATCAAAGGAGATATCTTCAAATCTTTCTTCCTCGTCTTCATCATATTTACGAAACAAGTAGTAGCCTTTCGCTATCCCATTTAGCAACATGTCAAGTTCTTGATTGTTGCATGCATATCGATTTCCCTCAATACACTCGATCACGAAGCAAAGAGTAATCCCTTGTGTCTAATATCCATCCATAGCGACTATCTGAACTCCTAACACAATGCAAAGATCTTGTTTTTTCTACCCTCTCGCATCCATGCATCGATCTTCTATCCACACCTAGATACATATGTACAACAAAAAACTTATGTGAACAAATATGTATATATATTTTAAATTTAAATAAATTCAAATTTTTGATTTAATGTAATTTATACATACCTGATATCTCCCAAAACACTCTATGTGGAATGTGTCGATTTGTTCTTGAAGATGTGCCGACCACATTTGATGCAAAGTGTTTCTTGCACCATTCAACAACATCATGTGCATTGTCTAGATGATCTTCTGGATAACTCATTTGATGCTTTCTTAAAGCTTGTTTGATGCAAGCTCCTGCTCCATCATGCTCACCCTTTCCATGCCCACTCTAAAAAAAACTCCAAACATGTGGTATTTTGTAGATTTTATGATATCTACAAAGTGCATAGAATAGTCGTGAAGATTTGAATTGTGCCGCACATCCATCTGACCATACAAAATGATTTTCAAATTTGACACCCCTACTTCTCAAATTCTCAAAAAATATTGTAAAACAATGTTGGACAAAAAGTGTGTCATGCTCTTTATCATCACTAATATAAAAGTGATATTCTTTTTTAATGAATCGTTCTTCATCTGTACTCTCAACACCATCCAATTCTCATCTTTCCACTTTCATTCATGTCCTTAAATCTAGTGTGCCTCTATCTACCCTTGACGACTAATGTTTAAAGGCTTGTTGAGATGAAAAGTAATATTGATTCATACCTATTAAAACAAAAAAATACATACATATAAAAATCAAACACAATTCAATTTCTATTAAAAATTTTATATCCATTTTGTTGGGATTTTGATCCTAGATTTAGGATACACAATATTAAGGAAGATCCCTTGTACATTCAAGGTTCTTTAGTACTACATATTTGGATTTTGTGTATGATGATAAGTTATTATTAAGTTCTTCCCATGAAATTTAATAGTATTATCTTCCATTTAGGTCTATTTTTTAATATTGAAATTGGCCAATGCAAATATTAGGAATGTTAGATTGAAGTTTATTATTTTAGATTTTTTGACTATAAACAAGGATCGACAAAGTATATACATTCTTAACATTTGCATGTGCAAGTGAGATGAATGTAAAGAACTAAAGTTGTTAGAAGCTACCACACTTAATTATGGATCTTCTAATGCTTCATCTACATCATCCTACCCTTGTAAATTTGAAGAAAATTATTTCCAAAGGATAGTAAAAATAATAGAGTGGCCATTGGCCACAAACTATACATTATAAATGTTTCTAATATAATTATGACTCTAAAGCCTCCACCTTTTCCTTTGTAAAATGTGTAAAATTTACTTAGTGCTTGCTGATTACTTCCTCCTATTAGGCCATTAGATAAATCTAAAGTTACCCAAAAGATATAATGAGAAGAATTTTGTTATTAAATTGTAGAGTTAATTGTAATTATACTCAACATTTATGGGATTAAGGGCAATTGATTAGTTTGATTCATAAAAAAAAGAAAAGGTTGAGGTAATATTGGGGTCAATCCTTCAATTATTTCCTCTAATGAAAATTTCAATATTTTACACTAAATAAATCAATAAAATGGTTTTATATGAGGTCATGTGAGATTGGGGTACATATACATGTTGGCGAAATCATTATTCACCCATGTATGTGAGATGATAATTTGTTGGTATTAATAAAATTATAAAGTCTTATTCTTCTTCTTATGTACTAGTGATTGACTTTTAGAAATTTCTATGGACTAACTAGTATTCAAACTTAGGACCTCCCATTTGGTGTTAGGATGCTCTACTATTGAGCTAATGGCTCACATTGTGATGAGTCTTTTTATGGCTTAGGTGTGTATCATTTCTCCAACACACTCCCTTGAGCCACAACATAGGTGTCAAATGCACCTAGCTTGGCTCTAATACCATACAAGAATACCAATTATGAGGACCTCCTATAAAAATATGACATGAAAAACCGTGAACAATATTTAAAAGATAATCCATAGTCTATCTTATTATTTATGCATATTTTCTAGGACCACCTATGCCCAAAACACAAAATAGTTTTTGTAAATACACCAATTAGATCTTATAAAATGCATTACTTAGATCAAATTATATGGTAAATTAAATATAATTAATGATTACTTTTTCTTTTAGTATGAAAGAGGTTAAATTCCAATATATGTTCTAGTGGGCTTGATTGAGTGACAAGGTGGAGTGATTGTTGTAATGAAGAACTTGCTAGGAAAGCTAACCAAGTTAAAATGTACACCTATACATACATCATTGTGGTAATATAGACCTATGTCATAAAACACAATTGAATCCTATTAGTTCCAAAGTATTTTAGCAAAGAAGAGATAGAGGAATTTCCAACATGAGGCATAATTCAATCATAATATAATAAAACCATTAATCCATAGTTCTATGTATAAATGGACTGTTGTAGAGGAAAAGATACACATTTAATTTGCAAGGCATAACTCAACAATATGAAAACATATAGTAGAATATTGTACATTATTCTCAGGATTTTTTCTTATTTGTGAGAAATGCAAACCTTCCATGCTAATTTTCTCTAAAACACACAAATATAGGGGGCAGTGTAATATCCCACCCTTTCCTAAATTTTTCCATAGCTAGTGATATGATAATATCCCAACAACTCTATGAATTTTAAAATTGAATGTTATGGACTATATTAAAATTATTTTGTGGACTAATAAACTAAAGAATATTCTTGATATTTAATTACACGTCTCTTGAGAAAAACAATGATTTAATATCTTATGAGTATTAAATTAGATTATGAGTATAATTTAAAGAAGTATAGTCATGATTTTGTAATTGTCATGTAATAGACATAAATATCATTCCTTTTGTTGGTAAAACTACATATTTAGAGTAATATAATGAAGGTTAAATTTAAATGGTTTATCTAGCACTCAAATAATCATTCTAGACTAATATTTGATTTAAAATTTCTTTTACAATAATTATTGATTATATTTAATAAAAAATACTTGATATTCCCACCAAGTTATTAAGGGTGCAAATCAACTATTGAAATGGACTAAACTATTGCAAACAAGGTAAATATATATAGTAGGAGTATCAACTAATGGTGAGGCACTTTAAGTCTAATCAAACATACAATATACCAAATAATATTAATGAAATAGTGGAGAAAATAAATAAATATTCAAACCTCATGAACACTAGAATTATAATATGGAGAAACCCTTTCCAAAAATCCCACTACTAAAGAGATATGAAACTTTTATTAATATTCATAACAAGATTATAACAATCCAATCCACTCAATCTTCTTTAGTCTAATGTTTTGGCTATTTCTACATAACACTATTTAAACCTTATGTCATACATTAAATTATATATAGAGCAAGGGAAACAAGAAATGATCAATTAATTTATGTAATGAGTGGAAAAAAATCATGGTCCACAAGAAAAGAACCCATGCCCCACTATGCATTGGAACATGTACACAAAATATAAACGAACTAATGATATAGGACCTTAAATCCCATAACCTTGATAGTAACCACTCCCAATACTAGTGCTTTATGATGAAGATGTCAACTACAATAAGTCTCATCTATTATGAAAAGATGCTCCACTCTTCCCAATGTAACTCCTAGTACAATAATCATCACGATCTCCTTATTTAATTTTATTATAATAATATCTTGAGCCCATTGCTTACCTTTTCATTTTTTCTCACATATCACACTATAAAATTTTGGAGCTCATTTTCACTTTGCGAGAGTCTCTCGAGGGTTTTAATGGTGTCCAAATTGATATTTTTTAGCTTAATGCATCAAGCTCATTAATATTTTTAATTTTAAGAAAATATTAAAATCAAAGCTCTAGACTGTAATTTATGCCCTTTAGAAATAATTTAGAAAAAAGCAACATTAAAGATAAGATTTTAAGTGAATGGAACACTAATCCCAACTTACACCAACCAAGTACAAATGGGTATTTAGCTTCATGGAGATTCATTCATGGTTGGTGATGGTGCATGAGTAGGCTAATAGAGGAAGAAAGACCATATGTTCATTAAGAAGAAATTGGGAGAAAAAATAAGCTAAGTTTAAATTTGTAATGATAAGAGGATCTTGATTGAATTATATATATATATAGTTCATATGAGAACCAAGGATAACATACTAGAGTAAATAAGCTTCGATAATAAAGGAATCTTGTAAGTATGGGGAAGAAAAATATATCAAACTAAATGCACTACCAAAAGATAGATCAATTGGGATTTTTTTATAGGAAAGTATGATATTTAATTGAAATCCTAATGTATTAATGTTGTATCTTCAACAATCTTGGAATGAGTACTTGGATGCCTATGTTGTCAAAAGATATTATTTTTTTACTATTAATTCTCCTCATGTTGAAATTTCCAGGAACTAGTTAGGATGCAAATCTCCACCACTAAGCTACCCACCCACTTTATGACAGGTCAATTTCTACGATTTCGTGCTAATTTTTGACACTTTTCACATTGTGAGATAATGCAAATAATTATAATGGTCATTTTAGTTTTGTGGATCATAGACCATGTGAAGATTGTGTTTATTGATCTTACTCACCAATGAATGTATGCGTTGGATCATTTTTTGTTTTATCATCATTTTATCAACAAGCATGCATATTTGAGGGTTTCTTTAAAATTGACTAATGATATGTTGGTTGAAACTATAGGATACATTATTTTACCTTAATTTTTTGGTCTAAAAGATGAGGGAAGTTCTTATTCTATGTCATATTATTTCTTCTTTAGATGTATCTCATATTTTACTTTGGTATCCATGGATAAAGCAATAACAAGCAGCATCATCTATGTCATGCCATCAAGGTATCAAATATGTTCACACTAGTAAATAGGTTACAATTGCAAGAGATCCGTATATTCCTTTATTTTAGATTAAGTCATTTAACCTTAAATAATTTAAGAACATATAAGGATCCTCTATATAAGTGCAAGGATTCTTTGCCTAATTTGTAAAATTTTTCAAAAGGAATAACAATGGTGGGAAAATCAAGACAAGATGTAACAATTTAGAATTCCTAAAGGGTTTACAATTATTAGAGCCAAAGTAGGTTATATGTAGGTTTTATATTATAAAGTGATTCAAGAATCTATAAGGCCAAAAGAACCATAAGCATTGCAAACTTTAGTTTAGAAGCATAAGGGATTGGATATTTTCATTCCTAAACATGGTTTTCATAAAAAAAATTACTCATGTAGCAAACACACTATAGAATTCACAAAGAAGGTTAAGGTTTTTAGCTTCATTTGTTATATGGAGATATTTTATTGTAATGTACGTAATCAATGATATGATTCTTGATTTTTTATAAGATTTAATATTCTAACACCTTAACAAATCAAGCTATGACTTTCATGGTTCACTCCTACATGTATGAAATTTGCATTTTTCATCTATAAGTTTGACCCCTAAATTTGAAGTTTTAAAATTATTTTGTGACCTTGACCCCTACACTTCTAGTCTTTAGAATTTATTTATCTCCATTTTTGGAGCTATGTTGGGAAGCCGGTATAATGTTTTTTTGCACTAACTTTCGGGCTCGTTTTCCTTACTCCAATGTAGTTATACAAATGGAAGCAAAATACTATATTGAAAATGCTTTAAAAACTTTCAAACGAGTGCAATTTGAATTCAACAAATTTAAAAAAAATTGCATATAGGGTTTCAAAATTAAACAAATACATGCATTTTGAACTCTAAAAAAATGGAATTTTAAATACCTCGTGCTCAATAGTGGTCGATATGCGAATTGGAATGATGAAGTTTGAAGAGAGGACCCGAAATTTGGTTTCGTCGGTGAGAGAAACTTTGTTGGGTCGCTGTTCGGATTATGTTCACCGCGCGTAGGGAGATAGTGACTGACTGGTAAAGTTCACAGTGAAAATGTGAAAGTAAAAGCATTTTTTTTGTTTTTGTCATATTCAATGGGTTCGGCCAAACCCACTTAAATATTGTTTTTTTATGGGGGCGGTGATAGGTTCGGCTGAACCAATTAAATGGTTCGGTCAAACCATAGGGTTCGGCCGAACCCATTTGATATGAAGAATGGGAAAAATTCAAAATTTCCTTCCTCTTCAAAGGTGTAAACCACTTATGTGGCTTCACCCTTTGATTTATACAAAAAATGTTACACGTTATATGGTCATGCTATGTCTTAATAGTAATTGGTTTGAGTTCAAAACTTAATTAAAGAGAAAATATTCAATAAAAAACTATCTAACCAAGTGGAAGCACTAGATATCGGAGTTACAAATCTAAATTCAAAAGAATTAGAATTTTATCCTTCATGGAAAAAAATTTATGCATTATACGATGTGCATCACTTTTTAAAAATGTTGTTTCTGAAAAAAACCAGTTTTCGTGGGAGATGGAAAAAGAAGTGCAATTTGATTCCAAAATTTTTGAAAAAAGTATTTTTAGAATCTATAGAAAAAATGTGATGAAACTCTAGTTTGCATCATCTTCAAATTCCTCACGGTTTAACCACTATAGGTTCCTGAATGTGAAGATTTAGTTAAAAAATATATTTTAGTGTCCAGTTTGGCCAAAAATTGTAAACCACTATTTTGGGATAACCCACTAGTGATTTTTAGTGATTCCAGATAGCATTCAGAACATTCCAGAATCTTCATTAGACCTCCAGGTGCACATTGATTCAACTCATTTCTTTATGTTCTACATTTATTCATTCATTACTCTTTGTTTGCATATCACATTGTGTTTTCCAACATAGCATAAATCTCAAGTTTTGCATACATAGTTAGTCACATAGATCATCCAATTACATCTAATTCATTTCATTTATCTAGATAGCGTCCTAAATTGCATAATTTGAATGAACCCATCTAGAATTTTTGGCCTACCTCTCTCCTTTTAGGTGCAAAACCCTAGAAGAGTTAGGGAGTTTTGTGGAGCCAAAAATCTACAGTTCAGGCCCTATAATTGACACCATAAATCAAACAAGGTATTTTTTTAAATTTTAACTAAAAAATATAATGATGAGTATAAGAGTATGTCAAATATTACACCATCCCTATGTCATTAATAGTGTCGATTATATTTGACAAAAAATGGAAGTTACATCATTGCACAGGAGAAACTAGGGATGCCCCAATAGAAGTTTCTTTCCAACAACCTAGAAAATGACATCCTTGACAATATCACATTCTTGTTCTTGTGGTTCTATTGTATCTCTCTCATTCTTTCCTTTGTAAAGTGTCGTTTACATGTTGGAATGTTGTTGACCTTTTTGTAGATTGGTTTACTTTGATATTCTCCTTGTTGCTTGTTAATGTGGAAATACCTACATGAGTAATAAATATGTAGATATTTTGGTTTAATTGTTAAGGGTTTGTGGGGATATTTTTCTCAAACGGAGTGAATATTTCACCTATCTTCAAAGTTACAAACTTATACCCTATACCCTCTCCATGACGACCAACCAAGTGAAGATAATACTAGTTTAGATTAGATACAACAATTACTCAAAAAAGGAAGGATAAAAGGTGATTCAATCAACTCTAGACCCATCTAGAGAATGAGGGGTAAAGAGTATAGAAAGTATAAAAGGGAAAAGCAATTAAAGGGACTACTTGTATAAGTTTTTGTAAGATGGGTCATCATGGTTGACAAGTCCTTGGATGAACTCGTTAAAAAATTGTGAGATTAAGCTCATGTTTCTTTCCTATATGGGGCATGTATAATGTAGGAGCATCCTTGGTTTTATCACAATTTGCATCACCCTAAAAAGAGAAAATAATAATAAAGTATTTATTTATAATCATTGTTACCTTTGTTGTTATATAGATTTCTTTTTCAAATAATTCATTCACATCCATTATTAACGAACTAAGATGTTGAAGGTCGACATTGGATATCTTTTATTAATTTTTGACACATGATCATAATATGATTCTTGTAAGCGTTAGTAGAATTTTGGGGAGCTAAAGAGTCATTAATCCTCCACAACTTGGAGTTATGCATACTCAAGAATATGGAACACACAAAAAAAAGGGGGTAAAGGGGCAGGGGGGGAGGGAAATTAATTAAAACTAATGGCTTGACATCCTGTACTAGTAGGCAACATTCTATAATGCGCTATTCCCTTTGTATTTCAAGTTTTAATTGGAGTGTGGGGTTATAAGATCTTAGTTTTTGGTGGAAAGAATTTTCTTAAGACCTTTGGAAATAATTTATTGGAGGTTACATTTAGACTCTAGATTTCATGAAGATGAATTTTTTGCTTTCCTTCAATAAAATAGAAAAATATATTCACATAAATGTTGATTACATAATCTAATTTTAAAAACTCTAAAATATTAAAATATTACTAACCTATATTTATTTTGAATTTCTCTCAATTTTTAGATTTATATAATTAATCAAATAACATATTTTTTTTACTTGAGAAAATTTACCCAAAGATTGGGTGGTCTTTAATTGAAAAGACTTCACTGATTGCGTTGGTAAGGTTCGTTAATACTAAAGGAAATAAGCCCGTTGTCGCCTCTGAAATTTCTAAATGAAGTCAACACACAACTGTAGGCGATTTTTTCGAGTCCTTTAAAATATTATTAAATGTGGGATCACAGAAGAGTCCTGTTTTGTATGACATACCCACTGACTTTGACTGCCAGCGACGCCCTTTTGGGTGCAGACCCCGCATCACGTGGCCTATTAGGCGGATTGCTCCTACTGCGGGCCCCGCCTCGTGTGGTAGATTTCGTGGAATGTTCCTCGTTTACCCGTATTCCATACCTATCGTCAGAATTCACGTTTGATTTGAAATGAAATGTCTGGAAGATTCCAAAAGAGACTCGCTGGCATTCCATACAAGACAATTTTTGTGACCCCACATTCGATAATATTCACGGACTAGAAAAAGAGAGAATGACCTACGGTTTTGTCTTGACTTCCCCTAGAAATTTCGAAGGGGACCACCTGCGTGTTTGTTTGTGTTGATCATTTCATATCTAGACCTCTAGGTCTAATGATGTGACAAGGACTCGATTGAATACCAAGACTCTTTCAAGCTTGATGCAAATAGACTCGTGTTATAGTACGGAGGAGAGACTCTTAAATCTTAAGGTCTTTCATATCTATTTATTTATTTGTAAGTAATTAGTCAATAAGCTGTATTTTTGGACTTGTCAGTCCACAATTTGTCTTGGCATCTATCTTATGTTTGAAATAACTTTTAACTCGTCGTGAAACGGTCTAAAAAGTTTCTAGAGAAGCTAATAAATAGAGAGGGGTTGGGGTTACATTTTAATATTTTCGTTTAAAAACTGCAAAAAATTTGTATTGCAAATCTCCGAATCAAATCGGATTTTAGTAGCCCTAAATCCCAGATATTTGTAGATCCCCTTTTTAATTACTATGAATAGATTGAAGCAACAACAGTAGGGTGATAGGTTTTGGTTTGTCTCATTTGAAAAAAATTCTATTGTGGTAATTATTTCACTCTATTTTGGTTTGGAATTGGACATACAAGGAGCTAAAGAGACATAACTACTTCAAACAATACTGTGTTTTTTCCATAGACATTTGTATATTGTTTTTGTTATATTTTCATGTTGAATTTAGACCATCTACCATAACTAAACCGAAATTAGAGAAGCAAAAAACTTAGTGGAAAAATGAATAAAAACCGTGAAGAAGTTTTCAAGATCTAGAGTTAAAGGCCTCTAGGAATGGAGTTATTTTTATTTATTTTATAGTTGGATATCTTACAAATCTATTGTTTTGGTATTTCAATTTTTTTTTAATACATAAACTTGGGAGGAATAAAATGTGGTGAGCTATATACTGTTTCTAAAATACTAACCATAAAATCTTATTAAATATTGATAAGATCCTTCATAACAGTACACAAAATTACATCTCAACATATAGCCAATAAGTTAGCTAACATTCCACCTAATTCTTTATCTGGCCATATGAGGCATCTGCAATTAGAAAATCTCTTAAAAAAATCTCAAAACCATCAAACCCTTGCTTGATTGTTCACAGTAATAGAGAAAACAAGTGGAAAACAATGAAAATTATTGTTTCATGTCATATATGGTAAAAATAATGGCATTAGTGTTCAATATTTTCATTGCAAACTTGCTTTCCCTTGAGGATTAAGTGTCATAGTCATCAAAACCCAATGAGATTTAGCCACAAAATCTAGCAATTGTGAAGATCCTCCAAGTTGAGTCCCAACAAGACTTGGAGAAGATGCAAAAAATAGGCCCATTTTGTGATATTTAGGGGCTACAATGCACATAGTAGCAAAAACTAGACTATAGTCTAAGATTGTGGTCTGTAAATTTATTTTCTTGTCAAAATCCCTTGAATCTCCCACATAGCACCAATATGTTTGTCCAATTTATACGTTAAGCTACCACAATGAACAACCATGAAAGCTTGATAAAATTTGGCATCTTTGAAAGCACCACTTAAGTTTCTCCAAAAATTTCCATGTACAAATTATTTGAAATATACCAGGACTAATCTCTTCCTTGCTCATGAAAGAAGTTTGATTGCTCAATAGACCTATCACATTATGCTTCATTAATCAAAATTTGAGGTGACTTCAAGCATTATAAATTCAAACACATGAACATATTTGGATTAAAATTATCACATTTCTTCAATATAAGATACTTTTATAGGTGTGGAGGGCATGGAGGGCATATACTTCTACCTAGTTGATCGAAGTAGTGATAATGTATCTTGTTGTTGTGCCCTGCTACAGACCCTGGCATAAAATGTTATAACATTGCAGTTTATAACAAAAGTGAGAATCATTACCATCATTGAAAGCAATCTTGCAAAGGGAAATTTAACCCATGGATTCTCTTTGGAGGTTTATTCTGTCGTTAGAGACTCAAGCATGTCTACTAAAATGTGGATGACATATTGAACATGCAACATATTGGAGTTCCACATGGAATAAAATTAGTTGAAAGTACACTCATATTTAACTAAGGCTATGAGACACTTGTTTGAAAGTGCCTTGTTAAGAGCAACACTTGTCTAACTACTGTGCCTTGCATAATTATATTTTTTTGGAAAATGTTGCTTGTCTCTCTAGGCAATTTCTAAGTCCCATGTGAATGATGCAAATTTGTTTTGAGGCAACCGATACCACTTTTCAATGGCTTAATGTGAATATATTTTAAAAATTCATTAATTTACGAGTTCTATTCTTTGGTGATTTGCATACTAATTGAAGATGTGGACGTGGTATTTAGTTTATGAAGTCAAGTGTGTGGGGTGATCTTGCTTGCTAAAATGCTACCTATACCACCCAAATTTAAGTGGGTGAATCTAAAAATCCTTTCATCATCCTCTTTGCCAAGCTTAAAAGAAAACCAAAGCTTGCTAATCCCCTGAAGTTGGGAGTTTTGCCAATAAACCTTAAGGTGCATATCTAAAAATTAAAAAATAGTGAGTTATAGCTTCTTGGAAGATTTGGTGATTAAGTGAATTACTTTGCAGTGTTAGAGTGAGTAGAATGCATTCACACATTACATTCTGTCAAGATGAGACCACTAGGAAAAAAATAATGCAATAGCCTTTTGTAGGTCAATTGTGTATAGGATTTTTGAAGATTTGGAGCCTTCCTGCATATATAATATGTGGAAACAATGAGGTTGAAAGGTTAGAATGTGTATTAGAGTGAATTTGCACCCCTTACACAAATTCTCTTCTTGCCTTTATCCACCTTAGAAAACCAAGTTTGGAGGCTTAATTACACCTAATCCCGTTGCTTGCATCCCACTTGGCACCTGTTTTGAGTATTGGTGGAAACTTTTATGTTGGGGATGCCTGCGTGACGTGTAGACATATGTGTGGTACACTTACATCCCTGGTAGATTCTTGTGGCTAAACCTGCAGAGGCATTACACTTCTCATTGGGATTCAAATTTTAACACCCTCTTCGCCCGACCAACCTGAATATGGTTGTTTTTATTCATCTCCTCTTCAAATTCTCTCCTTGGGTGCTACCACAATACTATGTCTCACTTTTGGGATGTGCTAATTTTTTCCAAAAATCATTGTTTTTAGAAAAACTAATGATTTAAGTCTTGAGAGGCTCCATCTAAAGGGTTTTAATTGAAGAGGGATAGATAAAACCCCCTTAGATCAAACCCCCTTGGATAGAACCCTTATAGTATTAAATCATACCCACAATGGAGTCTCCTTCACAGCTATCAAAATGTTTAAAAAACCACTGTTTCTTTACCTTTTGAGGTATTAAATAACATCATTTAAAAATTATATTTTTCAAGATTGTAGCCCTTGAAACTAGCTTTCCAACAAGAATAGGTTTGATATATTTTTATTTTATCATGTATTTAATTTTCAATTTTTACTAAACATAGGTTTTTCTCTAAACATTAAGCTCTTTGTTGTGCAGAGGTGGAAAAATAGTAAACCATTGTAAAAAAATTTCAAAAAATACCCATTCCCTAGATATTGATTTCCTTGTTTCACTCAAAAAAAAAAAAATTGTATTTCGATATATACACAAAAGGTTAGATTGTATAACACATAGGCATGTCCAATTATAGTTACAGTGACTTAAAAAATTAATTTTAAAAAAATATACAGCAAAAAATTATGAAAAAATATCCTTTCCCTAGATATTGATGTTGATAATATATATTCCAAACATTATAATTTAATCTTTTATAGAAAAAAAGTTATGTTGTATGACACAAACATTACTTTATGAAAATGTTGTTTTCTATCTAAAACTAGTTATTAAAGGAGATGTTGAAATATTCATAATTTATTTTAGAAAATTTTTAAAAAATTATATTTAGAATCTACACACAAATTTCCACAAATCACTAGTTCACATCATCTTCAAATTCTTTATGGTTTAGTTGATGTAGGTCTAAGAAGATGAAGATTCAGTTAAAAATATTGATGTAAATGTCCATCTTGGGAAAAAAGTGAGACACAGTATTGTGATTTTACCCCTTTCAATAAAAATTTCATCCTCTAAGCATTTAGTTGAACTTCTTCACCTCATTCACAAGCTCACTTTCATACTCTTGCACTCACTCCAAGCACTTCAAGCACTACATTGCAACAAATACATCACTCCATCACTTCGATAGAGAAATTTTGGGACAACACCATTGCAACAGAGGCTCGAGTACTCTCATTTTCTCCCCCAAGAAGCCTTGAGTGCTCTTGCTGGAGGTGGTAAGCTTCCCTTTCCTCTCTTCTATCACTTGGTTGAGTAAGCACACTTACTATTTTGTAGTATTTTTGGTGTTCTCTATTATAGTACTTTCTTTATCATACTCGCTTTCTTGGTTATCCTTGGAGGTGGAAACACCTAAATAGTGGTCTGATTGAGGAAAGTCCCTATACAGCCACCCAACATTTTCCTCCTCTTTGTGTGTAGGTGAATGTGTTCTCAAGGAGCTAGCTGGCAAACGAGTTTCTTTGTGAGATCCTTCTTGCCACCCTAACTCTTGTTTTTTTGCTTTATCACATTAGAGAGTGTTTCATTTACTTAATCACGTTATTTTTTCCCTTTAGTAATAGTTAGTTGGGTCATTAGCTTATTTTCTTAGGTTTGACCTTGTCTTTGTAGTTGTTTGGCAGTATGAATGACAACACACTTTAGAGATGCCAAGGCGTCGCGTTGTTGTCCAAGGATTGCACTTTTGTCCTTGGGTAGAGAGCTCTCTGAGGTGTAGTGTTGAACTTGAAAACTAGCTCACCTAGCCCCATTTTGCATTTCGGGTTTGTAGAGTGATTGAAGGACCTTATAGTCCTCATCATTCTTGTCTGGCATATCATAACACCCCATTAAGTTGAGGTAAGTTAGGGCAACCTTCCGCATCTTGGCCCTTTGTGACCTAGGGCCTTACACATGATGGTCCCCCTCTCTTACAGAATGTAATAGTTCAGATCTAATATTTTAAATTATTTGATTTATATGATGATCAATACAAATTTACTAATTATACAATCCTATTGGGGTTGAATGTATGTCTTTGGGTGCTACCACAATAGTGGTTTACTCTTTCTAGGAGATCCTGATTTTTGCTGAAATCACATACTTTTAGAAAATATAATGATTTAAGCCTTGAAAAGTTCCATTTAAAGGATTCCAATTGAAGAGGGTTTGATTAAGCCACCTTAGACCAATCCCCCTTGGATAGAACCCCACTAGTTTTAAACCATACCTATAACAGAGTCTCCTTTACACCTATCATTTAATGTTGATGAAAACCCACTTTTGATTTACCTTTTGGGGGATCAAATGAATTCATTTAAAAATTACTTTTTGTAAGTATATAGTCCTTATTATAAGCTTCCAAAAAGGTATAATTTTATTTAAATTAAATTAAATTATTATTATTATTATTTATTTCTTGTGAATGTAGGTTTTTCACCGAAAATCAAGCTATTTGTTTTGCACATGTGGAAAAATAGAAGATTATATTTATTTTTTTTGAAAAATATGAGTGCACTAGATATTGAAGTCCTTGATCCAACATAAAAAAAATTGAATTTTGATGCATGCAAAAAAAATTATGTGTTATATGGTCTGCTTATGTTTGAATTGTAATTGGTTTGACTTCTAAACTTGATTAAGAAAAAAATATTCAATAAAACACTATGAAACCAATTTTAAGCACTAGATATCATAGTTACAAGTATAAATTCAAAAAAATTAGAATTTTATTCTTCATGGAAAAAATTTATGTGTTATACGGTGAGTATCACTCCTTGAAAATGGTGTTTACCGAAAAAAACTAGTTTTCGAAGGAGATGGAAAAAGAAGTGCAATCTAATTCCAAATTTTTTGAAAAAAAATATTTAGAATCTACAAATAAAATGTCACAAATCACTAATTAGCATCATCTTCAAATTCCTCATGGTTTAGCTGCCATAGGTGTTCGAAAGTGAAGATTTAGTTAGAAAAATTCAACTCAATGTCCAATTTGGCCAAAAATTGTAAACTAGTATTGTGGGATCACCCCTTTCTAATTAGATTCTGAAATAAATTTGTTACAAAATCATCAAAAATCACTTTGGAATAATCATGGGGCAATTGTGAGATCCTCCATTGAACTCTCAACTTGCTGAGACCCTTAAACATTTAATAAGCCACATATTAAACATTTAATAAACTACGTATTTAAATTATGGTGCCTACAATTAATAATATTGGAGAGAATATAATTTTTTTCACTTGAACATAAACCTTAAAACCTTTCTAATTTTTTTAATCTTATGGAATAGATCTATTTTAATTTGTAGAAAATAATGTATTTAAATTATAGTGCCCACAATTAGTAATATTAGAGAGAATATATATTTTTTCACTTGACCATAAACCTTAAAGCCTTTCTGATTTTTTTTAATTTTATTAAATATATCTATTTTTATTTGCAAAAAATAATGTATGATGCTACATAAGGATTATGCAATCTTATATATCTATTTTTATTTGCAGCAAAATATGTATGATGCTACATAAAGATTCAACAGTCTTAACCCCAACTTGAGATCGTATGACAACTACTAACCTCAATATGTTGCAGTCACTTTTAAATCATGCATTGGTAGCAAATAAAAATAAATTAGCTTTCTTTCAAAGTTTATCAAACCCTTCCAAGGTTGTGATTAATCTTCATTTCATACAGAAAGCTATTATAGCTTCTATTAACATATCAATGGTTGGAAAACAACATAAAATATGTTGATATCAAATGCACTGTTTGTATTTTTCAGAGGTTGTCCTGTAAATAGAGGAAGTGCCAATTAATTTAATGCCTTCAAGATTTCAACAAATTGAAATAGATACAACAATCATAGGATATGAAGTGGTTGAGACAAAAAGGTGACAAAATGTATATTAAATTGGTTGCAACTTCTCTTTGGTCAAATACATTTCTTCTATATTGTAGAGCAGAAATTAACAAAAACATCAAGAAGGATAAATTTAAGAATATGATTTAATTATAAAGTTGTGATTTTTATTTTGAAAAGATAAGATAGTTTCTTTTATATTAATTACATCTATATAATGACAATTTCTATGTGAAATCATTTTAAGTAATTGTGGGTTTTCATCTTTCAATTTTAAACCTAAAGAATTTTTGTCTCCATGTTAGTTGAACCAAATTCAATGTTCCAACAAAGAGTAGAAATAAGAAAATAGAATAATTGGTCAATATGACTTATTCTCCTTATTTGACCTCTTCTTTAAATAATTTTTTTTCTAAAAGACTTAACTCGTCAAATTTCCTTCCTGATCTTTGATTGATATTTGAAAAAAATTTAATTAAAATAAACTTTAATTATAAAAGACCTTATTTTATAATTTCTTTATTTGAGATCCTCTTTGCTATAATTTTAATTCCACTTTCTTAGTGTGAAATTCCTAAAACCCTAGAGAAAATCTATGATTGGCATTGTAAGTTTCAACTCAACTTAATGATGAAGCCCATGGTTGTTATTTATTTAACTTTATTAGCTGAACAGTTGCATGTAGTTTCAAATAGTATTAAAATATACAAAGCTTAACTAAAAATTTAGTTAGAGTAAAATTTAATTCTTATGTTGATGTCTATTTGTCATAGAGGTGTTGTTCCATGTATAGGAAGTATGACACTATCTAAAATAATCCCCACCTTGCAGATCCAACTATCTTTTGTCTTGTTTCTAAATAGAAAGCATTAGGAATTGTCAATGCTTGATTTCATTAGCATTTTTCAATTTTTTTCACTAATGGGAGTGTGTAGTAAAGAGTGAGTGCAATTTCTTGTTGGTGTATGTTGTCAAAGGGGGAGAGAAAAAGAGTTTAATGCAAGAAAAATAGTTGGATGAGTCTATGGCCCTCTTCCATTAATGTCAAAGGGGGAGAGAGAAGTTGAAAAATAGGGAGAGAGTTATAGTGGTTGAAAAACCATAGGGAGAGAAAGAGAAAGAAAAACATGTTGAAAAGCTTGTATATGAGGAGCAAAGGAGGAGAGTGATCTAGAATGTAGGTGTTGTTTGTGTTGCAAGAGAATCATGTGAAGAGAGAGGATGAAGAGTAAAGAGTTGTCCTAGTTAGGGGGAGTACTACTTATTGCAGTAATGTTGTTGGTTGCTTTTGTTGTCGATGCTTTTTTAGTAAGTAGGTGTTGGACCATCAATGACAAAGGGGGAGATTGTTGGAAGTTTGGAGATGTTGGAAGCTTGAGATATTTGTGAGTTTCATGGGTGTTGTCATTGATTTCAACCCCTTGTACATAAAGAAAGTTTTAAAATACTATTGGTATTGATGATGTGCTTGAAATTGTTGGTATTGATGTTAACATATGTTCCAGTGTTGTCATTGTTGTCTTACTTCAGTATAGCTATAGAGGTTGTTGGCCTGACTTGTGTTTCGAGAGATTGTTGTAGTTGGAAAGTGTTGCATGTTGTCGATGTGTTGCAATGATGTTAGTAATGTTGTTGATGAATTTGGTTCACTTTGTTTCCAAATGCTTTGAAAAAATTTAAATAAAAAAGAGTTCAATGTGATAGAGTTGTGTTTAGTGTTTTGCTCCGCATTTCTTCATGATTGAAGATACACTAATTCAATTTAGACATGATGATTAGAGGTGTCATATCTAGAGTTTTAGGTTTTGGATCATACTCTAGTGGAATATGTGCTTGACAATACGTATGTTTGGTGAAACAAGGTGTCTTTGAGAAATGAGATTACTTTGCATTTCTCCACAATGAAGGTTTTGGTGTTGCAAATTTAGGAACATGCTTATATTGTTAGTATCTACCTTGTCTTGAAGTTTCAAGTGTTGATTTTTTCCAAAAAGTGTTCTAGTATGTTGTATGTCTATGCAAGTATGCCTAGTTGCACAAAATGAAGGTGTTCTTGAGTTCCAGGTGGTTGCAATGTTTGTGGTGAATATTCTAATGATGGAATATTTTGAGATGTTGTATGGATATTGTAGAGTGTTGTTATGTGGTCCACAAATTTTTCTTTAGACATGGTTAAGAATGAATTTAATTGTTAAGGGTGTTATTATAGGTTTGGCCAACTTGGCGTGTTAGTGCTAATTGCAAAGGATAATTATTGTTTTAGGAAGTGTTGAGAAGTGTGTTGGTGTAGATTTGGGTCCTAGCTAAGTAGTGGCATGGTCTTCCTTCACTTCTTTCCTCGGTGGAAGTGTTTGGTGCCGATCTATTAGATGTTGCACGGTTGAGGTGTATATGTTTCCTTAAGGCCGACCTAATTATGATTGCTTTAAGTTGTGGATGGTATAAATGCAAGGAAAATTGTTGTGTAGATTTAGTGTAGTGTTTGTGATGTGAAAGATGTGAATGTGATCAAGTGTGATTATCTGAGTGTGAGCCTTAATGTTTATGACTTCCAGATGCACTGAGTAGAAGGTGTTTACATTTTAGTCTATTTGATGAGTTGTTTGTGCTTCGATGGAACTATACCTTATACATATGAGAGATGCATTGTTAGCATTTCAAATTGGTAGTGATCTACCCCTTCTTCTATTCTTCTTTCTTTTGGCAGCGATCCACTGATAGTGAGCCTTTCTTTATCTTTTTAGGCACTAAGCCTTATTATATTATGTTTTTCAATTCATATATTAGTGAGATAATCCTCATTTCTGTTTTTCCCTTTGTAGGTTTTCCATGTAAATCCGGTCTCCTTATGTGTTTGGATGTTTGGATGTGTTTTCATTATTGTTTCGTATGTTTGCATTCTATTAATGCATGATAAGGGTTTAATGGTTGTTAAGGGTTTAAGGGCTAATGTGGATATGAATGTTAATGTAGGTTTTTAATGTTTTAAAGTATACAACTGATTCACCCCCTCTTAGTTGTCATATTCTAAGGTAATATAAAGATTTGTTGGTTTGAAGTAGTAATCTTTAACTATATCAAATTCTTCATGTTACAATTACTATTGAAATTCTAATTAAAAATAACTGTAAGAAATAATTTAGATTTGGATTAGTAAAAAAATGCAGCATGAAGGATTCTTATTCTAATTTTTTAAAAACCTTGAATATAGCTCAAATTGAAGTTTAGAATGATGCAAAAAGTAAGTAGTCGAGAAATGTTACCATAAAACACTAATGTGATTTAATTTTCTCCAATGATTATCAATCCAGGTGGATACTCTTGGTCTAAAAATTACTTGTTTTATAGTGTATTCTTAGCTCAAAATGTGATGTTATAAAATGGATGGGAGTACATGCCTTCAATTTATGGATTTTGGGAGAGGCAATGGATAGTGGAGATGTGATAGAGAGATCAATGGTTTAGAATGATTGGGAAGATTTACCTAGGATTGAGGAGATGGTGGAGGGTTGTGATGGAGTTTGGTGGAATAAGATGTGTTGTGATGCATTTACTAAATTTAGCAAGTAGTTGCTACTATGAGAGTCATATGAGACAAGTGTACTTAGGACTCCTTAAATAGTTGGAAAATACATAATAATAATATATTTAATTAATTTTGCTATTTGTGAGGTGGAAAATAGGTGTAAATAATAATAATTTATTTATTTATCTAAGATGAAATGGAAAAATTATTTACTTAAATAAAAAGATTGTTAAATTAAGTGGGGATCAAAAAGTGAAGGGCCTTGACTAGGCAATGTATTTGGTTGATTATGATAAAGGTATACTAGAGAAATATTTAGGTGTCCACATATTTATAGTACAATTCATATATTTAAAATATTTTAATTATTAATAATTATTTACTTTTAATTAGGTTTCTGAGATGGGGACGTTTATGAGACAGGGAGACTCCTAGGAAACGTCCCTCCACCGTCCCCCTGCCATCCCCAAACTTAGGCCCCCTGTCTCCCATGTCTCCCATCTCGGAAACACATCCCCCGCCATCCCCCCATCCCCGTCCCCAAAACTCCATGGAACATTGAAAATATATTAATAAAGAAAAAAAAAAAAATATTACATAAGGATTTCCAAATAGCAACAACTATCATTAACATCAAAAGGAGGAAAATCCAAGGAGATTTACCATTGAACCTTTACCATCAAGAACGAAGAGAAAACAAAAAAACAAAAAAAATATATACAATTAAAGAAATAATAACAAGATCAGCAACCAATATCGTTTTGAAGAAGGTGAAGGAACTCTAAAGATTGATTGGGGGATAGGGAATTCCAATTTAAAACATTCCAACTATAATTAGCCTCAAAAACTAATTTGACAAGAGATTCAAAGTTTTGAAAAAGTCGAAGACTCTAAACTACTAAAGATACCAACCCAAAAAATTAAGATACCAACCCAAAAAATTAAAGAAAAACTAAAATTATAGAATCCATCTTCCAAATCTGCAAATACAAGGACTATAATCCACATGTTACACGACGATCTAATAAGAACCTAGTAAAATCGGCATGATACACTTGGATCTAATAAGAGCATACTATTATACACATAATACACGAGGATTTAATAACTAGTCACGTTTAGGCTTGGGCATCCACAGTAACGTTTCCGCGTAAACGGCATGACAAGAAGCCTGATTTCCTCCCACTCCGTCGGAGAAATAATGACAGAGTGCCGTAGCGTTCCTTGCTACTCTTCTATCATCCTGCGTGACCTCCAATTGAAGATCAAATACCTCACTTCCATTGATAGAATGACAATAAATCACTCCATAAGGAAACACAAAGTTATGACACGTTACAGGCGATTTACCGCCCACAAGATTCTCCCTCTTAGCCACCTTGGTAACCATGGCCCGCTGCCCGGATCCCACAACGGACGGGTCTGTAAGCAGGGCTACGTCAGATCCCAAAAGAGACACTACGAATTCCACCATGCCCTCAATAGATGTGCTGCACCTCCTCACTTCTCCTTCTTCCGCCCTTTCCTCGCACATCTTCAACGTACCCACCATGTTACGGGACATATTTGACTCGCTCGGGATGTTCAGCAGCGTTACAATTTGTGAAACATTTGCAGTAGAGAAGGGCGGCATCATCTCTGCTAACTCGCTGGGCAAAAATGACTTCAAATATTGAGGGGGAATAAGATCCGGCAGTATTATTTCCCCCGACTCCCGCAGCTCTTCCTTGTCAAAGAAAGCGTGCTCCTTGACCTCCTCAAGCGTACCTTTGGAGCGTCCATGATTTGTACAACCACCTCCCCACGGTATGTTTTCACGGCATAACAAATCGGCAGACCGGCAGAACTGGGAGGCATCGAAAGAAGTAGTGTCTCTGTTCTTCAGCGCCGTGGCGAAATCCTTCAGCTGTCTTAGAGAAAGTGGGGACAGACGATTCACTAGCGTTTAGGGTATTCCAATGTCTGGAAGCTTCTCTCGCCACCGCTGACGCTGTACCTCCGCAACGTTACTGTTGTCCGCACCAACCCTATCGAACCCAATAATTGCCTGAAAGCCATGCGCACGGTATTAGTCTTCCTTGGCTCAACAACTAAAACAACCAAACAAATAAACAACTAAAAAGTAGAAAACCGAAAGCTTGTCATCCCTCTGAAACGACTCACACTAGCTCCGACCACCAGAAGTAGCAGAACTCTGCTTGTCGTAGCCATTGCCTCACTCCAGAAGCGCTATATAATAGTTATTCCTTCACTGCCTTCTCAATTGTAAAGTTCTCTAATTTACTCTCTTTATAGGAAAATTTTCTCAAGCTGCCCGTGGACAGTGATACAGCCCAGAAAAAAAACCTAAATGTGTTAGTAAAAGCTGTCAATAATCCATCCTGGTCCGTTGTAAAAGCTGTCAATAATCCATCCTGGTCACTTTGAGGTTGATGGAAGTACGAGCGTGTTGAGATAGGCTGTGCTGGCGGTATTCCATTAATTTGTACTACCTTTTTATATCATTATCATATCAGGGTTCCATTGACGATTTTGAGACTAGACTGTCAATTGTCGTTGTCGATGAAGAACGGTATACGGTAGCTTTTCCATCAATTATTTGGATACTCAATAAAGCTTGCACTCAATTTTCTGAGTCTTGGTCGGTCGCATTAAAAAGGAATAGTATTTTTGTTTTGTAGCTAAGATTTTTTGAGGCGTCTATTTCTAAATAATTTTCGCAATGGGTCATAATTTTGCGATAATTTTATTGGTTGATCTTGTGGTACTTTCTTTTTAATTACCACAAATCACCTTTACCAATCAAATAATGGGAGGAAATTAACAATTGAAAAAATTAAATACGAAAGACATTAGATTTCTACAGTCCATATCGATAGTAGTAAGTTTTTCTGGATTAAATTGTGTATGTTTTTTTATCATCAACGTTTTAGATCACACTCCGGTGATCCATTTTTGCTCTCATACAACTCATTTCATCTTGAAGATGGATCAGGGAATGTGATCTGAAACGTTGATGATTAAAGAAAAACACAGTTTAATCCAAAAAAGTATACTACTAAATGTAAACAAGTCAAAATCGATATATTAACTGCAGAGAGAAGAGGAATGTTCTATTACATAAATCCTAGGTATTTTGAGCAATGAGCTCTCTACAGAATCCAACATTTAGCCGACCTCCTTCGTGTGTCCAATCTTTTAGAAGGTTCAATGGACATGTTGATAAACTTCTGATTAAAATGAAATTTTCTCAGAGAGATAATTTTGCCATAGGTTTTTTTTTTTTTTTTTTTTTAATATGTGGGAAATGGCACAATATGTATATAATTTACTAAGTAAATTGTTTGAATTGTTTGTATGATGAGAATTAGAACAATAGTATTAGTATAAGAATAATTAGAGTGAAATATTTATGTTAAAAAAATTGTGATTATTGAAAAGTAAATTAGCACAATGAAGCTAGATATAAATTGATTTAATGATCTATTAGTAGTATAATAATAATTAGAATGAAATATTTATGTAAAAAAAATTATGATTATTGAAAAGTAAATTAGCATAATGAAGTTAGATATATATTGACTTAATCATCTATTAATTTTACAAGTTTTTATTTGTTACATTTTTTGTTTTATTTACTAGAAATCACACTTGTGGGGTGCAATGGGTACGCCGAAGACAATATAGTGAATTTTGTGTTAATTTAGTTTATTAAAAAGTGAAAAAACTGATTTAGAGCCGTAAAGTAGAAATATTTTGTTTCACTCAATTTGAACTAAAGTAGAAGTCTAGAGAAATAGTAAAACTTAAATCCATTGAAAAAAGTGAGTGAACTGTGCTTGTTGAATTCCCAATGTATTGTACACTGTTGATTGCATTTCAATGAAAGTTTTTGAAGCCTTTTTAGAAAATGCCTTTTGTGTACAGCTTGCAATCATGGCATTCCATGAGATCACAATATTTAAAGGCATTTTTTCAAACAATTCATGCCCCTTGTCTATGATGTTTCCTTTATGCTTTGGTGGATGTGGATTCAATATTAATTTTACCTTCAAATGAGGATCTATGATCTGCTCTAGCATTTTCTTTCTTTGATGATGCAAAAATACCATTTAGCAATGCTTTCCTGTTCTCATGGAAGTGAAGGATTTCTTAGTGAGTTGCTACCAGCAATAGTATTCTGGGTCTAGGCATCCAAAGCTTCCTTTGACTGCATTGTTAACATGAGTATGGTCAAGAGTCGGTCCAGTTTTTGATAATCCAAAATCTAAAACTTCTGCAGGTGGGTTTTCATCAAGAGGTATGTTTGTTGTCTTTAAATCACAATGTATAATTATCTGAGCAGCCCATGTGAAGATAATGAAGACCTCGAGCAACTCCAATAAAGATCTCTATTTTGGTAATATAACATAATCTATATATCAAAACCAACAATAAAGTCATAGATTTTGCACTATCCTCATCTAAAGGTTAAAAAGGGACATAATCAATTAGAATCAATAAATATTTACCTATAAACAACTAAATCCTCTCTTAAAAGCTTAAAATAGAACATCCACACATAAAGGATAGATATTATTCTAAAATATATCATTTTGGTAGAAGCATGAGCATCAGAAAGCATGCAATCTGAAAACATCTAAGTCTACTGGTTTAAGATTGATTTTAATACCACCACATGTTCACAATCATTTATATGAAAGAATTTCCTGTTATCCCCACATATACAAAAATTTAATAGTGAGGAGAAAAATGGCTATAGATCGAAACCAAAAATATTCTCCTTGTGTTGATTTACACAATGAAACAAAAACAAAAACTCCATGGCTCTAAAACCTAATCTTTTTTCATCATTTTGATAGAAGCGTAATTATCAAGAAAGCATTTAATCAAAATTCATCTAAGTATCCTATTTTGAACATTGCTTTACATGCCAGCAACATTTATTTTGGTGAACATGAAAATCAAGTAAAATATCAATATAGTTTTTAGATCTTTAAAGAACAGTCTAATATACTCATATAACGGTCTTGGAAACAATGTCTCAACCCTCTGAAATCCATAGTGAAAACACGAAACAACACGAAATGGTTAAATTAGACAAGTATAACTTGCAATATGACTTAAAAAACCCCAAAGCCATAAAAAAATGAATTCGACCTATATTAGTATCCCCAGCATTGTATAGTATACCCAACAAAAAATAACCACAATTGACTCAAGTAGAAACATGGTTTCATGCCAAGTAGATTTTCATTCTAAATCTTATGGTTTAAATCTCACTGTGATGATAAAACAACAAACATTAGTGTACTAAACAAGCAACATAGTTATAAATACTTCAACATTGATATATATTTTATATTGGTTGGGAATGGAAAATAATTAGGAAGAAAACAAATAGTAATAATATGAACATACTTTTGATTTGTATATTTCATATCAAATAAGAAAAGAACATAGATCAAATATAAGCGACGTAGCAAGCACCTCTAAGTTGGGTAATACCCGTCTCTTTCTAATTTCTTCTTCTGATATAGAAGTTTGGAATACTCAGAAATTTGTTCCTTCTTGGTATTTAAAAAAATAATCACATTAGTTCAAAAATCCAAGGTCTGAAACTGCCTACATGCATGGTGAAGAAGTTAAGAGGAGTTTTCACATTTATTATTTTAGTTCTGTATATTTCTCTTTGTACTTGACTATATCACAAAACTTTTGCACACATTTTCAACCAAATCCTCATCTAGAAACTTGTCCACCAAATTTCAACCTAGACACAAAATCTACAATAAACTATGATTCTTATTATTAAGTATTATTCAATTTTATAAGAAGATAAATGACAGTTATAATTAAATAAATAAAAAATACAATTAATAATAATATAGCTTAACATATATCAACATTGACAACTACTGTTCAACTTAAAAATTGAAATTAAATTTTAATTAAAAAATTATGTCTACCCTAAACATTTAGATGAATGTACTGATACATAGAGTTAAGAATTTAAATCTTTAAAATATTAATAGATCAAAATCTTATTGATATTGAAGAAGTAGATGCAAATTACATAGAGGACCAAAAGTACATTAATATTTATTATAGAGAGTATGATTATTGGTTTGTCCACACTCCTAAATAATATGAGCTTTTTAATTTTTCATAGCTACTTGAAGAAGAGTCCAAACGATGCATCTCATTTAAGAGTACAAACCTAATACCTTATTTATCAGGCATATATATAATATTTTAACTTTATTTTAGAATTTAAAATAATTCTAATATAATAAGATTTAGATGGTTTCCATAATTGCACATTTCAATTTCTCCTATTTACTCCACAATATTTTAATACGGTTTTAAAAGTAAAATTTATTTTTATATTTATAATATTACTATACTTCTTCTAAAATTCTGTTTATGGTTTTCCAAGATTTTTTTGTAAACTTTAAAAAAAAGGTTATGAAATGGTAAAGGGACCCACTATTTTGAGAATGTAGACAAAGATCTGTTTTTGGATACAAAACTACAACACATTTGAATGCGAACACAATTGCACTATTGATCGTAAGTCGCATTAGCTTTCATAGTATAGGATCTTTTTGGGATTTTTCTCTAGATATCTCACTCCAGGCTTCTGTTTCTATATCCAATTTCCAGATTCTGTTACTGTATTCTCAAATTTTTTTCAGTTTCTCTTTTTTGAAAACAAAGAATGGTAGTATTTCATCTAGGGAATGAACATAATTTTTGATGAGGTAAAAATACATAAAGATAGGTTAAACACTATGAATGATGACATATCAGAAAATTGAAGTTTCATGTTTTAAAACCTATCTACAGGAATTAGGAGGTTGAAATAAAGAATATCAATTCCCCCCCTTTTCACTTAGACAAGGAAAAAAAATTTAGATCTGAACAAAGGGAAATTTCTTGTGCACTCGTCATTTTGTTAAGTACCACTTAAAGTGAAATTTTAAACTTAATAGCCTAGAATTCAAATACTAAGACAAGCAAAGAGAGAGCCAAATTGGCTAAAATGAATATTCTTGTTTTGTTGTCATTCAATTTCTAGCTTTAAAAGTTAAAGATTCTATCTAGGAAGAGGATTGATTGGAAAACTTCACTAAAGGACAAAGAAGAAGAAACCACAACCAACATAAATGGGTCATTTCCTACAAACAAAAATCACAAGTTTGCAGACAAGCCCTTGTAGCTCTTACCACACTTTAGAGGAAACCCATAAACTAGAAGATGAAGGATTTAGGAATGACCATTTACCTCCCAATAAACAAGTGGCCAAGAAATACTAGAATTAATGGCAATGCACAGACACAACCAAATCCTAGGCAAAAGAGAACTCAATAGAATGTCGATGAGCACAGGGATGGGGAATACAATGTGATTGTGACCCTTAGAAAACTAAAGGTGAGAGTCAATCCCATGGAAAAAAAACATTCTGAGAAGTATTTCGTACATCAACAGAGAATGATATCAAAAGTGAATGACACCAAAAGTGAATGACACCCAATGCTTAGTAGGTGGAAAGCATTAAAGGGGGATTAGATAGGCCCAGTTTTCCCTAGAGTATTGCTCCTAAATAATAGCGTTTATCATTTAATAGAAGCATAAAAATAAACACATTGGTGTGGGGGAGCCTGGAGGTGACTACTGTGCCTGTTTTATTGCACAGTGTTCCTATGGAGGCAATTAAATAGAGTAACTACATGATACTAAACAACTTGCTTGAAAATGTTGTTCTGCTATAGATGAAGGGCTAAAAATATGAAATGAGTAATAAACAAGCATCTTCATAGCAACCCAAATTTGGAAAACCATTCTTTCTACAGTCGTTGTTTCAATCTATTCACAGTCAACAATATCTCAAACGAGCAATAATGTTTAAAATTTAAATTAAAAAATTAAAAAAAAGATGCTTGAGTGGAAGCATATAGAAACTAGGGAATTTTATTGAACTCACGACACTTCATAGAAATTGAGGGATTTCTTCTTTAGTCATAGCACACAACCATATATGGCATACGCTGTCGAGGCCCGGGATTGTTCATACACAACATCATAAATAGCATAGCCATTGGCAACACCACTAGAAATTTAAACCTATCCCTTGGCCCATCTTCCTTTACAACATAATAAGACCCCATTTCCAAGGGTACAATATCAACAAAGAACATATTTTTGGTTTACAAATGATGTGTGATTTTAAAGATAAACTCACCTTCAAAGCTTGAGTGCACTAAAATGTGACCTACTATCAATGATGGAAATGACAAAATATGTGCAAAGTTCAAAACCCTACCATGACAGGTCCCTGATTCTCCCTACAACTTCAATCTATTCACAATAAACAAAGACTAGGTCTAAGAATATTGGAATTTACAGCTACCAGATTCGAGCTTCAGTTCGATATAGGAAAATAAAAATATGGATTGACTGTGTGTGAAATCAATTTTAGGTTTGCGAAATTCTATTAAAGGGCCATCCAACTGACCTCTAATTGTGTCGTGTTGTCAAGATATTTACTACAATAACTGTTGTGCAGATTTTTACATCTTCTTAAGAATTGTTATACAAATATTTTTCCATCTTCTGTAATAACTACTCTCATTGCCACCCTCAGGAAAGTGGAAAAATGAAAGGTCAATACCAACAAGGAAGATTTTGGAGGAGCGAGAAAACAGGCATGAAAAATGATGAGCCGCTGGGATGCATTTCATCGCAAGCCATTGCCTCTCCACCAATCTGCACCGTCTAACATGAAAGAGCCTCAGAAATTCTAACCATGGGGATGCCTTTGACATAATTAGTATTATTGTAATCAAATTTTCAACTCATTTGGTTAATTAGTTATTAATAAGTTGGTTTTGAACCAATTAAAAAGTAGAATTTTATGCTCCTCAAATATAATTTAATTTTTGTAAAGTGAACATGTTAAATAATTAACTTGAAAAATTGTAAAAAATATTTTTCTTGAACATAATTGGCTAAGAAGTTTGGAGTGTTGAAAAAATTGTAGGGGAAGCAAAAGTAAACTATTTTTGTAGGGAAAACAAAAGTAAACTATTTTTATTTTTATTTTTTAAATGATTTTTTATTTTTTGTTTTATAAAATCATTTCATTAAATCTTTCTAAAATAAACAAATGTTACTTATTTTTACTTTTTTTAAGAATGATTTATTTTTATGTATGTAATTGTTATTTTTTATTAAAGAAAATCTCACAAAAATCAATTAGTTATTTTATAGAGATTTGTATTCACACTATTAAAATAATAAAATAAAATTTAAATTAAAGCACATCCATAAATTAGCATATAAATATAATTTTTTGAATTTGATTTACACACTTAAAATAAAAATTTATATTAAATCTTAAACTATTTGATATTGCCATTTTTTTAATTTTCCAAATTTTATTAACTTCAAAACATACATAAATACGAATAAAAATTAAATTAAAATAACTAAAATTATTATAATTATTAATTAAATTATAATTCTAATCTTATTATTATTAATTATTATAATCCTAAAGGAATTAGGATTAGGATTAGGCTTAGAATTAGTGTAAACTCAAACAAACTATAGAGATTTACAACAAGCACAATATCAATAAACTACATAATGTTGATCAAAATATTAGACAGTCAAGGGTCTCCTTATAAAGGAGAAATATACAAGCATGAGGTGTTGAGGTGTTTCAACACCTCTCTAGTGTATTAACTAGTTGGGAAAAATATCAACCTGCACAATAAATGCCTAAGTAGGCTTGGGCCAGCTTGTGGATATGCAAGCATTAAGTATACACTAACACCCCCCTTAACCATAACTTAGGTGGGCATGGATAAAATGGGTCCTGACTACTAGCCTGGTGAGGTACCCATGTACAATGCAATCTCTCTAAAAAAATAGAGTAAGATAGAAAACCTAGTGGGAAAAAAATATCCTCCAAAAAAAGAGAGAAGTGGAGAAGACTAGAAAGCCCCCCCAAGGATGATGATGATGTTGATATAGACCGCACGCCAAGAAGAGCTTGTAGATAAATGAACTTGCTCTCAATGAAGGGTTTGGTGAAGATGTTAGCAACCTACTCTGAAGATTGGAAAAAGACTAAGTCGATGATCAAACCATGAATCAACTCTCGAATGTAATGCATATGAATCTCTATGTGTTTGGTTCGATGATGCTGAACTAGATTCTTGCATATCTGAATAGTACTTTGGTTGTCACAATAGATGACTATAGACTACTTGAAAGGAGTACCAAACTCAAAAAGAATTCCTTGAAGCCATATAGCCTTAGTAGCTGAGTTAACAACTCCACTAAACTCTACCTTTCTAGATGATATAGCAATAGCATTCTACTTCTTGCTAGACCAACTGATAGGACCTGAACGAAGTGAAAAGCTGTAACCTAAAGTGGACGTATGATGCTCAATGTCACCAGCCCAATTTGAATCTATATAACCAACCAAGTCAAGTGATGAACCAACTCTGTAGTGAATCCCAAACCCAAGAATACCATGAAGATAGTGAAGAATCCTCTTTGTTTCTTTCCAATGTAGTTCATGAGTTTTCTGCATGAATCTTGAAACCATGCCTACTGCATAGGCAATGTATGGCCTGGTATGAGTCAAGTATATAAGACTACCAACAAGTTGTCGATACAATGTAGCATTGACTAATGGTGTAGTACAGGAAGTCTCAAGATTGAATCCAGAAAGAAAGGGAGTCAAAGATGGTTTGCAAGTAGTCATATGAAACCGTGCAAGTAGATTAAGAGTATACTTGGGTTGTGCAAGAGTAATCCCTGAAGCTGACTGTGAAATCTTGATTCCAAGGAAGTAGTGCAATAAACACAAGTTTGTCATGTCAAATCTATCCTGAAGTGATGTCTTCACTACTATAATGATAGATGAAGTACTCCCAGTAATCAAAATATCATCATCATATAGAACTAGTATCAAAATTTAATCATCCTGCCATAGTAGATATACATTAGGATCAAAATGACATCTAGTAAAACCTAAAGATAGGAGTTAGGAGTCCATCTTGGCATACCAAGCTCTAAGAGCTTGTTTAAGGCCATATAGAGATTTCTTAAGTCTACAAACTAAGGATGAGTCCTGAACAAAACCTGGTGGTTGTTCCATGTTGATTTCCTCCTTAAGTTCTCCATGAAGAAAAGCACTCTTCACATCCATCTGATGTACATTCCATCCATGTGATACAACTATAGCAAGTGTGAGTTTGTTGGAAGTCATCTTAGCAACTGGTGCAAAGGTTTCTATATAGTCAATGCTTGCAACTTGTGAAAAACCTTTGGCTACCAATCGTTCTTTATACATATCAATTGACCCATCTGCTGCAAATTTAGTTCAAGAAATCCACCTACATCAAACTATCTTCCTTCTCTTAGGAAGTGAATTCAAATACCAAGTGTGATTTCTAATCAAGGAATCGTATTCCTCATCCATAGCAATATCCCACTCTGGTATGCTTGATGACTCTTAGAATGTTTGTGGAGTAGAAACTGAAGCAAAGAAGGCACGTGGACCCCCTGAAAAATCTACTTGAATTAGTCTATTATTTGCTAAATCTTGTACCCCTGTATCTATCCTTTTTATAGTGTAAGATGTGGGTGAGTTTGGTGTAGATATATCAACTTCTAATGCAATCCTTGAACTAGATGAAGATGAACCATCATCACTAAGATAACTGGAAGAAGAAGATACTACACTAGGAATCTACTGAAAATGATCTGAATCATCAGTACTATAACAAGGATATGAAGAGTCCACAATATGTTGAGAAGTGTCAAGTATAGTTTCAAGAGATGTTTCTTGAAACTTAACACTTCTCTCAATAAACAACTCATGTGTAGTAGGATGGAGTAGGTGATAGCCTTTTACACCATTTGGATATCCTACAAAGATGCAAGGTTTGGATTGAGGATCCATAGCCTTGCATTTCTCTTTGGGAATGCATGCCATGTCATGTGAGCCAAAAAATCTGAAATGATCAACTGCAGGTTTCCATCTTTTCCAAGCTTCAAAGGGAGTGATACCCTTTAAGGATTTATGTAGAACTGTATTTTGTGTGTAACATGCATAGTTGATTGCTTCTACTCAATATGATGGTGTGAGGCCCTTAGTGTGAATAATATAATTAGCCATCTCTTTTAAAGATCTATTTTTATGTTCTGCAACACCATTTTGTTGTGGGCTACAAGGAATTATGCATTGTAGATCTATCCCCTCTGATATACAAAACTACTCAAAAATACTGTTGACATATTCTCTCCCATTATTTGTTCGAAGAACCTTGATGAAATTCCTTGATTGTTTTTCAACAAGAGCTTTGAAATCTTCAAAAGACTCAAACACTTCTTATTTTTGTCTAAGAAAGTAGACCCATGTAAAACGTGAGAAATCATCAATAAAGGTGAGAGCATATCTAGCCTTTGTAAAAGATGGATGGGGAAAAGCCTCTGAAACATCAATATGAACAAGTTCTAAACCTTGTGTTGCCCTCCATGATTTACCTTTGTTAAATTTTTCTTTTGGATGCTTGCCAAGCGCACAACCTTGACAAAGACCTTTAGAAAATTTAACCTTAGGTAATCCCTTAACGATATTCTATTGACATAGTTGTTCAAGGTAGCGGTAGTTAAGATGGCCAAACTACTCATGCCATAGTTTGCTAACTTCATTTGAATGAGTTAGTAGTGCTTGTGGAGAAATTGGAGAAGGTATATAATCTGGATTATTGATTTGCCTCTCCTATTGCTACCAAATTGTTGCTTTGTAATTATCTTATCTCAATTGAATATGGAGAGAAATGTACTCTCACGGCCTTCCCTAAATGAGTTATTTGACACACTAAAAGGAGATTTGTTGAGAGTGAAGGTACACTTAGAACATTTGAAAATGTTCCTCCTTCAACTTCAACAGACCCTCTCCCTTTTACCAATGCTGGAGTATCATCACCTAAGTTGATTGTGGACATACTTGATGGTTCTAAGCATAAAAAGACAACATGTGAAGAACCCATATGGTGTGAAGCACCAGAGTCTAGAATCCATGATGGAGATAAAGATGCTTTAGAAACTAAGGCTTTGCCTTTTGATTTCTCTTTTTCCTTAGTATTATCTTTATTCGATGAAGATTCCTTGATAGAATCAGGTATCCCTATATTATTCTTTTTGAGAATTTGTTGTAGAACTTCAATTTTTTTCTTCATGCAGTGTTGTTCATCATGTCCAAGATTTTTACAAAAGGTGCATGAAACTCTCTTTTTACCTTGAGAGTCCTTTTTGGAGTTGTCAATTTTGTTTTCTTTCTTAACTTCCTTGTCCTTTTTAGTGTTCTTCTCCCCTTTTTAAGTTTGATGTGTTTCATTCCCTTCAAGTAGGGCTTGAGGTTTCATAGACTTCAAAGTACCCATTTGAATTAACTTTTCTTGCTCCCTTGTGAGGTCAGTAGTAAATTTATCAAGTGTGGGCATTGACCAAGAGGATCCAAGAGCCCTTTTAGTAGAGTAGAAAATTGATACAAACATAGAAAATTCTGGACCTAGCTTGGAAAGTACAAAAATGATTAATTGATCCTCTTTCTTGTCAATTCCACAATCTCTTAAGTGCAACTTCAGGGATTTAAACTTAGTAGAAAAGTCTTTTAAAGTTGAGAAATTCCTAGGACTAAGACCTAAGAGTTGATTTTCCAACTCATGGCTTCTAAGTTCATCTATTTTCCCAAATAGTTTGTCAAGACCTTCCCAAACTTGGTTGGGTGTTTTCAAGTTCTCAACACTGAACAACAAATTAAGAGATAAATTTAAACATAGGAAACCAAATGCTTGATCACACTTATTGAAAACTTTTCTTTGTCTTTAGTTGCATAAGGTTATTTCTCTGTTCCCATAGTTACCCTATATAAGCCTTTGTTCTTAAGTACAAGAATAATTTACATCTTCCAATCATGATAATTGAAAGGTGTTAAGGGCACTATAATAACATTAGATTCCATATTGCTTTGACTTAGATAGTTTCTTGTAGAAATGTGGAAATGAAGAACTTAGAAATGCGTGTAGAAGTGAAAAGACACAACAAACACAAGTACTTCTTGTGGAAGTGTGAAAATGAACTACCCACAACACCCCCCTTGATTATTTTGTTTCCCTCCCCAATTTGGCACTTAATAGGAGTGCTTGTAAATCATCCAAAAGAGGCATAAATAGGCACTTTATAGAATTAGTGTGATAATATGCTCTTTGGTCTCATGGTGAAAAAATATGCAGTTTTGCAAAAAAAAAACCCAAAAATGAGTTATGATGCAAAAGTTATTACAATTTAAAATTTTTAGCCTTTACAAAATATTTGACCCTTAAAAAAATACAATTTCAGATTTTAAAAAAAATTGCAATGCATCAAAAGTCATAATGAGGGGAAAAAAAAGATATAGAAGCCCTATTGAAAAAATGCTGAGACTAGCAAATCAGGTCTTCTCCTTTCAAGCACAATCATAGATCAGCGTCTCCAGGTCTTTGCTTCGACTCCTCCAGATTTGTTGGTGTCAAACTCGTGCCCTCCCCTGTAGCTCAGAACTTTGTAACACCAAAATTGGAGGGACAGAGGAAAATATTAGCAACAATGGAGCGCAGAAGGGAGGAGGAGCTACAGGCAGTGGCTTTTGTGGCCTCTCACTCGTGGATACCAGATCTCTTTTCAGGCTGAGAAAAGCCAGAGCAAGCACTTGAAGGGCCTAGGCCTTGGTGGCGTAGCAATCCAAGCCACCAATCTAGAGGGGATTTGATGATCCATAAAGGGTGACATGCCTTCGCAGCCTTCCGTGAGGAATATGGCTATAGGATGTCCGTTGCGTGAGGCTATGAATTGCTAGTCACAAATTTCAACTCAATTGCAATTTTGACTTCCATCATACTTCACCAGCCTTCCTCTGCACACAGTTCAACGTTCCTTTTCCACAGGTACGGCTTCAAAAAGAAATTTGAGCCTCCCTTGGTTAAAAACGTGCCTCCAGAATAGAATCGTGGCTCCTTTCAACACCAAAAGACGTCAATAAACTATTCTAGCTGAAAAAAAAAGTCAAAACCAAGATCTCCTAGCCGCACATGAATCAATGAACCAGAGACGCCAGCGGCAAGTCAAATCGCGCCCACCAGGAACAGGGGCTGTTCAATCAAACCCCCAACGATTTGATTCGCTCAGTCGCTTAACCTCTCCATTGTAAATTCAACTGGATGCCAATAAATGGTCCTCCACATAGCCCGCACCCTCCAATCGTCCCTCTTGAAGCAGAAAAAAAAGGCATGGTTTTTGAATGCCAAAAAATTGGCCACAAATTGCCTACACATAGAAGGCTGCCAAAGATGTGGGTAGAGATTTGAGTGGCATAGGGGAAAGAGGGATAGCCATAGTTTTATGGTGCCTCCTACCAACAGATCTCAACCTACAGACAAATTTACCTCCCACAACAAAGAAAAGACAAATCGTACCTGCATAGAAACCACTGTGATTTGGTTAAATTCAGCGAACATGCACAAAAATTAACCCGTACCCTATGGAGATAACGTTTGACTTTGAGAGGTAGAGAATTCAACACTAAGATCTCTGGAGATTGAGCAATCTACAAAGAATCAAGAAAAAACAACAATTTATATCAACTTAATGACCTACTAAAATCCTGCATTGCTCTAATACTGGTGTAAACTCAAACAAACTATAGAGATTTACAAGCAGCACAATATCAATAAACTGCATAATGTTGATCTAAATATTAGATAGTCAGGGTCTCCTTTATATCCAAGCATGAGGTGTTGAGGTGCTTCAACACCTCTCAAGTCTATTAACTAGCTGGGCAAAATATCAACAAAATATTAGCCTGCACAATAAATGCCTAAGTAGGCTTAGGTTAGCCTGTGGATATGCAAGCATTAAGTATACACTAACAATTAGGAATAAGTAAAAATTATGGTTAGAACTATTCAAAAATTAAAATAAATTTAAGTTAAAATATTACTAATAAAAATCACTAAAATATGATTAATATATAATGCTTCAAAATTTTATTCATCTAATATTTTTATTTCAAATCTTATTCTCAATCTTAATTCATAGATTTTTTTTTGGGTAATGTTACTTTATAGTTCTTTATTGTTAGGATCAGGTTACGACCATAGTATTAGATAGTGTTACAACCATAATTAGGGTTACAGATAGGTCTAGGATTAGGATAATGGTTTAGAATTTATTGTTAGAATTAGGGTTAGGATTAGGATTAGGATTAGGGTTAAAGTTAGGGTATGATTTAGGGTTAGGGTTAGTTCATGCAAAGAATCAATTAACAATATTAAAACACTATAATTAACAAAACTTACATTTACTTTTATTCACATTAGTAAAAATTACATTTATATTTTTAATGATATCAAATTTCCACAATCCATATTGCATTTGTTCAAAGATTTATGGTTTTAATGCAAAAAAAAATACAAAATCAAAACCAAAAATCTTTGAACAATTTTTTTTCTTCTTCCAAATTTAAAAAACAATAATTACAATACTGCAAAGGCAAGTACTAGCCACTACATGGAACTTGTTAATTTATGATTTATTCAATGTACTAAATTATGTTATGATTATAAATTACATTAATTTTGTATTCATTTATGCTATTATATTCTATATGTTTTATTCTACTTTAAATTAATATATGGTTCTTAAAACAAAATAATATATACTAAAGTATCCACAAATTAGAAAATTTGATTTTGAAACACTAAGAGAATTTCATTGCAATTTCATAGTTTTAAAAATAGACAATAAATTCAAAATCTTCTAAAATAAAAATTTAGTAATTTAATTTTTAGAGATTATTTTAGACATTTTTATAAGACAATCTCACTCTTGCCTCCATAGGATTATTTGCATATTTTTTCCATAAATTTATACCTTTGGAATGTAATGAGTGTATGTACAAAGTCAAATACATAAGTTATTTGAGTTGTTCTAGGTTTTTTATACATAGATTTTAATTTTAGTTTCTTTTCTAATTTTTGATAGGGATTATATTTGTTTTTCTAAAGAATTATACATAAATGAATGAGAACATTGGATAATCTCAATTCAAACATAGAATCTACTTGTAGCTAGTGTGGTTTTCCACAAATGACTACTTGTCTTTTCACGATGGAAACTTTCAAATTCTATCAAGAAGTGTATTTCATTTCCAACACACCCTCTAAGGTAGATTAATGTTGAGATCCACTATGACAAAAAATTCAAAAAATTAGACTTTATATAATTTAATTTTAATAAATTTTAGATAAGATAAAATTTCAATTATGATATAGGATTTTGAGTTCTAATTATGTTTTGTATGTGTGTATTATTAATCTTCCTAACAAGAAAGGATCATCAAGGATGGATCAGTGCACCATTTTTTCACTTTGGCTATTTTCTCATGGGTTCCATGTTGAATAATAGCTATTTATGTATTACACAATATTGCCAACTACTTCTAGGCTATTTGAATCTATGCTTCCAATGATAGGAACTCCTTGCAACAAACCAAATCTATGGATATGGGAAGATCATCTGTTTTTCTACTTATATCTATGATATGGCATAAGATGTAGAATTTGTATACACAAGTATTTGGCATATTATAAAAATTTAAATAATGATGAATCTCACCCATCCATACGAATAGTCTTGGGAAAATAAAAGATTCTCTAAGATATTTTCATGAAATTTTGTGAATATATTATGCATGAAAAGTGCAATTAGGTGCACATTATTATCTATATTCTTTTATCTTCTATTGTAATGTCCTCATTTTCTAAAACTAACATTCACTATTTTTTGTAAACCCAGTTTCCTAAGTAGTAAGTTAGGACCTATGGATGAATCGAGAAAGTTGGTTTTTCAAAGTGAATTAATTAAATTATTATTGAGTGACATATTTATTAATACTAATAAATTATACATTTGGGACCAAGTTGGGCATGGATTTCTAGGAGAGCATGTTAATGGTCAAATTGGTGATTCTCATCTTGGCAGCAAGAGTTACAAACTTTATGGTGACTCATTCTTGTTGGAGACAGTTACAAATTTTTAAATTCATCTTTCCATCCCTTGGGTGTGGGATTTGAGTGCCCAAATTGGTGTGAGTGATGGTCTAATATATTATTTCTTGTTTTCCTAGTTGGGTTTCATTCTATGCATTGTTTTCTTTTCACAGGTTTGTGATTTTCTTTAGAGGATGGTAAACCAACGAAGAAGGATCTCCAAGACTGGTAAAGCAAGGATATTTAGGCTCAAAGATAGTGGTTTTGAGGGTCTTTAGGTGTAATTTCATCCAAATATTTCCATTGCACGTCAAATTCTCTTCAATTTGGTAAATTATCTCAGTTTATTTGTAAGAGTTTAGTGTAGTTTAGAGTGCATAGTGTGGATTTCCAAGTTTTAGATTGCAGTGCTATTGTTAGTAGCATGTTTTGATGTTATTACAATATCTATATATGTACTTTTTTTTTGGAAATTTTTTATGAAGATCAAGGTGAGTTTGTGTGGAATTACAGAACTTTAAGATGAGTTTTGGGCTTCCAATTGAGGATCTCTTTGGGTAATTTTCTGCAGTTTTAATTTTTTGTTATCAGCTATTTATGATAGAAATTTGATGTAGTTTTAATGTTATTATCAATTTTATATCATTCTATAGTAGTTTCACATATTTATGTGTTAGTTCAAAACCTTTTGGTGAAGTTTTTATCCTACCCAATTTGCATCTATTTTTAGTTTGATAGAAATAAAGATTTTCAAACTTTCCAGATATTTTGTCGTTGTTCATTGCTATTGTTTGATGCATTTAGTAGAAAAAAAGACATAATTACATGTGGAAATATATAATAATTAATTTGGCTTTAGTTGCACATTACTAGATTTCCATTTGGTGCATGTTGGTGTTTATTTTAGATTACCTAATTTTTCTGATATTAAGTTTGATAAAAATGAAGATTTCTAGATTTGAGATAATTTATTTGTGGGATATTCTATAAGATTAATTAGATTTTAAGTTTATTTTAATTTGGGACATTACAATGGTATTGCATCCATGATCTTTCTAGCCTAAGGGTTTGATCAAATTTAGGAAAGGGACAAAAGGAGTTTAAAGATGGTTGATGTTGGTGATCCTATGGAAGACAATTTGGCAAAGAACTAGTGGTCATCAAAGAAACTTATGTTAACTAAGAGGAATGATTTATAAATTTAGTCTGATACAGTGATTATATCACTTAGATGTAGAACATGATGGCCATCAAGGGTCATCGACAACATTCAAATTCTGGTGGAAGAAATCTTAGGAGAAAGGTTATAAAATCTTCCACTCCAACTTTTGATGGATCAAATTAGATCTCGATCAGAGCTTGGTTATTTGAGATGCAAGACTATTGCTTTCTTAGTTTCATGGAGGAGCAAGTTGTCATTTAGCATGTGATCTTGCATCTTGAAGGAGTTGCTTATGATCAGTGGTACAAAGGTATGAACACCCAAGTCAACATTCAAGTAGATTCTTTTGATGAATTTTGTCAAAAGTTGATTGATATATTTGAATAAAAGGTCGAAGAGGAGCATGCAATTGTAGAATAATCCATGGTAGGAGAGTCTAATGTTGTGAGTGTTTTAATGAATGATGAATACATGTGATAAAGTTTCAATATGACCCCTTGGGCATGCATGCAATAATCGAGGATAAGGTGGAGCATGAAGGATACAAAAAAATGATAGCCTTGAATTCTAGTTTGGATTCATTTGTTGAAGATTATAAGACTAATATCTATCTTTATGTATCTAGTGGAGAAGATATTGATGATAGGTTCTCTAAGGTTCTTTTAGAAGATGGGCATGAAAGAGGAAAAGGTGATGATATCTCCAAATTAGCTTTAATGTTTAATCACACCATTTCATTGATGAGATTTCAGATGCCTTTGGGGTTGTCTTCCAAACCAAGCCTATGGAAAAAGATGATGAATATTTTAGTCCTTCAAAGATGGAGCATGACTCCCTCAAAAAGGAAATCACACATGGGAAGCACAATGAATACTTACACCTTGATTGCAATAATTATCCCACTTTTACTTGGGATCAAGGTGTGCCAACATATAACTATGATGAGGATCTATCTTGGGATGAATTTCCCTTTCATTCCAATGTTTTCTTTAATTCATCATACATGGAGGATGGCATTGATGGAACTAATGCTACAAGGTATGTTAATGATATTAATAACAAATTTGATGTATTGTTACTTGATGCTAATTTTGAGCAAATACATACAAGATTTGATTTTGAATAAAGATATACCAACCTTGATTTTGAGAAAAAACATGGGATCCATGATTATGAGCTAAGACACAATATCATTTTGCTGATTTGGATCTATAACCCAATCCTACACATTTTCATCAAGTTGGCAAAGAAGAGGTTTATGAGGTCTTGGAAAACCATGGTGAACATTGTTGGTGATAGGTATGAAGAAGATTTTAATTTTGGAACGCATTGTAATTTGTAAAAACTTGACATGCATGAGGGAAGTTGTGGAAGAAATTTTTTGGTGTTTACTCAAAATGAAATGAAAATTTTATCTAGATTGTATAATACACACATGCAATTAGAAATCATCATTCAAAATACACCAAGGGATCAAAATGAGCTTAGTGTTGATTTGTAAACAATAAACGAAACATGGAGGAAATCAAAATAGCATACTTGCACATGTTATATGATAGAGATATAGCTAAAAAGTTTTCATATGAAGCCCTATCCATGGCTAATCAATTAAGAGAAGTGGTGATCTCACTAACAAGCTTAAATCTAGGGTGCTGTCATAATAGTGGTTTACAATTCCTGAGAGGAATGAATTTTAGCTGAAATCACATATTTTTAGAAAATATAATGATTTAAGCCTTAAAAATTTCCATTTTAAGGATTCCACTTGAAGAGGGTTTGATCAAACCACCTTAGATCAAACTCCCTTGGATAGAACCTCGCTAGTTTTAAACCATACCTATAAATGCATCTCCTTTACACCTATCAAAATGCTAATAAAAAATCACTTTTGATTTAGCTTTTGGGGGATCAAATGAATTCATTTAAAATTTATTTGAAATGATTATGGTATTCCTCAGAACAAGGTATCCAATGAATATAATTTTAATATGTTTTGGTTTTGTTATGTATTTGTTTTTAAGTTTTATTAAACATAGGTTTTTCATCGAAAATAAATTTCTTTGTTCTTCACATGTGGAAGAATAGAATATTATCAAAAAAATGAAAAATATGAGTGCACCAGATATTGAAGTCCTTGATCCAACAAAATAAATTAAATTAAATTTTGACATATACAAAAAGTTACGCTATACACACAGTGTCTAAATTGTAATTCGCTTGACTTAGAAAGTTGATTAAGGAAAAATAATGAATAAAAAACTATCTAACCAAATGGAAGCACTAGATATCAGAGTTAAAATCTAAATTTGAAAGAATTAGAATTTTATCCTTCATGGAAAAAAGTTATGCTATACGGAGGCCACTTTTAAAAATGTTGTTTTCTGAAAAAAATCAATTTTTGTGGGAGATGGAAAAGAAGTGCAATTTGATTCCAAAAATTTTGAAAAAAATATTTTTAGAATCTACAGACAAAATTTGATGAGACTCTAGTTTGCACCATCTTCAAATTCCTCACAGTTTAGCCGCTATAGGTGCCCAAATGTGAAGATTTAGTTAAAAATTTGATGAGACCTTCTAGAGGAAAGTGATCAATTCTATGAGGCTCAATAATTCAACGAGCTAGATTGGATATGGGAGGAATCTAATTTGGCACATGTAGATAGCACGGGAGTTTGGATTGGCAAGAAGATGGATCTAACCTTCATCTTGTTGATCCTTTATTTGAGATAGATGCTAATTTGACTCATGATAAACTTTTATTTGAATTGGGTAATGAAGATCTAACTGATTGTAGTATGATGAGATGTGAGTTTACTGTAGTATTTAGGACCCAGATGTAGTTTCTTACCATGAGATGAACATTGTCTCAAGATTTGAGTAGTGGATCAACCTCCAATCTTAGTACTACTACCCTCTTTAATATAAGTTTGTACCTGACTTCAGATCTTGATCTATAGATTAGTTGGATGGTCTTTTTAGCTCGACAACTAATTAATTTGTGGCCAAGGTTGGAAGGTAGAGGTAATTTGACCATAGGAGATGTTGTTGCCACATCCATACTCATTTCTCCTATGTTTTTAGTTGGATTTTAGATTGGTAATTACTACCCTTATATCCTTTCATTTTTTATAGAGACATCCTTTTAAGAGCATATTTTTGTTGAGCATTATCATAATTTTAGGCATTTGGTTGTAAGCATTCTTTGAGGCACAATTCATTTTTTCATTGCTTCCACTTTCATGAGAGATGTTCACTATAGTTACTTCATGGAGATGACATGCATGATTACATATGATAGTTTAATGATTGCATTGGAGATGAAATGCATGATTATAGATGCTAGTTTAATGATTGTATTGGTTTGGTTTCTTTAGTGCTATTGAGGCCTTCCATTTGACTCTAGGAGGTTAAGTGGTGATGTTATGATTCATGATAGTGATAGAAGAAGCATTTCTTGGTTGGTGGATTTTAGAGACATGGTTGTGATTGACTTGCCTCATACTTGCAATAGGGATTCAATGGGTATTATGTCATGGTTGAGAAAGGTGACTTGTATTTTTCCCAAGATTACTCAGCTGACGGTGAGTTAGCTAATGCCATCTTATTTGACTTACTTTGATAGAGTATGCTCCATGGAATTTATTATAATCCTCTCAAGAATTTTAATTGTGGGTTGGCTGGTGTCTTCTTTTCAGTATTCCAGGAGAGAATAATTTAGTTTGAATATGGTGGATTTTAAGTGACACATTATCATCATGGTGCTCAAGAGAAATGGTTGTAATTAGGGGAGTATTGTCACACCCCTTTCCATCATATGTCCTTTGGTATGTCTCCATTGCAAGCTCTCTATATTTATTATTCTCTCTTTTGTTGAGTTATTATTTTTAAATAGTGGAGCACCTCTAGAAAGTGACTTTTTCCTATAATGTTAGGAGGACTTAGGGTCACTCAAAGACAATTCACATATTGCATAAGTCAAAAAAATTTGTATGCATATAGGAAGAGAATGTAGAGGATATTTGAGGTTGAAGTTTTCCCTAGTGTGCATACTAATTTCCAGATTAGAGATTTTATTGGGTTGGAACCATACAATCAGTTTTTCCTAAATAAAGGTAGAGCAGTTCAAGGCTTAATGGATCTCATGATGACACTAGGAAGGATGGGAAGGTATTTGTTTAGTGGTCTATGCCACAAATTTGCAACATACACAATATATTTCATGTTTCATGTCTCTTGAGAGAGGTGGGACAATAATTTGTAATCTCTTTTGAATTGCCACAATTATATGATGAAAGGAAACAAAATTTGGTCCACCTAAAAGAGTTGTGGAAACAAGAGAGGAGAAGCCAAGGAACATTTGGGTATCATCAAGAACTTAAGAAAATTTGAAGATACAAGATGGGAAAGGACATAAGATCACAACCATCCAAGTTTTTCTTTCTTGAGGACAAGCAATCTTTAGGAGGGAGGACTTGTAGTGTCCCCTTTTCTAAAAATAACATTCACTATTTTTGGTAAACCTGATTCCCCAAATAGTAAGTCAGGACCTGTAGATGAATTAGGAAAGGGTATGTGCAAGATCATCATGGAAAAATAGGTCCTTAAGTGGTGGAAAAGTAGAAAAAATCAGAGTTAGACAACTTGACATAAAAATTTGAATAAGTTATCTATATTATTTCAAAATATATAAGAATATAATTTGTAGCAAATTTAATGTAGTTTCTAAACTACTAGGTTAATTTTTTTTCTTTTAAATCTATTTGGTGAAATTTGAAATTTCAATGCAGTAGCACTTAAATTTCAAGGAAAAAATAAGAAGTAGGTGTCTGTTTGATCACCCTAATCACAATAAAATGATTATATTTTTTATAAGATTTTAGATATTAGTAGAGGACTCATGTCTCGATGTGATGCATATTTTTTTGTAATTTTTTTCTAAATAAATAATTAATTATGAATTTTTTATTACAACTTTTAAAAAATATAAAAACTCGTACATCTGACCACCTTAACTTGGTCAAAAATTCATGAAATTTATTTTTTCTTTTTTTAATCCTATAGTATGCAAAGCATAGAATGTGATGCATGTTTTGGATTCAAAAAATATGATACCATTTGAAAGCTATAAATGTTTTTCAATCAGCCTATCAATTATAGTCATAATTCAAATAGAAAATGAATAATAATAATTTATTAAATTCAAAGTAAAGCATAATTTATATTGGTGGAAAGCTCAAAATCTCCTTTAAAAACCCTTTTCATTTCATCAATTTTGGATAAAAATTTGTTAGCCACATACCCTACACATACCCATCGTATCACCAATTTTTGGCCCATCATGATCCTACACATACCCGAAAGTTGGGTTTTCAAATTGAATTAATTAAATTATTATTGAGTGAAAAATTTATGAATATTCATAAATTATATATTTGGGACCAATTTGGGCATGGATTTCTAGGAGAGCATGTTAATGGTCAAATTGGTGATTCTCATCTTGGCAGTTACCCATTCTTGTTGGAGGGAGTTACAAATTTTCAAATTCATCTTTCCCTCCCTTGGGCATGCGATTTGGGTGCCCAAATTGGTGTGGGTGGTGGTTTGCTATATTATTTCTTGTTTTTCAAGTTGGGTTTCATTCTATGCATTTTTTTCTCTTTATAGGTTTGTGATTTTCTTCAGAGGCTTGTAAACCAATGAAGAAGGATCCACAAGGCTAGTAAACCAAGGATATTGAGGCTCAAAGGTAGTGGTTCCAAGGTTCCTTAGGTGTATTTCATCCAAATATTTTTATTGTGTTGAATGCTCTTCACTTGGGTAAAATGTCAGTTTATTTGTGGGAGTTTGGTATAGTTTGGAGTGCATAGTGTGGATTTCTAAGTTTCAGATTGTATTGTTGTTGTGAGTAGCATATTTTTATTTTATTACAATATTTATATATGTACTTTTCTATTGAAAAATTTGTATGAAGATCAGGGTGAGTTTGTGTCGAGATTGCATGAGTTTTAGGCTTCCAATTGAGGATCTCTTTGGGTATTTTTTTGCAGCTATAGTTTTTTGTTATTAACTATTTGGGTATGCGTAGGATCATGATGGGCCAAAAAGTGGCGATACGATGGGTATGTGCAGGGTATGTGGCTGACGAATTTTTTTTTACCCACAATTGATGAAACAAAAAGCATTTTTCAAGGAGATTCTTAGCTTTCCACCAATATAAATTATGATTTACTTTGAATTTAATAAATAATTATTATTCATTTTCTATTTGAATTATGACTAAAGTCCTAATTGATAGGCTGATTAAAAAACATCTATAGCTTTCAAATGGTATCACATTTTTTGAATCTGAAACATGTGTCACATTCTATGGTTTGCATACTATAAGATTAAAACAAAAAAAAATGAGTTTCATTAAGTTTTAATAAAGTTAAGGTGGTCAGACATATGAGTTTTAATATTTTTTAAAAGTTGTAATAAAAAATTCATAATTAATTATTTACTTGGAAAAAAATTACAAAAAAATATGCATCACATTAGGACATGTCCTCTACTTATATCTAAAATATATTATAAAAATATATTATCATTTTATTGTGGTTAGGGTGGTTAGACAAACACCCACTTATTTTTTCCCTAAAATTTAATTACTACTGCATTGAAATTTCAAATTTTCACCAAATAGATTTTTTATTTTTTTAAATAAACCTAGTAGTTTAGAAACTACATTTAATTTGCTACAGATCCTATTCTTACATATTTTTGAAATAATATAGATAACTTATTCAAATTTTTATGTCAAGTTTCCTAAATCTATTTTTTCTAAATTTTTCGCCACTTAAGGGCCTATTTTTTCCATGATGATCCTGCACATACCCATTTATGAAAGAAAATTGATGCAATTTTCATGTTATTATTAGTCATATATCATTCTGCAAAAGTTTCACATATTTATGTGTTAGTTCAAAACATTTTGGTGAAGTTTTTATCCTACCCAATTTGCATTTATTTTTAGTTTGATAGAAACAAAGATTTCTAAACTTTCCAAATTTTCTATTGCTTTTCATTTCTTTTATTTGATTTATTTATCATAAAAAATGATGTAATTACATGTGGAGATGTATAATATGAATCATTTGGCTTCAATTTCACATTACCAAATTTCTATTTGGTACATGTTGGTATTTATTTCAAATTACATGATTTGTCTACCATTAAGTTTGATAAATTTTAAGATTTCCATATTCAAAATAATTTGTTTGTGGTATATTATAAATTAATCAGATTTTAGGTAACTTATTTTAATTTGGGATATTACATCCATTAGTAGTGTTTTGTTGGTTCATTATGTGGTATGCTACACATTTCACTATAAAATATTGGCACTTGCTATTTTCTAAACTAAGTATTAATAATAAAGTTGGAAAATAATTTTGTATGACATATTAGATTATTTTCCTTTAGAATTTTTGTAAAATATCCTTGTCTTGTATATATTTGAGCCAAAATGTGCATAAGGTGATCAACAAGTTTTTTTATGATCAAATCAGGCCCCCCAAGCTAGGCCACCCTAATCTCAAGTTTGAATTGTAGGCATGTTGTCTTGTACATGAAGAAATAGGTCATGAGTATATCTAATATACTTTCATGAAATACATTGTTGAGAAAACTATTTTTGCTACTTGGATTTTAAGTTGTATCATGGAATTTAATATAAAGTACAAAAATAGTGGGTGCTAACAAAATCTATTAACATGGTAGATCACTTAAGATATAGATCATATTCATACAGATGAACATATTTTTTATCTATATGTTTGGAAAGTGCTATAGTATTAGGGAAGAGAGTATGGAATTCCATTACAATAAAGACCTTTATGTTGTACTCATTGATTGTTGACAAAGTAATAGGAGTTTCTTTGATAACATATATAAGATGAGATTTTTTAACTTGTAAGAATATATATATTTATTTAGTCTCTCCATGTGATAGAAAAATAGATATAAAGTAATTCTTCTTTTAATGTCTCTTCCATGTTGACCCAAACACTTTTTCTTTGTCATTTTTATTTGTCTTGTGTTTTCCTTTTGGGGATGATGCAAGGCATCAAGACATTTATGTCTCTTCCATGTTAAACCAAAAGATTTTTCTTTATCTTTTTCATTTGTATTGCGTTTCCCTTTTGGGGATGACACAAGGCATTGAGACATTCATGTTTCTTGCATGTTGACCTGAATGGTTTTTCTTTGCTTTCGCTCTCTTTGTTTCATTCTTCCAGTTCTATGAATATTTTGGGAATGATGACAATTACATGCTCTATGACAACATTGTAGCACACACATATTGACCCCAAATCCATAGATCCCTTATGTGTTTGTGGGAGCAACTCTTCCTTCCTATTTCATGATATAGCTTGCTTTAGAAACATATGACTTGGCATATACAGTTTTCTAAGGAAGGCTCTCATGTCTTAGGATAAAAAAATTGGCTACTTTAAAGTAATTGCTCATAGTAATGGTGTAGCAACTGCTTTAAAGTGCCTAGGGGCATACACTGATGAAATATTTTGGAATATTTCATGGCATGATTTTCCTTTTTTCTTGTGATGTGTCCTCTTCTTGGTGGTTTCATTGGGTTTTATGTCATTGAAGGGTACACAATATACTATCATGGCATGATGAGAATGAGGCATCCCATGGGCAATGATATGACACTTTTGATTTGCTCTCTCTTGGAGACATTATGAACAATGCTCCCTAAGAGGAAGACCATTACATGAACAAAGAAAAATCCCCTTTAGCAAAATTTTTACATGACATTCAAAAGCATTAACAAAATCATTTTCATTGTGGTGCCTTATTGAAGTTCTCAGGAGGATAACTTTGGTATTTCATGAGAGGATAATATGATTGTGCCATAGAAAAAAGTACCCTTTGCTTGACATGGGAATATTTCATGATAAATTGACTTAATGAGGCCTTTATACAGGTGTTGTGAGGCATTTTATGTTTCCACACTAGGTTTTGGACCCTTGAAAACTAAATAAAATGCTTTCAATGATGTCTTGTGAAGGTGTTGTTAAGTGTTGTAAGATATTTCTACATTCTTCTAGACTCTATTTATCACAATTCACCTAAAAACCACCTTCTTACAACTAATCAAGTCCTATTTTGAAGTGTTGTAAGTCTTGTAACCAGATTTCACACTTTTCTATGCATAACTTCACTATTTATTCCTTTCTCATGCTTTATTTGGTCCCTTTATGCCCTCATATGTCTTAATTAAGTCTATTTTTGAATGTAAGCCTGACAAACAACATTAAATACAACATAATTCTTGATATCCATTTTTAGGCCCTACGTGGGACCCATTTGCCATGGGTGGTGAATGAGTCCCCCTTGGCTCCAAATTAAAAAAAAAAAATTCCTTTAAGGATTTTATTTAAAAACACTTGATGTCGGCATATGATGAGGTATGAACAGTTAACTAAGGCACACGATTATATAAATAAGTGATTTTCACCTCATTTTCACATCTCTCTTATCTCTCATTCATCTCTTACTCTCATAACTCATTCACATCACTCATTCATCAAGTCAAGTAAGTTAGGGCTTTCATATTGTAGGTCATAAATTTAGCTTCCTAAGACATTCAAGGGAAGATTCTACATGTTTTGTTGCAAACTTTCAAGATCTATCATCATGGCAAGGTAATCTATTCCATTATTGCATGTTTCATTACATCTTTTCATCATTTTGGTTTAATTACCTAAACGGGGTTTGAACAAGGCAAACCACCATGCCCTAACATTCACCATTTCTTCTTCTCTTCTTCTGTGTTGTCATATTTAGGTCTCTTGGGAGCTTCTAAATCATTGAATATTAGGTTGTAAAGTTGTTAAAGTCCTCTCTTCATTCAACAAGTCAAAGAATCAACAAAATCTCATTTTCAGGCCTGTAAATCAAAGTTTTAGAAGTGAATACCTACAAAACATCAAAGTGCAGGTCAGAAACTTAAGAAGCCACTCTTGAATATTCAAAAATTAAAAGGTTGACTCATTCACCATGGGTGGTGAATGAGTCCCATTTCTAGGTCAGTTTTATGTTTTCTGCATTTTTTGACAACCTTTTGATAGAAACAAATTCTGGCTCAGTTTACCAGAACTGGGACTAATTCGCCCAGAATGGCGAATGAGTCCCTTCAGACCTAAAAAACATCATCAACAACATTTCGAAGGAAATTTCCAATCCTCATCAAAATCCCAGGTGCATACTTCTAGTCTGATTCATTTTTGTTGCATCTTTCCATTCATTTGTAGGTGATTTTGCAATACACAATGTGTTTTCAAGAAAGTTGTTCTCCTTTAGTTTCCATTCATTAGTCAATTAATTTTATTAGTTTCTTGCATTTAAACATCATATCTCATAATTTTCCATCCATATCACACTAATATTTGAATGTAAACATAAGAATTTTTAGACCCATCTTTCTCCTTGTAGGTGAAAAACCTTAGAAGTGTTAGAAAGAAAGTAGGTCCCAAAAATCTACGGTTCATTTTGGTGAACTTTCTTTTCAAATGATTTGTTGACTGATTTGGAGTCCTTCATCATTAAAAATCTAGCATGCATTAGGGTTTGCATGATTCATTTGCATGCTAGGTGTTAAATTTTGCATTCATACAAAGTGCATTAAAGTTGCATTTTTACCATCTAAATTCATTTCACTTTTCTGAAATTTTGCATTTTTACTTTAGGTTTGCATCATCACACTCTGAAAACATTAAGATCAGTCAAAAATATTTGAAAAGTTTGAAAAAATTATGTATTGACTCATTCACCACCCTAGGCGAATCAATCCCTTTTGACCCTTGAAACAACATTTTACAGAACTTAGAAATTTGGTTTTAGGCTTCTGCTTGGTGGCTTAACTTGTATATATCAATCAATTGCATTTCTATAGCATGAATTTTGTTAAATCTCAGTTCAATTAGCTCATTTCATGCATTTTTTAATTTCATTGCAACATATCATTTTCAGATAGGGGTATGTCTAGGATCATCATGGAAAAAAGATGCCCTTAAGTGGCGATAAATTTTAGAAAAATTAGAGTTAGGAAACTTGACGTAAAAATTTGAATAAGTTATTTATATGTAAGAATATAATCTATAGCAAATTGAATGTAGTTTCTAAACTGCTAGGTTTATATATTTATATATATTTGGTGAAAATTTGAAATTTGAATGTAGTAGCTCTTAAATTTCAAGGAAAAAATAAGTAGGTGTCTGTCTGACCACCCTAACCACAATAAAATGATAATTTTTTTTATAATAGTTTAGATATAAGTAGAGGACTGATGTCCCAATGTGATGCATATTTTTTTGTAATTTTTTTCTAAGTAAATAATTAATTATGATTTTTTTATTACAACTTTTAAAAAATATAAAAACTCGTATATTTGACCACCTTAACTTGGTCAAAAATTCATGAAATTTAATTTTTTCTTTTTTTAATCCTATACTATGCGAAGCATAGAATGTGACACATGTTTTAGATTCAAAAAATGTGATAACTTTGAAAGCTATATATGTTTTTCAATCACCTATCAATTAGACTTTAGTTGTAATTCAAATTGAAAATGAATAATAATTATTTATTAAATTCAAAGTAAAGCATAATTTATATTGGTGAAAAGTTGAGAATCTCCTTTAAATTTTTTTTCTTTTCATTAATTTTGGGTAAAAAAAAGTCATCAACCACATACCCTACACATACCCATCATATCCCCACTTTTTGGCCCATCATGATCCTGCACATACCCATAGTTGCATTCTATAAACAAACACTTAAAAACTAAAAATTGCATTGCATTGTACTTTATTTCATTTTATGATGTTTTCTTTCAAAAGATATGCTCGTGATTTGATTAAACATGGATTTTATTAGCATACTATCCCCTTTTATGAGTTTTCTTTTGACTACCATAATAGGGGCTTTAAAAAACAATCCATTAATACAATTCTTAATCTTACATTACCCATTGGTGAGAAGCGTAATGTTGACAATCATAACGCACATACTTGTTCTTCTTCTGATACATCTCCTATTAGTGATGAAGGTATTTTGGTGCAAGAATTCACAAGCCTTGAAAGTCTTGATTTTCCATCTCCTTATTCCCCTTTGGATGACCTTACACAACAAGACCACAAGATCATAGACACATTCCTAAACATCACCTTACCCAATCTCCATGGTCATGAAAATCACACTTGTTCATCTCCTAATATCCTTCCTCGATGTAAAGAGGATAGGTTGGTGTTAGAGGATGCCCCTATTAAGAATCATGACACCCTTGATACTCCCTTCCCTAATATCCCTATCCTATGGGAAGATCTATTTGCAAACCATAGTGGTTCTCCTCTTGATAACTCATCCACTTGTGATGAAGCTACTTTAAAAACCTCAAACTTGGATGAACATATTACAAGCTCTCCTTGTAGGGTAGATAATATGGAATAAGAGAATGAGCCTTTAATGACAATGGAAATTCACCTAAAAACCTCTCATAATCATCATTCCCCTCCTCATAATCCATTCATTAATCATTCCCCTATTGGCAACGAAGTTATTGTGGAAGAACAAAGCCTTGTCAAGCACATGTGGCTTGTTTTTCTCCTAAAAAATCTCCTCCTAGGGAGAATACCATGGCATTGGACTATGGAAAACAAGTGGTTCTTGAATGCCCTCACTTAGAGATACATCAAAATAAGACTACCGAGGATATGAATGCACAAGTGTTCATTCGATCCCCTTTGATCAATGAATCACATACATATCATGTAGGACATCTTCATAACCCTCTCATCCTTTAACCACCTTCATTTAGTCTCACACAACACACCCCTAACTCCTCCTTCACAATTAATGACCTCAAACATCATCCTTCCCACAACATTCAAACTGTCATCTCACAAAATGCTAGTGATTTAAATTCGTTGGATTTTGTATCATCCTATAATGAAGAAGAAAAAATCTCAATCTACAGAGTTTTGCATAGGTATGACAACTAAGCAAGATGTATCTTTGACCCCAATCACACAACCACCTTCTCCTCTTGATCAAGAAGGTATCTTGTCAAGACTCCTCCATGGTATCTTGATCTCCCTCCCTCGAAGAACTTGAAAGAAATGCTATTCCAAGATGTCATTTTGTGCATATCATAGAGTTCATGCTCATTCCACTAATGACTGCACTACTTTGAGTCATAAAATACAACATTTTTAGGGGTTTTGTATGCTTCCCTATGTGGGGGCATCTCACTCCTCTAATTGCTATTTATTTTCACTCTAGCATGCATCTCATCAATCCTTTTAGCTCACCTTTGTCTTGCACTAAGTGGGGGCAAGGGGCTATGTAGCCTTGTCCTCGTATGTCACTTGTTTCTATCTCTTTTGACAAGTCGTTAACCTTTCATGAATGTATAAGAGAAAGCTTGGGATGTGGATGACATGTCTTAAGATTGACTCACATGTGACATACTACCCTTTCTTCATAACATAGCTTATCAGAAACATATGACTTGGTATAGGGATTTTTGAGTAAGCTCTCATGTCCTCTTCTTCTACTTTAAAGCAATTTCTCATAGTATAGGTGCTCGCAATAGCTTTAAAGTGGGGGCATACATCACCGTTCACATTTCAATATGCAATTTTATTTTTCTGGCGATTCCCTCTCTTGGAGGCATTAGGCACAATGTTGTTAGAAACCAAGATTTGATTGCAAACTAGAAAAATCACCTTCCACAGAAGAGAAAAATGAAAAAGCAGAGATTTGCAAAAGATGTGCAAATTGATATATTTGAAGTACCAATAATTACAAGAGATAATTTTCTTTATAAAAGAAAAGATGCATAAACCTAATCTTATCTTGAGCAACAAGATAGCTCAATAAGATAAAGATGAAAACCTATAACCTAGAAATTAAATAATGCCTAAGTAAAGTTATGCAAAGTGTAATTAATAATTAATTACACCAACACCCCCCCATAAGTGCAACTTAGGGAGACTAACAAAGCATGCACCTAAAACTAAGATGAATGCAAGAAAACATGAATGGGTCTCGACAACAAGGCCTGATCAGGTACCCAAGTACAAATGCAATATGAGGTAGAGAAGGAAAACCCAGTGGGACAAAACCGCCCTACAATGAGATGAATACTACAAGAAGCACTGGAAGAACACTTTGGAGTAACACTGGAACCGCAAATCCAGAAAGCAAGGAAAGATACTTCTATTTTCAAAATACCATATCAGAATCACAAATGCAATAGTAGACCCAATGCCAAGGAACACTGGAAACTCAGATACTGGATCAACCCTAGAATCTATAAACAACAGTAGATGAAAGGATGAATGAAGCCCATAATGATGAAAAAATCTAAAAGTTGTGTCTCTCAAAGCCAATGCCAAACTAAAACAAAAACTACCCATAGGACAAGTAACATCAAGATTCTGGAACACTAACCATAAAAACATGGCCCTCAAATGAAAAGGATCTGAACCAATGTGGATCAAGAACCATAAAATCCCAATGTGAAGTTTGAACCGATGCAAACCAAAGATGTGTCTAGCTAAGCAAGAACGAAGCTAAAAGGAAACAACAGAAAACCAGAAAAACTCATGCAAGTTGTCACCAATACGAAGAATGGATGCAAGAACCCCCCTTAATGGAACTTTATATCAGTTTGTTATTACAATACCCAATGATTGCAGAAGGGGAGAATGCAAAACTATAGAAACATAAGTGAAAATGCAAACCTAGTGCATGAAACAAAAATGAATGCATGCATAAAATAAGGTACACATATTCTATAAATGACCTCATATCTACATAGAGGCCGAAACCATCTTTCCAACGCCGTGAAAATCGCGAAAAATGGATAAGCGAGTTAAAAGATATGCTTCCCAGAGTGAAAACGGTAACATATGACTTCTGAGGCTGAAAAAGGAATCAAAAAAGAAAAACTAGAAAATCACACCCACACCATTATGTAGAGCATTGAAACAGCTTTTTGATGATATCTCGTTTGCAAAAAAATGACGTTGTATGCCCAAGTTACGCCCATTTCCATGAAAGTGGTCCAAAAAGGTTCGATTTGGCTACCATAAGCTCTCAAGGGCGAAAAAAATAAATCCCTTGGTCACTTGGGCGGACCAGGGGGTTGGCTGTTTGGCTCTTGGGGTGGAGCCCCTAGTCACCCACATGACCGGGGTTTGGGCTAGAGATCACCGACTGGGCGCTGGGAGCGACCCTTGGTCACTCACGTGACCACCACAGGGGTTGGAGCTGCCAATGGGGGTTGGGGGCTAGCTCCCGGTCCCCGATATGACCTCTAGCGATCTGTAGTCAGCCTGTGGGGGCTTAAACGGAGAGCAGCGGTGGGTTGGAGAATTCTGTCGGTGGCGGCAGTGGCCCGATGGTGCGGCGGTGGCCATCGGGCAGTGTAGCGGTGGCGCTGCCATTTTCAACTGGCCGCGCAAAAAATAAGCCAAATTTTTTATTTTTTTTATTTTTTTTTATTTTTTCTTGAAATTTGAACCTCGGGAATTGTGCCTTGGGGTCGTACGACCCTTGGGCAAAAAAAATTTCCTCTTCGAACGATAGTGTCCAAATTAAACAAAATTTATATCAAAATAGTGGTTTTTGGGCGCTACGAATCCAATGGTGAGGTCTGTTTGGGCCCAAAGTGCCTCAAAAATTAGGCGACCACCAGATCTATTAGAAAATTCACCAAGCTTGAAACCCTCGCAAATTTGGCAAATGGTGACGAAAATGAATGAAATAAGTCATTTCTTACTTTTTCCAGCACTATGAATCTAATGGAAAACCTCGATCTGATCCAAGACGCTGCATAAAGATGCTCAAGGAATGAAACCCTCGAGGGACCTCGAACGAGCTCTACAATGTATTCCTCCAAAAAAGTTGAGAAAGGGCTGCAAATCGAGGCTCTGATACCATGTTAGAAATTAAGATTTGATTGAAAACCAGAAAAATCACCTTCCACAGAAGAGAAATATGAAAAAGAAGAGATTTGCAAAAGATGTGAAAATTGATATATTCGAAGTACAAATAATTACATCTGATATTTTGCTTTATAAAAGCAAAGATGCATAAACCTAATCTTATCTTGAGCAACAAGATAGCTCAATAAGATAAAGATGAAAACCTATAACCTAGGAATTAAATAATGCCTACGTAAAGTTATGCAAAGTGTAATTAATAATTAATTACACCAACAAGTGTTTCCCAGGATGAGATCATTTGCACTTATCCTCTCTTGGAGACATTGAGCATGATGTTACCTAAGATGAGACCTTGCACGAATTAAGCAAAATCCCTTTGAACAACCTTTACATTATTTTTTCATTAACAATGTATATAAGTATCTATGAACCCCAATCCTAGACTTGCACAAACACAAAGAAAAAAAACAATGTTAGTCACATATGCAAGTTAGAACTAAGATTCCCCATGCAATTAATTTACAATGCTCAAAATAGGAAATAGATGAAGAACAAACAATGAAAAGCTATATTAAATCCTATCAAAGCATGCAAACTCTCAATCCCATTGGGGAATTGGTGCCATTTTGATGTGGAAAATGGCCCTTTCCCAATCCCTTGTAAGCTTGATGAAGATTGATCCACTTGGTGATGATGAAAAATGTGCTTCCTTGATGAAATCTGCAATAAACTAGCTATGATGATGGAAAAATACCATGGAAATGGATGAATTTTCTCTAAATATGAAGATAGTAATGTTACTTTAGGTTGTGCATCCAAAATACAAAGGAAAGCCTCTTATTTATAGATGAGAATGTTGAAGAATGAGGCAAAATGGAGGAATGTGGGATAAAATACCAACCAATAGCATTAAGCCACTTGCCAACATATGAGTGGACAAAGGTGGAGCGCATTTTGATGAATGTGCCAATAAATGATATTAGGTGGAATTCCAAATTTATGAAATGACATGTTGGAGGGAGAAATAAATGACTTAAATGCCACTTGGCTCAATGCACAAGGACATGTAAGAGATATTGAATGTCTTGTTGGAAGGACAAATCAACTTGGAGGGATTTTCAAATTTGGAGGAATATTCCCCTTTGGATGTCATGTTCAAAGTAATTAGAAGATTTATTAAATTAAAAGAAATAATTTATTAAGCAAGTGGAAAAATCTAGAGAATTTAGGGGATTAAGATTAATTTAATAAAGATTTGATTAAATTAAAAGGAGATTAGTTGGTGTGACAACTTGATTTATATTTTTGGATTGATTTAACTCAAATTTGAGAGGAATATGATTTAGATTTAATCAAATAATTTTTTTGATTTATTTAATTAAAGAGGGATGATGTTAAATTAAATTAAAGAAGGTTTAATTGATTTAATTTAATAGAAATGAATTTAGACATTTAATTAAATAAAATAGATTATTTAATTAAATAGAGACTATAGGGTTAATTAAATAAGATTGTAGACATGCAAAATTAGCATCATGCATTCAATTAGGTCCATTCATCAAGTAAACCAAGTTCAAATTCATCCGCTCATAAAGTTAATCAAGTTCATTAAATCCATTCATTAGGAAAATCAGGTTCATTTAATTCAATCTCTAAGGATTATCTACTTAAATTGAATAAATTAACTTTATTTAATTTAAGCCTATCATTCCCTCATTTGATTAAATAAATCAATTTTAATCAAACCATAACATTTCATCTTTCATAAACCATCTAATTTCATCTCATGCAAACTAATCCACCTTATCTTGCATCATCCCTTTAATTAAATAAACCAAACTTTATTTAATTGAAATCAAATGCATATTCCATCCCTTTTTTATTTAAATAAATCAAAATATTCAGGTCAAATAAGTCAAAATCACCTAAACATCATCTAAGCTAATCTAATCCTCATTAACCTAATCTAACCACCCATCACATCCTCTAGCTTTTCCCACTTGCACCAATAAAGCATTTTAATTCATTTATAAATTCACCATTTTCTTTCAACTTGGCATAAAAATGGAATATTCCCTCAAGTTTGAATATGAAGACAAGTTGACTTGTCCCTTCAAACATTACAATAACTTCTCTCTTTCATTTCCCCCTCTCAACATTTATTTCACAATTTCAAATTTGAATCTCCCCCTCTTTGGCACATTGGCCAAAACTTGCACATTCCTCAACCTATCACAATGTGACAAGTGGCTTCATCTCATTGGCCAAATCATTATTCCACATTTCTCTATTTTGAGCTCTCTTCCAACTTGAAAATCTATAAATGAAAGGCCTCATTCTTCATCAACCCATCTACAACCTCATGTAAAGTCACTCTCTTTATTTGAGAATTGATTTTTTCCATCTCATTTTATCTTCAAAGTATTGCATCATTTGAGCTTATCAAGGATTGGGAAAGGGATTCTTTCCACGTCAAAGAAGCACCAATCAACTATGGGATAGATATGTATCTTTCTTTTATGCTCTCAATTAGTTTGTGTTGTTATTTTGTTTATGAAGGCATGATGCATTATTTCATAGGAGCATTTAAAAGGTTTGCATATCACTAATCCATGTTTTAGATTTTAGAGTGTTTGCAGATTTTGAAGGGTGCTCACATAATGGTGCTAGAAGGAGGGCATAATGCATTTCATTTCTATTTTATGTTACTTCATTTTTATTTTCTATCTCATGAAATGGGAATGTGTTAGCAATACTACTTTACGTTCATCTAATTCTTATTTAAGTAGTGCTTTTGTTTATTAACCTAACATATGTCACTGTGTTGAGTTTGGGAGGTCAATATGTGTTGAAATTCATGTTCAAGTTAAAAACTATTTATCAGGATTGACCTCTCTGTCATATTAAAAACTTCATCCATCTTCTTCAGCAAATATGTCGCCAATATCTCTGTGTTGTGTTCTTTTTTATTTAAAGTGATGCTTCTTGTTCTTTTATATTTAATCCATTGTATGCTGTTGATATTTTATTGGCTTCAAACTGCTATCTCTTTTTTTTTCTCCTCATCCTCATTGATGCTTAACATTTACAATAGTTTGAATCTGCCCATCTCTCACCTCGGGTATAATGACAACATGAGCCCATAGTGGTTTGAAGTGACCTCTCTCAGCATGCTACCAAAGCTTGTTGAACTAAAATACCAAGACCCCACACAAATAGAAAGCACATTCATTTACAGCCTCTAGAGTTTTCTTTTTTTAGGCACAAGATTCATAGACCCCAATTTAGCACAGTTTAATATCTTCATATCAATAAATGATACACTTTCTATATCACAAGGTGAAAGGCCTCTTTTTCCAATAATGGAGAGGAGAGAGTTTTCTTTTCAAATCCATTCTTAAATAAATCCTTTTGTAGGGCTATCATTAAAACAAAAAAAACTCGTGGTTATCTAAAATGGAGTGATCATCCAATAGTAAACTTGCCTACTTCAGAGCTATGTGGGTAAGAACAGTTGATGAAATTTGGCTACATTCCTGACCTCGCCATTTCTCCTGCTCCCATGTGACGTCAGGTCTTTTCTTAAAGACTTCGTTATCTGTGTTGGATCTTCTTTGATCATTTTGATAACGCATGATGTGATCATTTACCAGCGTTGATGACCTATCCATTTTGGGAAAACCTTTAGTTGAATTGGTCCTGGAACCTTCAAATAAATTTCTGCAATGGAGGTCCTCTTCCCCCATTCAATGATTCCCAATTTGAGCTATGGAAACTATTATTTTGGTCCATAGCAATAATTTGTGAAACAAAATGCGAATCATTTCCATTTTCAGTGGGCTCTCTTCTTTAAGAATTTGGAGTTATTCTCTTAGAATCCAATGAGTTTGTATCTCGTAAAAAATTGAGCCTGCACTATGTCAAAAGATCTTCTCATATTTAAATTCTCTGAAGATGCTAAGTTTGTGATGTGATCAATTTTTGTTTCATATTTTCACTCTCCTGTATCTGAGCTTGTGATGATGTCTTTATTAAACTTAAATTTACTTAGCTAGACTTATTTCCACTTGTGCTTGACCTATTTCTGGACTTATTTTGTTTGTGGTTGTGAACTATAGTCTATTTGACTCTATTAAACTTAATTTGTATAGCCACAGGAGGATACTGATCAAGAATAGGTGGTCATCGACTTTGCACCTAGAAGGTTCAATTGATTTTGAAAATCTTCCAAAGCAACTTATAGCGTGGCTCTTTTTTCAAAAGTTTCGCTGTTTATAATAAATTACATTTGTGCTTGCTGTCTTGAATGTTAGATTATGATAAAGTCCAAAAGGAAATCTATGCTTTTATTGTCGTTGTCTTTATGAGTCAAGAAGAAATCATGCTTTCTTAGTGATGAGCTGTCATTAGTACAAAAAAAAAAGAAAGTTGTGTTGCTCAAAGCATTACACATTAATTAATCAATAGAAAAAATGATCATAGCAGGTTAATAAAAGTAGATTACATAGGATCAAAAGTCGTTCTTTTCAGTATTGACAATCCTTGTCAATAATTTATGTTCTTTACCAATCTTTTAGCAGTGTTATGGTTGAGAAAAGGTTATGATTTTCGTACTTGATTAGTTTGGCCTCTTTACTTTGGGGAAAGTAACAAGTGTTTTCTAACCTTCTTTATGAATGCATTGTATTATCAATCAAGTATGCTTGAAAGTTGAAGCAACAGGAAATACACGAGAGGGTGATTATAAATGATTAGGGCATATGAACTATCGAATAAAATGTATTAAAAGGAAAGCTAAAATGTTATTGGTTTTGCAGGTTGAAGTGAGCATTTACAGTTGTTTGACTTCTATGAATTCAAATGATTACAATAGATGTTAAAAATGTCATTTTGGTTTTATACATTAAGAATATGAGGTTTTGAAATCAATTGTTTTTTTATGAAAGTAGGGGTGAATTAACAATTTATTGACATTTATTATTGAGTTAAATCTATCATAAGAAACTCATGTGATTGGTCAATACAACTTTATTTTATTCCTCTCTTGTTTTGACAATACATGCGTAACTCTTACTTGTGATGTTTGTAGTAAAAAGGTGAAGTTCACATTGGAATCGAGTGTTGGAGTTGAGAAAAAACAAAAGAAAGATCGGAGTTAAGGATTGGAGCATCAAACTTGAAACTCAAAAAGCATTTTTTAATGCTTGGAGATTCTGTCTTACACCTTAATTTTTTGTTTTAGGCTAACTCATCTTTTGTTTTAGTCTTTAAAATGAACACTTCAAAAGATTTCAATTACCATTGCAAAGGGGATAAAATGAAATTTAGGAAAATTGACTAGATTTTGTTTGAGGTTAGCAAATTGAACAAGACAACTTTCATATCTCATTTTGGTGCTCTAAAATGAATCAAAATCATTGCTTTGTGGATTTAAAATGAACAAGTGCAACTTTGTTTGTGTGATTGCTTACTTAAACTAATATCATTGAAAAGGACATATGTGCTTCTCTCATGCTTTATAGCGATCTTGGGAATCAAATGGCCTTTTTTGTGATCTTAGGTTGAGATAAAGTAATCACCTCCACACTTCAGTTTGGGTTTAAAAATTGAACAAAACATTGTGCGAGTGTGAGTAAACCTATTGCTTGTGTTCTCCCTTTGTTTCTAAATGAATTTTGATTGAACTATGAATATGTTTACTAGCTTTTGTCTATCTTAGAGGGCCTGCCTTGGGGAAAAAGTACTCACCCAAGGGAACAACTCAACCAGTAACACTTTGAACCCGAGAGTATTTCTAGCCAGGATATAAATGTGGGTATTAGAAGAAACACCAATATCACACGGTTGATTCCAACTAGATGGATCTGAAAGGGGACTCTCGCTGTATGGTTCAATCTCCATGAACAGAAAGTCCTTATTAAAACCCATATTCTAGAATTTCCAAAATCCTTGATCTATTTGTTCGTGCAAAAACGGTCGTTCTAAAGCTGCTCCACACTTTTACAGTCTTTAGTAGAAATGGAAAGCATGCCATGGGAGTTTCATGGGTGTTGATGCTTGGCTGCCCCGTATAAGTGAGTGTCGTGGAGGGGAGCCAGTGGGGTCAAGCATCTAACCATTCACTAAACATAAGTGTAGCTAGACTTGTCCAAGTGGAGATTCAACAAATACTATCTTTCATATCCATAGGATTGTACTTGTTCTTGGTTACAAAATGCTTTGCTTGTTCGAAAACATTTACAAAAAAATATTAACATGATCCTCAATATTTCAAACCCTTTAGGAGGCAAATACCGTTGACCAATTTCTTGTGTTATTGCTTGCCCTTGGGATTACATCCTTAGAGGCTTCTAAACATTTGGATTTCATCTCAATTTTCTCCTACTAAGGTCAACATTAGGAAACCTTTGCCTTGATTTCCTCGATTTCCACATAATGCATTTTGTGGGATGAAAGAAAATTAGGACATTGGAAATTTAGTTGAAAACCTAATCAAGAAGTTTTTTTTATAAAAAGAATCCATTAAGAAAAGATTAAATCAATTGGACCCCATATATGCGCTTGGCATCTTTTGGTCATATAGTTTTCATGCAAACATTGATCTTTTGATTTTTAATTACTTTTAGAGAAAGGCATGTTCTTCACTATCTTGGTCTCAAAAACAAGTCCTTCCTAGGTTCATTTAGGATCAAATCAAACATTTCACCCATCCCAAACATCTATAAAAAAACCATGCCACCAAACAACTTTAGAGCTTTGGAAACATCATTATCTAGACTTGGGTACATCCTTAAATCAAATCAAAGTCATTTGTTTAGTTAGGTGTGTGGGAATACATCCTTTCTCATACATTTAATTAAATCAGTGAAAAAATTCATCTTAAGATTAGATATGACATCTTAGGGTTTACAAGTTCATTATCCAAATCAAACCAATCAAAATCAAACCCTAAGTCTAGCATTGATCCAAAGTCCCTAAATGTTCAACACCCATATCATTCACCCCTTTTCATCCTCCATCTCATCATTGGTCCTAAATCCCTTAGAGGTAAACAAGGTCAAAACACAAGAGGAACATGGAATACAAACTTGATCCATACATCATGAGCAATCCAAACCAACCAAGCTATCAAAGCCTTACAATGCTAATTGATGTTCAACACTCACATTTATACAATATGTACATGGGATCATTATCTACCACAAACCTCGATGGTACAACAAATGTGAGTATACCCATTCAAAATATTGGAACACCTTTCCCGATGGTAGATCTAAATCCAAACCTACAAGTTTTTCAAATAAACAATCAATGCATGAGCCTTCAAACGAACATCATACCACCAAATCCATACATGCCAAATGTGAATGCACAAAGTAAAAATTTACCAAACATGAACATTTTGAATCCAAACTTGGTAAAATTTGGGATAGATATGTTTGTGAATCACACAAATGTTGTTCAAAGTCCAAACAAGATGTTAATGACTCCAAGTCAAGGTAACACCATGCAAAATCAAAGTTACCTAAAACAAGGCAATGTGATTCCCAACATAAAAAATGGTCAATTTCAACCTATAATGCCAAATCTGAACATTATCCCAAATCATAACATTGTCCAAAATCAATTTTTTCATGATCCCATTCAAAAATCACAAGTATGCATCCCAAATCTGCTTGAACAAAAACCAAATCAACTATATCAAGGGAGTCAAGATTGAAATCAAGATCAAATTTGGCGAGATCAAATTGCTATACTTACCAAAATAGTTGAGTCATTGCGCCAAGAGACATCTCCACCACCATTACCCATATCAACATCATTCATTTTAGGGCTTCCCCCTTTACCTAGCACCAATCACTCCATCCAAATCAAACCACCTAACACTAATAAAGCCATCACACCAAATCCTTTGAATATACCATCAACATCGCACCAACAAATGGTATCTAATAAAATGACAACATCAATCCCGAAAAATCAAAATATGGTCTCCCAAAGACCTATCACCTCGGTCATTCTGACCATTCTTATCACCTTGATCAATCCCAGCATATCTCAGACCCTCACAATCACTCCAAATGTATCTCAATGACTTCTCACTACATCCAACATGATTCCAAATCCACCACCACTGCCACCAAAACCAAACACAGGAAGACAATATAACATTACACTAAAAGCTCATAGGCCTACCAAAAGGCCATCCAACAATATCTAGCAATGCAACAAGAAACACAAGCTCAACAAGTGCAGCAATCCTCTCAAGCTGCCCAAGCCTCTCAAGCTACCCAACAAACACAAGCACAAACATGAAAAATGATAACTATTGGGGATAACGATGAACATTCAACCACGGGTGATAGCATTGACAATCTCCCCACCACAATTGCTGAAAACAATGATCAAGATCTATCCATCAAAGAGCACATTGAAGATGTTTCTATCTCGTCCGAAGATCAAATCAACATATGTCAAGAGTCACTTTTCAATCATGATCAAAATCCACCAACAATACCCAACAATGATCCAATTCAAGAAATGTCAACATCACTTGACCCTATGGTTGAAGACATTGACAATCTACCCATCATAATTTTTGAAAACAATGATCAAAATCTATCCATCAATGAGAACATTCTAGATGTTTCTATCCCATCCAACGACCAACTTACCATACATCAAGAGCCACTTTTTGTGATCTATTTCAAGGAGTGTTAGGATTATTTGATCCTATTAACATAATGCATGATCCATGATCGACCAATGATCATGACGAAAAGGTATTTACATCACCTGATGAGTTAGAGGACATATCTCAAGAATTTATTCCAAAGCAAGATCAAAATCTTCCACTAAGGTCTAGCAATGGTCCTTTCCAAGACATGTTGACCCCCTTTGACCTTATGGTTACAAATACTGAAGGAAATTTAAACTCGATACTTGATCCAAGTACACTCAAAGATCAAGGGGATATTGAACCACTTACAATGACTAATGATCATGTCCAAGAACCCTTTGTAAGTAATACATCCTTTGAAATTAACCCATGTCAAGAACTTGATCCAAAGCATGTCAAAAACAACTCCAAAATCATTCAAGATCAATAATTTATATCTTCAAGATACTACAATAATCTAATAGACACTCTCCTATCTATGGAAGATGATCATATCCATGTAGCACATAGTCTTCCATCTACCCATGAGATGCTTTTTGTAGATGGACATGTTGATGATCTTCATTCAAAACAAGATTCCTTTATTCCTGACATTATTACACAAAAGGAACAAGTTATTGGTTCCTACAGCCAAACATAGTTGTCAATATCAGGATCAGATATATCCCAAATTCAGATTGAAGACATCATGAATAAAGATATCCAACATTATCCACTTAAGGAAATAGGTAAGAAAAGACAAGATATTTTGAAGTTAGCAGAGCATCAAATTCCAATAACATCATTTGCAGTGGTCATTTATCAGAGAATGCATTCTAAAAAAGAGCTCTCAGAACATGCAAAATCAAAGCATGAAGGTACTACTACCACCATACTAGGGGCAACTTCGTCTCAAGAAAATGTCAACAAAGGGAGCATGAAGAATCCTTATGATAAAACAAATGCCAATACTACAACCAGTCACATCATGAATCTTCATCCAACCATTATCCCATCCACAAATTGGGACCAACATCAAATGAAGGATGTGAATCAAAGCACAAAGAATGTTATCAAAGCAAAAGAAACTAAGAAGCATAATGGAAAAATCAAATACAAATGGATACAAAAAAATACAAAGAAAGATCATCCCTATCAAACTCCATCAGTCAAAGAAACTATGGGGAAAAATAAAAAAAGGAAAAGTATCCATCAAAGATGTCCACAAAAGTGAAACCAGGCTTTTCAAGCAATGTAAAAAGTGTATCAAGCAATTGGTCCTAATTCCCTTCGCACTTTCGTATCCGCCCATCATTGCTTGTCTTCCCAAGTTTGGAGAGTCAAAGGTTCCAAACTGTCAACCAATCCATCTTTTATCCCTAAACACACTCCATCCATGCCTCCACACATGATATCCAATTCTCACATTGACCATGTATTGGCAACAACCCTTCATCATAAGGATTTTGAAGGCACTCTATCGCTATGTGTGCATAGAGACAAAGTTAACCCTGGTATCAATAAAGCAGATCAAGAATCCCAAAAGTTGCATTCAAGTGCACGTATCTTAGCAAAGCAACTTCTTCAAGTAAGTTATCAATGGTAGATCATGACAGAAGTATCTACATCAACAACACCTTGTGAATTAGTATGGGCTTCAAAGCTTTCAGAAAAATCCAAAAAAATTAAAAAATATGAAAATCCAAAAAAATTAGAAAAATGAATGAAAATAGTAAAGAAAAAAATTGTCCTCTAGTGAAAAACACATGGGCGGTGCTTTGGACAGGTACCATGATGAAAACTTGAAAAACATGTGTCATGTGTAGAATTGAGCATCTACGTGCACCTGTTTAGGTGGAAGCATCTCATCCTATCTATAATAAATCCAACATTCCATCCATCTCATCGATAATAAATCCATTCATAGACCATTTATCCAACCTATCTTTATATGTCTGCATCCGTAATCCAAATTATCTTGATCTTGAAATTTAAGGGTATGTGTAGGATCGTCATGGAAAAAACAGGCCCTTAAGTGGCAAAAAATTCAAAAAAATCAGAGTTAGGAAACTTGACATAAATATTTGAATAAGTTATCTATATTATTTCAAAAATATGTAAGAATAGAATCTGTAGCAAATTGAATGTAGTTTCTAAACTACTATGTTTTTTAAAGAAAAAAATCTATTTGGTGAAAATTTGAAATTTCAATGCAATAGTACTTAAATTTCAGGAAAAAATAAGAAGTGAAATAGACCACCCTAAACACAATAAAATGATAATATTTTTTATAATATTTTAGATATAAGTAGAGGACTCATGTCCCAATGTGATGCATATTTTTATAATTTTTCCAAGTAAATATTAATTATGAATTTTATTACAACTTTTAAAAATATAAAACCTCATATGTCGACCACCTTAACTTGGTCAAAACTTCATGAAATTTAATTTTTTTTTTAATCCTATAGTATGTGAAGCATATAATGTGACACATGTTTTGGATTCAAAAAATGTGATACCATTTCAAAGCTATAGATGTTTTCAATCAGCCTATCAATGAGGACCTTAGTTGTAATTTTAATAGAAAATGAATAATAATTAATTATTAAATTAAAAGTAAAGCATAATTTATATTGGTGGAAAACTGAAAAAATCCTTTAAAAACCCTTTTCGTTTCATCAATTTTGGGTAAAAAAAGGGTCGTCAGCCACATACCCATCATATTGCCACTTTTTGGCCCATCATGATCCTGCACATACCCAAAATTTTGGTACACACTTTAAGCTTGATTATCGTAAACATCTTGACATGGGCCATTTTTATTGATCCCATCCTATGCAACATTATTTGAGCCATGAAGCATTATCCAAATGAGCATCCTTTATTTGAACACCTTATCGTATCATAAGATAATCCTTGGCATCCTTTGCATGCTTACCATATCCATCCATCCATACACCTATCCAGGCATCTACCATAACATTCCATACATTGCTAGACATTGGGGTCAGATATTTACATGATCTTGCTTTGGGAATAAATCTTGATCTATATCCTCCAACTTATGTGGTGATACGAACATTGACAAACATGAAATCAAATTGGTCAAGCATCTATAATCCAAAATCTGAATCACTACTAGCCCATGGCATATTTTGATGAGAAGACATTCCTTATTAGTCATCATCTTTCATCGAACATCAATCCAAAACATTGCTATCAGTTGCATCTAAGTTTCACTTCAAACATCACTCGAACAACTTTTGTTCTGAATCAAGCTTCATCAATCCTGATCAATCAAATCCAAATCAAAAAATCATCATCTCAGGATATCATTGTGTTGCTTAACACTATCCTTGCATTGTTGTGCATCCTTAACAATGTTATCATCATCAATCCTGATCATTGAAATCCTTGCATTGTTGTGTATCCTCAACAATGTTATTGTAGACATGCAAAATTAACATTCTGCATTTGATCAGGTTCATTCATCAACTGAACTAGATTTCACATTAGGTTCACCTTCATTCATTTAGCAAGTAATTTCATTAATCTCCATTTCCTAAGGTCATTTAAAATCAAATAAACATTATCATCAACCTTTTAATAAATCAAACATCCATTTAAATCAAATCCTAAATCATATTCCATCATTTTCTGATTTAAATAAATCAAATATCAAAGTCTTAAAAGTCAACTCACCTAATCATCATTAAACTAACATAATCATCATTTATTTAATCTAACCATGATTAAATACTAATCTCACCCACTTGCATTCTCTAGATATCTCCAATGCACAAATAAATCAATTTTATTGATTTTCCCTCAACATGACAATTTGATTTGTCCCTCCAACATTGCATTAATTGCTATTTTTCTTGTCCCCCTCTCAAAATTTATTGCAAAATTTGAATTCAAATTCTCCCTCTCATGGGAACTCTTCCTAAATCTTGCACAACCATTGGCCTATCACCACTTGACAAGTGTCATCTTCTCACTGGAGGATCTTTAGTCCCACATTCACCATCTTGGCCAATCTCTCATCAAGAAAATCTATAAAAGAAGGCCTTCATTCTCATTTTAGGGATCCACAACTTTTATGCAAGGTTACTCTCTTAATTTGAGAACTCATCTTGCTCATCATTTCCATTGTATTTGCATCATCTTGAGCTTTGATCAAGGATTGGGAAAGGGTCACTAGCACATGTGACACCAATCCACTATGGAATAGGTAACTTGTTTTTGTTTTCATAATGCTTTAGTCTTTCTTTTATCATTTGTTGTATTTGGAAGCATTCACAAGGTATTTCATAGAGGAATTTTGATAGATTTGTGAAATACTAACCCCTACATGAAGTTTAGTGTTTGCAAATTTTAATGGATGCCTACATTTGGCGCTAGAGGGAGGGCAATAAATTAGAACTCTTGAAATTCCTAGTTTTCAAAAATTCTCTGATAAATCTGTTTGTCTATAGTATGTGCAAGTGGTTATTTATTGTTTTCGTGACTTACCCATGCTTGGAATTTAAAAAAAAATGTGCTAGCTGATCATATAATCATTAAAAGGAATCACTAATTGAGTCACTGCATTATATAGTTGACATCTTTGCACACTGCCAAAGGAATCGTCCATGTTTAGACACTTTATTCATCTTTTCAAAAATTTGATAACGACATGCTTAGGTCTCAGGTTTACTGCTATGACATGTTGGTTTATCCTCACATTCCAATAAATGCCACTGCCTGATTTTAAAAGCCTCTGTTTTCCATTGTAGACAAGTCTCTTACACAATTAGTCAAGATAGAATGATGACATGGTACTAAAAACAACAAAGACAAAGGCATAAAGAAAAAAAAACTGAATTGCATGGCATATTTCCTAATATCCATTTCATGCTTGGCTATTGCATTTCTAAATATTGCAAACTGCAAGATTTGTGTAGTATGAAGCGCCATGATCTCATCAACATAGACTAAATTTTATAGGTTCTGCTTGCTTGTAGATTTCCGTTGGTACAGGATTAACATGGTGTTGGAACCATAGTGTTTGAATTTACTTGAAACTTCAAAATTCTATGCTTTATGCTCTTAATATGCTATGTTTTTGTTTCAATTATGAGGATCCACTGGGAATACGTTGATACTAGCTGAAGGATTGCAGACTGTGGCTTTACACCTATCGAAGGCAGCTTCTTGAAATTTATTTTATTTCAAATCTTACTCCTGTAAACTGTATTGGCCTTAGCGTCTCTTGTTTTTTTTTTTTTGAGAAAACTATTGAAGCAACTTTTGCTTTCTTTCTACTTATGATAGAAACTTATGGGTGGTGCAACAAATAGAAAAACATTCTCTTATTATTACCATAAGTTTGCGTAGTTTTGATAGAATAATTACAGCCATGTCAATGCATGTCCAAGACATTTTTCAAAGTTATGAATCGCCTGCCACTTTCTAGTTCGTACGCCTAACTCATAGTTAATGCTTTCCTACTTTCAATCGCATAAACAGGGGCGTAATTATCTCTATTTCTTTGTACCATTAAATGTCAACATTTGAAAAAAAATAAAGGAGGAACTGTGCGCCAGAGGTATCTATGGTTGGATGATAGACAACTAGTATTTAATATCTTTGCCTTTATGGGAGGAGGACCACATGAAAGGCTATGACACCTATCCCCACGCGGATAGCCAAGATCAAATCTACAGGATCAACAATAAAGCCTCTAACAAATTGCATTAAGCCTACTCAAGGTCGTGGAATTTGATCTTTTTCCTGCCAAACACATTAACTGTGATCATAAATGTTTATTTGGAAATATCTTGCTGGTCCATTTCAAATAAATTTTGTCATGTGACAGATAGGTGGAAGAGGGAGTAAAGTACACTAGTTTTCTTCTTAAATGCCTGCGCCATATACTTTGTTTGAGATAATAAATGGCAGATCATAAGCTTGGCATGTCAAAAATAGTTCCACTTACATGACTTGAACATATAAATATGTGTGCCTTTATGGGATAAAATTGTAAGTGAGGCGGCTTATGCTAGAAATTAAGATTACCCAGATCTTTCTTTTGTCTTTTTTCTTTTTTGATATCATTACAACTGACAGCTTGAAATATGACTGCATGTTGTAGTGCCATTTCTGTCGTAGTCAATTAAATTCTAGCTGAATGTTAGATCATTGCGTGTGTGAGCTTATATTGATGTGAGATTTTATATTTGTTTTTGCAAATACATTGGTCTCTCATTTTGTAGGGGTGTGCACAAATTTGATGCAAGTATGGTCTTGATTCTTCTCACATTAGATGCCTTTGGGTTGGTCACGACTTTAGATATAATCTACGAGTGAGAGCATAATCAATTCAAATAAAGCAAAAAGATGAATGATTTCCAGGATAGTTTGATTTCAATGTGACATTTATAGAAGAGTAAAATGATCAAATCAAAAGTCATTTTTTGTTTGTTCATAATGATCAAAGTTCTATCATACTTCTTTCTTTTCTTTTCAAGCTTTGAAGCTTTGTTTATAACTTTACATGATAGGAGTAATAATTTTTAACATATTGTTCTCATTGATTCCTCGTTTCTAATAACTTTGTAATGGAATAGGAAAATGAAGGAATAGCAAGGAAGGTACAAAGCTGAAAATCAACAAAGGTACAAGGAAAGCGAAAAGTCAACAAAGGTACAAACGAAGGAAAGCAAGGAGAAGGCTAGCAAAAGAAAATGAAAGGAGGATTTTTTTTTGAAAACTCAAAGTGTTTTTAAATGCTTTAAGTTTTTGTTCAACACTTCTTTACCAAATTGTTACCTTTTCGCTCCTAGGACACTAATTTTCGTTTGGGTCTAAAAAGAACAATTTGATTTTTTTCATTCGCAAAAGGTTAAAATTCAAGCTTAGACGCTTACTAGATTTCGTTTTGGGCTAAAAATTGGACAAGCAATCTTCATATTTCATTTGGTGCTTAAAACAAATCAAACAATTGCTTTGGAAGGATAAAATGAATGTTTGTTTGCCTTGTTTTGTGGTTACTTACTTAAACTAAAGTCATTGAAAAGGACGTATGCGCTTCTCTCGCGCTTCCAAGCGATCTTGAGAATCAAAAGGCCTTTTTGGTGATTTTGGCGTAAGATAAAGTGATCACCTCCACACTTTGATTTGGGCTTAAAATTGAACAATATCTTGTGCGAGTGTGAGTAGGGGAATTTTCGTGTATATTCTCTTTCTTTGTGCCGTCAAAGATTGATCGAGTTACGGATTGTGTTTTTGTTTGCTTTTGTTTATCTTAGAGGGCATGCCTTGGGGAAAAAGTACTCACCCAAGGGAATGACTCAACCAGTAACACTCTAAAGCCAAGAGTATTTCCAGCTGGGATATAAATGTGGGTATTGGTTAAATGCCAATATCAAGTGGTTGGCTCCAACAAGATAGATCTGAAAGGGGACTCTTGCCATATGGGTCAATCTCCATGAATGGAAAGTCCTTACTAGAACCCATGTGCTAGAATTTTCCAAAATCCTTAATCTATTTGTTGGTGCAAGAACGGTCATTCTGAAGCCGCCCCACACTTTTACGATCTTTAGTAGAAATGGAAAACATGCCATGGGAGTTTCATGGGTGTTGATTCTTGGCTGCCCCGTATAAGTGAGTGTCGTGGAGGGGAGCCAGTGGGGTCAAGCATCTAACCATTTGCTAAAGATAAGCGTAGCTGGACTTGTCCAAGTGGGGATTCAACAAATATTGTCTTACACATCCATAGGGTTTGTACTTGTTCTTGGTTTGAAAACACAGTGCTTTATTCGAAAACATTTTGCAAACAAACATTCAACATGATTTTCAAAATTTCAAACCCTTTTGAAGACAAATATCATTGAATCAATCCATATGTTATTGCTTTCCCCTGGGATTCACGTCCTTAGAGGTTCCTAAGCATTGGATTATACCTCAATTTGTCTTCTTAAGTAAACAATAGGAAACCCTTGCCTTAAGTTCATTAAATTTCCACATAACATATCTTGTGGAGTTTGAAGAAATTAAGACATTAGACAACGTAGTTTGAAAACTTAATCAAAGAAAGTGTTTTTTGTAAAATAAAGCCATTAAGCAAAGATAAGCAAAATGAATTTTCATGTGTGATTGGAGACTCACAAATCCCAAAGCAAAAATCATTGGAAATCCAAAAATGAATGTTCAAATGAAATCATTTCTTGGTTACAAAGGTCTTTAGGAAGCATATGCATGCTCTTCAATACCTAGGTCTTAGAAAACAAAGTGGTCTTTTTAGGTTCATCTAGGGATCAAAACATATCAAAACTTTTCATCCATCCTCCAAAACAACATCATCACTTAAATCATCTTTTGAAAAACCTTGAAATCATCCTTGAAGTGCTAGGCTTTATGAAAAAATCAAGCAAACACCAAAATCATTGAGACCAAGTCCTTATTTATCAAAACACCTTTTGGCTAGGCATGTGTAGATGCATCCTTTTGCATATACTTAGTCAAAATTATCAAAAATCATCTTGTCTAGATAGCTTAGTGTATGTAGATGAATCCTTTTTCATATACTTAGTGAAAGAATCATCTTGTTTGGGTAGGTGTGGGTAGATGCATCCTTCTCCTCACACATATCCAAAATCATCACCCTTTGAACAAAACTATCCCTTAGATCATTATCAAACATCTTAGGGTCCTTTTGTTCAAAATCCAAATCAAAATCCAAATCAAGATCAAGGAGAAAACCTCAAAATCTCAAAATCCAAAATCCTAAAAGCCTAGTATTTCATTCAAGAATTATCAAAAGCCAAAAACATCCATAACATCCTTAAACATCATCATCATATCATCATCACTTTTGATCCTAAAAAGCATCCTTAAAACTTTCACTTTGGAACATAAAATAGAGATTAATCCAAGGAATCAAGAGATTCATCTCCCATATTCTCGAAGATTGATCCCCGTTTTATGGTTCTAACTAGATCTGAATACAAGAAGAGTATGGAAGCCAACAAAGAAACACCCTCTTCAAGTGATCTTAGCCAAACCACTCTTGAAATGAATCCCATTGGGGATGGAAATCTCACAATTAGCCTTCCAACATCATCACAAAACCTACAAGAGGAAACCCAAGGGGAGGATCTTACCTTTGGAATGTCTCACGAAGAAGTAGCTGAAATGCTCCAAAATCCAGACAACTATAAAATCATCAACATCATGATGAGACTTAACCCTTCGTTGTACATGCTTGAACTAGCAAAAAAAGGGGCCAAATTGCCTTCAGATTTTGATATGAGCACTATAGTAGAGACATCTTTTCCACCAATCTCATCCACCATCCCCATTTCATCTACACCCCCATCTCAAAACATCACGGAGAATATCCTACAAATCACAACATCATTTGCTCCAACTCAACCCAACGTTAACAAGGGAAACACATTTCTCAATGCTCTTCAATCACATCCCCTTGTTAATAATCAAAGCTTGGACGTAAACACCACATTGGAACAAAACATCCTCCATAATCCATTACAAAAAAATGTTCCTCTCACTTTACATTATTATCCATCATCAACATCTTTTCATGGAGCACCTCAAATCCCCCTCCTCACAAATTCACAAGAGGAGGGAGAGATGTTCAGACCAAGGGGCATTTTTAACACCACAACACTCTCCCAAGGATTCACCCCCCTTACATTTCCACCTCTCCCACCATCACCATTGTCATCTACACCACTCCTTGGTTTAGGGCTTCCCCCTCTACCAAGTATCAATCAAAACAACATCCCAACCATCAATCAAAACATTTTTCCAAACGCTCAAAACTTATTGTTGACATCACAACAACAAACAACAAACACACAAGAAATGGCAACATCATCAAACACCCCCACAACATTGCAAAGCATGGTCTCTCGAGGGCCAATCACATCAACAACACCATCCACCAATCACGTAATCAACACGACAGCACCATCCACCAACCAAATAATCAACACAACATCATCATCTACCACCATTCCAAATCCACCACCACCTCCACCACCACCAACGTTCACCACATCAAACCAATTCGACGTAGCATTACAAGCTGCTTTCCAAAGAGGCTATCAACAAGTGCAAAAACAAAAAGCCGTGCAACAAGCCGCTCAAGCTACACAAGTTGCACAAGCTGCAATACAAACACAACAAGCACAACAAGCTCAAGCATTATTACAACAACAACAACAACAACAATAAGCCGCTCAAGCTGCCCAAGTTGCACAAGCATTGCAAGCACAAAGGGTCACTCAAGCACAACTATTATTGTAGCAACAAGCCGCACAAGCACAAGCCCAAGCACAAGCTCAAGCGCAAGCACAACAAGCACAAGCACAAGCACAACTTCTTGCACAAGTAGCACAATTGAAAGTGAACCAACAAGCATTAAAGCAATATCAAGAACAACAAGAGGCAGCAGAATTGGCAGCCCAATAACAAGCATTATGGGAACAACAAGCAGAACAACAAGCATTGTTAGAACAACAACAAGCGCAGCAACAAGAACAACAACAAGCGTTGTTGGAACAACAACAAGCGTTGTTGGAACAACAACAAGCGTTGTTGGAACAAAAACAAGCGCAACACCAAGCACAAATCCTAGCGCAACAACAAAAAGAGCAACAACAAGCATTGTTCATCCAAAAGCAAGTAGAAGCCTACTTCGCCCGCCACAACATACCGATACCATTGAACAATGCACCAACCAATCCATCTATCCAAATCACAATCGCAATACCCCAAAACATCTTCATTCCACCCCCTGACCCGCAAGATGATGTGATGACACAACTCAAGTTGCTCTCGCAACAAGTGCTTGATCTTCAATCAGGGCGAACAACCAAAACGCAAAGCAACTTGTCTCCCTATCCATTTGATAAGAGCTTAGAAATGAAACCATTCCCTAAGGGATTTGAGATCCCCAAATTTGAAAAATATCTAGGGACAGGAAACCCTGAAGATCACATCAGGGAATTCCAGGTTCATTGCATGGAAGTTGCATATGACGATACGTATCTAATGCGGCTATTTCCTAGAAGCTTGGCGGGTCCCACTATAGAATGGTTCTCTCGCTTACCTAGAGGCATTAGAACATTCCAAGAGATTACAAGTGCATTCATTAAGAACTACACAAGTAACATTGCAATGGATGTTAGTCTCAAAGAACTATATGCTCTAAAACAAGGGAAGAATGAATATTTCACTTCATTCCTTCAACGATGGTGATCCAAGGTCAATCGGAGCAAGTGGACCATGCTAGAAGAACAACAAGTCTACACAATCATCGCCAACCTTGAAGGTCGCTTATCATTTCATCTCAAGGTTCAGGGTATCACCACATACGATCAATTGATCACCAAGGCACTTAGCATCGAAAGAGCCCTTGCAACCCAACCCGCCGAATCAACATCATATCATGAACCGCAAAAAAACCACTCATCATCAAACTACAATGATAAACCTCGCACATGGGCGAAAAACAAAAATGTCCCTAATGATGGTGTTGTAGACACCAAGGTGGTCATTAGTGATCCACACCAAAACACACCCACACAACAAATCCAAACACCAAATCAAAACATTCATCACACAACACATCAACCCAACAATAATCCCACAATCAATAACCTCAATGACCAAAGAGGACCACCTCAACGCAAAACATACCCCAGATGAAAATACACTACTTTGGGGGAACCACTTGAGGACATCATGAAAAATCTAATCGACGAAAAACTCATCCAAGCTCCTACATTTGAGAATTACCAAGAACCTGATGTCAAACCTCCTTGGTACAATGAGAATCAACTATGTGAATTCCACAAAATCAAAGGCCACACCACAAATAATTGCATGAGACTCAAGAACATCATACAAGATCTCATCGATAAAAGAATCATAAATGTAGAAGCACCTACAGGGAATCAGGACCTTAAAATCTACATGAATCGTAGCAACAAAGGGAATAACAAGGATAAAGGAAAAGGAAGTGTAAATCATGTATACGAAACAGTTGTTGCCAACCTCAATGAAAATTGCATGGTCATCACCATCAAAGGCACCCATGCCGAAGATTGTGGAGTCACCACAAGAGGCGGAAAAGTCACCATTGCAGGATCATCCAAACCAAATAGAGTCCCTACATCAAGAGCCGTTCCGTATAGCTACAATGTTGTAGACCAACTCAAAAGAACACCAGCACACATCTCCATCATGTAGTTGTTAAAAATATCATCGATCCATAAAGAGATCCTTGAGGAAGCATTAGCCTCATCCACCATCCCCGCAGATCTCGATGCGGAGCAATTCTAAGCTATGGTCGGAAACATCATAACACCTAACCTCCTTACATTTTCTGACCAGTATTTTCCTGCCCAACCATCTCACAATTGTGCCCTTCACTTAGAAGCCATTGTAAATAAAAGAAAAATAAAAAGGGTCTTGGTGGATGGAGGTGCAGGTTTGAACATTTGTTCTCTTAGTCTCATCAAGCAGTTAAAGATATCAGAAGATTCCATTGATAAAGGGAAAGGCATCACAATAAGAGCATATGATGACCAAGAAAGAGTGTCTCAGGGCACAATTAAGCTCCCTATCCAAGTAGGGCCAACACTCATGGAAACCACATGTCAGGTCTTGGACCTCGAATTGCCATATAATATCCTCTTGGGACGCCCATGGATTCATGCAATGAAAGTCGTAGCATCAACCTTCCACCAATGTGTGAAATTCACACATAATGGACAAGAGGTTACCATCCATGGGGATCCTGAGCTGTTTTCATACTGCAAGAACCTTGAAGCCAAATATTACAAAATCCCCCAAGTGCCAAAAAATGATGAGGGCCCATCCACATCATACATTGATCCTGCCACTCTCACTTCTGTGACAAAGACACCCGCCATTCCCACCATATCTGATATCAAGATCATCATCTAGGAGGATGGTTGTGGAAGTTATAGGCTCCCTAACAATGCTTTTGTGATAGGAAAGTTACCACAATCTCCAAGATCACGAGGACACCCACAAGAAAATCAAGCTCCCACATCACAAACCTATCCTCAAAATTATCCTGAATTTACAAGATGGGGAGACCTTGGCCATGAGGTAATTGAAGAAAATCCATCAAACATGTTGTATCGAGATGAAAGACCGACACCCGAATTACCAATGGATGAAAGAAGTAGGGGCCTACAAATTATGTTTACGATGGGTTATGACAGAAACCAGAGATTGGGACAAAATGACAACGGTCTCATAACACCTATCATGCCAGAGATGCAACCCATAACAAATCTTGGTCTTGGATGTACCACACCGAGAATAACCATACGTGGCCGAAGTCCTCCGGTTAGAGCCGCTAATGTTTCTCCTCAGCCAGTAATAGTACATCTACACTCACCAATAGTCACAGGTAGGGACACACATAATTTTATAATTGAGCCCTACATTAGTAGCGATGACAAAGATACCTTATCCAACCTACCTAGGTTATTCAAAGATACCACCCTGTGTATGATTAGTGCCATATCCTTTGAACCAGATAGTCAAAATCATGAGATCCGCTTAGTCTATCCCCAACTGATTGACTATGACCAATGAGGACCACCAGTTCTCGATACATTTGAAAACGATGAAGCGCTCTCAGAATTCATGGGGTTGAGGGATAACATTCCAAATGGATATCACAAGGCAGGATTCATAATGGAGTTGGACACATATGCCTATTATGGGGAAACGATTGAATCCTTCAGTTGCAAAAGTGAGAAACTAAGAATCATTTCCAAGTCCTTGAGTGAAAACCACATCGTGGCACTCTCTGGCAACAAAATAGTAAAAATAAAGGATGTATCCAATAGTAAAAACCTCTCTGAGGTGCCTGAGGATGAAGGATTCAATCTTCCCCTAAGAGCTATTTATCAAGAGAAGTCAGCAGTCTTGGCCAAAAAATGCAACCTAGTCAACCTAGGAACGAGGAGACCCCGCATATCACATTCTATGTGGAATCATTATTATCAGAAGAGCAAGAACTCCTAGCATCATTCCTAAAGGAAAGACAAATAAACTTCGCATGGAGTTATGTTGATATGCAAGGGCTTGATCGAAATACTGTGGTCCACCACCTAGTAGTGTATCCAGATGCAAAACCTATCAGATAGAAGCTTCACAAAATGCATCCTCAAATTGCTTTGTTAGTCAAAATGGAGCTCAAAAAGCTATTAGATGCTGGATTCATCTGACCAATTGATTATCCAGAATGGGTATCAAACTTGGTACCTGTTTCAAAACCTGATGGAGCTATCAGAATCTATACAGATTTTAGAGATTTGAACAAAGCATGTCCCAAGGATGATTTTCCACTTCCCAATATCGATATGATAGTGGACATGACACAGGGCATGAGATGCTATCACTAATGGATGAATTTTTAGGATACAACCAGATTATGATAGCAAAAGAAGATCAACACAAGACAACTTTTACTTGTCCATGGGGGACCTATTGTTGGAACATGATGCCATTCAGCCTAAAGAATGTAGGAGAAACCTATCAAAGGGCCATGACACTAATATTCCATGATATGATTCACAAGACAGTTGGAGACTATGTCGATGACATCCTAGCCAAATCAAGAAAAAGAAAAGATCATATAGCAACCTTAAGTGCTATCTTTGATAGATTGGAGGAATACAAAGTCAGACTAAATCCCAAGAAGTGCGTCTTTGGCGTACAATCAGGTAAACTGCTAGGATACATAGTGTCTATGAGGGGTATCGAAGTGGATCCAGCAAAAGTCAAAGCAATCCTTGAGATGGAAGCACCAAGGAACTTAAAGCAACTGAGAGGCCTCCAAGGTAGGCTCCAATCCATTAGAAGGTTCATAGCACAACTGGCAGACAAGTACAACCCATATTCGCACCTTCTCCACAAGGGGGTATCATACAAATGGGATACAAAATGCAAAGAGGCATTCAACAAAATAAAGGAATATCTACTGACACCTCCAGTGTTAATGCCACCTATCCCGAGAAAGACATTGATCTTATATGTTTCAGCAACAACAACAGCCCTAGGAGCTCTCTTGGCTCAGCATGATGAAAATGGAACAGAAAGAGCCATATACTATATCAACAGGACAATGGTCGTTCATGAGCTAAATTACTCCATCGAGAAAGCTTTCCTCGCAGTAGTGTTTTCATCCCAAAAATTCAGACACTACATGTTGGCACACAAGATCAAGCTTATTGCCAAAATTGACCCCCTTAAATATCTCTTATCCAAGGCAATGCTCACAGGCAGAATGGAAAAATGGGTCATGATATTATCAGAATATGACAGCGAGTATGTTGAAAGAAAAGCCATCAAGAGTCAAGTTATTGCAGACCAATTAGTAGAAGCACCTATGTATTCTGAGAATCCCCTTGTCTTAGAGTTTCTAGATGAGTCTATTTTTAACCTCAACGTTGTTGATCACTGGAAACTATACTTCGACGGGTCATATACACAACATGGATCAGGAGTTGGTGTCTTCTTCATCACTCCACAAGGGGACTGCATACCGAAGTCATACAAATTGGCATTTCCTTGCACCAACAACATAGCAAAATACGAGGCTTTGACTATAGGTCTCAAAATAGCAGTGCAATGGAATATCATAGCTCTCAAGGTCTATGGAGACTCTCAGTTGATCATAAATCAGGTCAATAATGAATATCAGACAAAGGATGACAAGCTAACCCCATACAAGAAATTGGTGGAGACTCTAAGGGAATCCTTCATCAACATAACATTTGAGTAGATTCCAAGAAACAACAATAGAGCCGCTGACGCCATGGCTACAATTGGGTCTCTAGTAGATATCCCTCACAATGTGCTGAAATATGAATTTCTGATTGAGCAGCTTCTCGTTCCCACATTTGAGGTACTGGAATTGAAATATGTGTGTCAAATCGTTGGTCCTGGCGATCCTTGGTATCACAACATCTACACATATCTTCGCATAGGAGTCATACCCGCTAACCTACCATCAAACCTAAAATGAACCTTTATCAAAAAGGCATCCAAATTTGTCATCATAGGTGATACCTTATACCATAGAAGCATAGAGGGTACCTTACTACACTGTCTAAATGCTGAGGAGGCATTAACCGCTCTAACCAAGGTTCATAACAACATTTGTGGCTCACACTCAAGTGGAATAACCATAGCCAAGAAACTGCTGAGGCTAGGGTACTATTGGCCCACAATGGAAAGAGAAGCATATGATCATGCTAAAGGATGTTTACAATGTTAGTAGCATGGGGACCTCATCCATGCTCTAGCTCAAGAGCTTCATCCGATCATTACACCATGGCCTTTTTCATAGTGGGGACTTGATCTCATTGGGAAAATCTCACCCACCTCATCCAACGGCCATAAATTCATTATCACTGCAACTGAGTACTTCACAAAGTGGCTGGAAGCCATACCCATGACCTATATCACTAGAAATCAGATCTCAAAATTCATCCTGAACTATCTCATATATTGTTATGGTGTCCCACAAGCCATTATCTTAGATAATGGGACACCATTCAAGAATCAGGATGTCCATGACTTGTGCGAGAAATTTAAAATCTAGCATTGCTTCTCCACCCTGTACTATCCCCAAGGCAATGGCCAAGTAGAAGCCACGAACAAAACCATCCTCAAAATCCTTAAGAAAACAGTCAATGACGCAGGTCGTGATTGGCACTTGCAGCTTAATCCTACCCTCTGGGCTTATTGAACTAGCATCCACACACCCACTGGCACCACCCCATTCTCCTTGGTCTATGGATTAGAGGTTGTACTCCCAATTGAGATTGAGCTTCCATCCCTCAGAATATCACTGCAAAATCTCATCATTGATGAAGAATATCAGGTTTCAAGACTAAACGAGCTTGAGCTATTGTATGAGAGAAGGATTGATGCTTTGAATCACTTACAAGTCTATCAAAATAGACTCAAACGAAGCTACAAAAAGAGGATTAGAAGCAGGACTTTCCAACTCAGAGAACTGGTCTTAAAAGAAAATTAGAAGAATGTCCCAAATCCCAACAGCAAAGGCAAGTTTGAACCCAATTGGTTAGGGCCTTTCAATGTTACAACAAGCTATAAATCAGGGGCATATCAGGTATCAACACCCGAAGGGGAACCTCTGCAGGAGCCCATGAATAGCTCCCATCTCAAAAAGTTTTATGCCTAATTATTTCAAGGTATAGAACCAAAAAATCCAAAAAATCAGAAAAAGTCCTAAAAAATGGTTACTTCGGTGAAAACCTGGCAAACAGGTGTCTTGGTAGCAACAAAAATCAAAAAAGCAGAAAAATCCAAAAAAATAAAATAAAATAAAAAAATAAAAAATAAAAAAAATAAAAAAAAGGATCAAAAAAATCCTCCTCTAGTGAAAACCACTTTGGTGGCACTTTGGGCAAGTACCTCAGTGAAAACCTGGCAAATAGGCGCCTTGTGTAAATAAGCACTTTCCATCCATTAGGATCTTTATGGCTTGTTCATCATTATCCCTCCATTTCGCTTCCATCATCTATCTCATCCATATCTCCATTCATCACTTATCCACTCACATCTGCACCATAGCTTGGTCCTGTGTTTGTATCATGATCCCTCCTAGTACTACTCGGCCCATTCTCAAGGTGAGTTTGTCTTGCCTTTATCAGAGTAGTCTATTGCATCATGCTGGGGGCATGTTTCCATCGGATAAGATTCGTGTATGGTCTTAAAGTCCTCAAAAATTAGAAAATACAAAAACATCAAAACATCAGAAAAGCCAAAAACATCAAAACATCAGAAAAGCCAAAAACATCAAAAAATTAGAAAATCCAAAAATATCAGAAAATCAAAAAATCCAAAAACATCAAAACATCAAAAAATCCAAAAAAAAATACGTGAAAAAGTTATTCAAAAAGCCAAAACAAGGTCATCTTGTCGAACTACATCATCTCCGAGCTTGAACGTAGGCAAGGTTGGATCTTTGATCATCCCCAAGACATTTAGGTTAGTCATATAGGAGTCCGTCATAATAAACCCGACATCTCATCATGTATATATTCATTTGTAAATTGGTCAAGTCGCAATAACCACGTGGTCTCCGGCTATAACGAGGGCAAGGCTAATCTGTCGATCAGCCCCTCGAGGCCCCTAAGATAGGTCTTTAGGTTAGTCTCTCGATCAAAATCTTAGAAAATCCCTAAAACATTGGAAAACATAAAATCAAAACATTTGTAAACCTCAAAAATAAAAATAGCCTCAAAACATTGCAAAACATAAAAATCCAAATATTTGAAAAATCCATCCACCTCATCTCGCTTGCACCCACAATAAACACCATTCATAATAAACTGATCGTCATCCTCAACCTTTGGTGAAACAGTTAGAAACAAGTCTAGCAGGTTAAAAGTAAATCTCAAAAGCGTTAAGTCTCAAGTCTTAGTCAGTACGTAAACAAGTTGGTTAAGTCTTTGTGTCGATAGTCCATCATCCAAACAGTCCCATATCAATCATCTGATAACATCATGTCCTAGGATGAATCCTTCCTACAAGGGGCATTATTTATCAGAAAGAACATTTTGGATAAACGAAATGACATGCCGCCATCCACTAACATGTCCTAGGATGTATCCTTCCTACAATGGGCATTATCTTTTGGCAATAAGTTTCGGTTCTTATCCTTAAAAACACATTCCCTTTTGGTTAGCGGTATTGAAGAACATCAACTTGTTTGTGTACTTTTGTCTTTTTTCTTTTGACTTATCTTATTGCCCTCAGTCCAAGGACCTCTTGATGATATCTGAATGAAGGATTTAGAGAGATAGGAATGGGGCAACGATCATTATTCTTTGTCTGCTATGTTTTTTGGACATTCTTATAAAATAACTTGGTGAATACTTGCTTTGTTAGATATGTATGGAGGATTTTTGGACAGCTTGTTGACTATTGCATTGATTGGTTATGGGTATGTGCAGGATCATCATGGAAAAAAAAGGCCCTTAAGTGGCAAAAAATTCAAAAAAAATAGAGTTAGACAACTTGACATAAAAATTTGAATAAGTTATCTATATTATTTCAAAAATATGTAAGAATAGAATTTGTAGAAAATTGAATGTAGTTTCTAAACTACTAGGTTCATTTTTTAAAAAAAAAAATCTATTTGGTGAAAAATTTGAAATTTCAATGCAGTAGTACTTAAATTTCATGGAAAAAATAAGTAGGTGTCTATCCTAACCACCCTAACCATAATAAAATGATAATATTTTTTATAAGATTTTAGATAGAAGTAGAGGACTCATGTCCGGATGTGATGTATATTTTTTTGTAATTTTTTTCCAAGTAAATAATTAATTATGATTTTTTTATTACAACTTTTAAAAAATATAAAAACTCGTATGTCTAACCACCTTAACTTAGTCTAAACTTCATGAAATTCAATTTTTTTTTTTAATCCTATAGTATGTGAAGTATAGAATGTGACACATGTTTCAAATTCAAAAACTGTGATACCATTTGAAAGTTATAGTTGTTTTTCAATCAACCTATCAATTAGGGCTTTAGTCGTAATTCAAATAGAAAATGAATAATAATTACTTATTAAATTCAAATTAAAGCATAATTTATATTGGTGGAAAGCTAAGAATCTCCTTTAAAAACCCTTTTCATTTCATCAATTTTGGGTAAAAAAAAAGTCGTCAACCAGATACCCTACAAATACCCATCATATTGCCACTTTTTGGCCCATCATGATCCTACACATACCCTTATACCTTTCCATGTTTTGGTCCAAGATGTTTAAAACTTCTAAAGTGCATCTTAGCAAGGTTTCCGTATGTTAGGTGTGAACAGGAATACTCCTATCTATTTGTCGAGTCAAAGTCCATCACACTAAGTACAACGCCATCCTGGTCCTTCATACCTTGATGCATCATACTTAGGCATGTTATCAAACATAAAGTAAGCGACCCTTTGAAAATCCCAATCCTTGATAAAGCAAAATCATCCATTTATCATCCATTTCTCATCATCATTTTCTCATCATCATCTCTCATAATGTTGGCTTGATTGATCCTCTTGTCATCATCTAATTTCTTCATTTTCTGCACTAACATCACAGCATAAATAGTTAATTATTATCACCAATACATCCATCTTGCATCCATAAATCATCGGTATTTTGCATATCATCTCACATGCATAATCATCATCATAATATAGATCTGTTAGTCTAAGCATCTTATAAATCATCCATAGCATATCACATCATCAATCTCATCCATCTCGCATCATATCATCATTTAAGTTGTTTAGGATAATATAGATTTGTTATTCTAAGCATCTTAAAACCATCTCATTTGCATCATCATCCATAACCATCCATTTTTTAACCTCTTTATCGTGAGATCGACCCTCAAATCAAATCTTTTCACTCGATCTCTCGAGTGGGCAATGTACCAGTGTACTTCTTTCCGCTGGGGCATCCAAAAAATTAGAAATTTTTTGATTTCGATCGCGACAAGTTTATTCTTTGAACCAACGCAACAAGTACATTGCTTCAAAGAGGGGCAAAATGTAGACATGCAAAATTAACATTCTGCATTTGATCAGGTTCATTCATCAACTGAACTAGATTTCACATTAGGTTCACCTTCATTCATTTAGCAGGTAATTTTATTAATCTCCATTTCCTAAGGTCATTTAAAATCAAATAAACATTATCATCAACCTTTTAATAAATCAAACATCCATGTAAATCAAATTCTAAATCATATTCCATCATTTTCTGATTTAAATAAATCAAATATCAAAGTCTTAAAAGTCAACTCACCTAATCATTATTAAACTAACATAATCATCATTTATTTAATCTAACCATGATTAAATACTAATCTCACCCACTTGCATTCTCTAGATATCTCCACTTGCACAAATAAATCAATTTTATTGATTAATTAAAAAACCCTCATTTTTTCTGAACATGACAATTTGATTTGTCCCTCCAACATTGCATTAATTATTGTTTTTCTTGTCCCCCTCTCAAAATTTATTGCAAAATTTGAATTCAAATTCTCCCTCTCATGGGCACTCTTCCCAAATCTTGCACAACCATTGGCCTATCACCACTTGACAAGTGTCATCTTCTCATTGGAGGATCTTTAGTCCCACATTCACCATCTTGGCCAATCTCTCATCAAGAAAATCTATAAAAGAAGGCCTTCATTCTCATTTCAGGGATCCACAACTTTTATGCAAGGTTACTCTCTTAATTTGAGAACTCATCTTGCTCATCATTTCCATTGTATTTGCATCATCTTGAGCTTTGATCAAGGATTGGGAAAGGGTCACTAGCACATGTGACACCAATCCACTATGGAATAGGTAACTTGTTTTTGTTTTCATAATTCTTTAGTCTTTCTTTTATCATTTGTTGTATTTGGAAGCATTCATAAGGTATTTCATCGAGGCATTTTGATAAATTTGTGAAATACTAACCCCTACATGAAGTTTAGTGTTTGCATATTTTAATGGATGCCTACAGTTATCATCATTATCAATCCATCAATTTGATCAATCAACCTTAGCTTGGTTTTTAACAAAATCCCAAACAGATCACTGATACTGTCACACATGTCCATATCCAAATCGTCAAAATCGTGCAAAAAATCCAAAAACATCCAAAACATTAAAAAATCCAAAAACATCCAAAACGTTGAAAAATCCAAAAACATCCAAAACATCAAAAAATCCAAAAACATCCAAACCTCGAAAATTCCAAAAACATCCAAAACGCCGACAAATCCAAAACATCCAAAACATCAAAAATCCAAAAAACACTCAAAAAGTTAAAAATACTAAAAATATGTTATTGAACTACGTTGTCTCTGAGCTTAAACATAGGCAAGGCTAATTTTTGATCAGCCCTCGAGACACAAAACACAAAAACATCGAAAAAACATTAAAAAAAACACAAAATCCAAAAACATTCAAAAAAAAACACAAAAACCCCAAAACATCGCAAAATTCAAAAATCAAAACATTTTTAAAAATCTCAAAAACACCAAAAAAAACCTCAAAACATTTCAAAACATCAAAACCATCCAAATATTCAAAAAAATCCATCCGTCTCATTTCACTTTCACTCGAAATAATCAATCATCCATAATAAACTAATCGTCACCTTCATCCTTTGGCAAAACAAACAGAAACAACCACAACAATCAGCAAAAGCAAGCTTCAATCGTAAAATCAAAAGCAAACAACCAACCTTTAAATGTAAAATCAAACTCTTGATCATTTGCAAACATGTTAGTCAACCTTATATCAATAGCCTATCAATCAACTTATCAACCCATCATCATCCTATACAATGCATGTCCTAGGATATATTGTTCTGACAATGGGCATCATTTTGGATATCGCCTTGGATTATTATCCTATCAAAACAAATCCCTTTGGCTAAAGGTATGAAGAACATTGGCTTGTTTTCATACTTGATCTTTTCTTTTGATTTATCTTATTGTGCTTGTTCCAAGGACCTCTCGATGATATTCCAATCAAGATTTAGAGAGATAGGAATGGGGCAATGATCATTATCTTTTGTCTGCTGTGCTTGTTGGATTTTCTTGTAAAATAACTTGGCAAATATTTTCTTTGTTAGGTACGTCCTAGCAAGGTTGAATACTCCTATTTGTTTGTTGAGTCAAAGTCCATCACACTAGGTACAATGCCATCCTGGTTCTTTATACCTTGATGCATCGTATCTACATGTGTTATCAAACATAAGGTAAGTAGCCCTTTTAAAATCCAAATCCTTGATAAGAAAATCATCATCATCTATCATCATTATTTCTCATCATCATCTCTCATAAAGTTGGCTTGTTGGATCCTCTTGTCATCATCTAATGTCTTCTTTTCCGCTCTAACATCATGTCATGAATAGTTAATCATCATCACTAGTGCATCCATCCTGCATCCACAAACCATCAACATTTTGCACATCATCCCACATGCATGTTCATAATCATAATATAGATCTCTTAGTCTAAGCATCTCATAAAATCATACATTTTCATAATTACAGCATATCACATCATCAATCTCATCCATCTCACATCATATCATCATTTAAGTTGTTTAAGATAATATAGATTTTTTATTCTAAGCATCTTAAAATCATCTCATTTGCATCATCATCCATAACCATCCATTTTAAACCTCTTTATCACGAGATCGACCCTCAAATCAAATCTTTTCGCTCAATCTCTCGAGGGGGCAATGTACTAGTGTACATCTTTCCACTGGGGCATCCAATAAAAAATCAGAATTTTTTTTATTTTTGATCATGACAAGTTTATTCTTTGAACAAATGCAACAAGTACATTGCTTCAAAGAGGGGAAAAATGTAGACATGCAAACTTAGCATCATGCATTCAATTAGGTCCATTCATCAAATAAACCAAGTTCACATTCATCCACTCATAAATTTAATCAAATTCATTAAATCCATTCATTAGGAAAATCAAGTTCATTTAATTCAATCTCTAAGGATTATCCACGTAAATTGAATAAATTAACTTTATTTAATTTAAGCCTACCATTCCCTCATTTGATTAAATAAATCAATTTTAATCAAACCATAACATTTCATCTTTCATAAACCATCTTCTAATTTCATCTCATGCAAACTAATCCACCTTTATCTTGCATCATCCCTTTAATTAAATAAACCAAACTTTATTTAGTTGAAATCCAAATGCATATTCCATCCCCTTTTTATTTAAATAAATCAAAATATTTAGGTCAAATAAGTCAAAATCACCTAAACATCATCTAAGCTACTCTAATCCTAACTAACCTAATCTAACCACCCATCACATCCTCTAGCTTTTCCCACTTGCACCAATAAAGCATTTTAATTCATTTATAAATTCACCATTTTCTTTCAACTTGGCATAAAAATGGAATATTCCCTCAAGTTTGAATATGAAGACAAGTTGACATGTCCCTTCAAACGTTGCAATAACTTCTCTCTTGCATGTCCCCCTCTCAACATTTATTTCACAATTTCAAATTTGAATCTCCCCCTCTTTGGCACATTGGCCAAAACTTGCACATTCCTCAACCTATCACAATGTGACAAGTAGCTTCATCTCATTGGCCAAATCATTATACAGCATTGCTCTATTTTGAGCTCTCTTCCAACTTGAAAATCTATAAATGAAAGGCCTCATTCTTCATCAACCCATCTACAACCTTATGCAAAGTCACTCTCTTCAATTGAGAACTGAATTTTTCCATCTCATTTTATCTTCAAAGCATTGCATCATTTGAGCTTATCAAGGATTGGGAAAGGGCTTCTTTCCACATCAAAGAAGCACCAATCCACTATGGGATAGATATGTATCTTTATTTTATGCTCTCAATTAGTTTGTGTTGTTATTTTATTTATGAAGGCATGATGCATTATTTCATAGGAGCATTTAAAAGGTTTGCATATCACTAATCCATGTTTCAGATTTTAGAGTGTTTGCAGATTTTGAAGGGTGCTCACATAATGGTGCTAGAAGGAGGGCCTAATGCATTTCATTTCTATTTTATGTTACTTCATTTTTATTTTCTATCTCATGAAATGGAAATGCATTAGAAATACTACTATACGTTCATCTAATTCTTATTTAAGTAGTGCTTTTTGTTTATTAACCTAACATATGTCACTATGTTTAGTTTGGGAGGTCAATATGTGTTGACCTAACATATGTCACTAACGTATGTATCCTACCTTTTGGGCTTTCTCACCCCACGAATGATAGAAGTTTTGTGGCCCCAGAGTGAGTATGTTGTGACCTTCTCACCCCACAAATGACCTAAAGTTCTGTGGGCCCAGATTGAGGACATATTTTCCACCCTGCCTTTCTTTCCATCTTTCCTTTGCGTTATTTTGTATCTTGGGGGCTTGACCTACATGTAGATCTCTCTTGAATGTCTACTTTAGTGTGATTTTGAAGCATGTTCATCCTCTCACTAAAGCGGGGGCTAAATGTGATGTAGAAAAAAGTACCCTTTGCTTGACATGGGAATATTTCATGATAAATTGACTTAATGATGCCTAAATTTAGGTGTTGTGAGGCATTTTATGCATCCACACTAGGTCTTGGACTCTTGAAAACTAAATAAAATGCTTTTAATGATGTCTTGTGAAGGTATTGTGAACTGTTGTAAGACATTTATACATTCTTCTAGACTTATTTATTATAATTCACCTAAAAACTACCTTTTGATCACTAATCAAGTCCTATTTTGAAGTGTTGTAAAGTCTTCTAACAATATTTCATGATTTTCTATTCATAAATTTACTATTTATCCCTTTCTCATGCTTTATTTGGTCCCTTTATACCCTCATATGTCTTAATTAAGCATATTTTTTATTGTAATCGCGACAAACAACATTAAATACAACATAATTCCTGACACCCATTTTTAGGCCCTAGGTGGGACCCATTCACCATGGGTGGTGAATGAGTCCCCCTTGGCTCCAAATTCAAAAAATTTAAAATTTCCTTTTGGGTTTTTATTCAGAAACACTTGATGTTGGCCTGTGATGAGGTATGAATGGTTAACTAAGGCACAAGATTGTATAAATAAGTGATTTTTGACTCATTTTCACATCTCTCTTATCTCTCATTCATCTCTTAATCTCATAACTCATTCATATCATTCATTCATCAAGTCAAGTAAGTTAGGGATTTCACATTGAAAGTCAATGATTTAGTTTCCTAAGACATTCAAGGGAAGATTCTACATGTTTTGTTGTATACTTTCAAGATCTATCATCATGGCAAGGTAATCTATTCCATTATTGCATGTTTCATTACATCTTTTCATCATTTTGGTTTAATTACCTAAATAGGGTTTGACCAAGGAAAACCCCTATGCCCTAACATTCACCATTTCTTCTTCTCTTCTTATGTTTTCTCAAATTTAGGTCTCTTGGGAGCTTATAAATCATTGAAGATCAAGTTGAATTTTTTTTAAAGTCCTCTCTTCATTCAACAAGTCAAAAAATTAACAAAATCTCATTTTCAGGCCCGTAAATCAGAGTTTTGGAAGCAGATACTTGTAGAACATCAAAGTGCAGATCAAAAACTTTGGAAACCTCTCTTGAATATTTATAAATTCAAAAGTGAACTCATTTTCCATGGGTGTTGAATGAGTCCCATTTCTAGGTTAGTTTTAATATTTTTTTGCATTTTTTTGACACCCTTTTGACAGAAACAAATTATGGCTCAGTTTACCAGAACTAGGATTGATTTGCCTAGAATTGTGAATGAGGCCCTCCAAGCTTGAAAAACATCATCAACATCATTTCAAAAGCAATTTCCAATCCTCATGAAAATCCCAAGTGCATACTTCCATTCTGATTCATTTCTGTTGCATCTTTCTATTCATTTGTAGGTGATTTTGCAATATACAATGTGTTTTCAATACTTAAGGTGTTCTCCTTTAGTTTCCATTCATTATTCAATTAATCTTATTAGTTTCTTGTATTTAAACATCATATCTAGGAATTTTGCATCCATATCATACTAACCTTAGAATGTAAACATAAGCATATTTGAACCCATCTTTATCCTTTTAGGTGAAAAACCCTAGAAGTATTAGAAAGAAGTAGGTCCCAAAAATCTATGTTTCAATTATTCTCTCATTTGCCACCTGATTGGGATAACTCACCTAGTGGAAAGATTGAGGTTACACTACTCCAAAGTGAGCACACATATTTTGGGATAACTCACCTAGTGGATAGATTGAGGTTCTACTACCCTTTTGTGAGCAACATTTCTTATAGACAAATAGCCACCACCTCGCATCACATTGAATCAATTGTGTTTGATCCTTTGTCTTTATTTATTCTTCTTGGCCTTTGACAGGGTATGATCATGCATCTTTTTTATTGCTACATACTTAGGTGTCTTGAATGTCTACTTTATTGTGAGTTTGACATGGGGTCATCCTCTCACTAAAGTGGGGCCAAAATGTAGTAATGGAAAAAGTGGCCTTTTCCCTTGCTTGTTTGATAATTGACATTAAATCTGAATTAATGATGTCTTGTAGTGGTGTTGTAATGTGTTGGACACATTTACACTATTATAGGACCTCTATTTAACTAAATCATTCCTTAATTGGTCCTTTGCAAAGGTGTTGTAACACACTTTCACACTTTTCTAGGACTTATATGCTTAATTAAGCCTAATGGGCCCCTTTCTAAATAAAAAAGTACATAATTTGTACCTTGTATAAGTGTTCTAAGGTGTTTAAAATTAATTTCACATTTATCTAGGAAGTCTTAATTAATTATGGTTAATTGGAGTTGTTAACCCTCTTTTAATTTAAATTTAGGCCTTTATTTTGACCTCCCAAAGATCTATTCCGACAATCATAATTTAGTTAACAAATTATTTCGTTGGAAAAAATTTGGTCTTGGTAAGTTGAGCCAAGACCCATTTTCCCTTGATGGCGAATGGGTCCTCCCTTAACAGGACTCCCATTTCTTAGGTGATTTGGAATGGGTTTTTGGCCTTCTTTTAGTCCCTCGAAGCTTGGTCCTGGAAACTTAGCTAGGACCCATTTTCCCAAGATGGAGAATGGGTCCTCCCTTAATGAGACCCCTATTTTTGAATTTCATTCTAGTGAGAATTTAATTATCTTTCTTTCCATATATAGTGTCGGCCTTAATTCTTTGAATTTCAGGGTTAACCTCCTAATTTAGTATAAATAAGGGGTTAATTCACCTAGTTTAATCCTAATAATTTCAAGCATTCAAGAATTCAAGTGATAAAGCATTATAGAGCATTTCAAAGGAATTTACAAGGCATTTCAAGGCAGATTTTAAAGGTTTATTGCAACAATTCAAGATCATATCATCATTTCAAGGGTTTGATGCATGCATTCATGTTGTTGAGCTAAGAGTTGGATGTAGCATTGAAGATCTATTTGAAACTATTGTTCACATCATCTCCAAGGATCTTAGATCTTCATTCTTCATGGCCACTACATGATAGTTTACATATTTGCTTCACAAGACATCATCCAAGGTGACATCATTTATATTATTTCACGTTCATGCTTCAATTTCCTTATTTCATCATTTGGTTTGATTACCTACAAGGGTTTTGGCTGAGGTAAAACCCCATTCACTAAGAAATCAACAAGTTTTTATTCCCTTGAGTTTGTGTTTGTAGATTTACAGGTTGAAGATTAAGTTGAGTAAGATTTGGAGCAAGATTCTCAAAGTTGTAAAGCTGCTAAAGTTTTTATTCAAAGTGCTAGATCACAGAAAGAGCTCTACAAAATTACATAAAGGCTTCTAGAACTTGATAAGAGGGATTTCAAGAGTGTAGAAATCAAGGAAAAGGATCTTGAAATCAATTTTTTGAAAACCTTAAAGGACCCATTTTCCATTGAAGGCTTGAATGAGTCCTCTGTAGCTCAAAAAAAAAAACTTTCTGGCTAAGTACAAAGATTTTTATGCTCTAAAAACATCCCTTGTAGTTGCTATAACAGTTAGGTTGCATTTTTGGTTGTTATTAGCATCTTATTTTGAATAATTTAAGGTGTTTAGGGTCTTGGAAAATAAGTGGTCCATCACTTTGTTTATCGATTGGGTGGACCCTATTTTTCACCTTAATCATGTACATGTCACGAGGCTTTGTCACTCATGATGCACAAAATAATTGAGGTAATAATACAAGTGGGTGAGAATTCTTCAAACTCATGCAAAAATAATATACATTGTCTCCATGGCTCAAATGATATGAGTGAGGACCCTATGAAGGTGAGTGCATCATCCACCCATAAACACTCTTATGACAACTTTACCAATAAATATGTACTTAATAAATGGTATGAGTACTGACCCCTACTTGATTCATCAAACATAGATAGAGGGAAGAGGGGTGGGTATTATAGTGGTAGCACCTTCTCTTTAATCACCCCCCTTTTTCTAGATTGACACATTGACTTCTATCAATAACACCCTCTAGCACACATGAGTCCTCTCCTTGACCTATATCTCCTCCAATTTCTCATCTTTGCTAGCTCCTTGCTCATCATTTGAAGCTTATGCAAAAAGAACCCCTCCAAAGTCATCTATAAAAAATAGGTGTTGGTTGTGTATTCTTCCACTATCCAATGAATCCATATGTCACACTAACATAATCCACACCCAAAACTAGACAATCATCACCCCCTTGTTTCTTGCGTTACTCAAAGCAACCTCTATGATGGCCAAATGAGGAAGGTCTCCAACCTTGAATATTCTATGATGAGATCAAAAAGAGGTTCATACCACTAGAGGAACTTGTACCTACCCAAATTATCTCCTAAACCATCAATAGTAAAAGGTATTAACAATATAATTTTTCCTCCCAATAAAATGAAATATCATTGCATCTAGGTCACCTCTCTACAAAAATTGACCCATGATCTCATACCTCGATATAGCTTAGCTTCCAAACAGTTTGTATTTGTATAGCCTATCAAAAATCTATCTCTAAAATTTAAAGAAGCTGCAAATACCCAATTATCTTTGTGCAATGGCTATGCTTGAGAAAGTGGTGCATTTGATGGGATCTAGCCTAGGTATCTTGCACATCTCATGCACATTTTGTGCTTGAAAACCCATATTTTTAGTAGTGAACATGCCAAGAGTATTTATCCCTCATGATGCACAAAATGATTGAGGTCATAATACAGGTGTGCGAGCATGCTTTGACCTCACACAAAAATAATATACGTCATCTCCATGGCTCAAATGAGTTGAATGAGGCGCCCATGAAGGATAGTGCCCCAACCATCTATAACCACTCTAATGGCCACTTTCGCAATCAATATATGTCTAATCAATGGTATGGGTATTCAACCCTACTCGATCCATCACAAAGATGTGTCATGTTATGTCACTCATGATGTGTTGACCTAGAGTGTACTAATGGCCCTCCTAAAGTATGGATAACAAACTCTACTCCTTGATCATCACTCAATAACCATGGATAAAAAGTCTAAATATCCAAAGAACATGTCCACTAGTGTATGCATCTCATCGCTCCATAACCACAATTATAATGGTGGTGTGGAAGTGCATCTCTAGGAGATCAAATACCTAGTACAATCCCACTTAATGCAATAGTGCATGCTCTTTGATTGAAAGAGTCAATAATTGATTCTAAATTAAGGACAACTCTTCTCCCTCATTATACTCTCGCATAGTAGGTAGAAATAGAAAACAATAAAACATTTCTTCTATCATACATCTCTATATTTTTAAAATCCTAAATTTCTAAAAAACTTTTTTTAAAAAATTTTGGACAATAAAAGTGAATAGTAAAAAAACAATTTTCTTTATTTATAAAATCACTTTTTTTATAAAAAATTAAAATAACTTTTCTCATGGGTGAATTACCCTTACCCTTTTTGACCCTATAACAAGTGGGAAAAACATAATGGGGAACCTATTCACCCTCTTTCTTAAACTTTCTTTTGAAATTATCTTCTTCAAAACACTCTTCTCTCCATGTGGTTTTTTTCAATTTTGGGAAATTTCAATACTGTAAACTTCAACAAACTACAAAGATTTGCAACAAGCACAATATCAATAAATTGCATAATGTTGATCTAAATATTCGACAGTCAAGGATCTCCTTATAAAGGAGAAATATCCAAGCATGAGGTGTTGAGGTGTTTCAACACCTCAACAATCTATTAACTAGCTGGGAAAAATATTAGGAAAATATCATCCTGCACAATAAATGCCTAAGTAGGCTTAGGTCAGCTTGTGGATATGAAAAAATTAAGTATACACTAACACCACCCCTTAAGCATAACTTAGGTGGGAATGGATAAAATGGGTCCCGACTACTAGCTTGGTGAGGTACCCATGTACAATGCAATCTCTCTAAAAAATAGAATAAGATAGAAAACCCAGTGGGAAAAAACTATCCTCCAAAAAAAGAGAGAAGTGGAGAAGACTAGAAAGCCCCCCAAAAGGATGATGATGATGTTGATATAGACCGCACACCAAGAAGACCTTCTAGATGAATGAACTTTCTCTTAGTGAAGGGTTTGGTGAAGATGTCAACAACCTACTCTGAAGACTGGCAAAGAATAAGTTGATGATCTAACCATGAATCAACTCTAGAATGTAATGCATATGAATCTCTATGTGTTTGGTTTACTGATGCTAAACTAGATTCCTACATATCTGAATAGTACTTTGGTTACATCACAATAGATGACTATAGGTTACCTGAAAGGAGTACCAAACTCAGAAAGAATTCCTTGAATCCATATAGCCTCAGTAGCTGAGTTAACATCCACCCTAAACTCTACCTTTATGGATGATATAGCAATAGCATTCTGCTTCTTGCTATCTACCAACCGATAAGACCTGAATCAAGTGAAAAGTTGTAACCTAAAGTGGACTTATGATGCTTAGTGTCACCAATACAATATGAATCTATATAACCAACCAAGTCAAGTGATGAACCAACTCTGTAGTGAATCCCAAACCCAAGAGTACCATGAAGATAGTGAAGAATCCTCTTAGCTACTTTCCAATGCAGCTCATGAGGTTTCTGCATGAATCTTGAAACCTTGCCTATTGCATAGGCTATGTCTGGCTTGGTATGAGTTGAGTATATAAGACTACCAACAAGTTTTCGATACCATGTAGCATCAACCAATGGTGTAGTACAAGAAGTCTCAAGGTTAACTACAAAAAGAAAGGGAGCCAGAGATGGTTTGCAAGTAGTCATATGAAACTGTCCAAGTAGATCAAGAGTATACTTGGGTTGTGCAAAAGTAATCCCTAAAGCTAACTATGAAATCTTGATTCCAAGGAAGTAGTGTAATAAACCCAAGTCTGTCATGTCAAATCTATCCTGAAGTGATGTCTTCAATACTATAATGGCAGATGAAGTACTCCCAGTAATCAAAAGATCATCAACATATAGAACCAGTATCAAAAGTGAATCATCCTATCATAGTAGATACACATTAGGATCAAAATGACATCTAGAAAAACCTAAAGATAGGAGGTAGGAGTCCATCTTGGCATACCAAGCTCTAGGAGTTTGTTTAAGGCCATATAGAGATTTCTTAAGTCTACAAACTAAGGATGAATCTTGAAGAAAACCTAGTGGTTGTCCCATGTAGATTTCCTCCTTAATGTCTCTATGAAGAAAAGTACTCTTCACATCCATTTGATGTACATTCCACCCATGTGATGTGGCTATAGCAAGTGTGAGTCTGATGGAAGTCATCTTAGCAACTGGGGAAAAGGTTTATGTATAGTCAATGCCTGCAACTTGTGAAAAACCTTTGGCTACCAATTGTGCTTTATATTTATCAACTGACCCATCCGCTATGAATTTAGTTTGACATATCCACCTACATCAAACTATCTTCCTTCCCTTAGGAAGTGAAGTCAAATCCCAAGTGTGATTTACAATCAAGGAATCATATTCTTCATCCATAGCAATATCACACTCTAGTATGCCTTATGCCTCTTAGAATGTTTGTGGATCAAAAACTGAAGCAAAAAAGGTATGTGGCCCCCCATGAAAATCTACTTGAATTAGTTTATTATTTGATAAATCATGTACCCCTGTATCTATCCTATGTATAGTGTAAGATGTGGGTGAGTTTGGTGTAGATATATAAAATTCTAATGCAATCCCTGAACTAGATGAAGATGAAAACTCATCACTATGAGAACTAGAAGAAGAAGATACTACATTAGCAATCTGCTGAGAATGATCTGAATCATTATTACTGTAATCAAGATCCAAAAAGTCCACAATATGTTGAGAAGTGTCAAGTATAGTTTCAAGAGATGCTTCTTGAAACTTAACACTTCTCTCAATAAACAACTCATGTGTGGTAGGGTGGAGTAGGCGATAGCCTTTTACACCATCTGGATATCCCACAAAGATGCAAGGTTTGGATTGAGGATCCATAGCCTTGCGTTTCTCTTTGGGAATGTGTGCCATGGCATGTGAGCCAAAAAATCTAAAATGATCAATTGCAGGTTCCCATAATTTCCAAGCTTCAAATGGATTGATACCCTTTAAGGCTTTATGTGGAACTCTATTCTGTATGTAACATGCATGGTTGATTTCTTTTTCCCAATATGATGGTGTGATGCCCTTAAAGTGAATCATACAATTATCCATCTATTTTAAAGTTCTATTTTTACGTTTTGCAGCACCATTTTGTTGTGGGGTATAAGGAACTATGCATTGCAGATCTATCCAAGCCTCTAATATACAAAACTGCTAAAAAATATTGTTGAAATATTCTCTCCCATTATCTGTTCAAAGAACCTTGATGACTTTCCCAGATTGTTTTTCGACAAGAGCTTTGAAATATTGAAAAGACTCAAACACTTATGATTTTTTTCTAACAAAGTACACCCATGTAAAACATGAGAAATCATCAATGAAGGTTAGAACATATCTAGCCTTTGTAAAAGATGGATGGGGAAAAGCCCCTGAAACATCACTATGAACAAGTTCTAAACTTGTGTTTCCCTCCATGATTTACCTTTTCCAAATTTTTCTTCTAGATTCTTGCCAAGTGCACAACCTTCACAAAGACCTTTAGAAAATTTAACCTTAGGTAATCCCTTAACCATATTCTATTGACATAATTTTTCAAGATAGTGGTAGTGAAGATGGACAAACTGCTCATGCCATAGTTTGCTAACTTCATCTGAATGAGTTAGTAGTGCTTGTGGAGAAACATTTTTTGAAAAATTAGAGAAGGTATATAATCTGGATTGGTGATTTTTCTCTCCTATTTCTACCAAATTGTTTCTTTGTAATTCTCCTATCTCAACTGAATATGGAGAGAAATGTACTCTCATGGCCTTCCCTAGATGAGTTATTTGATACACTAAAAGGAGATTAGTTGAGAGTATAGGTACACTTAGAACATTTGAAAATGTTCCTCCTTCAACTTCAATAGACCCTCTCCCTTTTACCAATGCTAGAGTATCATCACCTAGGGTAATTGTGGACATACTTGATGGTTCTAAGGATGAAAAGACAACCTATGAGGAACCCATATGGTGTGAAGCACTAGAGTCTAGAATCCATGATGGAGATAAAGATGCTTCAGAAACTAAGGCTTTTCCCTTGGATTTCTCTTTGTCCTTAGTATTATCTTGATTTGATGAGGATGCCTTGATAGAATCAAGTAGCCCTATATTATTCTTTTTGAGAATTTGTTGTAGAACTTCAGTTTTTTTCTTCATGCAATGTTGTTCATCATGTCCAAGATTTTTACAATAGGTGCATGCAACTCTCTTTTTACCTTGAGACTCCTTTTTGGAGTTGTCAATTTTTTTTTCTTTCTTAACTTCCTTGTCCTTTTTAGTGTTCTTCAGCTCCTCTTTTGAAGTTTGTGACATTTCATTCCTTGCAAGTAGGGCTTGAGGTTTAGTATACTTCAAAGTACCCATTTGAATTAAGTTTTCTTGCTCCCTTGTGAGGTAAACAATGAAGTTATCAAGTGTGGGCATTGACCATGAGGCTCCAAGAGCCCTTTTAGTAGAGTAGAAAGTTGATACAAACACAAAAAAAATTGGACCTAGCTTGCAAAGTACATAAAGGATTAATTGATCATCTTTCTTGTGAATTCCACAATCTTTTAAGTGCAACTTGAAGGATTTAAACTTAGTAAAAAATTCTTGTAAAGTTGAAAAATTCCTAGGACTAAGAACTAAGAGTTGATTTTCCAACTCATGGCTTCTAAGTTCATCTATTTTCCCAAAAAGTTTGTCAAGACCTTCCCAAACTTGGTTGGGTGTTTTCAAGTTCTCAACATGGAACAAAATTTAGGAGATAAATTTAGGAATAGAAAGCCAAATGCTTGATCACACTTATTGAAAAACTTTTCTTTGTCTTTAGATGCATTAGGTTCTTTATCTGTTCCCATAGGTAACCTATATAAACCTTTGTTCTTAAGTACAAGAATTACTTTCATCTTCCAATCATGATAATTGAAAGGTGTTAAGGGCACTATAATAACATTAGATTCCATACTGCTTTGACTAAGATAGTTGTTTATAGAAATGTAGGAAAAGAAAAGATGGAAATACAGGCAAAAGTGAAATTAAAACACAATACACACAAGCACCTCTTGAGGAAGTGTTAAAATGAACCACACACAATATCCCCCTTGATTATTTGTTTTTCCCCCAAATTGATTACTTTATAGAAGGAGTGCTTTGTAAATCACCCAAAAAAAGGACACAAAGAGGCACTTTATAGAATGAGTTTAATTTTGTGCTTTTTGGATGTGTGGTGAAAAATGATATACTTTTGCATAAAAAAAACTCAAAATTGAAAATTTTTCACCCTTAAAAAAAATTTCCCTTCTTACAAATGGGTATGTGCAGGATCATCATGGAAAAAATAGGCCCTTAAGTGGCAAAAAATTTAGAAAAAATAGAGTTAGGCAACTTGACATTAAAATTTGAATAAGTTATCTATATTATTTCAAAAATATGCAAGAATAGAATCTATAAAAAATTGAATGTACATTCTAAACTACTAGGTTTTTAAAAAAAAAAAATCTATTTGGTGAAGATTTGAAATTTCAATGCATTAGTACTTCAATTTTAGGAAAAAAATAAGAAGTAGATATCTGTCTAACCACCCTAACCACAATAAAATGATAATATTTTAGATATAAGTAGAGGACTCATGTCCCGATGTGATGCATATTTTTTTGTAATTTTTTTCCAAGTAAATAATTAGTTATGAATTTTTTATTACAACTTTTAAAAAATATAAAAACTTGTATGTCTGACCACCTTAACTTGGTAAAAAATTCATGAAATTCAACTTGTTTTTTTAATGCTATAGTATGCAAAGCATAGAATGTGATGCATGTTTTGGATTCAAAAATTGTGATACTGCTTGAGAGATATTGATGTTTTTCAATTAGCCTATCAATTAGGACTTTAGTCATGATTCAAATAGAAAATTAATAATAATTAATTATTAAATTCAAAGTAAAGTATAATTTATATTGGTGGAAAGCTGAGAATATCCTTTAAAAACCCTTTTTGTTTGATCAATTTTGGGTAAAAACAAATTCGTCAGCCACATACCCATCATATTGCCACTTTTTGATCTGTCATGAATCTGCACATACCCAAATAAATTTTCTAATTTTTAGAAAATGAATTTTGTGTAGAATAGTGAGAGAAAAAATAAGATATTTTAAACTTTGAAAAAAAATGTTGAGATCAGCAGATCAGATTTTGTGGATAATGACGCCTCCTCTTGCAAGTTTGACTTTTAGAACCCTTTGCTACCCTACCTCTACTCTACTTCCTGGATTCCAACTAGGAGAGAAGTGTAGAGGTAGTGATGTTCTTGGAAGGAGGAGGCACATACAGAGGGAGAAGTCTCTTGTGCGCCTCTGCTAGTTCTTCTTTATCCTCTAAATACACTTCTAGCTGTGAAGGCTTCTGCAACATTTTCCCATTGCCTTGTAGTTCCTCAAAACACCATGTCAACCTTAGATCTACCAACTGCCTCAGAAATTCATCTAACAAGAATTCATGAAAAAGAACAGAGGGATTGGAATTAGAAAATAATTCGTGAAAAAGAATAAAGGGATTGGAGTAAAAAAAGAATTCATGAAAAATTCAATCTCCTACTGCTTGCTAATGCATTGGGAGAGGGTGTGGGAACCTAGTGCTAATGATGGAGGTCAAGCAAGTGAGTTGCCTACTTTAAAAAAATTGCAAGACCAAATTTTACCCAAAATGGGTAGATGGGAAGAGTTATAAAATTATGGCCTCAAACACTACCACAGGTCAACGCCCTTCTCCAGTGGTTAATTTTGCCTCCAACGGATGATTTCTAGCAAGTCACAGTGATGAACTTGGCTTGAAGATGAAATGAGATGGTCTAGGGTTAATACATAGTGCCCAATCACCCAATTCACACCTCCTACCAACATATCTCAACCTACAAAATTTTTTCCCTCTCAACACCCATAAAAGACAAATCACACCTACATAGAAACCACCGTGATTTGGTTAAATTCAAAAAACATGCACATAAATTAACCCTCACCCTCATGAAGATAATGTTTGACTTTGAGGGGCAGACAATTCAACTCCAAGATCTCTAGAGATTGAGCAATCTGCAAAGAATCAAGCAAAAACAACAGTTTATATCAACTTTAAGATTGCTAAAATGTTGCATGGCTCTGATATCATGTAAACTTCAACAAACTAAAGAGATTTACAAGAAGCAAAATATCAATAAACTACATAATGTTGATCTAAATATTATACAGTCAAGGGTATCCTTATATAGGAGAAATATCCAAGCATTAGGTGTTGAGGTGTTTCAAGACCACTCTAGTTTGTTAACTAGTTGGGTAAAATATTAGCAAAATATGGACTTACACAATAATTTCCTAAGTAGGCTTAGGTCAACCTATGGATATGCAAGCATTAAGTATACACTGACATATACTTTTTCATTTTACAAGATATTTATAAATTTGCATGTTAAAAAAAGCTACAAAATTTTATGATTAACATTATGGAGCATTGCCAAACTCAAACCTAGGGACATCATCAATCCACTTGATGCATTTTTACATCCTCTATAGTGTCCTCTTTTAGAATACATTATTATAAATTCATGTATTTTAATGTCTACTTTACTGTAGCTAACGTACTAGTGTAATTAGCTCACTATAGTGGGGGTATAAAGTAGTGTCAAAAATTGCATACTAGTGTAATTTCACACTTACAACTTGAACCCACGTGAATTTAAAATCAATGATAAATTTTTATATTTCAAAAAATTAAAAGATTTTATTTTATAGTTAACAAACACAAAGTATTACCAACTTGTAACCTAAATTTTAGTAGAATTCTCCTAGATGATAGCACTATGCATAAAAAATTTCTTGACGCCTTGACATCCAATGAATTTTTGAATTTCAAAAGCTGACTTCCTATGTGGACTGCTTATAATATGTGTCATAATTCTTGAATAAGAAATTACAGGCTTTACCTTCCTATTCAAGGAAATAAACCCCCTTTTTTTCATTTTGGAGAGATCTTTGAGACTTCCATGAAATCAACTATCTCTCTATCCTTCACTTGAGGAAACTCTATCAAAATATTAACAACCATTATTGCAATCTTGAAGCAAGCATTGTTGATTATTTTGATATGTTTATGAAAATGGTTGAAGCTTCCAAGTTAGTGATCTATTTCCAAGTCAATCACAAATATCATAAATGATCTTGAACTAGTAGTAATACTCTCTATTATATATTGTTATTGTCCTAAATTTATAGAATAATATATGTACATTGAAATATATCTATTTATTGTTGTTATCAAGTTTATTCATACTCGCCAGTATTGGCATGGTGTAATGGTTTATAGGTGACATTGTTGTTCTTGCCACCAAGGTTCAAACCCCGTTGGGGTGGTATTGTTGAATGGTTGTATCCAGTTCATAGCTCTGGTCAAAAGCGTTTACCCCTTGAATAAAAAAAAAAAAAAGTTTATTCATACTCAATGGTGGTATTCCTCATAGACTAGGGTTGACATCATTACCAAAAGAAAATTTATAGTTTTGTTTTAATCCTTAATGTAGATAGAATTCATAAGATATAGTTTATCATATTTTCTTTTGGTTATCTACGGAGGTTAAAAAATCAAAATGGGGGTTCAACAAAGATAAAATCATAAACAACCCACAACATTTTTCCCATCTGTATGTGTGCAGGTTGGTATGAATTTGACAATTGAGATTAGCACTTTGGGAAAATTTGAATTGTTTGGTCAAGGACGATAGCACTACATAAGGACAGTTGTGCTATGCATTGACATCTTGAGAAGTGAGCTCCAACATTTTATGTGAAACTCTCTTTTATTCGTACTTTCATTTCTAGTTGGAAATAGAATTTTATCTCAATATATAGTTTATTTAACTCAAATTTTACATATTATTATTGTGTTTTTATTCAAGTGGTAAATTCTTTTGACCGGAGCTATGAACCGGATACAACCATTCAACAATACCACCCCAACGGGGTTTGAACCTTGGTGGCAAGAACAACAATGCCACCTATAAACCATCACACCATGCCAATACCGGCACATATTATTATTGTGTTAATAGATATAAAATGTTCTTAATTTTACCATAGAATATTTTTTAGTATTTCTACTTGAAATTTTCTTCATTTTTGTATTTGACCGGTAGCATATGTCATATTCTAAGGTTATATAAGGTTTTTGAAGGTTTAAAGTAGATATATTTAACTATATCAAATTCCTTAACTTTCAATTCTATTAAATTCTAATTAAAAAATGTATTGTAATAAATAATTAAGCATTGGATTATGAAAAAAATGTAGCATGAAGGATTCCTATTCTAAACTATTAAAAACCTTGAATAGAGCTCAAATTCAAGTTTAGAACAATGCAAAAGAATAAGTAGCCAGGACAAGGTTACCATAAAACTCTAATGTGATTTGATTTTCTCCAATGATTATTGGAATGTGGATACTCTTGGTTTGAAAATTATCTATTTTTATGGCATATACTTAGCTCAAAGAGTGATGTTATAAAATGGATGGGAGTACATGCCTTAAATTTCTAGATTTTGAAAGAGGCAATGGACAATGAAGATGTGATAGAGAGATCCATGGTAGAGAATGAATGTGAATATTTACCTAGGATTGAGGAGAGGGCAAAGGGTTGGGATGGAGTTTGGCGAAATAAGATGAGTTGTGATGTATTTACTAAGTCTAGCAAATAGTTACAATTATGAGAGATACAAGGGACAAGTGTACTTAGGACTCCTTAAATAAGTTGAAAATACATATTTAAATATTTTAGCTATTTTTAAGGTGGAAAATAAGTGTAAATAATAATAAATTTATTTATTTATGTAAGATGAAATGGAAAAAAGGATTTACTTAAATAATAAGATTATTAAATTAAGTGGGAGTGAAAAAGTGAAGGGGGCTTGACTAGGTGATGTATTTTGGTCAATTATGATAAAGGTATATTAGGGAAATATTTAAGTGTCTACATATATTTAAAATACAATTCATATATTTAAAATGTTTTTATTATTAATAATTATTTAAATTAATTTAATTTTAATTGTTTTGTAAAGTAGTTTAATTCTCTATAACTTCCAAACAAATTTGAGTGATATTATACATGAACACACTTAATTTTCTTTTTTCTTTTTTGGAAAAAAAAAAGAGAAAAATAAATTAATAAATAAATAAATAAAATTATATAAGGATTTCCGAGTAGCAACAACTATCATTAACATCAAAAGGAGCAAAATCCAAGGAGGATTGGTATTGAACCTTCACCACCAAGAACGAAGAGAAAACAAAAAACCAAGAAATTATACACAATTAAAGAAATAGTAAGAATCATAAACCAATATCATTTTGAAGAAGGTGAAAGAACTGTGAAGATTGATTGGGGGATAAGGAATTCCAATTTAAAACATTCCAATTACAATTAACCTCCAAAATCCATTTAACAAGAGAATAAATTTTAGAAAGACGAAAAGTCTAAACCACCAAAGATACCAACCAATAAAAATAATCTTTATTTAAAAGAGAAACTAAAATTATAAAATCCATCTTTCAAATAACATCTTTCCAACACAATTTACAAGCATTCAACAAAACCAAAAATAACATATAATGAAAATTATTAGTACTGAATCCTGTGACAAAAGATAAAAAACAAAGAGTTCTACCTTATAGTGCATTTATTCATATTGCAAAACACTAGGATTATAATCCACATAGTACATGAGGATCTAATAAGAAACTACTATAATCCACATAATACACGATGGTCTAATAAGAACCTACTATAATCCGCATAGTACATGAGGATCTAATAAGAAACTACTATAATCCACATAATACACTAGGATCTAATAAGAACCTACTATAATTAGCCGATAGGCTATTATAGGTGAGCATTCAACCGGAAAAGTCTCATGTCTGATGCCGGCTGAGACTATTCCGGCTGGATTCCCACCTGAATTTTTTCCCTACGATGACATTTTGTGCAGTTGGTTTTCCACTTCCCTGACTCTGTACACTGCTCCTCTGCACCCGGTATGGGCGTACTGCCAGGAGTATGGGTGAAAAATAAATGACTCATTCAGTTCGAACACTGTACCAGTTACTCCTTGCGTACTGTGTTAATTTTACCTTGACTTTCAGGTTTTTGCGTGTGAGTTGAAGCAATGTCTACGTGTGCAATGGTTGCTAACCCTTTCTTGCTGTGCTTGAACGGAGTTCTACCCAGCTCTTCATTCTAGATGCCATTGCAGATTTTTGAGTTGACTATTCACTGGGTCGTGGCAGTCTTTAGAAGGCAATTCTGGAGAGCAATATTCACTCAAAGAGGCACGACAATGTGAAGAAACATTGGACATATCTTTTACAAACATCAGACCTTTCAAGGTTGCGATTTCTGGGTGTAATCTGAGCAGAATAAAAGGGACGCAATTTTTTGTGTAGAGGCATTTTCTTAAAACAGATTTAAGCCAAAACCCAGGTCGTGGCTTCCCCATTAAGTTTAGCAGGGCATTTGGAAGTGTTCCAGCCAAGTGCACCATTTCATACAAGAGCCTTTGATGCTGAGGCGTGTTGGCTACTAGGTGCTGATTGAATCTTGGTGTGGTCATGGTTTCCCATCTAGCTTGAGGACGTCTTGCCTTACCCAGGTCTGGGCGTTCATTTCCTGTATTGAATTCATATGCTAATGGATGTAATATCTAAATGTGATAAGTCTGGGTTTGTGGTATCATGTATTAGCTTGGTTGGGGTTTGATAAGCTAGTCTATTAAACTGACAAATGACATTGTGCATAGGCAATCCCATCTTTGAACTATCATGTATGGGGAATTCTGTCTATCTGATCTGCAATAAATGATAGTGTTTTTGTATTGCATTTGCTGTCAAGAATATAATATACATGGTATGGGCAAATGGCCTTCTCTGTAAGTTGGAGTCACATGTAGGTTGCTGTTTCATTTTAAGTCTGCTCTCTGTGAAAAGTCTGATTATTAGAGATCAGAAATATTCTAAAAATTGTAATAGGTGGCTGTAATGACAATCTGAATGTGAGTGTTGGTGATCCTATATTTCAGACCACTCTTTTTCTTTTTTGAATTTGACACATTTGTGTTTGGTGATGGCTTTTCACAGATGCGCTCAAGGTTGGAAGTATGGAGATTAAATGTCACCACTTCTATGATGATCAATGGTAAGCTCTCTTCTACTTTTAGACTTGTTAAATATTTTTTTACATTTATTATAATAAAAATGTATTGGATTTTATTTTATTTTTATGTGTAAGATCTTATTATTTAAATGGTTTTATATTTTTTATGTTGTAATTTTATTTTTGTAAAGATAATAAAAATCTTGAAATGTAGATTGAAATTTTTATACTTTTATACATTCTTTTAATTAGTAATGTTATTTTATGTTATATATTATATACTTTTATTCTTTATTGAACATCTATTTTATTTATTCAATAAGAAAATAAATCATAGAAATCATACACATGTTTTTAAAACTCAAAAAAAAAAAAAAATTACTTTAATTTTCATTTCTATTTTATTTACATAATTCTCATTTAGATGCATGTATAATAAATGGACTCAAAAATTATACTATTTTAACTTAGATTTGAATTGAAGAGCTATTTTATTTTTCAATAACTTTTTCCATGATAATAAAATAAATAATATAACACATGAAAACAATTATAAAACAATGATTTAATAAAAATCAAACACACTATTTTTTATTTTTTTTGTTTCATTTATCAATTATTTTTATTGATAAGACATCACTAATAAATTATATTTTTTGTTAAGTAACTTTAATAAGTATATGGTTCATAGACACAAATATATATAGCTCTATATATATTTCCTAATGTCATAATGTGTAATACTCGGTAGACAAGGCTATAAATATTTGTATCTATAGTTGCTTACTAAATTGAATGATCAAAGAAACAAATCAAAAATCAAATCAATAATTCAAAGATATATCTCTTTACCCTAACCCTAACTATATCTCTAGCATGGATATATATATATATATATATATAGACAGAGACAGAGAGACAGAGAGAGACAGAGAGAGCATCAAACTTAGGGTTAGGGTTAGCATTAGGATTAGGGTTGCATTTAGGTTTGTTGTCAAGTTTAGGGTTAATAGATATAGTTAGGGTTGGGGTAATAATTGGGGTTACTAGCATCAAACTTAGGGTTAGGGTTAGCATTAGGATTGGGTTTACATTTAGGTTTGTTGTCAAGTTTAGGGTTTGTTGTCAATTTTAGAATTATGATTATGGTTAGGATGGGGTTAAGAGATATAGTTAGGATTAGGGTTTAGGTTAGGGTTAGGGCTAGAGATATAGCTAAGCTTATTGTTAGGGTTAAGAGATAGAGTTAGGGTTAGAAATATGGTTAACATTAGGATGAGGATTAGGGTTTGCATTAAAATTAGGGTTAGGGTTAGCATGAAGAATAGTTTAGGATTAGGGTTAGGTTTAGCATTAAGATTAGAGTTACAAAAGGGGTTAGGGTCACGTTTAGGGTTAAGAGATATAGTTAGGGTTAGGGTAATAGTTGGGGTTAAGCTTATCAGGGTTAGGGTTAGGGTTAGGGTTAAGAGATATGTTTAGGGTTACAGGTAAGTTTAAGGTTAATGCTAGATATATAGTTACAATTAGGGTTAGGGTTGAGATTTAGTTAAGAGTAGGGTTCCTATTGGCTTTAGGATGAGGCTTAGAGATAGCATCAAAATTAGGGTTAGGGATAGCATCAAGATTTGCTCAAGATTAGGGTTAGAATTGGGTTTCAGGTCAAGGTTAGGTTTACGAATAAGGTGAGGGTTAGGGTTTGCATAGTTCTTATGGTCATACTTAGGGTTAGGTTTTGCGTTAGAAATATCATTAGGTTTAGGGGATTAGAAATTTAGTTAAGAATAGGATTAGGGTTAGGGTTAACATCAAGATCGAGGTTACGGCTAGCATCAAAAATTAGGATTAGGGTTAGTGTGAAGATTAGCTTAAAATTAGGGTTAGAGTTAGGATCAGGGTTAGGGTTACACTTGGATTTAAGATCAATTGTAGGTTTAGGGTTACGATTTACATCATGGTTATGGTTATGCTTATGGTTTGGATTTGGGATAGAGATATAGTTAGGTTTAATGTCATTATGTGGTTAGGTTTAGGGATAGACAATGACTTAGGAATAGGGTTAGTGTTAAGATTAAGAGATATGGTTAAATGTTCTCAGCGGTAAAAATATATAGTTAGGTTTAGGGTTTAGGTTAGGATTAGGGATAGAGATATAGTTAAGCTTATGGTTGGGGTTAAGAGATACAGTTAGGGTTAGCAATATGGTTAACATTAGGATGAGGGGTAGGTTTTGCATCAAAATTAGGGTTAGGGTTAGCATTTCTTTTGCTTTCTAGGCCTTGAAGCCAAATGGCATATATCATAGCCCCTCACCATCAAACACCTAGCCCCTCACCATCAAACACCAACAATTGTACTGTATTTTGTTTGGAAAAAAGTTCTAATGCAAAATTGCTGGCCAATTTTTTTTCTTTTCATAGCGCACATTTTACATACTATGAACTACCAACAAATGTACTTGCTACAGTTGAGCTACAATGTTCCACCACTTCAACCATTTAAGATAATATATTGCGTTGTTCATCCACTTGGCATATTCAACTCTACTTGCATCCCGCCACCCATTCACATTCCCTGTGAATAATTACTCCTGCAAAAAACCAGATTGCACTTTCCCCATGCATTCTCCCCCTCTCTGCCCTCCGAATACACTACCATAGTATACCCTCCTATCGGCGTAACCATTGCGCCTTGCTAAGGTGCAAGCGCTAGTCCACATAACACACGAGGATCTAATAACTAGTCACACTTAGGCTTGGGCATCCATAGTAACATTTCCCCGTAAACGGCATGACATGAAGCCTAGTTTCCTCCCACTCCGTTGGAGAAATAATGACAGAGTGCCGTAGCGTTCCTTACCACTTTTTTATCATCCTGCACGACCTCCAACTGAAGATCAAATACCTCACTCCCATTGATAGAATGACAATAAATCACTCTGTAAGGAAACACGAAGTTATGACACCAAACGGGTGATTTACCACCTTGGTAACTGTGGCTCGCTGACCAGATCCCACACCGAACTAGTCACTAAGTAGTGCTACGTCAGATCCCAAAAGGGACACTATGAATTCCACCATGCCCTCAATGGATGTGCTGCACCTCTTCACTTCTCCTTCTTCTGCCCTTTCCTCGCACATCTGCAACGTTCCCACCATGTTACGGGACATATTTGACTCTCTCGGGATGTCCAACAACTTTAAAATTTGAGAAAGATTTGCAGTAGAGAATGGTGGCATCATCTCAGCTATCTCGCTTGGCAAAAATGGCATCCGTGTTCTGGGAGTGCCCATATCCGGCAATATTATTTCCCCGGACTCCCACAGCTCTTTCTTGTCAAAGAACACATGCTCCTTCTGTGAAAATTCTATTGCAGTTACTGATTATTAATCTCCTATCTAATACATAGATTATTTGACTCTGAAAAATTAATTCTCAGCAAATATCGAAAAATAACACAACTGCAACTTCACCAATAAAACTCACCAGAATAGAGAAGAAAACATTCACAATAATGAACACAATATTTTTGGACAAATTGTCCGTGGAAAAACCCCGAAGGGAAAACCACTACTGCAGATGAGGAATTATATTAAACTTCAGCAAAATTAAGGAATACAAAATGCTTGACTCTTACGCAAAGCTCCGGCAATATTCTTCTGGATATTCTTCTCAATTTCTCTGCTGAAACTCCACAGCTACTATCCCCAAGCTATCACTGCGCCCTTGCTAACACTGCAAGACTATTTGCTCTCATGCAAATTTACTTGCTATCACTGCAAGTCTTTCTCAACTTATACTTGTGTGTTCTCCAAATGCCCATTGATCCCCTTTTATACTTTTCTCATTGGAAAACCAATGGCCATGATTTAATCTCAATCAATGGCTAAGATTAAATAGACTCTAAAAACCCTAACTAACTAGATTCTAGAAGTCTCTAGGGAAATCAATTTATTTAATTACATAATTATCTAGACAACTCAGCCCTTTCTAGAAGTCTCTAGAAAATAATTAAATAATTAAATAAGCACTTCTTGGGAATGGAGACACCTGTCCAAGCTACATAAATTAACACTCCCTCTTAGCGAGGAAGGTGTTCTGCATGACACCCAACTTATCTCTGAAGAAGATGAATTTTGCCTTCCCCAATGCCTTAGTCAAAATGTCTGCTACCTGCTGATCTGTAGGTATATACTGTAGCTGAACAATCCCGCGCTATACACAATCTCTGATGAAATGATATCTGATGTCTATATGCTTAGACCTATCATGAAACACCGGATTCTCAGTCAACTTGATGCAACTCTGATTGTCGTAGTGTATCATCGTAGTCTCAACCCTCTAACCAAATAAGGCCACCAGCAACTTCCGAAGCCATATCGCCTCACACGTTGCCATGCTAGCTGCTATGTATTCTGCCTCTGCAGAACTCAAAGCCACAGACTTCTGCTTCCTGCTGTACCAAGAGACAACTCCTGATCCCAAGCTAAAGCAACACCCTGAAGTGCTTTTCCTGTCTGTTGTACTGCCTGCCCAATCTGGGTCAGTATAGCCTATCAACCTGATACCATCACCTCGAGCATATTTGATTCCATACTCGATTGTACCATGCAAATACCGCAACACATGCTTTGCCGCTGTCCAATGCACTCTCTTCGGCTCCACCATGAACTGACTAAGAGAGTTTACTGCAAAGGATATATCTGGCCTGGTGTTGACCAAATACATGAGAGACCCAATCAACTGCCTGTATAAGGTGGGGTCTACATCCTCCTCTCTGGATGTCTCTACCTTCTTCCAATTCGTGATCATAGGAGTAGACATGGCTCTGCAATCCTCCATCTCAAACCTCCTCAAGATTTCGATGCAGTATTTCCCTTGTCCAAGGAAAATCTCTCCATCTGTCTGCCATACCTCCATGCCTAGAAAGTAGTGCATAAGCCCCAAATCCTTCATCTCGAACTCTGCTGCAAGGTCCCTCTTGCACTCCTCTATGAGCCCTAGTGAACCTGTTAAAAACAAGTCGTCCACATAAAGAACAAGAATGAGAACCTCACCCCCAACCACCAAGTAGTAGAGGTTAGCATCCGCTTCACTCTTCACAAAGCCCATTCCCTTCTAGTATCTATCAATGCGCTCATACCACGCCCTGGGAGACTGCTTGAGTCCGTACAAAGCTTTCTTCAATTTGCACACGTGGGTTGTACTGCTGTGTGCTACAAAGCCCTCTGGTTGTTCTATGTATACCTCCTCTTTCAATTCACCATTAAGAAACACCATCTTGACATCCATCTGATGGATCTGCCATCCCATCTATGCTGCAAGAGAGATCACGACTCGTATAGAAGTATACCTGGCCACTGGAGCAAATGTCTCCTCATAGTCAATTCCCTCCTTCTGAGAGAACCCCTTGGCTACAAACCTTGCCTTGTATTTTTTGATGCTACCATCTGCACCATACTTGATCTTATAGATCCGGCGTGATCCAACTACTGCCCTATCTGTTGGTCTAGGCAAAACCCCTCACACATCGTTCTACACTATTGAGGTATACTCCTCAACTATTGCATCTTGCCACACTTTCTGCTGTGCGGCCTCCTGATAGCTAGAAGGCTCACTATCTACCAACTGATTAACTAATGCCATATAGTCATCATACCTGGCTGGTTGTCTCCGCTGTCTACTACTCATCCTAGGAGCTCCCACAAACTCCTGAGTATCACTTTGTGACTGTTGGTTCTTGCTACCAACTGTAGAGGATGAAGTATCACCCTCCATATCACCCTGATGCATCTCTTGGATCTGCTGCTCCATACTCTGTGAATTCTTAGCACCTGAGCTTGTGCATGTACTAGTAACTGTACTCGAGCTTCGCTATCCTTGCTCTGGTTGAACGATCCTTGGAGCTTCCACTAACTGCTCACACTGATCATCTGCTGGAAAATCTTTGGACCTCCTGAATGCCTTGTCCTCCATGAACTTGACATCACGGCTAACTATAGTCCTCCTGGTCCCTGGAATAAATATCTGATATGCCTTTGAGGTTTCACTGTACCCCACAAAGTACCCTCTCTCTGCAGTTTGATCTAACTTGGAACGTGTCGCACCTAGAATGTGACAATATACCAAAGTCCCAAATATCCTGAAGTGGCTGACATTTGGCTTCTTCCCTGAGAACGCCTCCTCTGGTGTCAACTTTCCCAATACCTTATGTGGAACCCTGTTTTGTATGTACACTGCTATACTGCATGCCTCTGCCCATAAGTAACGTGGCATATCCTGGTCATACAACATAGCCCTTGCCGCCTCTGATATAGACCGATTCTTCCTTTCAGCAACCCCATTTTGTTGTGGGTTGTAAGGAACAGTCCACTCTCTCTTGATTCTTTCCCTGGTACAAAACTCCTGGAACTCTTTCCCTTTGTACTCGCCTCCATTGTCTGACCGAAGAACCTTTATCTTCCTCCCTATCGAATTCTCCACAAGAGCTTTGAACTCTTGGAAGCGACTGAAAACCTCATCCTTGGTCTTCAAGAATTATATCCAAGTCTTCCTAGAGAAATCATCAATAAAAGTAACAAAGTACTCATATCCTCTGAGAGACTTCGTCGATATTGGTCCACATATGTCTGAATATACTAGATCAAGAACACCCTTGGATCTAGTGTCACTCCTTGGAAAAGTTGCTTTCGTAAACTTCCCCAACACACATCCCTTACATACATCATCATGCTCTGTGCTCACCTCAGGAACACCTATCACAGCCTCACGAAGCATTTTAAGTGCTCCATGATGTATATGGCCCATCCTCCTATGCCATAACTCTCCTTGATCTCTAGAATTACTGCTGCTCATCAGTGCCTTATGACTATCAAACTGCAACCTATAAAGTCGACCGCTCCTAACTCCAATAGCTATGGGTGATTTCCAATTCTTGTGCTTGATTAACACACTTGCCCCTCTAAAGAGTATATTGTAACCTTTATCCTGAAGGACAGATATGGAAATCAAATTCATACCCAAGCCTGGCACATGCAACACATCATGAATGAGAATCTGCTTACCATTCTCCCTCTGAAATAGAACAGTCCCTTTCCCAACTGGATTGAGTTTGGACATGTTCCTCATAGAAATCTGCATTCTGATGTCATCCTCCTTATAGCTGGAGAAGTACTTTCTAACTCCTGTCATATGAAATGATGCCCCACTATCTATATACCAAACACCCTGTGAGGTTGAGCTAGCTATACAAGCTATGAGAGCGAACTCATCCTCCATTCTACTAGATAGCTCATCTGCACTTGCTGAAGCTACTGTTTGCTTCTTCCCTTTCTTCCTTTGCGAGCAATCGCTGACATAGTGGCCAAACTCGTGACAGACATAGCACTTCACTTTGGATAAATCCTTCTTCTTCTCACCTTGTGGATTTGATCCTTTACTAGACCCCTTCTTTGCTTTCCCTTTTCCTACAAGGGCAACGTTCTCCTGTTCTGCCTCACTTTGCTGACTCTTGCTACTGGTCCTACTGACAAGACTTAGTTTAAGCTCCTCCTGAGTGAAGTCACTCCAAAGTCGATCCCAACTCGGCAAGGTGTCTCGTCCATTAATAACTTGAACGAAGACATCCCACTGCTTAGTAAACCCATTTAGGGCTATCTGCACTAGCTCGTCATCACCTAGATTATCTCCAACAGCAGCCAACTCATCCTTGACAAGTCTGAGTCTGGTGAGGTAACTTGTCACGTCCTCTCCCTTGTTCATCCGAGTATTCCTCAACTTTTCTCTGAGAATCAGTTTTCGGTTAGTGGTAGCATTCTGGTACAGATTCAGAATGGCATCCCACATTTTCTTCGCTGTATCTAACTCTGCGACATGTGGAATAATATGATCCTTGACACCATCAAGAATCAGCCTCCTGGTCTTGGCATCTTCCTTCTTATATGCTAAGAGCTGTGCTGGATCTGTAGGTACAGGTACAACACTGGTCACATATTCCTTGATCCTAGTCTCTTCCAGCAACAAAGAAATTCTGGCTTTCCAGACACCAAAAATTGAGGCTCTATCCAATCTGTCCTGATCTCTTAAACCTGCTGAGGCCATCTCAAAAGATAAAAGAAAACAAATAATAATAATAATTTTGAAGAGGCAGGATCTTTCCTTCCTGTGTTGAGCCTTATCTGCCCTCAGATCTGCTCTGATACCATGTGAAAATTCTATTGCAGTTACTAATTATTAATCTCCTATCTAATACATAGATTATTTGACTCTGAAAAATTAATTCTCAGCAAATATCGAAAAATAACACAACTGCAACTTCACCAATAAAACTCACAAGAATAGAGAAGAAAACATTCACAATAATGAACACAATATTTTTGGACAAATTGTCCGTGGAAAAACCCTGAAGGGAAAACCACTACTGCAGATGAGGAATTATATTAAACTTCAGCAAAATTAAGGAATACAAAACTGCTTGCCTCTTACTGGCAGAGCTCCGGCAATATTCTTCTCTGGATATTCTTCCCTTAATTTCCCCTGCTGAAACTCCACAACTGCTATCCCCAACACTATCACTGCGCCCTTGCTAACACTGCAAGACTATTTGCTCTCACTGCAAATTTACTTGCTATCACTGCAAGTCTTTCTCAACTTTATACTTGTGTGTTCTCCAAATGCCCATTGATCCCCTTTTATACTTTTCTCATTGGAAAACCAATGGCCATGATTTAATCTCAATCAATAGCTAAGATTAAATAGACTCTAAAAACCCCAACTAACTGGATTCTAGAAGTCTCTAGGGAAATCAATTTATTTAATTACATAATTATCTAGACAACTCAGCCCTTTCTGGAAGTCTCTAGAAAATAATTAAATAATAAAATAAGCACTTCTTGGGAATGGAGACACCTGTCCAAGCTACATAAATTAACACCTTCACCTCCTCAAGCGTACCTTTGGAGCCTCCAAAAGTTGAACAACCATGTTCAAACGGCATATCAAGCCAGCAGACCGGTAGAACTGGGAGGCATCGAAAGAAGTAGCGTCTCTGCTCTTCAGCGCTGTGGCGAAATCCTTCAGCTGTCTTAGAGAAAGAGGGGACAGACGATTCACTAGCGGTTGGGGTATTCCAATGTCTGGAAGCTTCTCTCGCCACAGCTGACGCTGTAACTCCGCAACGTTACTGTTGTCGGCACCAATCTTATCGAGCCCAATAATTGCCTTAAAGCCATCCGTACAGTATTAGTCTTCCTTGTTTAGTACACTGCTCAAAAACTAAAACAACCAAACAAATAAACATCTAAAATGTAGAAAACCAAAAAGTTGCCATCCCCATGAAGAAACTCACACTAGCTCCGACCACCACAAGTAGCAGAACTCTGCTTGTCGTCGCCATTTCCTCACTCCAGAAATGCTATATAATAGTTATTCCTTCACTGCCTCCTCAATTGTAAAGTTCTCTAACTTCCTCTCTTTATAGGAAATTGTTCTCAAGCTGCCCGCGGACAGTGATACAACCCAGGAAAAAACTTAATGTGTTGGTAAAAGCTGTCAACAATTCATCCTGGTCACTTTGAGGTTGATGGAAGTACCAGCGTGGTGAGATAGCCTGCGCTGGCGGTTTTCCATTAGTTTGTACTACCTTTTTAATATTCTTATCATCTCAGGGCTCTATTAACGATTTTGAGACTAGACCTGTCGATGAACAATGGTATGCGGTAGCTCTTCCATCAATTATTTGGATACTCAATAAAGCTTGCACTCATTTTCTATGAGTTTTGATCCGTCGCATTAAGGAGGAATAGTATTTTTGTTTTGTAGCTAAGATTTTTTAGGCGCCTATTTCTAGATTATTTTCGCAATGGGCCATAATTTTGGGATATTTTTATTACCCCTTAGCGTCTATTTCTAGATGATTTTCGCAATGGGCCATAATTTTGCGATATTTTTATTACCCCGAAGGTATCTTTCTATTTGAGAGTGTCCAGAAATTTTTTACAGTGAAAGGTTGAAAATCCCGGAAAGATCCTGGAAGGGGGTTAAATGTATCTCAGCCGCTTTTACTGCGAACGCAAGACGATTAATAGCTGGATCTGCTTGAAAACGAATGCAAGACAATTAAATTGATCGGAGTCGTCTGTTTTTGCCGTTTTCTTGCTCGCCATCATTTTCCGCCGCTTTTACTGCCAACGCAAGACGATTAATGGCTGGATCTGCTTGAAAATGAATGCAAGACAATTAAATTGATCTGAGTCGTTTGTTTTTGCCGTTTTCTTGCTCGCCATGTTTCTCCTCACTTTTTTTCCGCTCGTTGTTTTTCCCGTCCCGTGCTTCACTGGATTTTAGTCCGCAACATCTCGTCTTATACATAAACGTAAGTACATTTGTATGAAGAGAAATTATGGGCTTGTCAGGAATGGTCAGTGTTTTAATGGCTTCATAAATGAAAATTCATATTCTTGAATCCTAAGTCATATAAGAAGAGTAAGTCAATGGTTTTGACCTAGAACCACACAAAAATATCCCACAATCTTGGAAAGAATATAGTCTTTTCTAACGGTAAGAAAAAATCAAGCCGTGTGGCATAATAGCAATTGATAATCACCATTTTTGGTTAATATTTCAATAACGCACAATGACATTAGATAGCATGCAATGTTTAGTGTTTTTATCAATTATAAGAATTTTGCAGTTGTGTTAATGAGTTTGTTGTAGTATTACAATTTTAAATGTACATGACGTGTTCAATTTCAATTTATTTTTGATGCTTAATGGTATGCTAGTGTTTACAATATCAAATGTTATTATATAATTGTCTAATTCTACTGTCCCAAGCCAGTTCCTTTGCATTTCGACACGTGTAGATACACTTTCCTTATACATTCAAGATAAGTTGGTCATTAGCCATTTTATTTTTTGTGAGCAGCAATATCCGATTTGGTACGCTATCACAACAAAATGTGGAAATCGAAAGTATATATTAACATAATTAATATAATATATATTTCAAATTTTATATAATAAAAAAGTAATTGTAAATATATATATATATATATATATATTATACTCTTATTTATTATTTAATAGAGATTAAATTATATATAATGTAATTATATTTATTGCTATATATAATAATATATATAGATTGTATTATTATTATATATTATATTATATAATACATAATATTAAATATAAATATGAAATTATTATAATTAATAATATTATTTATTATTATTATATATTAGATTATCTAACAAAACTATTAAATATATATAAAATTTGTATAATTACTAATTAATAATTATTATATTCTTATTTAATATAAAGTATAATTAATATATTATATATTTAATATAATACAGATTAAATTATATATAATATAATCATATTTATAATCATATATAATAGTTTATATATGTTATATTATTATTATATATTATATTCAAGAATACAAAATATTAAATATAAGTATGCAATTATTATAATTAGTAATTAATACATTTCTATATAAATCAAATCAAATTAATTTATAAAAAAATTCATAGTTTAATTGATATTTGGATAGATTAGGAAAAATAAAACTATATTTATATTAATATAAAATTAATTTAATAATATAATAATAATAATAATAATACTATATAAACAATATCATTTTAAAAACAACCTACCAATTGACCTCATGTACTACACAAATGTATCAAAAAAATAAACCACATTTTCCCTAATTTACCTTCCACACCTCTTGGGCGTACCCATTGCACACCAAGGTGCAATTGCTAGTTGGTTGATCTTGTGGTACTTTCTTTTTAATTACCATAAATCACCTTTAACGAAATCAAATCAAATAATCCAGAGGAAATTAACAAGTGAAAAATATAAATACGTCAAAACCGATATATTAAGTACACAAGAAGAGGAATGTTTTGTTCCATAAATCTCGGGTATTTAAGCGATGTGTTCTCCACAAAATCTAATGTTTATCCGACCACCATCATGTGTCCAATCCTTCAGCCAGTTCACATGCTGATAATCTTGTGATTAAAGTGGAATTTTCTTAGAATTAAGATAATTTTGGCATAGGTTTTTTTTTTTTAATATGTGGGAAATGGCACATACGTATATAATTTATTAATTAAATTGTTTGTAGGTTGAGAATTAGAACAATAATTTTTATTAGAGGTAGTATAAGAATAATTAGGATGAAATATTTATGTTAAAAAATTATGATTACTGAAAAATAAATTAGCATATTAAAAATTAAATTGCATAATAATTTAAATTAAATTAGATATGAATTGATCTAAACATTCATTAATTTTACAAGTTTTTTATTTGTTACATTTTTTGTTTTATTTATTAATTTATGAGTTATTCTATGTAATAATTATGTTATGATTACAAATTACATAAACTTTGTAGTCATTTATGTTATTGCACTTTGTATCTTTTATTTTATTTTAAATGAATATAAGATAAGGTTCTTAAAAGAAAGTAGTATATACTAATTATTCAGAAATTTTGATTTTGAAACACTAAGAAAACTTCATTGCAATTTCATCATTTTAAAAGTGGATGGTAAATTCAAAATATTCTAAAATAAAAAATTTAGTAATTTAATTTTCAAGGATTTTTTTTAGACATTTTTTGAGACAATCTCACTCTTGCTTCCATAGGATTCCTTGCATATTTTTTCCATAGATTTATACCTTTATAATGAAAATGAATGCAATATTCTCAAAATCTTGGAGTGTATGTGCACAATCAAATACACAAGTTATTTGAGTCATCCTATGTTTTCTTACATAGACTTTAATTTTAGTTTCTTTTCTACTTTTTGATAAGGATTATATTTATTTTTCTAAGGAATAATATGCAAATGAATGGGAACATTGGATAGCCTCAATGCAAACATAGAATCTACTTGTAGCTAGTGAGGTTTTCCACCAATGAGTTACTTGCCTTTTCATGATGAAAACTTTCAAATTCTATCAAGAAGTTTATTTCATTTCCAACACATCCTCTAAGGTAGATTAATGTTGAGATCCACTATGACAAAAAAATAAATAAAAAAATAGGCATTATATAATTTAGTTTTAACAAATTTTAGATAAGATAGAACTTCAATTATGATATAGGATTCTTTTATTTAATTATTTTTTGTGTGTGTCAATTGTTGGTCTTCCTAACAAGAAAGGATTATCAAGGATGGATCAGTACACCATTTTTTCCCTCTAGCTATTTTCTCATGGGTTCCATGTTGAATACTAGCTATTTATGTATTACGCAATATTACCAACTACTTCTAGACTATTCAAATCTATGCTTCAAATGGTGCGAACTCCTTGCAACAAACCAAAGCTATGAATATTGGAAGATCATCTATTTTCCACTTATATCTATGAAATGACATAAGATGTAGAATTTTTATACACAAGTATTTCACATATTATAAAATTTAAATAATGATGAATCTCACCTATCTATACCAATAGCCTTAGGAAATTAAAAACTTCTCTAAGATATTTTCATGAAAGGTTGTGAATATATTATTCATGCAAAGTGCAAATAGTGCACATTACTATTTATATTCTTTTATCTTCCGTTGCAATGTCCCATTTTTTTGAAAATAACATTCACTACTTTTGGTAAACCTAGTTTCTTAAGTAGTAAGTTAGGACCTGCAGATGAATCAAGAAATTTGGGTTTTCAAAGTGAATTAATTAAATTATTACTGAGTATTTATAAATATTTATAAATTATATATTTGTGACCAAGTTGGGTGTGGATATGTAAACTTCATATCATGATACTACAATATTCTTCCAATTTTCTAACAAAATCCTAGTAATTCACCTATATGTTGGAGAAGAAAAATGATAGTAAGTTCTTCAAATTATGAATGAATGTATCTAAGTATTGTAGGGAAAAAGTGGTTAAAAATTCCATAACAAGTTGTTAGTAATTTTGATAGGGAGGGGTTGGAGGAATCAATCACTGATTCCTGCTCTGGGTCTTGCTTGCAAGACCTCCTTGGTGTCTTACTTCACCCCCTTAACCTTTAGGACCTTCTTCATGTTTAGGCACCCCTAGTTCTCCTGGCCAACCCCACTACCATCATAATTCAATCTGCCAAGTCAATCTTGGTGCAATATCTCTAACTCTTCCTTAGCCCTTAATCTACCCTAAAGACTAACATTCCCCAAGAACTAAAGCTTAGTTTTGCAAGGGTGTGGAGATGCTTCTACTGACTTCATTCCACCCTGTTAAGGCTCAGGAAGATCCACCTAACTCCATCTTTTCATTGCTTCCACCAAACCCTCATTTAGGGTTTAAAAGGATACTAGACTAGGAGCCCCAATCAGGTCTCCACCTCTGAAAAAATAGGTTGTCTCTCCTAACTTTCCCAAAGAACATAGAATCTTTCCTTTGGATTCTTGGTCCTTATGCCTACCACTTGAAGATTTTAAAGGTCTTAACCCTCAACTGACTGTACACAGGCCTAAACCATAATTTGGAGATAATTAGGTCTTTTAAGCCATTTTCCTGTCCTTCCTGCAACTGTTAGAGATTACTAACACCAGACGATTAGATGGAGCTCCCTCTTGCATTCAATACCTCGTTAAGGCTCATGTCTTCCCTCTCCACACTATGTTTTTCCAGGAGATGAACACCCCTGCAACCCAAGTACTCTGCACTACTTGTCTTCCCTAGCCAGACTCTTCTTAGCTTGCCTAGGAGAAGACTCTCACAATGATACCCTGACTACTAAAGACTCCTAATCCTACCATATTTACAATCATGGATTCTATCCACAATCCCCAAAATCCTGTACACTAGGTACAGTGGAAATGTGAACTAAACCTCCATTTTTCACAATCTGCTAGTCAGAACATCAACTAAAAGAAATAAACTAATTACACAAGATTGCTTGAAATAATAAACTAGCTACCTATTGTTCCACACAATGCTTGGAAGATAAATGCACTACTTCCTACATGTTACACAATGTCAGGATCACTCTATTAACACACAATTCAAAGCAAAAACAAAAAAACAAGAAAATTTACACCAATTGATCACTATCTTCTCTTGTATTCATAAGTTTCCAATAATGCAAAAGCTTCCAACCTTCTCTTAGGTTGAGGCACACCCTATATAGGTTAACAAGATTAGTTATGCCTCCTCTTGGTCAGACATGTCAGTTACATTGTGGCAAAGTTGCAAAATGCACCATTTGGCACTTGTTGCCACTTTCTAGTAAAATGAATTTTTAAACTCATCAGTAAAAAGAGTTTCTAAACTCATCCACCCTTTCCACTCCTTAACCTACTAATCACTACTGAGCAATACATACTCTTAAGCCTCTAACTCTATCTCAATGGTCAACATGACCTTCATGGTAACACATCAAAAACAAAAATTCATCCTAGACTTCCTAATTGCCTAGTGTTTCCTAGGTGCTCCTGCACCAAATTTTATGTTTGAACAAATAATATGGATTATTGCATGAAGAGTGTTGGAGTTGAAAGTGAACCCCACAGTTCCTAGTAATCACTTGCAACCAAAATGCCTATGAAAAATGATAGATCAAAGTAACTTATTTTATATGCAACCAAGAGAGAAATGATTGAATCCACACAAGTATCACACAAGAATTTTATATTGAGATTAACATGTAATTATAATTGAATTTTATGCACTAATTACTTGATTACAATGAATTTGAATGCTTATAAAAGCATAAAAAAGAAAATCCTAGATGAGGATTTTATTAGTCCATGATATGTCTTAATCTCATGCAATGAGATAACTTGACCTATATTTAGTTCAATCTAATAATAAAAAGCACTCCTAAGTTTAACTTAAGTGAATAAAGTAATAAAGGACCTAATAATTAATTAATGAATTAATTATCAAGTGATTTCCTAATTACTAGATCACCCCCCTTAGATCAACTTAGGGAGAAGACATAAAAGTCTAATGAAGAAGATAATGATGGATGCATGAATGGGTCCTAGATACAAGTCCTAATGAGATACCCATGTACAAAAAAATAAAACCTCTCATAATTATAGAAAAGGAGAAGATCACACGGTAAAAACTCCTCTCTAAAAGAGAAAATAAATTATTATACTAGTGAAAGCAAGGACGAATCAATGTGATCCCCAAGGATTACTTTTGTCATAAAATTACAACATATTTCCCCTAATAGGAGAGAGAAAATAAGAATATGAATCCCCCCATAAAGAAATAGCTCTTGTGCCAATGATGAACACCTAAAGATAGAAGATGATCCATTATCTACAAACAACATTTCTCCCCTTAGAAAGAAATAGATACATGGGTGATTGGAGAAGGAAATCCAAAAAGATGGAAGAATAAAGAATCTAAATCCAAATTATGTGTGCCTCTGAAAAATGCTCAAGTGTCCACATGGTAGGAAGAGTTTATGTCGATCTATAAACTATTGAAGATTGATGTAGAGCAAGTTGAAAAGGTAATGAAGATGGTGGGCCAACATCAATGATGTGTATTTCAACAAATATGAGATGAATATCCTCAAAGCAACCCTCCAAATCTACAATATAGGACTCTATAAACAAGTATGATATTTCTATAAGATATGAATCCCAAGTACCTATTCTTGGAAGTTGTTGCATGTCATTAGATGCACTAAACCAATAGGGGCCAAAGATGTGGTAATGCCAAGCTGATTAGAAGTAATATAATATGGGAATGTACTCTCGATCTAAAGAGTGGGAACAGGAAGGAAAGTCTTTGAACCATTCAAACATGCAAGAACTATGATATACTCAAGCTCCTCTAAAGTATCATCCTCAAAGGGTATGGAATCTGCATAGACAAGAGGAATGATACAATCTGTAGTAGGATCCTCTAGGTATGGAGAGATATTAGAGTTTCCATGGGTCTCCCAAAGTCAAGTACAAAGTGTGTGGGAAAAATCAATGTCTGATATAGCACACATAGTGTCAAGATCAATACTAGAACATATAACCCCCATAAGATGATCATTAATAATACCCCATGCTAAATATCTTCGTGGTGTGTCTGGTGTAGGTATGCATCATGTACCATAGAAAAATGGATTACTGAAATTTTCATGGTTTTTTAGATCTTTCTCTCATGATGTTTGACTTGTTTTGCCTTGATTTAATGTTGCAATGTAATTTTTGCATTCACATTAGGTCCCAAATATTCAAATTATGATGTCTTGTGAAGGTGTTGTGAAGTGTTGTAACACATTTCTACACTTTCTAGAATCTTCTTATTATAATTCACCTAAAAATCACCTTTTCATCACTTATCAGGTCCTATTTTTAAGTGTTGTAAAGTCTTGTAACAAGATTTCATGCTTTTCTAGGCTTTATTTCACTATTTACACCTTTCTTATGCTTTATTTGACCCCTTTATGCACTCATAAGACTTAATTAAGTGTATTTTTGAATGTAAACCTGATAAACAACATTAAATGTGACTTAATTCCTGACACCCACTTACAACCCCAAGGTGGGACCCATTTGCCATGGGTGTCAAATGAGTCCCTCTTGGCTCCAAATTCAAAATAATTCAAATTTTCTTTCAGGGTTTTATTCAAAAATTTCTTATGTTGGCCTGTGATGAGGTACTATTAGGTTATTAGGGCATAAGTGTGTATAAATAAGCATGTTTCTCATCATTTTACAACTCCTAATTTCATCAAGTTCACTTCCATTCAATCAAGCATTCATCAAGCATCTTGGAGCAACCATTGACATATCTTTAGATTTCTTCAACAAGGTTGTGGTGAGTTTAGGAAATTTTCATGTTATTTATTCATCATTCTTTGTTCATTTTATTCCATATCTTCATTAAGGGTTTGATTACCAAAGTGATATTTGACCAAGGCAAATCCCTATACTCTAACCCTTAACCATTTTTCCCCTTTTGCATGTGTGTTTGTAAGATTTTGTATGCAGATTTGTCAAAAAATTAGGTGTTGAAAGGTTGTCAAGAAGTCAAAAAAGTGTTTCAAGTCAACTAAACCCTATTTTAAGCTTGGAGACAACCTACAACCAGTTTTCTATAGATTTGACTCCGTTAACCTGACAAGAAGACAATTGCAAATCTAGAGCTATAGAATTGACCTTTGATTTGACAAATTTTTGTGAGGATTGATTCACCATCAGTGGCAAATGATTCCCACCTTAAGGTTGAAAAAGGTGATTTTGTCAGATTCCAATTCTCGACAGTCAAAAACTAGTTTTTAGATGTTTTTGTCAGAAGTAGGACAAATTCGGCATCAGTGGCAAATGAGTCCCACTGGTGATTTGCAATGATTTTCTAACATTTTAGAATCTTCTCAAATCTTCAATCTGCCTCTAAGTGCACTTTGTTCAGTTCTCTTTCAATTTAGTATTCATTTGTTCATGTTTTAGTTCATGCTTGCATATCACTATGTGTTTTAAAACATTGCATATTTCATAGGTTTTGCATCAATAGTCAATCAATTTCATCATTTAGTTTCATTTTCATTTTTTCATTTTTTCATTTAGTCATACACATATCACACAATCCTTTATTTGAGTGAATCACTTCAATTTTGGGGTTTTATCTCTCTCCTTTTAGGTGAAAGATCCTAAGAGTGCAAGAAAAGTGTATAGACCAACCACAAAATTGTTGGTTCAAGTCCATATAGATAAAGAAAAATATCAAGCCACTTGAGATGTGGCAAGATGCCCTATCACCAAAACTCATAGTTATCTTTTGCTAGGATGACCACATAAGGATGAATAAAAAAACCCATGATATTTCATCAAATGATAAAATTAGAGACTAATAACGTCAATGCATATAAAGTAGATCAAATGATGTCATCCTTTCTAGCTACCAAGATGTCCAAGTAATTGAGAATTTAATATTAAATAAAAAAATAGAATAACATGTACCTAGGGTAGACTCTAGAAAAAGTGCATGAATGGATCCTGAAGAGCTCTAAAATACCTTTTCAATGTCACTAGAATCATAACAAATAGAGATATAGGAAAAAAATTATGAGATCGAAAGAAAAAAATGAAGATCTAATTTTGACTGAGCACAAAATACACTAAAAAGAGAATCTGATGATAAGACCTACATCAGTAGAAACTTCTCAAAACTAGCTTTCCAATGATATCTTATTTAATTGATTTTGACACTATATGCCCAAGTTATGCCAAAAAGAAAAAAATTGCTCCTTTAGGGAAAAAGAGGGCTAGGAGGGGGCTTGAGGGGTCAGTTGTATGACCTTCTATATGAATGAAATTAGCAAAAAAAATGATGACATCAACAAATGAAGCCAACATAATAGGCTTTTGGCTAATGGAATATTTCTTTAGTCAATAATTTTCGTCACTAAAAAAGGGTACTATTGCTAGAATATGTTGGTGGAATATTCCACTAATTGGTGGTTGATTCTCATTGGGGTTTGTGCTATCATTTTTCTTGGGTCAATAGGAAATCAAAGAAAATGACATATTGTGGTTGCCCCACCGTCGATGGATGATATAGCTATCGAGTGACTGTTTAAAGCTATCATTGATGGATTTGGAGGCCATCCGATGACTATTGAATTTTGTCAATGTGTCAGCCATGTTGTGCAACAATGGTATAGCTACAAGCCTAAGGCCTTTTTTGGCAACTATTAGGATTTGAGAAAATTGGCAAGTGTTATTTAGATTTTTTATCATTTTGGACTCAATGGTGATGTCTGTTTTGCCTCAAGATGAGCCAATTTTCTCTCAAGGTTGGATCTCTCAAATTTTTGATAGGAAGTCATAGTTCTAGTGCTCTGATATCATGTTGGAGTTGATAGTGAACCCCATGATTCCTAGTAATCACCTACAACCAAAATTCCTATCACAAATGAGATATCAAAGTAATAGATTTTCTATACAACCAAGAGAGAAATGATTGAATCCACACAAGAATCACACAAGCATCTCATTTTGAGATTAACCTATAATTCTAATTTAATTTAATGTGAATTAATTAATTACAATGAATGTGAATGCTTATAAAAGTATAAAAAAACAAACTCTAGATGAGGATTTGATTAGATTGTGACAAGTGTCTTAATCTCATTCAATGAGACAACTCGACCTATATTTAGTCTAATTTAATAAAAAAAACACTCTTAAGTTTAGCTTAAGTGAAAAAAGTAATTAGGGACCTAATAATTAATTAATTATTAATTAATTATCAAGTGATGTCCTAATTACTCCAACAAAGAGGTGGGAAAATTAACATTTTGAATTTTTTTTATATGCAATAATGTTAGGTTAGTCAAAGTGTTTATAAAAATTAAAGGGTTCAATCTTTCATAGCTAATAAGTGAGATATTTCTAAGGTTAGTATTAATTCCATTGTCATTCTATGACTAGAAAGAAGGCTAGGATTAATTGAAATGGTTACATTAGAACACATTACGATAATGGAGGTCAAAATGAGTACAAAGACCTAAGGTGGAAATTCTAAAGTAGGATATTTCTAACCTTATATCCGTATGGTTTAGGATTTGCTAATTGAGACATTCAGATCACTATTAAGAGGTAATACAAGTCAAATTTTGATGTTGGTAATGTTTTTCATAAGAAAATTGGTGGATGTTTCTCTTGTAGAGATTTGTGGAGTTGTGTTTAGTAGCCTACAATCATTTTACAAGAAATTATTCTTTTATAGGAGCTGATAAATGATAGGTTGGTAAGAATGAAGAAAAAATCATGGTTTATGCTTCTAGTGGTGGTGACAAGTCTTCTAAGATCCAAATCTTCATGGGAAGATGGGCGGTAGAATTTTTGTTTCTTGTGGAGAAAATTTATGTTGATAATATAACTCTTAGTTCACATACTTTTTTGTTGTATGATCAAAATACTTGGAAAATGAATTGTGTTAATTTATATTTTATTTTAATATTATGACATAATATGGAGTGGCATGTGCATGTTACTATTTGAGGGGTTATACCAAACATATCTACCAAGTTTGTAGCTTTCAAAGATAAGAAAATTCATGATTGAGTAAGTATGATTTTAAAATAAGATGATATTGTATTGTCTTTGGCATGATTCTATAAAGTATTTATTTTCTTATAAGAATCATATCATAAATTAATTTTAAGTAAAATAAAAGATATGGAATGTACTAATATAAATGATTAGAAAATCTAAATAATTTGTAATCATAACATATTTTAATATATTGATTAACTAATAAATTAATAAATAACAAAGAAAATGTAATTAAATTAATGAAAGGTTAGATTAATTCATATCTTACATAAATAGAAAAAATTATGCTTATTTGCATTTCAATAGACATCATACAATCTTTTACGTAATGTTTGTTAGAAGCTGAAGAATGACTGTTCCCACACTGTAAATGTTAGATTATGTAGAGAATTCATCACTCAGATACCCATAATCCATGTAACAAATATTCCTCTAATCTCTGTAATCAATATTTTTTAGGAGTTATTTTCCTTCGGATTATTTGATCTGACCTCGATAAAGGTGATGTGTGGAAAAAAAGAAAAAGAAAAAGAAAAGAAAAGAAAGCACCACAAAATTAACAAATTTCTTTTTCCAAAATTTGGACCATCCGCGAAAAATATTGACGCTTCAAAAAATCTTAGCTACAAAACAAACACATTATTGAGTGCAAGATTTATTGAGTATCAAAATAATAGGTGGAAGAGCTATGGCATGCATTTGTTCATCGACAATGACAATTGATGTCTGAACTCACAGACCTCACTAGAACCCCGATAAGATAAAGATATTAAAAAAAGTGGTCCAAACTAATGGAGTACCACATACTCGCCCATCTCACCATGCTTGTACTTCTATCTATTTTGAATTAAGGAGTAGATAAAACATAACTAACAACAAGATGGATAAACAAAAATAAACACACAGAGAAACAACATAACACAAGTTTTAACGTGGTTCACCATAAATGGCTACATCCACCAAGAAAGTAGGGAACAACTCTTATTAATCTCCAATAATCCAATACAATACATGAACTATACACATATACTTATACATTCATATTCAGCTATGAACTAAAAAGTTGGGAGGAGATGAAAGGTTGAATGACTGTTGGGCTTCACATCCCAACAATCCCCCCTGTGAAGTCCAACTATACAGCCATGCATTGCACGACACCCCCTGTATTTCCCTTGTGAAGTCAGACTACAACCAGGCCCATTGAAGATTTGAGTTTCACCAACAACTGCTCAGGAACATAGTGAATCAATCTTCTCCATGCCAAATCAGAGTTGACAAGTTGCTGCAACTGGACCATCTAGTCTTGTGCCACCAACAACTCCCTTTTCAGAAACTTTTGTTCTTCATGTGTCTCAGACCTGTTAGCAATGCTCCAGTCTTGCCATATATACCAACTTCCAGGTGTATCTATAAGCTTTTCCAAGGGCTTCACCTCCCTCATAGTCATCACCACTGGAAAAGCTTCCTTTCCCCATGAAGGAAAATGGTTCACGAGTTTTAATGTCTCCTTTTTCCCAAAATAGGGTAATCGTTCTTCCAACTCTTCTTGGAACCAAGAAACACCACTGTAGGTCATCCTGTTGCCGAGTTCAATAATCGCTAGGAAGCTTCGATCCATCGTGGTAGATGTTGGAGAGACTAACCGCATTTGGGAAACTATTACCCACTATGTATGAGACAAAATAACCTCTTTTCCACTGAAACACAATGATCCCCTCAAGTATTTCTACATACAGTAATTCGAGTGCATCGTCCAATGTCTTCTATATGTGGTTGGCTACCTCGAAGCTAGATTTACCAACAAAATTTGGCATTTCATAGGGCAGCTTGTCCAGAAAGGAAACATCATAGCAAGGAGAAGGGTTCATTAGAAAGAAGATCAGATCCAAACACTTCCACCTGCAAGTAGTGGTGTCATGGAATAGGGTAACCTGTGCATCCATTGTGACTAGCACGATAAGGTTGGTCAATTCGGCGAAGAGAGAGCTGAAGAGAAGCAAGTAGAGCTCCCTACATGTAGTCCCTTTGGAGCACACCACTAGATTTCTCTCCTTCAGGAGCCTACTCATCATCTTCCCGTCTCGTGCCCTATTTCAGGTCAGCCTGACCTTCTTACTTGAGATTTCACATTCTGTGCTGCCACCATTATTAGAAACTGCATCATAGTGGAATGTAATGTCCTGCATAGCTTTCTCTGAAGTTTGACATTTCACAAACTCCTCTATTTCAGACCTCCCGTCCAAGAAACAAAATCCTCTATGTAGTGGAAAGGATGACAACCCATCTTAAGAGTGGCCAGGACTAGTCTCATCCCCAGAACCGTCAACATGATCATTTCTTGCCAAATATTGTTCTGCCAATTCTTTTAGAAGTGGTGGACCATTGTGGTGTGCCTTCGTGATTAGAATGAGATCTGGAGGATAAGGCCCTCCATTGGAAAATAATGTTGTTTGCTCATTAGGATATGGCATCAGAAAAAAATCACTTGTTTTTCCAGGTTGTGTAAACAACCCACCTACATCATTTGGCCCATCGACTATTTCTATCTCTGTTGCTAATGTCTTAGCTTCTTCTTCAGTGTAGGCAACTCCAATAAGATCATGATAAGTGACTAAGGACATAGTTGGTTGTTAAGGGATATTAGGTATGTCTCTCAACTGAAACACAATTCAATTTCAGTTGGGAAATTGAGTTCTCAAGGATGTGGAGTCACCTTTGAACTAAGTTGACAAAAGGAGCCCGAGTGATTGCAAAAGGAAGAAAATTAAACACTTTATATGTGTTGGAGAGTCACAATGAGGTGGGAGCTACGAAGGAATTGGTGGATAGTGACATAGAGCCTTGGTTCAAGAGGCTTGGTCACATAGGCATGCAAATTCTCAAGACCTTGCATGGCCATGTGACCAAGCCTCTTGAACCAAGGCTCTGTGTCACTATCCACCAATGCCTTCACAGCTCCCACCTCATTGTGACTCTCCAACACATATAAAATGTTTAATTTTCTTCCTTCTACAATCACTCAGGTTCTGATACCAATTGTTGAGAATTAAGGACATACTAAGACATTATGCACAAACTTGCTGATAGACCTATTGTCTACACCGAATTCATGCATGATCATAAGAGCTCAAAATTCCCTTATGAGGCCATGGATAGCTTGGAAAATCTAAGCCATGATTTTCCTTATCAACAAAAACTATGTTGGAAAAACCAACACAACCTGAGAATCCTGCCCCAAGAATTTCCAAAGCATGCAATGACTTCACACCAACACTATCTCCTCCTCCCTGACTTTGCATGGAAGAAAACATAGGAGTAGCCTAGCGAACAACTTCTAGTGGGGATTTGACATTTCCAACTCCATTTAGTTGCAACACAATGACCTCTAATATAGGAGCTTTCGTCCATAGAACTTTCTCATCATCCTTGGGAACATTCTCACTAAAAAGCTCCCCGTTGTTGTCCTCGTCCAACTCTGTCGCATCCATACCACAGACCACACATGGCAACTCTACCGCCACAAACGTCTTCTCCTCAACGGGATGCTTGCAGACCAGACTCAGAGTGCTCATTATTTTTCTTTCAAATTCTTCAAATTTCTCAAACACGTCCACCTCTTCATCTTCTTCGAGTTCTCTCTCAACTTCACTGTCTGAACCTTTTCTGCAATTGCCTAGCTGCATGGTTTTCTTCTTAGAGTCCTCCAAATCAGCCACCATTGCACTCTCAGCCTCTCTGGCTTGACCTACATGCAATTCTACTTCAATAAATGGCATATCTTCATCCATTGGAGTGATTTCTGCAACAAATTTTGCAACCAAGGGAGTTTCATCTATTTCCATCAACAAAATTCCACATTCAATAGAAGTAATAGTTGTTTCTTCACGAGACACTACTTGTGCTTTTAACTTCTTACTTGTGGAATTTTGATCATAATTTCTCACTTCTTCTCACTCTTCTGGAAGATCAAACGTGACCCTCTTCTTACCTTTCATTGATTTCAGCTTCAGAGATTGATTCCTTTTGTGCAAATTCTCAAGACCTTGCATGCCCATGTGATGAATCCTCTTGAACCAAGGCTCTATGTCACTATCCACCAATGCCTTCACAGCTCCCACCTCATTGTGACTCTCCAACACATATAAAGTGTTTAATTTGCTACCTTCTGCAATCACTCGGGCTCCTTTTGTCACCTTCCATCTACTTAGTTCAAAGGTGACTCCACATCTTTGAGAACTCAATTGCCCAACTGAAATTGAATTGTGTTTCAGTTGAGGGACATACCTGACATCCCTTAACAACCAACTATTTCCATTTGATAGTTTCAACAAAACATCTCCTATGCCAACAATATCAAAAGATTTATTATCCAGGCAAGAAGGACATTACCAAAAACACCATTTTGAAAGGTTTTGAAAAATTCCCTACATGAAGTAACATGAAATGAAGCTCCTGTATCTTGAACCCAAGCATTTGATTCAATTTCTTCTTTAGTTAACAGAAGTACACAATCTTCCATATCTGCTCCTTGGCTCTAACTAAGCTCTGATACCAATTGTTGAGAATTAAGGAGTAGATAAAACATAACTAACAACACTTGATGAATAAATAGAAATAAACACAAAAAAAAAAACATAACACAAGTTTTAACGTGGTTCACCATAAATGGCTACATCCACCAAGAAAGCAGGGAACAACTCTTATTAATCTCCAATAATCCAATACAATACATGAACTATACACATATGCTTATACATTCATATTCAGCTATGAACTGAAGAGTTGGGAGGAGATGAAAGGTTGAATGACCGTTGGGCTTCACATCCCAACACTATCAACCTCAAGGTGACGAGGATGAATTTTTGATAGCTTTTATCCACACATTTAATTTTGTCAGCATGGCTTGAACAACACATATTAGGGGAGAGGAGTCAGTAGTTGTTCAGGTTCAATAGTCATGTAGTGAATTGTGATTATTTATAGTAGTACTAGAATGAATCAATATCATATCTTGCATATATTCATTTACATATTAATCAAAATATTATCAAATCTGAGACAAATTATGGGATCAATAGTTGTTTACTTCAGAACTTATACTCCTCAAGTAAAAAAAACATAAATACATTCATGAACAAGTGCAATAAATATTTTGTTGTCTCAAATAAATTATCATAACTATCCACTATAAATGTATCATTTATAAAATTAAATTCCCATTTAATAAAATAAAGACACTTATTTAAACAAGTATTGTTATCATAATGAAAAAATATTGTTCTTATGTGTACAACTGTTGGGATGGGAATGTACAAGCATTGGATTATTTCATATTAATATTTTTACTATCACAAATATAAAAGGTGAACACAATAAATATCATCTATTTTCTCATTAAATGCAAAATATTTTCAAAAAGTTTTAATGTTCAACTATTGGTCCATTTTTGTTTGATATAAGTTGCATTTTAAATAATTATGCGTTGTTTTTATAATGACAAATAGTTTTTTTGTGTTCAACTATTGGTCCATTTGTGTTGAATATAAAAGGTAGAAATAACAAATATTTATGGTTACCAATAGGTATTTGCTCCATTTAGGTTGCATATAAGTTTTATTTTAAATAAAAATATGATATTCTACAAGCAATAATTGATTTTTTTTTGTTCAACTATTACGGGCACCATGATTAAGTTTCAGTGAAATTTTTAAAAAATAAAATTTTGGACACTTCTCAGTAGATGTGTTGATGTGGCAAGTTGCATGATGAGTCACACCTCCAAATCTTAGTTATAAATAGATAAGAGGCCAATCCACATTTTAAAAAAAAGGTCCTACAATATTCGAGACAATCGCTACATGGTCACAAAGTTAGCCTATATGATTATTGGCCTCTCTCCCCTAAGCATCAACGCTTAGTGTGGGCCCCTCCTAATTGCCACCCTTCGTTTCTCCATTTCCATTTTTGTTACTTATGCTCGTGATGTAACATCTCTTTCTCCTGCGGTCAACTATCTTTTCTTAGTGTGGAGTTGTTAATTTATTACTATTGATTTTGAAACTATCATTCATATTTTTATATAGAGTATTCCTATATACTTATATTTATATTTAATATTATATTTATATATTTATGTTATATTAAACCTAGGAAAATGGGGGATAGGTTGATCAAGTGCTATCACACCCACTTTCAAAGAGATTCCACTCAAGGATAACCCTAGAGATCTCAATGAAAAAGAGAAAGAGATATTGCAATAGGATTATCCTAGGGTATGAATATGATCTAATGAGGGGTTCACCACCAAGTGTAAACTTGGAAAAGATAATGAAATGCAAGATGTACTGAAAAAACCTAATTGAATGCAAATTAACACTAAATGACCTAGAAAAGTGAACAAAACAACACAAAAGACTATAAAATAGAAAGTGTGCACCTAAGACTCTAGAGAAGATAGAATGGAGGTTTGGAATTCTATAAAATCTACTTTTATTGCTAACTGGGACTCATTCACCAAGATGGGAAAATCAATCCAATTTTTAGGAAAATGTGCAAGAACAAAAATTTGTCAAAAGGGTATCCAAATCTGCAAAATCCTAAAATTTGACTAGAACTGGGACTCATTCACCAGAAGTGGTGAATTAGTCTAGTTGAGCTTTTCTGAAGCTTCAAAATTTGATTCTACTCTTCCTTGTTTGCTTTATCCTTCTTGATTGGTTTCTAGATTAGACTCCTTGATTTGCAACCTGTAGGTGATCTTCGATGTTCTCTGAGGCTTGATGACAACTTTGACAACTTTGATCACTTGACAACTTTTCTCCAATCTTTTCCCTTATGAAATATGCAACCTAAATCTACAAATCACATACAAAGAAGAGGGGGAAATGTTGTGGGGTTAGTGGATAGAGTTTTTCCTTGGTCAAACTTGTTGTTGGTAATTAAACCTTGAAATGAAAACAAATATAAGTGGAGAATGATGAATGAACAAAATATTTTGTTGTAACTCACCAAACCCTAGCAATAAGGTGTTGCAAATATGCTTGAGATGGCTATAATGGATGTGGTTCTTGAATCTTGCTTAAACGATGTTGATCTTGCTTGAAACACTTGCTTGAATCATAAAGCCTACATCACAAATTTTAGCACAATAACAAACATAATGGATGAAATGGTGATTGAAACTTGAATGCTGCTCTAAAATGCTTGATAATCTTCCCTTGAATTCTCTTTTGAATGATTAAATTCTCTTGTGAGATCTCTTGAATTCTAGGTGAGAATATGAGTGAAAGAACCTTGTATTTATACTTAATTATGCAAAAATTCCCAAAATTACAACACTACAAGCTGAAATTAGATCTAGGAGACTAAAATCCTACTAGAAATTTGAATTAAATTTGATTTTGGGCTACACAAGACTCATTCACCCAAGGTGGAAAATGAGTCCCACCAGGCACAATGTATGGGACCAAACACCAAAAGTTCTTAGAAATGTGTGAAAACTAATTTGGGGCCAAAAGATCTAGGTGGGACCCATTCACCCAAGGTGGCGAATGAGTCCTAGATTACCAAATCTGGGCCACACAAGTGAGAAACACCTAAATTATGATTGGTCAATGATTGATGTTGGGATTATCCTCAAAACGATGCAATAAATGAGGATTGTTGATACAAAATAGGGCCAATTAAGGCATAAGAAATCCCAATTATTAATGGAAAACATAGATAAATGTGAAAGTGTGTTACAACACTTTACAACACTCCAAATAAGGCAATATTAGAGGTTTGTTATGTTTGATTATTTGATAAAACCTTAGAAAAGTGTGAAAGTGAATTACAACACTTCACAACACTTTAGCAAGGTACCATTAAAATCCATTAGTTCACAAGGGCCCAAGACTTAATGTGAATGTGTCATCCACATTACAACACTAAATCAAGGCAACATTAAGCCAAAATCACAAGGAAGGCCCAAACAAGTTAGAAAAAGTAGAAGGGTTACTTTTTTAGTGACTCCATATATAAATACTATATATAAACATTTATATAACATAAGTATATAAATATAATATAAATATCTAAATATTCATAATATTTATATAATAAATAGTATATGTAATATAAATATAAATGTACAAATAATAGTTTATAATGTGTATAATATACATTTTATATATTTATAACATATAATATAAAGATATGATATTATAAATATATAAACATAATATTATGATATTATATAATAAATATAAAAATATATTTATATAACAAATAATAAATACAATATAAATATAAATATATAAATGATATAAATAATAGTTTATAGCTTGTAATATATATTTTATATATTTATAGTATATAATGATAATATGTAATATAATTATATATTTATTTTGTAATTATCTTATATATAATATAAGTATATAAATATAATATTACAAGTACTAGCATATACATCTTAAAATTTAATTGAATCCTCATTAAGATATAACATAAAAAAAAATTCTCCCTTTGGGAATCTAGACAAACCACTATGCGAAAGCAGGCGCAGCCTATCATGGTCTCAAGTTAGCTCAAATCAAAGGATATAGGAAAGTTTTATTGGAGGGGGATTATTTGAATATCATTAATAATTTGAAAAATTATGTTACCCCCTCTTCGATTGTTGAGTCTTTGATAAGGGATTCCATTGATATTTTGAAATCTTTTGATGAATGTTACATCTCGCACATTGTGGGAGAGGGGAATGGTCTAGCAGACATATTCACTAATATTGGTGTTAGAGAGGTTAGACAATGGGGTTTGAATGACCCCCTCCCTATAGAAGCTATTGCAACTATTAACTATGATGGCCATTTTTAGTCTGTTTAATCTTTCATTATGGTTGGTGGTGTGCATGTCTTTCTTCACGCGGCCAATTATAATGAGAAAGGATGGTAAGCTATATTTGAATCATGAAAATGGTACAGGGTCTGGGTGTCATCGAGAACAAAACTCAATATTCATTAATCTCCTCCATTTCATTTTCATTCTCACATGAATTTTGTGTTTCATAGCTTTGTCTTCCAGAGTTCTCTTTGCACTGTGTATAGAGCCCTCAAGCTGTTACCTTTTGTTAATTGTGTCGATATGAGTGGAGATAGTAATCACATTAAACCTTTCTCATGTGAAGCTGCAAAGAAGAAGGAGATGTGGCAGGTCTTGGAGAAAGGAGGGTTAACTCCCTATCTAGAAAAATTACATGGCAATAATCCTTAGGTTATGACGCTATTTGCTAAAGGATGGAATGATAGGGTGTTGAAGCTATATGATACTGAGTTTGATGTCAATGAAGAGTTTATAACTAATATTATTGGTTTGGCTATGGTGGTATGAAAGTTTTTAGAGATAAAAAGGAGTCATAGATTGCAATACAAACCTTCTTCAAGTGAGACAAAGCTAAGGATTTGAGGACTATGAGGAGTGGAGGCTAATAGAGAAGCTCTCTTAAGGCTTTGTGGGGAGATGTTGCTAAAGAGTTAATGTGCTTTATAACCTTGGAATGTCGCTTTTCAGTGGTTAATGCATACCACTTCATCTTGCTCAATCATTTCTAACATAAGAAGAGGATTTCCTTTCCATATTATCTCTTGATGTATTTGGATTCAGGGCTTAAGGATCATAAGAAATACCTAAAAATCCTATTTTGCATGTGGGGTTAATCCTCCTTATCTCTGATTATGCGGATACCTTTGAGGTGGCTAAGCCAATTTTTACCTTGAAGGGTAAACAGCCTAACCCTGGGGAGGAGTATGCAACTACTTTTGAAGAGGAAATGACTAGGAAAAAAGAAAAGAAAAGGAAATTGATTTTGGAAAAAGAGTCAAATTGAAAGGGGGATGTGGACTTTATTCTTGATTCACTTGCTTCTATGGAGGTGGGTCCCCAATCCCCTACTAAAAGAAAGGTGAAAAAGGGGAGCCATGTGCTAGTGATTGTTATGTGACTTGTAGTGATGAGGAGGCTATTGATTTTCCATGTAGAGGTGTGAAGGAGAAGGTTGAATTGTATGGCGAGGCTTCCTTGCTGCCCCTTGTAACCAAGTAGAAGAAGGAGATGGAGGAGGGAAGTAGGAAGAAAAGGGTTATGAGGATGGAGAGAAAAATATTGGAGAGGGGTTCTCCTCTCACTATTGTGGGTGTCCTCTTTGTTGATGATTCCCCAAGTGTTAAGATGGATGTGCAGCAAAAAGTTAAGTTTGGGGTTGTTGATGTTGCTATGGAAACCAGGATGTGGAATTAGAAAGGCTAAAGAAGAGAAAAGTTGTGGTGGAGGAGATTGCAAGCTCCATTCAAAAAATAAAGACTCTAGTTGCTGCTAGCAAAGGTAAGGAAATATCTGTTGACAATGAAAATGGTAATTGTTTTAAGGAGGAAGATACTTTGGGGAAAAGGGTTTTTAATATTGATAGAGAAGAGATGTCTAATGTGTTGGGAACTACTCGTGAGAGTTCCATTGTTTTGTTTAAATTGTTTAAGTGGTTTTTTCATTAACTCAATAAAACTAATGTCAAAGTATGGGTTGTGGTGAGTAAGGCTAAGAATACCTCTGTCCAAAACTAGATAGATGAATTGTTTGATTCGTTAAACACTATGGTTGATACTGCACGACAGAGGAAACTTTTAAAATGAAACCGAATTTTGAAGGTAGAATCCTCACCCTTAAGGATAAAATGGAGAAAATTTGGGAGACTATGATGAGAGTTGGGAGGATTCTAAATCTATTGGTAAATTGGATTCTATTGGTGTGATCTCTTCTATGGTTAGTGCCAAGAATCATAAAGATAGTGCTCATGTTGGAGAGATCGATGTTGTTGGTAAGTTGATGGGGTAGGAGGGTGTTGCTGGGAAGGGTGGGGAGAAAGATATTGTTTTGATTACTGAGGTAAATATAGATGGTCCTGGTGCTAGGACAAGGAACAAGACTAAAGCTCAGGTTGGGGCCTCTGGTAAAGAAATTTCTGCTATTTTGGATGATGCTCTAAGGGTTGTAGCAAGCGACATGGAGGTGGCAAATATTCTAAATAACATTTAGTGCTGCTTGTTGGGGTCCTCCTTTTTGGTTGACTTTTGTTGTTGGTTCATTGTTGTTGGGTTGTTTTTTGCGTAATGATGTTTTCTTAAGTTTTAGCTACTTTCTGATGTGAAGGGTTATGGGCCCCTTCAAAACCCATATTTTACCTCTAATTAAAAACATAAATATATTTTTTAATTAAAATTAATTAAAATATGATGTTTTTTGATGAAAATAAATGTACATAAGTAATAATAATGTTATATAAATAATTTGAATATTTCTTCACCATGAGAAGTGGGATGGCGTTGTGTGAGGAGGTGATGACATGGGTTAGGGCTCGTGTGCCCTAACCACTATTTCTTCCACTATGCTAGCTCGCAGTTGAGCCTTTTGCATCTAAATTTTGTTGTCTATGTTTACTAGCCAATGGGGGGAAGTTAATGGTGTTGGGGTTTTTCGTATCATGGGGAATCCCCTGATCAACTTTGGATCAGTCTCTTTTGTTGTTTTCTTCATTTTGGTAGTGCTTGGCATTGGCGGGGGAGGCATAAGGGTTTGTGCATTTTCCTTTGTTTGTGTGATTTATTTGAGTTTGGATTAAGGAAGGAGGCTATTTCTTCTTGCTCCTCAAGTGGGGTTTGGGTGGATTTTTTTGTGGCTCTTTTCTCTCTTAGTGATGGATCTAGGGGAGGCTTCGAGCCTTAAATCCCCTCTAGATTTTTGCGTTGCTCTAAGAATGAATTCACCATATCGTGCAATGAGAGTGGTTTAGAATAATTTATTTGATAAGGATGTGGGGATTGGAGGGTTTGCTCCACCTGGGGGACCTCGCATCCCAAAAATCAATGGATTCTTGGAGTGAAGCAAACAAATACTAGTGCTGGTAATTCAACTAGAGTCAATAGATAAAGATATTGAGTATTTTTTGAAACATGCATTATTTTGCAAATTTATGGGGTTGTGAGTGTCACTTCATGTTTTTGAATCATGGGATTAGTATACTTGGGCTCTGAAGGGTGAAATGGAGGTTATGCTACTGATGAATAATTATTTCATGGTGTTTTCTAACTGTATGGCTAATTGCAACCTTGTTTTCAAGGGGAGCCTTATTTCCATAACCAAATTGCTTTATTTATTAATCCATGGCATTATGGGTTCAATCCTTTGGAGGAGCTACCAAACATGGTTCTATTGTGGGTTCATCTTCCTTGATTTCCTATTGAATGTTGGTGTAATGATATCTTGCAAATGGTTGCATCGATGCTAGGGAAACTAGTGGGTCCTTCTTACCAAACCCAGGATAGAAAGATAATGGATATTTGCTTGCATTTTTGTTGAGATTGACTTGAGTATTTTGCTTCCAGACTCTTTGGAAATCTGCATGGGTGTGTATTCTTGGGTGCAACAACTAGATTATGATACTTTTCCTTTTCATTGTCATTTGTGTCATGTCTATGGTCATCTATAGCAAAGATGTCCTAGGGTCAAATTTAATGAGTGTTAGACTTCGTAGCCTCCTCGCAATCCCACTAAGGTTGACAAGGGATAGGCTCCTATTTCTAGTAATGTTGGCAATGTTGTTGGTTCAGAGGGTTTCACTCTTGTTAAAACTTGGAATAGGAATCATGAAAAAAGAGGAATTTCAAAGATCTTCAAGAAGAGGATACTTTTAATAGATTTAAGGTTTTGGATGACCTTAGTTAGTAGGAGGTGAATCTAGGCTTGTTGGTAATGGATCAATGGGTTTTGGAAATGGTACATGACAACAATATTATTGAGAATATTTAGATTACATAGGATGATGGCACTTTGAAAATGGACACTGGCCTTAGTATGACAGTTTCAATAGGGCTTGTTCAGTTCATTTTGTCTATGAAGAAGGATGGGAGGGAGATTTCTCTTCCATTGATGAAAGTCGGGTCTGATTTAGAAAAAGGAAACAAGGCTTCTCCTTCGTTGGGGACTCTTTAGAAAGATATAAAAAAAGGGGTCGTTGAGAAGTCCTCCAAGACTAGGCATAAGAAGGACTTAGAGAAAATCAAGTTGATGGGGGAAATATTTGAGGAGTCAGGTTCTATTACGAATTCAGACTCTCACTTCTCTAGTCCTTAGAAATGATCATCCTCTCATGGAATGTAAGGGGCTTGAACAATGGCCCTCAACAAAAATTTGTTCATGATTTGGTGAGAAAGCATTCTCCTTATGTGTTCTTTTATAGGAAACTAAGTTGTCAGTTGAAAATATGGGTGGTTTGGCTCCTAAATTGTGGGGGTGGGTTCAATGCAAGTGCATTGGTACCCAAGGTAATATGGGGGGTGTAGCTTTTCTTTGGAATCCTCTGAAGATTCACCCTCTCTAGTGGATTTCTTGTAAGTCTTCCATTTTAGTGGTGGTTGTGAGCTTGGAAACAGACAAAACTATTCTTCTTTCTAATATTTATGCTCCTATTGATTTTTTTGGTAAGAAATACTTGTGGTCTCATAGCTGGTGTATTTATAGTTATGCTACAAATTATTTCAATGCCATTACTGATTTGAAAGAAAAAAAAGGGTGGAATTTTGAGGTTGGAGCATGCTTCTTTCCTTCTTTGTGATAACATTTCTACGTTGAATCTTGTTGACATCAAGCCAAGTAATGGTTAGTTTATTTGGAATAACATGAGCCTGCAGAGGAATGGATTGCTGACAGGTTAGACAGGTTCCTGGTTTCTTGTTTCTAGGTTGGTGGTTGTTGGTCTAATTTTTCTATGATTATGGACTAGAGGGGCTTGGATCGCTAGCCTATCAAATTATCTATTTCTTTAGCTTGGGTTGCTCAGTATCCTTCTTTCAAGTTTCATCTTATGTGGTTGCATGACCCTTCTCTACAAGTTCATGTTGATGACTAGTGGAGTAAGGGGAGACCTGCTTTTGGCACCACTATGTACTCTTTTTCCAAACAACTGCAATATGTGAAGTACCAGCTCAAAAGGTTGAATAAGCAGTGTTTTGATAATATTTTCCATGCTAAGGCTGCTACTTGGGATAATTTGGATGCTATCACTAGGGAGACTAGAGATTTTGGTCTTTCTGAGGTCTCTCTCAAGGAGTAGGAATGGGCGTTGAAAATTTTGGAGGAATGGGTGTTGGGTGAGGAAATTTATTGGAAACAAAATGCTTGGGTCAAGTTGCTATAGGAGGGGGACAAAAACATGGCCTCTTCTTCAACTCTATGAAATCCATAAGACATCATAATTTGACTCCTTTTCTTGTGAATGAAAAGGGTGAGCATTTATCTTCTTTAGGGGATATCTCAAGTGAAGCCTTGCATTTTCTTGCTTCCTTATTTAGAGAGGATTCTTGGGATGTGTTGGATGAAGAAAATCAAGTGTTGGCATGTATTCCTTCTTTGGTTACTACGGAGATGAATGAGCACCTCTGGAGTTGCATTACCCTGGATGAATTAGAGGCTACATATGGTTTTTCAAACGAAGAAGGGGAAAGCTCTTGGTCCAGATGGATTTTCAATTGAGTTCTTTCAAGAATTTTGGGACATTATCAATTTGGATGTACTAGCTATGGTTCAAGAATCTTAGAGGAGCAAGCAGATGTTGAGGGCTTTGAATTCCACCTTTCTTTCTCTTATTCCCAAGTTTGAGGGTGTGGACTGATTGAGTCTATTTCATCCTATATCTCTTTGTAATGTGGTCTATAAAATTATTTCCAAGTTGATTGCTAAGCGGTTGAAGCAGTGGTTTAGAAATCTTATCTTTGAGGAATAGGGTGGCTTCATAGTGGATAGGAAAATCTTGGATGGTGTGATCATTTCCACTAAGCTCATTCATTCCATGGTGGCTTCCAAAGAAAAGGCTATGTTCATTGAGTTAAATTTGGTGGCTTCCATGGTGCACCAGTATCCTAATTTGGTGAATTTCTACCAACACTTTTTGGAAGCTAGATGGTCAAGGATGATCGATTTTAAGACTTCTTATCCTTGTGGGAAGATGGAGGTGGCTAGGTGGAAGGATCCTTGTGATTGGCTTGTTATGGGTTTGGAGAAGGATTTTGTTGAGCTTCAAAATATTTTGGCTGGTAGATAGTGTAGCTCTCTTCGGGATATGGATACCTTGGCTTGGTGTTTGAATCCCAAGGGTGCTTTCATTGTGGCTAGTGGGTATCAAGAATTTTTGGCTCATAACTGTGGTGGGGTGGAGGTACCATGGTGGAAGAATGTGTGGAACAAGTCCTCATGGCCGAAGTGTAATTACTTTGTGTGTAATTTAGCTTGGAACATATATTTGACTTGGGATAATCTTTAGAAATGAGGATTCCAGGACCCTTTTGTGTGTTCTATTTGGATGCAATGAGGAAGATTCTTCCCACTTTTTTTTCGTTGTTCTTTTTCTATGGTGCTTTGGAATTTTTGGTGGAGTTCTTGGAAACATCCTTGTGTTCATGCTTCTTCTCTATTGATTTTTGGAGCAATTTGGGAAGACCTCCCACTCAGGCCTCTTTCCTCTAGATTATGTGGTGTATTGGTCCTACCTTCATCCTTTGGAAAATTTGGATGGAAAGGAATCGTAGGATTTTTTGTGGGGATAGACTAATGGTTCAACATGTTTGGCATAAAATTTTTGGTATGATCCAAAAGACAGTGGAAGCTAGATGCGAAGTGGTGTATCCTTTGGAAAGGATCGATGATAAGATTGTGAATAGATTGGGCTTCCAAGGCTTGAATCTCAAATCTACTTGTGTCAAAAGATGCAGGGAAGCTAAAAATAAGGTTCAAAGGGTTGGAAGATGGTTGCCTCCTCCAGTGGATGTCATGAAGATCAATATTGATGGTCCCTCCAAGGGTAATTCAAGGCCTACTGGGATTGGTAGAGTTGGTAGAGACTATTTTGTCTTAGTTATTTTCTTTTTCTCCATTCACAAAGGGTAGTGTTCTAATAATTTTATGGAGTGATTGGTGATTCTCAGGGCTATTGAGTGTGCAAGTGCTTTAAGGTGGTGTAAGATTATCTATGAATCTATCTCATAGATTATTATTAATATTTTGAATGAGAAAAATTTGGTTGACGTTAATTGGTAGTTTTCTTTGGTTGTTCGTCAAATTTTGCAGATGTGCTCCATGCTAGAGGTAGTGTCTTTTACCCACATCCTGCAAGAATGGAATAGGGTGGCTGGTTGTTAAGCCAAGTGGGCTTCAGAGCATGATGATAATTAGAGGGTTAAGGGTTGGGAGCAGTTATCCCCTGACTATTATCAAGATTTAGAGAGGTTCATTTCTAGTGATTTGGTTGGCTGCGGTGTCTATTGTTGTGTGGGTGTTGGTTTTTGTTTTGGTTGGGTGCTTTGGTGCTTTCTTTTCTTGGGTACCTTTTGGTTCCTTGAGCTCTTTGTACTATTAATTTTTGGATTTTAATAAATTTATTACCCCTCTTTTTATCAAAAAATAAATGTTATATAAATGATTTTGAAATTAAATATAAAAAAGTTAAGTTTAAACTTAATCTTTAATTACATTTATTTTTAAATTTAATGTCATAATTTTAACTTTGGCAAAAATTTAATTTAAATTAAATTATTTATACATTTATATTTATATTATATTTATTATATAAATATCATAATATTATATTTATATATTTATAATGTCATACCTTTATATTATATATTATAAACTATATTATACATGTTATAAACTATTATTTATATATTTCTATTTCTATTACATTTACTCTTTATTATATAAATATTATAATAAAATATTTAGATATTTATGTTTATATTATAATAGTATATTTATATATTTATTTTATATAATTATATATTTTTATTATATAATTGTTTATAGTAATTATATAACATAAATATATAAATATAATCTAATATATATATATATAATACTCTTACCATATAAAAATATGATTTGATAGTTTTAAAATAAATAGTAATAAATTATTGGCTCCACACTAAGAAAAGATAGTTGGCCATAGGAGAAAGAGATGTTACATCATGATCGCAAGTAATAGAAATGGAAATAAAGAACCAAAGGGTGGTGGAAATTAGGAGGGGGTTTTTTAAGCTAGGCCAATTTTCTCTTGGGTTGTATCACTACCTGCAAGTAGCTTGACAAAACTTTCCTATAAAGAGAGGAAATTAGAAAAACTTGCAATTGAGAAGCCAGTGAAGGAATAACTATTATATAGCACTTTTGGAGCAAGGAAATTGCTATGACTTGAGTAGATTTCTACTACTTCTAGTGGTTGGAGCTAGTGTGAGTTGTTCTCATGGAACGTCTCATTGAACATCTCATGGAACTTCTTGATTCAGGATATTAACAAAATGGATTGAGGATCTCTTCTTAGATGACATGATTATCCAAACTTGTGTCATTTATGTGACTTAACTAGTTCCAACTCAAAAAACTCACACTAGAATGTTATTGGTAGGAAACTAAAAATTGTCACAATTTGGGACATTGTCAATGACGCAATCTAGTTGGATTCTTCTTCTAAAATAGATTTGATAATAAAAATTATATTCAAAAATTATATTCAACCAAAAAATATATCTATCAAAAAAAGAATTGGAACAAGTTACTTGTAAACAAATATTTTGGTTACCCAAGGGTTTCTCTAACTCTTCTAGCTTTTTCACCTAGAAGGAGAGAAAATAGGGCCAAAATGCTAATGTCTACACTCAATATTAATGAAAAATGGATTCAATGTATCTAATTAAGGTGTCTAAATGCAAAAAACTTAAAAAGGAATGATTTATTAATACTAAACCTAAGAAATGCAAAGTTGTAGAAAACACAGTGATGTATGCAAAACACCTAAGAATGCAAGTAAATGATGAAATAATTAAACAAAACTGGAGAGGTGCACTTGGTATCTAGAATATGAAGCAGAGAGGCTTTGGAATCTTGTAGAGTTGACTGGAAATGTTGACTGGGACACTTACACCAAATTGGGCAACTTAGTCCAGTTTCAGAGAAAATATGCCAGAATAGGAATCTACCAAATGGGTGTCCAGAAATGTGAAAATCAATTTGTAGACTTGGCAGTGGGACTAATTCACCACAGATGGTGACTTAGTCCACCTAGAGATTTCTAGAATTGTGGAATAGGATTTTGTAGCTTTCGGTCTACACTTACGTTTCTAACAAGTGTTTGATCCTGATTTTGTAGAAAATAGGCTAAAAGAGGTCTCCAAGCTTCAATTAGGGCTTTGTTGACTTTGATGGATTGTTGACCACTTTTTGACACCAAACTCTTTGAAAAATCTACATACAAGGTCTACAAACACACATGCAAAGAGGGGAAAATGGTTAGGGGTTAGAGTATAGGGGTTTTCCTTGGTCAAACCCCACTTTTGTAATCAAACCCTAGATAATGAAATGAAATATGAAGAGAATGATAAATAAATAACATGAAATGTCATAAACTTACCAAACCCTTGATGTAGAAATCTAAAGATATGCAATGAAGTGCTCCAATGGATGAATTGATTATGCTTAGAGTGCTTGAATGCTTAAGTGAATTGATGAATTGCTTAAGTGAATGAAGGCTTGAATGAATGGGGGTTAAAATTAGAGTAAAAACCATTATTTATGTTTAATTTCCCTAAATTTCCTAAAAATAACACATCATAGACTGACCTCAAGGGTAAGAAAATAAAATCTTACCAAGAAATTAAAATTATTTTGATTTTTGTGCATAGTGGGACTAAGTCAACCCAGGTGGCAACCTAGTCCCACCAGGACAATTGCACTGGGTTTTTGAGATTAAAGTGCATTAAATGTTTTTTAACTGGAATATCCTCAAAAATACACTTAAGTATGACTCAAAAGTGTATTAAGGGGTCATTTAAACATGAGAGGGTTGGTTTAGTGATGACAAGTCTAGAAAAGTGTGATAGTTTGTTACAACTCCTTACAACACCTTGAAATAAGACTTGATAAGTGATAAAAGGGGGTTATTTAGGTGAATTATGATGAAAGGGTCCTAGAAAAGTGTGAAAGTGGGTCACAACACTTTTACAAGACATCCTAGAAGTCTTAATGTTTCACAGGGGTTCAAGACCTAATGTGAATGTGTTGGCCACATTACAACATTAAATCTAGGCAAAATCAAGCCAAAGTCCACTAGGAGGGCCTGAACATGAGAAAAAGTAGAAGGGTTACTTTTTCTATGTCCACAGTTAGTCCCCACTTTAGTGAGAGGATGAACTTGCTTCAAACTCACACTAAAGTAGTTTAAAATTCAACCAAGAGCGATCTGAATGCACTAATTCTGGTACGATGAGATAACAATGATCAAGAGGGATAATCAAGCCCCGAGGATCAAGATCCCATGGAAAACCAAACATGAATGCAAAGGAGAATACATGAAAATGATGAAAAATTATTGAAAGAGAGAAGAAAGTCTTGATCAAGCTTCGATCATTTTTCTAACCCATTGTGGACCAAATATAGGCTATTTGTTTGAAACATGAAATGTGTACTCACTCTGGGGCGATGGAACTCATGGGTGTTCGCCAAGTGAGAAGGCCCAAGTATACTCAATCTGGGGCAATGAAACTTTTGGTTTTCGGTGGGATGAGAAATCTAGAACATACTCACTCTGGGGCCACAAAGCTTTTGGTTGTCTGTAGGGTGATAAATCCACAACATACTCACTCTGGGGCCATGGAACTTTTGGTTATCCATGGGTTGAGAAATCCCAAAAGGTGGCTATGAGGAAAGTCATGCCTTGAAATGGGCTTCCCGCTCAACCATATCAAAGTTATACCTCCTGATAACTTTAATAAGGTGCCACAAAGGATAATGTCATTTCATGCTTCATGGGACAAGCAAAGCTTTGTATGCTTAGAACTCATGAACAAATGCAATGGCACCACAGACATGCGAGTTTTGTTATGCAAGGTGGCCATATTAATGCAACATGCAACATGCAAAAGGATGTTCAAATGAGTCTTGCTAAGTGCATGAACGGTCTATAACTTAGGGAACATTATGTCTAATGTCTCCAAGAGAGGACCAATCAAAGAATATAATATTTGCAACTTAGTGGATGCAGTGCATTACATTAGGCCACTAAGAGGAATATAATATGCTAAGATAGATCATGCTCATGAAGGAAATCACACCCAATTCCATCCACAAAGTGATAAACACATCGTATAAAGTAACAAGGCTGCACTAAGAACTAAGAAAAGAAAAAAAAATGCAAATGAATAATGCTAATATATGCCCCCACTTTAAAGGAATTGCTACACACCGTACTGTGAGTGATTAATTTAAAGTAGCAAAATGAAAAATTCAAAAAGAAACAAGACATGAGAGCTAACTTGGAAAGCCCCTATGCCAAGTCATACATTTCCGAGTAAGGCTATGTCATGTGAAGAAAAAGGAAAAAAAGAAAGAGGGGTTGGGCCCCCAAAAGGAACACACCAAAAACATAAGGGATATATGGATTTGGGGTCAATATGTTCTTCTGCAATGTTTTTATTAAAGAGCTCGAAACTTTCATCATATCCCAAATACATAAAACTAGAAGAATGACACAAAGAGAGTGAAAATAAAAGAAAAATAAAATCTATTTTGGGTCAACATGAAAGAGACATTTCAATCTCAATGCTTTGCATCATCCCTAAAAGGAAAAAAAAAGCAAAAAGAAAATGAAAAGGTGAAAGAAAAGGAAAAATATTTTGGGTTAACATGAAAGAGATATTTCAGTCTCAATGCTTTGCATTGTCCCCAAAAGGAAAACATAAGTGAAAAGGAAATGAAAAGGTGAAAGAAAAGGAAAAATATTTTGGGTCAACATGAAAGAGACATTGGGGTCTCAATGCCTTGCGTCATCCCAAAAGGAAAACACAAAACAAAGGAAAAAGGAAAAAGTGATGTACAACATAGAGAAGAATGAAGGTACAAATAGACGAATGTCACAAAGGGAGGAGAACATCAAATGGCACATTATGGGTGAACACAATATGCACATACAAGCTCAAAATAAAGGAAAATGGAAAAAGGCTAGCAAGGTGAATGCAAGTCAACCATCTAACAAGTTATCCACCTCCTAATCATGTTTAGTGTATTGTGAGGGCGGTTGATTATCCAAAGGGACAATTGGAAGTGTCGAACTAGGAAGAGTACTAGGTTCTACACTTGTTGTAGGAGAATTGTCATTTAAGCTCATGGAAGAGGAAAATAATGTATTCAGACTATTATGCACTTCTTCATCTATTTTAGAGATCTCATCATCATTGTCATCTAGATTAATGACAACTAGAGGACAAATGACATTGTCTAATGATGGGTGTATTATGAGCTGTGGTTGTTGTATTGGGTCATTTTGTTGTGATTGGGGAGAATGGTCATCAAGCAGTGCTTTTGTCAAAGGTGGATGTTGATTTTCTTTGTTTTCTTCAGTTTGCAATTGATGAACAAGGAGATGAAATTCATGCCTACGCTAGAGTCCTAACACCACAATTTCTTTTGATTCTATTTTGAGGTTGTGTTGGTGTAAGAGAGAGTTGATCTACCATAGGTTCCTTGTCTTCCCTAAGGGGAGGAAAAGAAGGAACCATAGGAGGTCGTTCAATCACTTTCTCTTTTACTTTATAGACTTGTTTTATGTGAGGGGGAATGATGGGGTTCATTTCATTATCTCTCAGACATTAAGATGAGGAAGGTGAGGTGTTTAGTGGTGGTTGATCTAGAGTTATTGGTCTAGCCTTAGGTTGAAGCATTGTCTCATCGAGGATGGGAGTGTTAGAAGTGGATGTGGATTTGTTGTGGAGAGACAATTCAACATTTTTCTTTGCTTTAAACTTTTGATAAGCAATGAAAAAGAAATATTTGCAAGGTGTTATGGGTTTCATGGGCTCAGGCTAAAAGGCTTATAAGGAGAAGTTTCTTTTAGAAGACAAAGGGTTAAAGCCACTATAGTGAACAGTGAATATGTCATTGGCATGTAGAAACTTTAAACATTTGTGTATGACTGAAGGGACAACTATCATCAAGTGAAGCCATGGATGGCCTAGCCGATCTAACTATGGAATGATAGAGAATGTAACATCCATTTTATTAAGTCCTATTTGTAATGGAAGAATGATTGATCCTATCATAGGGCACACAAAACCATTATGTTTGATCCATGCTCTCAGTTTGTCATACTCATCTTGATAAAGATCATGTAATACCAAAAGTTCCTCAGTGATCACATTCTCACCACAAGTGGGATCTATTAGTATCCCATTAGTGAGCTTATCATAAATATGACTAGCTATGTAGAGAGAACCATCAGGAAGATTTTGAAGAATATCCTTAGCAAAGAAAGTAATATCAATATTTTTCTTAGGTTGGCCCTTACGATGGATAACATCTATTTCTCCTACCATATCATCCATATAATTAATAAAAGTGGTATGTGGAATAGGATTGGGATGTTCAATAGCTTTACGAATAGTTATCACACTATTGTTTTGGGTTTCACTGGCTTTGACGAATGACACATTATTGTTTAGGCATTGGATTGGTAAAAATTTGAAAATTTTGATTAGGTGGGGCAATGGACGTATTTCCTTTAACATTAATATTTGAAACAGATAGACAGCCAAAATCAATGAGGTCTTGCACTATGTGTTTACGATTCTTACATAGTTCTGTGTCATGTCCATTTTGTCTATGATAATGGCAATAAGCGTTAGGTTGAAAGGTTGGAGGAAAATGTTTAGTTGGATCTAATGGTTTAACAGTAGGTAAAGAAATCATTTGTTGTTGTATAAGTTCGGTCATTGTGTTATGGAGAGTGTCTAGTAATGGTGTAAACCATCATTTTGGATCTCCATTACTATAAGGTATCATGACTTTTATAGCTGCTACTTGGTTGTTGATGGGTTGAGGTGGTTGTTGAGGAGGATTAAACTGTAAAAACCTCTTTTTTAGTTTTTGAAAATGGTTGTGAATTGTTGGAAGTGATAGGTTTAGATTTTTCAGCTCGGTTGGACTTTGCATCATGACTACTAACCAAATGTGATAGTCACAAAGGGTTTTGCACAAGTGCATAAAGGATGGAAATTTCATCGTGGTCAATCTATCTTGGATTTGACTTTGCAAATTTTCAATGAACATATTTTGGAGATGTGGATAAGGAATTTTAACATCAAGTTGGGCATAAAGTGACTGATATCATGAGATGAAATCAGTTACTTTTTCATCCAAATTTTGTTTTCATCTCATTAAATTAGCCAATGTCTTCTTTGGAGTCATATGCAATTGAAAATGACTTATGAATTCATCAACTAGTTCATTGAATGAACTAATTGAATTATTGGGTAAGGATGAAAACCATTCTAAGGCAGCGTCTTTTAAAGTCCTAGGAAATAGTTTGGCCAATAGTTTGTCATCAAGAAAAATTCATTGCATAAGTTGTGTAAGCATTAACATGATTAGTAAGATCTCCCTTTCCTCTATACTTCTAAGATCTAGGAATTTCTATTCCTTGTGGCATCAGTGTTCTTAGGATTTCCAAAGATAGTGGGCTACTACGAACATAATAGGTAAGTGGTCCATTTTGGTTTTGGTTGATGGTGGATATTTGTTTTTGCATAGAGGAGATGGTTTGAAAAATTTGTTTGATGAGAGGGTCAGAGTGAGTGGTATGGGATGGAAGAGAAAGTGGTGATGGAATGTATGTAGTGGTAGGGAAAGTGAAGGGAATGCTAATGGATGGTATGGTGGAAGAGTAGAAAACATGTGATTCCACCGAAAAAAATTAGGAATGCTAGCAGGAATAGTCGAGGAAGGAATCACATTGCTAACCTGTTGCATTGTGGTTGTGACTTGTGGAGTGGTGTAGGTAGGTATAGATGCCATTGTGGAAGGAGGAGGAGTGTTAAGTCCTCCTTGACTAACCATAATGTTTGTAGGTTGGGATGTAGAAGGAGCATGTTTGTTGTATATCTCAGCAATGTGTTTCACAACGTTTAATCCTTCATCACTTTCAATCAGGTGATGGATATGTTCTATAGCAGGAATCAAAATGGTTGAAATGTTTTCAAGACACAAGTTTTGTTGCAAATGTGCTAAATCCTCATTAATGTTAATGAATTTGTCTTGTGGAATGTGATCATTTGATGTGTCAACTTGCATGCTATTGGAACGCATATTATTGCTAAAGGTAGGGTCCATGCCTAATGCACTATTGTCAATACTAGGATTAGTAGATCAAGAAAACCCAAGGTCCACAATGAGTGTGCTATCGTAGGATACCATGAGGTGTGAACTTCTCACTAAAGTATTATCAATAGGGCATCAAACACTCATACAAGGGATACTAAAGATAGGGTGGATGCAAATGAAATACAAACTAGGAGCAATAAAATGATAATAACAAAAATTCTAAAAACTATAATAGAGATGCAATAACAAAAAATAGAAATGTAGAAAATGTATAGAAAATGCCAGAAATAATAGTGCAAAATGTGTAGAAGGACTAAGATGCCCAGTGTGGCGAATTAGTCCTAGTGATTATTTTTTTGAGATTTTTAGAAATTTTGAATGCAATTTGATGTCGTTTAGATGGATAGATACAACTACAGTATGAAAATGTATAATTTTTGTTGCTTTTCAAATGAAATATGATGCAATAATGCAAGCTATATGAGCTTTTCACTAATGCAATTTTTAAAAACCTAGGATGAAATTTAAACAATGCAACACCTAATGCAATGCTAATGCAAATTAGACCTAGGATGCACTTGAAATCAGAAGAAAATATGTTCAAAAGTTGGGTTCACCAAAATGTACACAAAGATTTTGGTTACCCAAGGGTTTCTCTAACTCTTCTAGGTTTTTCACCTAGAAGGAGAGAAAATGGGGCCAAAATGCTAATGTCTACAATCAAGATTAATGAAAAAGGGATGAAATGTATCTAATTAAGGTGTCTAAATGCATCAAATTGAAAAAGGAATTATTTATTTATACTAAACCTAGGAAATGAAAAGTGCTGGAAAATACATTGATGTATGCAAAAACACCTAATAATGCAAGTAAATGATGAAATAATTAAACAGATCTAGAGAGGTGAACCTAGAATCTACAATATGATGAAGAGAGGCTCTAGAATCCTACATAATTGACTAGAAATGTTGACGGAGACACTTACGCCAAGTTGGGTGACTTAGTCTAGTTTTGGAGAAAATTAGCTAAAACAAGAATTTTCCAAATGAGTGTCCAAAAATGTGAAAATCAATTTTTAGGCTTGCTAGTAGGACTAATTCACCATAGATGGCAACTTAGTCCACCTAGAGATTTATGGAATTTTAAAATAGGATTTTGTAGCTTCCAGTTTTCACTTCCTTTTCTGACAAGTGTTTGATCCTGATTCTCTAGAAAATGGGATGATAGAGATCTCCAATCTTCAATTAGGGATTTGTTGACTTTGATAGATTGTTGACCACTTTTTGACACCAAACTCTTTGAAAAATCTGCATACAAGGTTTTCAAACACACATGCAAAGAGGGGGGAAAATGGTTAAGGGTTAGAGTATAGGGGTTTGCCTTGGTTAAAGCCTTGATAATGAAATGAAATATGAAGAGAATGATAAATAAATAACATGAAATGTCATAAAATTACCAAACCCTTGATGTAGAAATCTGAAGATATGCAAGGAAGTGCTCCAATGGATGAATTGATTATGCTTAGAATGCTTGAATGTTTAAGTGAAGTGATGAATTGCTTAAGTGAATGAATGCTTGAATGAATGGGGGTTAAAATGAGAAGGAAAAACCATTATTTATACTTGATTTTCCTAAATTTCCCAAGAGTAACACATCACAGGCCAACCTCAAGGGTAAGAGAATAAAATCCCGCTAAGAAATTATTTTTTTTATTTTTGTGCCTAGTGGGACTAAGTCACCGCAGGTGGCGACTTGGTCCCACCTAGGTAATTTCACTGGGTTTTAGAGATTAAAGTGCATTAAATATTTTTTAATGGGAATATCCTCAAAAATACACTTAAGTATAACTAGAAAGTGGATTAGGGGGTCATTTAAACATGAGAAAGGGTTGGTTTAGTGAAGACAAGTCTAGAAAAGTGTGAGAGTTTGTTACAACTCTTTACAACACCTTGAAATAAGACTTGATAAGTGATAAAAAGGGGTTATTTAGGTTAATTATGATGAAAGGTTCCTAGAAAAGTGTGAAAGTGGGAAACAACACTTTTACAAGACATCCTAGAAGTCTTAATGATTCACAAGGGTCCAAGACCTAATGTGAATATGTTGGCCACATTACAACATTAAATCTAGGAAAAAGCAAGCCAAAGTCCACTATGAGGGCCAAAAAATGAGAAAAAATAGAAGGGTTACTTTTTCCATGTCCACATTACTTATTAACAAAAACATTTGTGTAGTAGTTTTTAGTGTCAAATTATAAATTTTTTGAAATTTTTTGAAAAATGCAACATTACCTCCACTTCTATTCACATTAATAAATTTTTTGAGAAACAAAAATATAGACAAGTTTCAATATCAAAAAATATTGTTTCTAAAAAAATTTATTATTCTTTTGATTAATAATATTTTTCTTATATTTTCTGTACAAGTAGGTCATTAGTACCCTAGTACCCAAAAATAAGGTTGATTTCTTTGTCAAATATATATATATATAGGTATATTATCTCATACACAATATAAGGATGACTTTTCCTCACATGAATTGAATCATTACTATAAATAAGAAAATCAAGCTACTATATTTCAATCAATATGAGAATTGACCAAATTGAAAATACTATGGTCTATGACTCATGTTTAAACATAGAGTATCAAAATTTATAATAATTATTTTCATAATGATCACATAGTTTAATTTCATGTACCCTTTCATTAATTTCTAAATTTTATGCACCATTTAAATCTTCTTAGCCAAATGACTCATTTACTCACCCTACAACTCCACATGGTAAAGAATTATGGGAAGCTAGTTTTTAAATCCACTTTTCATCTAAAGATCTTATATTTAGGATTTTATTAACTCTATAGTACCACCACAACCTACCTCTAAATCAATAGTAAATGTGAATGATACTCTTCCCTTTAATCACCTCCTCTAGTTGATCATTGGCACATTCCTATTTATGGTCTCTTACTATTTCATTTTACATCCTACTCCTCTTCTTCTCTACATCCTATTATAAGGGGTGAAATGGAAATAAATAGAAGGATTTATTTACTTCCACAAGATACCTAACCACTCATTCTAGATCCAATTGACTCCACCTTACTAGCATACATTTTCTCTATGGACTAGCCCCATGTTGAAAAGGGTCTTCAAAGCTATTTTGGGTGATGATCTTCAAGGTGAAACAAAGATAATTTACTACTTTTGTATCATCTCTAATTCCCTCTCTAACTATATGGACTTTGTATAGGATATAGACTTCCCAAATATAACTACTTATGGGTACATTCAAGATTTTCTACTACTATCGACTATCTATAGTCAAGTTGTCATTTCCTATGATGATATAATGGGTGAGCCTAAAACTAGAGGATTTATTCAAATACTATTTTAAAAATAAATTAAAAATTACATGATGCCCTAGAGGAGATAATATTTCTTGAGATGATATCATTTTTTGAACTTTTGAAATAATTAATGAGAAGTGTTAAGTTTTAAAAAATAAACTAATTTTTTAATTTAAAATTTAAAAATAACATAGAAAAATTCTACATTCAATTATTTCACATCATTTCAAAATTTAAAATATGTAATGCCATTTCATGTGTTCCAATTTAAAAAGCTAGACCATAGACTAGTGTTATTCATTTCCTTTATCATGGTGTGCCATGGTACTCAAATTTCACTTAGTTGAATGTTCTTAATTTTAAATCAATTTTTAGTTAATATAACGTGTTCCTTAAATGATAGCAATGGAGGTGTTAGAATTTACTGTCTTCTTGAATAATAGTTGTACCACACAATCTTGGAGTAGATTGGTAACTCACTTTAAAATTTTGAAATTTTAGATGAATTAATTATGTAGGGAGATTTTGGGGTTTATGCTAGGGTATAAATAAGAATATATTTTTTCCAAAACCTTATCAAATTTAATTCTACTAGAATTTAATATAGGGAACTAGAACTTGTTGATAGGAACTGAGGTTAATCCAATATTTTGTAGGTAGTATAAATTAAAATTTCATTAATCAAAAAATATAGATAGAAATCCCATAAATTAATATGAAATTGGTTAGAAAATCATTAGTTGAGCATAAAGAATCCTTAAACAAAAAATCCCAACGCAATATTAAAGAAAATGGTTATATTATAGCTACCCTATCAAAACTAGTTGATCCATTTCCACTAAGATGACTTTCTCTCCTAGTTTGGTGAAAAAATTAAAGAAATTCCTCTTGAACTAAAAATCAAATTATTATAAAACAAGTCCAATGGCTTAGAATCATATGACAAAGACCTAAATGTACACGATGAAGAAGCCAAATTATTGGTCTCAATGAATTTTTTATCAATACCACAATATGAGACACAAGAAGCAAGAAAACCACATCCCCAAAATAAGAATTAGTTGTAAGATAGTTCAAGAAGTCACAATTGAAGAGATCAAATATAGTTCTCAATCTGTTCTAAATTTTGATAAACAAAAATCAAAGTAGGGGGAGGCACCCCCAACACTACAACAACAATATTAACCTAGAATGTTATGGGCCTTAATGCACCTAAAAATAATAATGCAAGAGATTGCCTAAGCAATATGGTAATATTGAATCATTATGAAGAAGTGGATATTTTTACTTTAGTTCAATTGTTTGTTTGTTTTTTAGTTGTAATTAGTAGTCTCTGATGAAGAAAGCTACCACATTTCATTAGAACTTGAGATTGTCTTTTATAGTTTTTGAAATAGTTTAAGTTATTATTGTTGGTTCTTTTTCCAATAGAACCATGAATGTCTCTAAAGGGTATCCAACCCTTATAGTTAAGAAAATTCAAGGTTAATGGCCAACACAATGAGTAAAGGATTTTGAGGTCTTTACTCCTACTCTTTAGGCTCTATGAGACCTAGGAGGGTATTCCCTATTGTGTTCAAATTAGATATATCATGTTGATAACACATTTATGCAAAAATTTATTCCTACATATTGCAAATAATGTACTTCGCTGAAGGTTTGGTGATGAGAGGCTCAGGAATACTTTCATTTAAAACATTTTATGTTTTAAAGACTTATTATTTTTGTTAATTAACGTGACTGGAAGTAGACTATAGACTAATATATTTACTTACTTTGCTTTATGTTTAGCTAATTTGGTAGATATATTTGAAGTAATGGTTTATGTTAAATGTGTTACTTTATGATGATATTAATGAGATAATTATTCAGTTTTGATCTTTTACTGCCATAATTGTTATCCTTGTCTTAAGGGTTTTATATAGGGTATTTAAAAGATTGATGATGAAGTTAAACTCCCTGTTTAATTAAGGAAGATAATCACACCATTGATCGGCCCAGCTGGATGATGAATCACTCAAGTCCAAATCGGCTTCTTTGTTGTTTGCGAAGGAACTTCTACTCCCAATGTTGACCTGGAATATTTCTCCATGTCTATTCTTAGTCCTATTTTAGTTCTACTTTAATTTTATTTTAATATTTAGTTAGATGCCTTAAATCTTAGCAATTAATCACCATGTTGTGAATTCAATAAGGATATGTTTATAAATATCCATGTTTCGATTTTAGATAGGAGTTAGATAATTTCAATTAGAATTCTATAATTGATGGCAATACTTTGTTTTGCATCCCACTTTGATCAATTTGAATGAAAGAAATAAGTTAACTCAAAGCATCATGTTAAAATATCTTACATGAGGAAGAGCGGGGCCCGCTCAACCAAAGGGATCGATCTTGTGTTGGTATTTTACTGAGTTATGATATTTTTGTTCATTAATATTAAATCTGAAGTGTTAGATGTCAATTCTAGAATGACAAGTTGTTGAATCATTTTTAGTTTATTGGATGGGTATGTGTAGGATCATCATGGAAAAAATAGGCCCTTAAGTGGCAAAAAAATAGAAAAATCAGAGTTAGGCAACTTGACGTAAAAATTTGAATAAGTTATCTATATTATTTCAAAATATGTAAGAATAGAATTTGTAGCAAATTGAATGTAGTTTATAAACTACTAGGTTTTTAAAAAAATCTATTTGGTGAAACTTTGAAATTTCAATGCTTTAGTACTTAAATTTTAGGGAAAAAATCAGAAGTAGATCTTTGTCTCACCACCCTAACCACAATAAAATCATAAAAATTTTTACAAAATTTTAGTTATAAGTAGAGGACTCATGTTTCGATGTGATGCATCTTTTTTTATAATTTTTTTCCAAGTAAATAATTAATTATGAAATTTTTTATTACAAATTTTAAAAAATATAAAAACTCATATGTCTGACCACCTTAACTTGGTCAAACTTTATGAAATTAAATTTTTCTTTTTTTAATCCTATAGTATGCGAAGCATAGAATGTGATGCACGTTTTGGATTCAAAAAATGTGATACCATTTGAAATCTATAGATGTTTTTCAATCAGCCTATCAATTAAAACTTTAGTCATAATTCAAATAGAAAATGAATAATAATTACTGATTAAATTCAAAGTAAAGCATAATTTATATTGGTGGAAAGTTGAGAATCTCCTTTGAAAACCATTTTCGTTTCATCAATTTTGGGTTAAAAAAAGGTTGTGAGGCACATACCCATCATATTGCCACTTTTTGGCCCATCATGATCTTGCACATACATGGATGTTAAATCTAGATAGTTAATTCTGCTTGAATCAATTTTAAGTTTAGTTTAGTATGGTTAGATTAGTTTGTTAGGTTCGTTGTAAGGTTTATTAAATTAATTGGATTTAGATGTTGTTTGTAGGAATTAAGTTTGGTAATTATTTGTTGAGTTTAATTAGAAGCAATGATGGGAACTTATGAAAATATGGAATTGAAGAGTTTTGGAAACTTGTTCATGGAAATTAGTATTTATGTTTTCTAGATTAATTGTCATTTCCTTGTAGTTTATTTATGTTCTTAAAATAGCATTTAATTTCCAAAAAATATTAAGATAGATTTCTTTTGAAGCAAAATAGAATTAATTTGAATTTAGTATTTTAGATCAAGAATTAAAGTAAATGTTAGTCTTGTTGGTATGTGGTGACTGATCATGTTATACTGTATATCACATGGTATACTATACACCCCAGCCGAGTCGGGCCCCGAGTGGGGGTTCGGAGGCAGCAACCCCCGAGAAAAATTTTCCTCCTACTTTTTCACATGATCACCGAAAAAGGGAAAATCAACGAAAAAGGAAAAATTCGATTTTGTAGAACCCTAAAATTTGGAAGCTTCTAAGTTTGTTAAAAAGGGGTTCGGATGGGTATTACAGTATGATAAAAATATGATTATACACAAGATTGTAATAGGTTTTACACTAGATAATAAAAGTATTGGATGGCTGCCGTTTGGTGGATATAGCCCAGATTGGGTGAACCACATTAAATTCTCTGTGTTAAGATTTATTCTATGTGTGTTTTAGTTTCTTTGTTTTATTAATTAAATATGTATTTAATTGTTAGATATATGCCATCTCTAACCCTAACAAGTGGTATCAGAGTGGGTTGTGTTTCAATTATCATTTGTAGGAAGGTCTCACGGCTGAATGGGAGTCTCACGATTGAGTGGGAGAAATGGTAGATGAGGGTAAGAAGGTTGAGAAGTTTAACAGGCAGAACTATCAGTTATGGAAGATGCAGATGGAGGACTATCTCTATCAGAAGGATTTATGGCAGCCACTGGAAGGGAAAACCAAGAAACCTGCAGCAATGTCAGATGAGGACTGGGAGATCTTGGATAGAAAGGCTCTTGGTAGTATTCATCTATGCCTGGCACAATCAGTGGCATTCAATATTACAACAGCAAAGACAACTCAAGAGTTGATGGAAACCCTGGAGAAGTTATATGAAAATCCTTCCACTTCGAATAAGGTATTTCTTATGAAGCATTTATTTAATATGAAAATGGTAGAAGGTGGTTCAGTTACTGATCATTTGAATGAGTTTAATACGGTTACCAATCAATTAACTTCTGTAAAAGTAAAATTTGATGAAGAAGTTAGGGCTCTTTTGATTCTGTGTTCTTTGCCTGAAAGCTGGAATAGCTTGGTAATGGCAATTAGCAATTCTATTTTTGGTTCGAATACATTTAAATTTGATGATGTTGTTGGTGTTATTTTGAGCGAGGAAAGCTTAGGTGGAACATCCACATCAAGCAGTGTTTTGAATGTAGAAAGCAGGGGCAGAACAAAGGAGAGAGGAAACGATTCTGGAAATCATGGGAAGTCACGAGGAAAATCAAAGGACAGAAGGTCCCAATCTAGAAACAAGAAGGATTGCTGGTATTGTGGTAACGGGTCATTTGAAGAAAAGATTGCTAGTCTAGAAAAAATAAAGGAGACAAAAAGGAAGGGAAGTAAAAGAGGCAAAATGTGGTAAGTAATAACGATGAGGATGCTTTGATTCTTTCCCTTGATAATGCTAATGATTCTTGGGTGTTAGATTCAGGGGCTTCATTTCATGCTACCCCCATAGAAGTTATTTTCTTGATTATGTCCAAGGGGATTTTGGGCTAGTTTATTTAGGAGATAACGAACCCTGTCAGATTGTTGGAAAGGGAAGAATCAAGATTAAGTTACAGAATGGGAATCATTGGCTACTACATGAGGTAAGGCATGTTCCAAAGTTATGCATAAATTTAATTTCAGCAGGGCAACTAGATGATGAAGGTTGTGTTGTTACTTTTAGTGATAAAAAATGGAGGGTCACAAAGGGTGCCTTTGTGGTAGCAAAAGGTGTGAAAGTAGACACCTTATATCTTTGTATAGGTCATACTATTCCTTCTACTTTAATTGTTATAGAAAAAGGTCAATGTTCAGGAATAGTTGTTGCAGTTCAGCAGGTAGAAGATCATACAGTTGTTGTGGACTTTGAATCAGCACTATGGCATAATAGACTTGGGCATATGAGTGCAAAAGGTATGAAAGTACTTCATTCAAATAATGTTTTACTAGGTCTAAAATGTGTTAATATGGATTTATGTGAAAGTTGTGTGTACGGAAAACAAAAGAGAGTTAGTTTTCTCAAGGATGGGAAGCAAAAGAAAGATGAGAAATTGGAGCTTGTGCATACAGATGTATGGAGACTAGCTCAGGTATCTTCTCTCAGTGGCTCTCTATATTATGTTACATTCATTAATGATGCAACTAGGAAGGTATGGATTTATTTCCTTAGGCATAAATTTGATGTATTTGAAACTTTTACAAAATGGAGAAGCTTGGTTGAGAATGAGATGAGTAAAAGCTTAAAATGTCTCAGATCTGATAATGGTGGTGAGTATTGCAGTAAATAATTTGAAGATTATTGTTCCTATAATAGTATTCGTAGGCAGAAAATGGTTCCAAGGACTCCACAGGAAAATGGAGTGGCTGAGCGCATGAATAGAACAATAATGGAGTGTGCACGGACTATGAGATTGCATGATGGGTTGCCTTTAAAATTATGGGTAGAGACTGTAAACACTATTATTTATTTAATCAATAGAGGTCCTTCTAATCCTTTGGGTTGTGGAATTCTAGAGGAAGCATGGAAAGGTAAGAAGGTGAGTTATTATTTTCTCAAAACCTTCGGTTGTGAAGCATTTTCCCATGTAGATTCTGAAAATAGAACCAAGCTTGATGCAAAATCAAATAAATGTGTATTTGTTGGATATGGAATTGATGAATTTGGTTATAGGCTTTGGGATTTTGAAAATCAGAAAATTGTGAGAAGCAGGGATGTCATATTCAATGAGAAAGTATTGTACAAAGATTTGTTGATACAGCATGAGAAGAAAGAAAATGATTATTCAGTGTTGGATGATATTCCAAACAATGATGTTTTAGTGGTTCCTCATGCTGGGAAATAACAACAACAACAACAAATACCACAAACTCCTGTTAGACGATCTTCAAGGATAAGTAGACCTCCAGAAAGATTATCTCCCTCTTTGTATACTATTTCGTTAACTGATGCTGGTGAACCAAAATATTATGATGAAGCTATGCAGGTGGATACCAAGGTTTAGTGGGAGCATGGAATGGAAGAAGTAATGGACTCCTTGCTGAAAAAAAAGACTTGGGAATTATGCTAGTTGCCTGTAGGTAAAAAGGATTTACCAAACAAATGGATTTATAGGCTGAAAGAGGAGGATGGAGGTAAGAAAATATTTAAAGCCAGATTAGTTGTAAAGGGATTTACATAGAAATAGGGTATTGATTTTGATGATATTTTTTCTCCTATTGTTAAAATGACTTTTATTTGTATTGTTTTAAGTATTGTGGCTATTGAAGATTTGCATTTAGAATAGCTTGATGTTAAAATAGCCTTTCTCCATGGTGATTTAGAAGAGGAAATATATATGGATCAGCCACAAGGATTTGAGGTCAAAGGTAAGGAGAAACTAGTGTGTAGATTGAAGAAAAGTTTATATGGCTTGAAGCAAGCACCTCGGAAATGGTACTTGAAATTTGATAGTTTTATGGATGAGCAAGGCTACAACCAGTGTAATTCTGACCATTGTGTTTATTTTAAGAGGTTGGATAATGAAAGTTACATTATTTTGTATTTATATGTTGATGACATGCTTGTAGCTAGGTCTAACATGGATCACATAAGTGAGCTAAAACAACAGTTAGCAAAATATTTTGCTATAAAGGATTTGGGGGCAGCAAAACAAATCTTTGGTATGAAAATTTGTAGAGATAGGAAAAATAGAAAATTATTTTTATCTCAGGCTAATTATGTTGAAAAGGTGTTGCAGAGATTTCATATGGAGAATGCAAAATCTGTCAACACACCTTTTCCTAGTCATGTTAAATTGACTAAGGATATGTGTCAAAAGACACAAGAGGAGGAAGAAAAAATGTCGAAGGTACCATATGCTTCAGCTGTACGTAGTTTGATGTATGTCATGGTATGCACAAGACCAGATATTGTACATGTTGTAGGAGTTGTTAGAAGGCATTTGAGTCATCCCGGAGCTGAGCATTAGAATGCAGTAAAATGGATTCTTAGGTACTTGAGAGGTACATCTAATAATTGTCTATGTTGACTCAAATTTGGCAGGGGATATAGATACCAGGTGGAGTACCATAGGTTATGTATTTACAATTGGTGGCACAAAAGGAGTTGGATTTCTCGATTGCATATGGCTGGTTTCTGATCCAATTATAGAGGCAGAGTATGTTGTCGCAATGCATGCAAAGGAGATGATATATGGCCGCAACTTTTCATGGATGAGTTGAAAACAATAGGCTTGAAAATTACTTTGTTTACATATAGCTAGAGGCATACATCTTGCAAAGAATTTTTCCCTTGCATTCTCTAAAAACAAAACACATGGGCTTGAGATATCATTTCATCTCGCTCTATGCTGAGGATGACGCAGTCAAGCTAGACAGCATACATATAGATGTGAATCTAGCGATATGTTTATGAAGGCAAAGGGATAAGGGGAGCAGCTGAGCTCCTTCAGCTTCAGGCTTGGCCTTCAAGGTTGAATCTGGGTATAATAGAGCAGGTCCAAGGTACTTATTTCTCAGTGCAGGAGCCACAATTGCAGAGGTCGGGCCCCAAAAATCAGCCCAAGTGGGAGAGATTGTTGGTATGTGGCGACCGATCATGCTATATTGTATAGCCATGGTATACTCAGGAGCACCTACCCCCTATCCTTGTCTCGGGACTAGGCCAGCCGTGCCACGGTGGGGCTTGGGGGTGGTAGCCCCCGAGAAAAATTTTCCTCCTACTTTTTCACTTGATTACTGAAAAAGGGAAAAATCAACGAAAAAGGAAAAATCTGATTTTGTAGAACCCTAAAATCTGGAAGCTTTTAAGCTTGTTAAAAAGGGGTTCAGATGGGTATTACAGTATGATGAAAAATGCGATTATTCACAAGATTGTAATAGGTTTTACACTGGATAATAGAAGTATTGGATGGCTGCGGTTTGGTGGATGTAGCCCAGATTGGGTGAACCATGTTAAATTCTCTGTGTTAAGATTTATTCTATGTGTGTTTTAGTTTCTCTATTTTATTAATTAAATTTGCATTTAATTGTTAGATATCTGCCATCTCTAACCCTAACAAGTCTTCTCCATGAATCAGTCTCAATCAAGTCCAATCAAGTCAAAAATAAGTCAACAAAACTTTAGTTTAAGAAATAAGATAGAATTAATCCTTAAGAATTAGTTGCTACAGTTCAGCTCCTGAGAGCTCCTGAAAAACTCCTAAGAGCTCTTGAAGGAGCCAAATTGATACCTGAAGTCACTGTTTATAGTGAAAAACCTCCCAAAAATCTGTGACAACCATCCTTATCACATATAGCTCTGAGACACACCCGGTTCAATAAATAATTGACTAAATGATGCAAGTTATGACATCAATGACCTTTCCCATCATTTTTGGTGTTGTTGCAGGGGAATAAAAGATCTGGCTATTAAATGTGAAGCCTTGGTGTTAATAAGGAAGATAGACTTGAATTGTGGATGAGATGAAATAGAGACCTTCTAGGGAGGTTTCTTCCATGGAACAAATGGAGACTGAATTCTTGGATAAGTATCAAGACTACTGTAGAGTAAGGAATAGGAAGGAGAATTTTTTTTGGATAAGGAAAATGGAGGATGAAAGTTTAGTAGACTATGCTAATAGGTTCTATTTTGTGCATCAAAAGTGTACTAATTGGTTGGATGATGAAACTAGCAAAAAATAATTCCTAAGATGAATTGATGACGAATCAAGAGAGTCCTTGAATCTTAGAGGAAAGGGAGACATTAAAAAGTTTTCCTTGGCTGACATTGTTGAGATATGTAGAAACTAGTCTAGAACTAGGGTAGGAACTAGAAACTCCAGAAGAAACAAGGCTCATACCACTGATGTGTCAAAATTAATGGAGGAATCAGTGAACATGAAGACTGATTTACTTCTTCATCCCAACATGCAAGGAGATAAGAAGAGCACTAAACCATTGTCTATTTATTGCTCCAAGTGTAGGGGAAAATACCTTTCAAGAGAATTTCCATTAAATCAAGTTGATATTTATGAGATTTGTGGGAAAACACACTCAACAAGTTCCTATAATCTTTTGGCTAGGATAAAAAGAAATCTGAAGAAACCACCAGTGGTCGAAGAGGAGCTTAATTATGTTGGCCAAAGACCTCAAAACATAGGGTATAATGTAAATTAAAGTCAATATGGTTCTACATCAAACTGGAGGGTAAGTGCACCAAGATGGTTCCCAAAAAGGGGGCTTAAGTGGCCACTTTTTTTTTCTAAAATCAGGAAATGTTGACCTTGGACATGAAATTGAGGATAGTTACACTCAAAATTTTGAGATGGAACAAAAACAAGGATCGAAGTGCTCTGAGTCTACTTTCTAAACTACTAATTTATTTTGAAAATGGTTGAGATTAAGAGGTTGAAAAGATGGATGTACACAAATTGGTGTTGTTTTTGTTTGCAAAACATAACATAGCAACTCTTGTATGACTTGAGCACGGTGAAATTTTTTTTAGTATTTTTAAAATCACTATGGTCAGAAGTTAGCTAATAGCATCTAGTTGATGCAAAATTTTTATGATAATTTTCTAATGAATATT
>VDFB02281492.1:293216756-293234986 GCA_007258455.2 Sequoia sempervirens
TGCTAGGATAGAGGGATACAAAGACAAGGATGGGCAGATGGAAGGGATGCTGTGATAGATGGATAGGCACAGAAGGATTGGGAGATGAAAGGGATGTTAGGATAGGTGGATATGAAGATAAGGATGGGGAGATGGAAGGGATGCTGTGATAGATGGATAGAGATATGAAGGGATGTTATGATAGATGATTTCTCCAAGGACTATGTCACAAAGGAAGCAGATGCCCCCACTCTAGATATGTCATATATGATGAGGCGTAAGATGAGTGGATGATAAGATAAAGGAGATAACTGAAGGAGGGCAGGATGGGTGACCAAGGAATATGATAGAGCATGGATGAAGGGAATATATACCAATAGGTGTCCAAAGCATGCATAGATAGGTGCCCCAATTTTGATCAAGATCACAAGAAGGATGGAGGGAATGGGAGATAAATGGGATATGATGGTAGGATGCAGAAAATAGGAGGGATGGAGGGATTTATGAAGAGGACCGATAACAGGAAGATGGGTGCATAGCTAGAAACATAGCAGATGGAGGGAATACATATCAGGAAGTTGCCCCCTAGTGCTGATGGGGAGTTATGCATGACGCCTATTTGCCAGGTTTTCATCATGGTACTTATCCAAGGTGCTTGGTTGCCAAGTTTTCACCATTGGATGTATTATTTCTCTTTACTTTTTCTTCTCTTTTTTTTCTTTTTTTCTTTTTTTTGACTTTTTGACTTTTTGGACTTTTTGGATTTCATGCAGAAGGAGATGGATAAGGATAAGGAAGTGGATAAGCATATTTAGAAGACATGTGATATGGATATGGATGGATGACTCAAGCATCAAGTTCTATACGAGGTAGTAAGAGCCCATGTTCGAACCGATTATTGGATGTTGGTACAACCTTATGCAAGAGGATGAATTAGGGGGATTTGAGAGGGGAGATACATGGGATAATGGATGGGATGCTACAAAGGGTATGGATGGAATGATGGGGTAGATATGTGATGGGGAGATGTGTTCAGGACCAACATTGGCACATGTGGTGGTGGATGCGAAAAGATAATAGGATTAAGGGATGGAGAATGTGGGGATAATGGAGGAGATGGAATGGTGAATTTCGGGACATAGGGACCCAAGACAGACGTAGGAGATGAAAGGGGTGTATGATTAGCTTTTGGATTAGCGACTTTGAATGTTCTTATAGATTTTTCATGTAATGGTATTGCATCTTTTTTCTTTGGGATCCACATGGTTTTGATCTTTGCTTTGGTGGGCCTTTGTGGCCTACAGATTTTATTTAGATTTAGATTTTTCTTCTCTTCACCATGTATTTTAGAGGGGACATGGGGAGCCGTAAATTCATGTGGATGCTTAGATTTATGCATTTTTCCTTTAACAACCAAAGTGCTTTTAGTAGCAATGGGATGGGTGTGAATGGATGGATGATGTGGACACATGAATGGAGGGATGGAGGTAGGATTTTTAGGATGATATGTGGATGGATGATGTACAGGTACATGCCTTTGTTGATCCTGATTAGGGAACATGAGAGTGGGATAGTTATGATGGGAAACATGGATAGGTGATGGATGGATGAAAGGATGGATAGGATGAGATGGAGGAGGTGATTTTGGGATATAAGGGCCCAAAATAGACTTAGGACCTAGAGGAAACATGGGCACGGTAGATGGAGGATTGGAAAGGGTAGATGGAGGGATGTAAGGACCCAAAAGGGATGGAGCAGATGAAGGAGGAAGATGGACGGTTGTTTCGAGGTGATACGATAGAGGAGGAGGGATGGCCACATATGATCTGGTGGGGCGATGGGAAAAGCCAATATTTCTTTTGGAAAAGGCTCGTTGAGGACGTCTAGAGGTTGTACCAACATTTTTGGATTGCGAGTCATGAGTATTACATCCAAGACCTTGCGGATACAAGTGTTCTTTAGCTTGGATGGGCTCTATAATACCTTGCTCATGAAGGCCTAAACCTTTTCCTTGATAGTTCATTTTCTTGAGTATTCGATCTAGGAAAGGATTTTTGTTATTCTGGAAGAATGATGCGAGTTCATTATTAGGTGGAAGAGGAGGGTTGGTGTATATGTTTTCTTTTTCTTCTGCGAGGAGACCACCATGGAGGAATGTGAGAGGACCAAGGGGATATGCAAGCAGTGTGGGGATAGCATTTTTAGGCGATGATAGGGGATCATAAGAAGGAGATGATGGGATAGCAACATTAGGAGAGGGAGTAGGGGCCATGATAGGATCTGGATTTGTGGTAATAGGCTTATGCGATGGAGATGGAGATGGTGGGTGGGCTGGGCAGGTTCATGGATGAGATGGGATGAGACTTGGTCAGGGGTGGACTGGGAGGTGGATGTGGAATACAGGAGAGGGGATACTTGCATGCTTTGGATTAGACTCTTGGCGTGACTCATCGTGTGCTGGGAGGCATGGTAATGGAGTCTTGTTGGGACTCTTCAAGTGGGGAAGATGGAGGGATGAAAGATTCATGAGGTTCATTGGAATGGGTTTTGGTGCTACTAGGAGTGGGAGAGTGGATTGGATTTGGGTGTCTTCGATGGATTGGGTGGATCTAGGAGTAGAGGGAGTGGATTGGACTTGGGTGTCTTCGATGGATTCAGTGGCTCTCATAGTGGGAGATGTGGGTTCAATGGATTTAGTGGGTTCAATAGTTTCAATGGTTTGATCAGTGCTAGGGGTGGTAACAACAATGATAGGTGTGGTATGGAGAAGGGTCTCATCACTAGTGACCGTGGATGATGGATTGGGATGGCATGGTTCCATGACTTCAAGATGTGGAGTTGGGGATGGCTTCTTTGTAATTAGTCCTTGGAGAACTTCTGAAATGAGAGACTTACATATGGTTGGCTTGGCTAGGGTGGTAGAAATGGATGAGGGATTATGGATTGGTGGACTGGGGTTAGATGGAGGAATGGGATTGAATGTAGGACTAGGAGTAGATGGGGGATTAGAATTGGATGGAGGACTAGGAGTAGATGGATGAATAGGATTGGATGGAGGACCAGGAGTAGATGGAGGACTAGGATTGGATGGAGGGTTAAGGTAAGGATATTGGAGTGGTGAATTAAGATAGGGAGACATGGATTGTGGATTAGGACAAGAGGATATAGGTGGTGTAGTGGGACAAGAGGATGTGGGGGATGGATTATAATAAAGGTATTGGGATGATGGATTATGATGAGGAGACATGGATGTAGGATTAAGGTAAAAGGGTGTGGATGTAGGATTAGTATGGGAAGATTGAAAAAGAGGATTAGGATAGGGGGACATGGATGGGGAATTGTAATAGGAGTATTGGGATGGAAGATGAGGATAAGAGGATGTAGATGTTGCATAAGGGGATGATGTAGATGAAGGACATGACAAATATGGGGATGAAGAACATACTGGATATCCATTGTCAAAGGTGGCATAAGGAGCATGACTAGGCATGGATGAAGAAATAATAGAATAACTGGAAGGGGTGATTGGATTGTGGAAAGTGGGTGGAGAGATCTTACTAGTGACAATAGCATCAAGGGGATCTACGTCATATTCTTCTTGATCGACAAGACTTTTGTTATCGTCATCCACGTAATTAAGGTTTCCCTTGACCACTATTGATGGAGGATGAGGGTTCATGATGATGACAGGATAAAGAGGATGGATAAAAGATTTTGGATGGAGATGGATGAAAGCTCAAATTAGGATTTTGGTCAAGCTCAGATCAGGATTGGACAAAAGCTCATATTGGGATGATTGGATGATGCGATGAGATTGATTTTGGTGGGATTCAATAGACGGATGATTAGATTAGGTAGATGATTTGATGAATTTGATTAAAGTACTAGATCAGTTTGATAGGATAGGATCAAACGATTAGATGATGTTGATTGGATAATTGTGATTGGATGAACTTGATCGGATTGGGGTGCTTGGATTGATTAGATGATCAGAGGAATGGATTGGTTTGATTAGATAGGAAGAAACAAAAGGTACCACTAGATAGAGCTCAAAAAATTAAGTAATTTTGGTTTTTGAACGAAGTTGATTCGATGTACGGTTTGTAAATGACAGCCCCGGGAAGTTAAAGGGGCGTAGTCAACATTCTGCAGTAAAATCAAGGGCGTAGATAGCTTTCTGCAGCAAATCAAGGGCGTTTCCAGCAAAATCAGGGGTGTTTTCAGCAAAACCAGGGGCGTTTCTAGCAAATTCAGGGGCGTAGACAGCTTTCTGTAGTAAATCAGGGGCGCTACCGCATTTCTGCAGTAAATCAGGGGCGCTACCGCATTTCTGTAGTAAATCAGGGGTGCTATTGCATTTCTGCGGGGGCGCTACTGTATTTCTGCGGGGGCGCTACCGCGTTTCTGTGGGGACAAAGCTTGGTTTTTGATGGCAAAGACTATGGCAAGGACACAAAATGATAAAACAAGTCCAAAGTATCAAAAATTTGATAAATTTTTCACGAGATAACACCTCAAGCAAGCACAATCCTATGATTAATATTACGGGTATGGCAAGGCAAAGTCTTAATCTAGGATGCACAAGGCTTCTAGGGAGTCTTCGATATACTCTCAGTACATGAGGCACAACCGTGAATACCAGTCCGTCACAAGCGTGAGTCGGGAACCCGAGCGAGATACTGAAAGGCTCGGACCAACTCTTCACGTCTATCTAGGTATCACCCTAGCTTCGATGCTCCGCCAATTACAACGCAACAGGATTGGGGTACAACTTTCGTTCTCCCCTTTATATACCTCTGGCCAGATATTGGTTGAATCATCCCTGGGATGATGAAATCCCGCTGTGTCCCACTAAAAAAGAAGACACTAATCGCTTCCAACCACTCTCGTGCTCACACATGAAGTGCAAGAGGAAAGTGAAAACAAATCAATGCCCCCTTGGGTAACACAAAAATAAGCAACCACAGCAAACAATGAGATTTAATCCCCCTAATTAGACTATGTTTGAGAGCAGCAAAGATAATTTTTGAAAGTCTGATTATGTAGATGACCCTGCAAACAAATGTTAGTTGTCCCTTTTTTTTCACCTTTGGTCAAATTTTGCCACAATGTGCTGCAAAAACGTTAGTGAAAAATAGCAATATTCTTGCCAGAACAACGTTAGAGAGTTATCACGTGAATATAGCAAAAAACTAGAGCAAAAACGAAGCCAAAACGCCCATTTTACCCTCCAAACTGTGCTGTTAAGGGCGCTGCCGCAGTTCTGTGGGGGCGCTACCGCACTTCTGTGGGGGCGCTACCGCACTTCTGTGAGTTTTTCCTACAAAATTCTTAACTCAAAGAAACATTAAATGCAAGACCCATGTGTGGGTCCCATCGGGCGTGCCAGAAATGTATACCTTGGAATTCCTACTACTCTAAATGTGCAAAATAACTAAGAAAACATGAATAACAAAATACCAAGGACACCTCAAGATTAGCCAAAAGAGTGATTCAATGAAAATGAATGCAAATAAGATAAAACACAAACACTTTTACCTCCCTTGTTGTTGATACCTCTTTGATTGGCCCCTGCTTGGATTGGTTGTGTGCTCCTTAGATGATTGTTTGAATGACTATAATGCAAGCTTCGATATGCAAAATGATGAACAAAGATGGTTCAATGATTGAAGAAGGCTTGAGGATTCAAATGGATAACATGTAGTTATGAGAGTGCAAAGTGTTGAGAAAGCAAATGGGCAACATGTGGGTGCTCAAAATGAAAGTGTTCTAAAAATGCCCTTGAGGAGGGGGTATTTATAGGAGATTTTGAATTCTCTAGAGAATTCAAGGGTCAAGATTGATCCAACAAGGTCAAGATGAAGGGCTATGGTGGGTTGAGAACCCACAAGCCCTCACATCTTGACATGTGGAGGGTGAAGTGGACAAGAGGATATGAGGTGGAGATGAGTTGTCAAAAAAGGTACATGAGGTCGAAAAGTACATGCACCTTGGGGGATGAGAGGATTTCCACAAAAAGGGATTTCTTGTCTCCAAGTGGGAGTGAAAGGGACATTTGAGGAATTTTAGAATTCCTCAAAAATCTACATGGGAAAAGGAAAGGTGGTTGGGGATATAAATTCACATTCCTAAGAGGATCTAGATGATAAAAGGTGGGATCCAAAAAGGTAGGACTTGGTCACATGTGGAGATTGTGACAAGTCCAAGGTGGGTCACATGTGGAGATTGTGACAAGTCCAAGGTTCTAGAAGCATTGGAAGGATGGAATGTGAATTAAAAATTCACATATAAAAGAGGAGAATCTAGGAAGAATAAAAAGGAATTAAAAATTCCTTGGAGAATGATTAGGCTTAATTAATCAATAATTAGAAGATAAATAAGGATTAGAAGCCAACTTGCAAAAGTTGGAGGATGTGACACATCCTAATCAAGGATTAGGCATGTGCACATCCCTAATGAAGAGATTAGGAGAGGATAGGATTAGATGAAAATGACATGTGAGGAAAATAAATGTAATATTTATTTAATTTATTTGGGGAAAGGGTATTAATTAGGGCAAGGTATTTAATTATTAAAATATCTTAGGGATTTATAATTAAAGATACAAAAAATAAAGTAATATTACTTTAATTAACTAGGATAAGAGGATGTTTTAGATTTAAAAGTGGATAAATTTGGATAAATTAAGTGTCCAAATTTGGATGTTCTACATTTTGCCCCTCTTTGAGATGGTGTTACGAAGCATCATTTCAAAGAATATTAAAACATAGAACCCAAGAAGATGGTTAGATTGGAAAAGATGCCCAGTCATCAAAGGGATGACTAGGAGGAAAGACGATGGGGGTGAAGATGAAGAGTAGGAATTGAGGATGCCCCCTCGAGAGGACATGCGGGTTAAAGAGAACACGTGTGTGCTCTCGAAATAGATGATGTGATGCAAGGGGAGATGAGGAAGATGATGCAAGGTGATGGGTAAGAGAGTAAAGGTGATAAGAGAGTAAGTGATATGGAGATGGATGAAGCACAAATGGATTTCAAAAGGTGATGTTGCCCCAGTCAAGGTACAAGCCAAAATGGGTTGATGATAGATGGAGTGTTGTTAATGAAGGAATGAAGGATCTCAAAACAACACGAGGATAGGGAAGGATACATCCCACTGAGTGGTATTGATGAGGGAAGGATACATCCCAAAACACCACGAGGATAGAGAAGGATACATCCCACTGAGTGGTATTGATGAGGGAAGAATAGGGAAGGGCATTTTTAGAAATGTATACCTTGGAATTCCTAATGCTCTAAGAGTGTAAAATAACTAAGAAACATGAATAACAAAATACCAAGGACACCTCAAGATTAGCCAAAAGAGTGGCTCAACAAAAAGGAATGAAAATAAAATGAAACACAAACACCTTTACCTCCCTTGTTGTTGATACCTCTTTGATTGGCCCTTGCTTGGATTGGTTGTGTGCTCCTTAGATGATGGATTGAGTGACTAAAATGCAAGCTTCAATATGCAAAATGATGAAGAAAGATGGTTGAATGATTGAAAAAGGCTTGAGGATTCAAATAGACAACATGTAGTTATCAAAATGCAAAGTGTTGAGAAAGCAAATGGGCAGCATGTGGGTGCTCAAAATGAAAGTGTTCTAAAAATACCCTTGAGGAGGGGGTATTTATAGGAGATTTTGAATTCTCTACAGAATTCAAGGGTCAAGATATATCCAACAAGGTCAAGATGAAGGGCTATGGTGGGTTGAGAACCCACAAGCCCTCACATCTTGACATGTAGAGGGTGAAGTGGACAAGAGGATATGAGGTGAAGATGAGTTGTCAAAAAAGGTACATGAGGTGGAAAAGGACATGCACCTTGGGGGATGAGAGGATTTCCACAAAAAGGGATTTCTTGTCCCCAAGTGGGAGTGAAAGAGACATTTGAGGAATTTTAGAATTCCTCAAAAATCGACATGGGTAAAAGAAAGGTGGTTGGGGATATAAATGTGAATTAAAAATTCACATTCCTAAGAGGATCTAGAGGATAAAAGGTGGGATCCAAAAAGGTGGGACTTGGTCACATGTGGAGATTGTGACAAGTTCAAGGTGGGTCACATGTGGAGATTGTGACAAGTCCAAGGTTCTAGAAGCCTTGGAAGGATGGAATGTGAATTAAAAATTCACATATAAAAGAGGGGAATCTAGGAAGAATAAAAATGAATTAAAAATTCCTTGGAGAATGATTAGGCTTAATTAATCAATAATTAGAAAGATAAATAGGATTAGAAGCCAACTGGTAAAGTTGAGGATGTGACACATCCTAACTCAAAGATTAGGCAAAGTACATCCCTAATGAAGAAATTAGAGATGGATTAGGATTAGATGAAATGACATGCATGAGGAATTAAAGGAGGGTAGGTATTTAATTAGGGCAAGGGTAATTATTAATTAAATACCTTAGGGATTTGGCAGAATTAAAGATATTAATTAAATAATAGTAATATTACTTAATTAACTAGGATAAGAGGATGTTTAGACGAAAAGTGATAAATTTGGATAAATTAAGTGTCCAAATTTGGATGTCTACAGCTAGTAATAGGGGAGGTCAATTTGAACATTTCTGAATTTAGTTTGAATAAATTATTTGTAATTTCTGGACTCTAAAAAAAAAAAAAAATAGGCACATTTATTTGAAAACATCTAAGTTGAAATTGTGATTGAATTTATGTGAGATTGACAATTCATTGGATTGAGATAGTGTCATATCTCATTAATAAAAGTAATTTATTTTTCCCACTATTTTGGTGTGAATTTTAATTTTGAGCTGGATTGACAATTGAAATTGTCAATTCTAGTAGTTATGCAATTATGAAATTATGCAAAATTTGTAATCGGTTAGATTGAATGAAAGAGATTTGTTGCTACAAGTAATCTCAACCAAGTATTGTTTGTTAGTTTGGATAGTAGAGGGAGTTTCTATTATGTCTCTTGTGTCATAAGGGGAGGTCCCTTAAAATGTGCATTAGAGCTTTCAGGGATACAGTTGAAGGAACAATGTAATAAGCGGGGTAATGTTAGTAAATAACAATGTAACTTAGTACATTGTCTTTGTTACAGAGCAATTAGAATTAGTTACAACTAGGTTTATACATGGTTTCTCATGGTTGTTTCAACCATTCATTTTACTTATCTTATATACTATTTTTCCTACCTATTGGTAAGATGAATTGAATTCATTCATTCGACTTCATTTCATGCCATCAAACTTTCAAACCCTTATGCCTTCAACTTTATTGTATTCACTCCTTTTCAATTTAGTTTTCCCCTTCATCCTACAACTATCTTGGTTTCCTTGAATACCTCCAACACTCTTCTTCCTTTTCTTCTATTCCTCTCCACTTGGCAAGCTAGTTTCTTAAAATTGTTGTCATGCAATCCTTCAAAGAAACTTGTAAATCCTTTCTTCAACCTTGTTTTTGGTGACTGTTGCTTCTTAACATCATTGAATTTTGTATTTAAAAAGGTTAAAACCCTTGTGAGGTATTAAAAATGTGGTGCTCAAATATACTCTTTAATTTCTATCATTTTTTTTAAATTCCTTTATATGTGTTGAAAATTTGTCATCAAATACTTCCAAATATGGTGCACAAGCTTGGTACACCATATATCTAATGCAGTGTTTCCATAGATGTTATTGAAAACAAAAAAATCAAGTCATCCTTATTCACCTCAAATTGAAAACTAAAGTCATTAATTTTTTTTCAAGAAAATCATTAATTTTTTCCTCCATTCTAGGCACCCAAATTGAAATAATAAGAAAAAAATGGAATTGCAAATGTTATTTTTCTTATGCACACTTCCCTAGGCATCCAATTTGAGCAAATTAATTAATTTTACTTTACAATTTATCTCTAACATTCCAATATACCCCTTCAACCTTGAAATTATGCAATATAATAATTTTAAAAACACATTAAACACCCTGATTGCCTGTTATGTTTGAGATAAAAGCTAAGTTTAAAATACATATTTTTAACCTTATAACGCTCCACAAGATACTCTTAAAGCTCAAACCTATTCCAAACATATAAGAAAAATGAACATAATTTTTTTTGGTGATGTAGGATTGATTGTGAGCTTAAATGCTTCTACATTAGATGCATTGAGTAAAATTTTTGTGAGAATAGCTCAAAAAATAGAGTTGGGTGGTTGAAATACCCTTCTAAATATGAAAATGTCTATATTATACCTCAATTCTATCATAGGTACCATGAAATTTTTCTTTTGTCTCCTTTTCCAAAATCTACCTAGAACTCTTCTTGTCTTCCTCTACCAAACCTACATACCAATCCCTCTTTCACTTGTGGACTTATATCAACCATAGGTGAGCCTCCACCAAACACACTTTCCTCTCTTCTCTTGTGGGATTCAACTCACCACAATCTTACAACCTTCACCAAAATTCTTGCCACTACCTTGTCACCATTTCATCTACACTCAACTCATTACAAAAATATTATTAAAATTAATCTATTTCATAATTAGTTATTTTATCTTTTTATTCACTTCTCCCACATGCAACTCAACTCCATTCACATTATGTAAAGTATTTTTCATCTATTTTTCTTTACATTGTTTTAGACCTTCCAACACACATATTATCTCATCAACATCTCTTTCCTCTTGTCCATGTTGGAATTGATTATTGAATCTCATAGCTCCCATGAATTACCTACAACCAAAACATCTATTAGATGAAGAGAAAAAATCATTGATTATGTTATGCAACCTTGAGAAATAAATTGATCCAAAATGGCTCTATGAATGATCTTATAAATTAAAAAAATTGGATTATTACAATAATGAATAAATAATTCTTATTAAAAGAAAAATTAAAATGAAACTTTAGATGATGTTGATGTAAAATATCTATCATCATTTATGCCACATATTTTATTGAAGGTGCTTAGTTGGAATAGGTAGCTAAAGAGGTAGTTATTAGATAGTTATGTTACAAATAATTCTGAATTTTCATGAACCTTTTGATGGCACTCACAAATTTTGCAAATTTGAGATGCCTATATCGAAAAATTCTCCTTTACTCTTTTAGAATTGCACCTGATGAACTTGCCTGAATGACCTACTTTGGAGGGTCATAATTTGAAGACCATTGATTTCTAAGAAAAATCCCTTTGCAGAAACACTCATGTGTCCTATGTGAATGTGCATGTCAATTTTCAGCTTCCCACAATGAGTTTTGTCAAGGTTTTGAAAAGTGAAGCTGGACGGTTTTAGCACCTTTCAGTTATTTACAAACCTTCATTTTTGCAAAGTAATCTCCTATTTGAGCTTACATTTTGCAACCAGATGATTGTCAAGTCAAAATAATTGTTGCTCTACATTCTCCATACCAAGATGAGCTTGCATGTCAGTTTTTAGAGCCATACGATCTGATTTCCTATTTTTAACATATCAAAACCAAATGAAATTTCTCTAGTTTTGCATCTACATTTCTAGAAACCTTTCTGAGAGGTCAACTTTGACCTTCAATATCTTGTGCATGATAATGATTGAAGCTAATTCCTCTTGCACACTAGTTATCTGTACCAAACTAAGCTAGTATGTCCACTTGTAGCTCACCAATAGTTGATTTGATATTTTTGCAACCAGGTGATCTCTTGAGTTTTAATTGGTTCAGAACAACTGTTTGTTTCAGAAAGTTCAAAAGCAATTTTGATAGCGAATAACTTTCACCTTGTAACTCATTTTTCTAAGCCATCTTTTGCATTATATTCTTTAGACCAATGGCTACAAGCATGCAAGTTTTTACTTCTCAAGAAGGTAGTTTTCCTAGTTTTCAAAGGCAATTCTGGAGCCAACTTGGCCAGTTTTCACTATTCTGTAAAAGTGCCTAAAAGTGAGTTTTAATGGCAACCCAGTTCATTTTTGCAACTCGAGATGCATTCACAAGTAGCATCAAGTCAATTTGAGCTTGAAAGTTGTCTGAAAATGAAAAAAAATTAGTCAGACCCACATGGGGCCTGACATGCTTTGCATTGTTACGAGATTGTGTGCTTAAGGATGATTAAAGGAAAAAGACATATTCAGAATAAATATAGGGACCCCAGATAGTATGCATTGTAATATTTTAGAGCAAAGATTTTTCCATTAAGGTGCTTGTTATAAAGCAATTGATGCAGATGATATGAAGATTTTTCCATGGTATAAAACTACTGAGAAAGAGGATTGCAAGAATTACAAGAAGATCAGATAATGTGTCAAAGAAAGCAATAAGTTATCTTCTTATGTGGTTAAGGATTTGGATCAAAATTATAATTTATTACGCAAGCCCAAGATTGAAATGGAGGTTGATAATAGACCTTCACTTGAGAAGGGTAATGCAAAATAGATTTCTTGAAAAGGCTTTAGCAACTTTCAAGTAAATGCTACATCTGGAGCAAGGTATGTACATTCATCAAAACAAAATTTGAAGCATAGGCAAGGTGTGTGGTTTGTTTTATAAGGATCCTCCAATACATGTAATCTCATGGAATACCACACATGGTGAATGCATTGAGAATGTATTTGAAACTCTCAAGCCCACATAGACAGTCAATGGAATGCCACGAGTAGCAACAGAGCATGAATATTCAATAGAGCATTGAGTGCCTTCACCAATTGAAAGAGTTTTCACACATAAGGAATGGATGCTAGCTAAGATACATAATATATTCATAGAAAATGCGTTGGTAACTTTCAAGCTAATGCTAGCAAAAGATCATGGTGGAAAGCTTACATTGGCAGCCAAACAACGCACACCATGGAAGCAAAGTGCAAAACAAGAAGGCTCAATGGCATGACAAATCCTTTAGAACCTTTCAAGAAAATGTGTCGGCAAGGGATGCCATAACACTAGCCACACACAAAAGGAAACCTGTTAAAAGTGTATTACAAAACTCAAAGCAAATGCAGTCTGTTGCATTCGAGTGTATGGGCATTTAAAGTGGCAGAACAAGGAAACGCCTCATAGAGGGCATCAAATGCACAAAATGAATGAGGATCATAGAAAATTCAAGCAAATGGAATAGCTGGCGGAGATAATGTGTGGCCATATGCAAGGTGAATGCTATCACTGAGGAGAATGCCATAAGGATGCATACACAAAATAGTTTGTTGAAAATGCATTGAAACTGAGAGATGCGTGCCTAGAATAGGGGTATGGCCATCTAATGAAAGGAACCACTAACTACTACACCATGGCTTATGCTGAAAATAGCCAATTTAATATTGCAAATGCATTTGGCAAGGGCTTGAACCATCAATGATCACATTGAAGAGACTCTAAGATGCTTTCAAGCATTCACAAAAGGGAGCCTACGCGCTAGAGAGAAGAAGGTGGGTGTGGTTTGGATTAGAGCATGGACATGGATTCAATAAATAACTTCAATACAAAGCATGGTAAAATTATATGAAGGCCACAAAGCAAGCAGCAAACGTACCTGAGTTGTCTAAAATGATTTTATAAACTTTTAAAAGCAAATACAAAAGAAACTTTGAAGTAGCCCATGTGCACCATGAAAGGCACTAAAGAAAGGATGAGCGCAATATGTAATGGAGATGTATGAAGTTGTTGAAAATACTTCAAGAAAATTTCATGTGAATGAAAGTAAAAATGGTGAATGGAGCAGGAAAAGTATTTTGAGAAATAGCCGCCATCACCTATGAGATGCAAAGCTCGAACGACAAAGGGTTTTAGGGCACAAAGCAGACAATAGGCAGAAATAAGATCTATGGTGGAGAAAAGAGATCAAAACCCAACAAAATCCTCACTGTCGCCCGCTAGCCCACAAGATGAAAGTGCTCACTGGTTAATTTCCACAAGATAGCGGGCTAGCGCCATTTGGCAGTAGGCCCGGAAAGGTTTTCAATGCATGGGTATAACTCTACTATGTTGGGTGCAAATATTAAGGGAGGCATAGATTTATTTTTGAAAGATAAGAAAAACTTTTTTAAAAGGCACAAAACATTTCCCGTGACATTTTTAAAAGGAAAACGCTCTAAAAAGGAGTTAAATGGCTTGGCGGGCCCGATGATATAATGTTTTAACTGCCCAAAATTCACTTTATTTTAAAGAGTGAAGTGAATTTAAACTTTACAAAGATTTTAAAATTAAAAGATGAAAAGAACGAGTGGAGAAGAAATTTGGTGCCTTCTAAATCTTTTAGAGGCTTTTCACTTTTAATAAATGGCATTTAAAATGAAAGAGCACAGGCAAGTGCTTTTGAAAGCCTAGTGTTGAATATTTTATACTGTTGGAGGATAGATGTGGTGCATGTGAAATAACACAAGTAATATTTTTCTTTTGTTTGGGGAGACAAGTAAGTTAAATATTCACTATGGTAAAGTGAATATGCAAATATTATGTGTAGCAACATAAAATAAAAGGTAGAGCATAAATATGAAATTTTCACGGGCAAGCAAAACTGAAATATTTTTACATAGCAAGGTTAAAATGGAGTTGTTTTCTCACGGGCAAGTGAAATTTTTGTGCTAGAACAAAGGCAGATTTTCTATTTGAGAGGCAATGTTTGTTGTAGAGAGAGAGAGAGGCTTTTCTTGTGTTGATCAACGATGAAGAGGTTTCCAGATGGCATCTCCCGATTAGCTTTAGGGCTTCTTCTAGATACTTATATTCTTCTATTTCTTCTCTTCTCTTCTCATTTTTTTAGGGTTCTGAGGTTTTGTATGGGGATGGGCAGATAGAAAATTCTTAGTCTAATTCATTTCTTGAGTTTGCAAGCTGCAATTTTTTGATTTCATGAGCAAATACACCCAGTTAATGCAAATAAATCATGAAAGTGTGTGCACATTCTTGAATATCTTCAAATTGTCTCCATACTTGTATAGTTTAATCATATGAATTCAAAAATAGAAAGTATCTTTGGGTTTGTCATCTCAAATTTCATGAGATTGTGTTATTTATTTATGGGTCTATTTCAAAGAAATTAAATACTTTGAGCAGATAACAGTGATTTCAAGTGTGCGGGTTGGATTGGGTAAGGAGAGTTTGATTGATAACAGGAGTGGGATTGTTGGTGTAAGACACTAATAGTTGATGAAAGGCATTAACAATTTAAATCCACTAGTTGAATGCCATTTGCTAATGAATTCTTTTTATGTGTTTGACTCTATGGCCCAGAATTAGGCAACGATTTATCTTGCAGCTTAGTGCATCTCAGAAACATTTTATAAATTCAAAATCATTTTACATCCCTATGGGTTGTAGTTATCTCATGCTCCAAATAGTTGATATTATTGATGAACATCCTATTCTATTCAGTATTATCCTATTATGTTGAGCTATTAAATTAGATTATCTATTGTTAATGTTTCTTATGATAATGGTGCAAAGGTTGTAAATGCATTAAGGGATCATCCTCTTGCGTCTTGCAGAGCCCAAAGTGTAGAAGATCTTTAAAATCCTTGTTAGTTGGTCTAGGTTGTTCGAGCTACCCTTGATTGGAATTGGAAATTTCATAGGAAGATTAGAAGACCAACCTGGTTGTAGTAAAAAAAACTAACAAAATGGTGACTTTGCTGTGGAGAATTTGAGATAATTCTCATTGAAGAATCTAGAAATAGAGTCATATCATTTGCATAGAGTCATATTATTGTTTTCCATTCTAAATTTTGTTCAAATATTGAAGAATTTCAAGCCTGGAGTGATAATTATTGCAGTGAACCTGATTATTTTATGATCTATGGTGCTCTGCTAGTGAAAGGAACTCAAAAAGAAAATTACTTGTGAAATAAATTCATGTTGTTTGAAGTTTAGTCCTCTAAGAAAGAGAGGTGACGACTTTGTTACAAGAACCTGGTGAAGAGGTGAATATAGTTCCAGATCTACAATCAGAAGAAAATTTGTAGTAGCTACAACATTTCCAGGTATTCTTCATTCTTGGTTTTTGAGAAAATTGTATATGAAAACCATATTTGAACATCTTAGAATAAACCTTGCTTCCCTATTGAGTGATTAGCACTAAGAGAGGGAAAGAAACAATATATCTAGTTTGCATACTTCTGAATTGTAATTTGCAGCTTATGTATTATGTTGGAAAAGTATGCTAGTTTTTAAGTTTTCCTATTAAATAGATCTTAGGCATAGATGCATTTACATTATGTATTGTAACATTCTAAGATCATGATAAAGGATAGACATAGGGAAAATAAATGATCAACTTTAGAGTTGATATGTGAATTGTGAAAGAGGCATGTTAAAATGCTTCAATATATGCATCCTAGTATGGTTCTAAGATGGAACCATGGTTTGTGATCAGTCCCAACCAGATGGTCAAAGAAGTTTTAGCACTGGAAGGTACAAAGCCATAAATTTCAGTGGAATTATTGGTTAGCCAAATGACATTCCATCTAAAGTCAGAAATAAGTTACCAAGATTCACTGGTGACAAGTCTAAATCAGCACATAGACATCTACAAGAATTTAGTAATGTGATGGAAGATTATGAGGTTGGTTATGAGGATGTGATCATGAGACTATTTGTTCAGTCCTTAAGAGGAGATGCAAGGGAATGGTTCTCCTATCTGCTAGCTTCCTCCATTTATTCATGGGAAGAGTTTAAGGTAGTATTCCTAGAGCAATTTGGAGAAAGGATTGACCCTATTCTGATAAGGAAAAGGTTCATGAACATGGAGAAAGGAAAAGATGAATCAGTCCCATAGTCTAACCTCAAATTTTCAAAAATCATAAGAGAGATTCTTGAAGACATAAGACCAAATGATGCTGAATGTTTGGTCATGTACTTGGGAGCATTTGAGAAGAAGATGGGTTTCTTATGGAGAGATAAAGATCCTACAACCCTACACCAAGCATATCAAATTTCTATGGATATTGAGAACAATTTAAGATACTCAATGATGAAAGGACATAAGGTTGTGAGTGTTGGTCATCCCAATACATCTCAAGCATATAGAACACATGGAGCAGATAATAGAAGTGCTTGTCAAGATGCTAATTCTATTCCTTTGATTTATCCATCATCACAACATGCAGATCATAATGAGATTCATGCTAAATGTCATCAAGATTTGAGCAATGTTGATCAATCATTTGTTGTTCAAGGATTGTATCAAATGAAAAGACTCAAAGGACAGTCATTACATGATTTATTTTCAAGGTTTTTGAATTCTTTATTGAAGATTCCCACAAACTTCAAACCTGAAGATTCAGTGTGCATTGACTTGTTTTGTCAAATCTGTGAATTTGGGCTGAGTACTTTGCCAAAGAATTTGAAGCCTTGCAACTTGAATCAATTACTTGATTGGATAAGGTTATTGAGGGATCCCAACTTAATCATGCAAAAAAGGTGATGTCTCAAACTAAAGATAGCGGTTGTCTTATTGAAGAAATTCAAAACATGACACACAGAAATGAAAAGAGTGTGTCAACAAATGAAGATATCTGTTGTATGAATGAGTATGTTGATTGTAATCAACTCACAATCAGCACCTGTATAGATCCTTGCAGCAGTGATGATGATGAAGGTACATGGTATGATGGGAAGATAGATATGCATGAACATTTTTCTTGCAATATCTTGGCTGATGAAGAAATAGAAGAGATGCAAAGCATCATTCCATGTCAATTTTTGGTTGGTGGAGATAATGCAATTGTTGATGACATCTCATCATAGATTAGTGATCAAGACATTGAAGACAAAAGTTTAAGTACTTATTCTATAGAATTTGAGCTTGGTTCATGTAGTGATGAGACTTCTTGTGATGAGGATGATGATGAAAGTCAAATCGATTGCTCTTCTATTGATTATAGATGCTCTTATGAAGATGATATGGAGATACTTTCTTCACATGAAGATTGCAATGACATGAATTCTCATGAAATCACTTGTCCACAAGTGAATGATCTAATTGCATTTGATGTAAACTTAGAATGTAATTCAGATTCACAATCAGTAGAGCAAGTTCATTGTGGGAGTGATGCAGAGTTTGAAGAAAAACATGTGTGTGATCTGCATGTTGACTCAAGACATAATGTTGAATATGATGGAGATACTGATAAGAGTGCTTATGCCCCTACTCTTCATGATTGTTTGTCTGAAGTAAATATGGAAAGGTTTGTCGTACATGAAGAGCATGATGATGAAATAGGGGATGCATTTTGGAATAATCAAGGGGCACACTGTGACATGTATGTGGATCATGAATCAATATCATTACCCATTG
>VDFB02281492.1:293242803-293324101 GCA_007258455.2 Sequoia sempervirens
TATTTATCTTCTAATTATTGATTAATTAAATAATCATTCTCCAAGGAATTTTTAATTCCTTTTTACTCTTCCTAGATTCCCCTCTTTTATATGTAAATTTTTAATTCACATTCCATCCTTCAAAGGCTTCTAGAACCTTGGACTTGTCATAATCTCCAAATGTGACCCACCTTGGACTTGTCACAATCTCCACATGTGACTAAATCCCACCTTTTTGGATCTCACTTTTTATCCTCTAGATCCTCTTAGGAATGTGAATTTTTAATTCACATTTATATCCCCAACCACCTTTCCTTTTCCCATGTAGATTTTTGAGGAATTCTAAAATTCCTCAAATGTCCCTTTCACTCCCACTTGGGGACAAGAAATCCCTTTTTGTGGAAATCCTCTCATCCCCAAGGGTGCATGTCCTTTTCCACCTCATGTACCTTTTTGACAACTCATCTCCACCTCATATCACATCTTGTCCACTTCACCCTCCACATGTCAAGATGTGAGGGCTTGTGGGTTCTCAACCCACCATAGCCCTTCATCTTGACCTTGTTGGATCAATCTTGACCCTTGAATTCTCTAGAGAATTCAAAATCTCCTATAAATACCCCCTCCTCAAAAGCATTTTTAGAACACTTTCATTTTGAGCACCCACATGCTACCCATTTGCTTTCTCAACACTTTGCATTTTGATAACTACATGCTGTCCATTTGAATCCTCAAGCCTTTTTCAATCATTCAACTATCTTTCTTCATCATTTTGCATATTGAAGCTTGCATTTTAGTCACTCAATCCATCATCTAAGGAGCACACAACCAATCCAAGCAAGGGCCAATCAAAGAGGTATCAACAACAAGGGAGGTAAAAGTGTTTGTGTTTCATTTTATTTGCATTCCTTTTCGTTGAGCCACTCTTTTGGCTAATATTGAGGTGTCCTTGGTATTTTGTTATTCATGTTTCTTAGTTATTTTACACTCTTAGAGCATTAGGAATTCCAAGGTATACATTTCTAAAAATGCCCTTCCCTATTCTTCCCTCATCAATACCACTCAGTGGGATGTATCATTCCCTATCCTCGTGGTGTTTTGGGATGTATCCTTCCCTCATCAATACCACTCAGTGGGATGTATCCTTCCCTATCCTCGTGTTGTTTTGAGATCCTTCATTCCTTCATTAACAACACTCCATCCATCATCAACCCATTTTGGCTTGTACCTCGACTGGGGCAACACCACCTTTTGAAATCTATTTGTGCTTCATCCATCTCCATATCACTTACTCTCTTACCCATCACCTTGCATCATCTTCCTCATCTCCCCTTGCATCACATCATCTATTTCGAGAGCACACACGTGTTCACTTTAACCCGCATGTCCTCTCGAGGGGGCATCAATCCCTATCTTCATCTTCACTTCATTCGTCTTTCCTCCCTAGTCATCCCTTTGGTAGCTAGGGCATCTTCCAATCTAACCATCTTCTTCTAGGTTCCTATATTTTAATATTCTTTTGAAATGATGCTACTTCATAACACCATCTTAAGGGGAACCAAAATGTAGACTTGTCAAATTTGGACACTTAATTTATCCAAATTTATCACTTTTCGTCTAAACATCCTCTTATCCTAGTTAATTAAGTAATATTACTATTATTTAATTAATATCTTTAATTCTGCCAAATCCCTAAGGTATTTAATTAATAATTAAATACATTACCCTCCTAATTAAATACCTTACCCTCCTTAAATAAATTAAATAAATATTACATTTATTTAATTCATCACATGTCATTTTCATCTAATCCTAATCCATCTCCTAATTTCTTCGTGCCAGGGATCATTTTGTCTAATCCTTGATTAGGATGTGTCACATACTCTTTTGCAAGTTGGCTTCTAATCCTTATTTATCTTCTAATTATTGATTAATTAAGCCTAATCATTCTCCAAGGAATTTTTAATTCTTTTTTATTCTTCCTAGATTCCCCTCTTTTATATGTGAATTTTTAATTCACATTCCATCCTTCCAATGCTTCTAGAACCTTGGACTTGTCACAATCTCCACATGTGACCAACCTTGGACTTGTCACAATCTCCACATGTGACCAAGTCCCACCTTTTTGGATCCCACCTTTTATCCTCTAGATCATCTTAGGAATGTGAATTTTTAATTCACATTTATATCCCCAACCACCTTTCCTTTTTCCATGTAGATTTTTGAGGAATTCTAAAATTCCTCAAATGTCCCTTTCACTCCCACTTGGGGACAAGAAATCCCTTTTTGTGGAAATCCTCTCATCCCCCAAGGTGCATGTCCTTTTCCACCTCATGTACCTTTTTGACAACTCATCTCCACCTCATATCCTCTTGTCCACTTCACCCTCCACATGTCAAGATGTGAGGGCTTGTGGGTTCTCAACCCACCATAGCCCTTCATCTTGACCTTGTTGGATCAATCTTGACCCTTGAATTCTCTAGAGAATTCAAAATCTCCTATAAATACCCCCTCCTCAAGGGCATTTTTAAAACACTTTCATTTTGAGCACCCACATGCTGCCCATTTGCTTTCTCAACACTTTGCATTTTGATAACTACATGCTGTCCATTCGAATCCTCAAGCCTTTTTCAATCATTCAACTATCTTTCTTCATCATTTTGCATATTGAAGCTTGCATTTTAGTCACTCAATCAATCATCTAAGGAGCACACAACCAATCCAAGCAAGGGCCAATCAAAGAGGTATCAACAACAAGGGAGGTAAAAGTGTTTGTGTTTCATTTTATTTGCATTCCTTTTTGTTGAGCCACTCTTTTGGATAATCTTGAGGTGTCCTTGGTATTTTGTTATTCATGTTTCTTAGTTATTTTACACTCTTAGAGCATTAGCAATTCCAAAGTATACATTTCTAAAAATGCCCTTCCCTATTCTTCCCTCATCAATACCACTTAGAGGGATGTATCCTTCTCTATCCTCGTGGTGTTTTGGGATGTATCCTTCCCTCATCAATACCACTCAGTGGGATGTATCCTTCTCTATCCTCGCGTTGTTTTGAGATCCTTCATTCCTTCATTAACAACACTCCATCCATCATCAACCCATTTTGGCTTGTACCTTGACTGGGGCAACATCACCTTTTGAAATCCATTTGTGCTTCATCCATCTCTATATCATTTACTATCTTACCCATCACCTTGCATCATCTTCCTCATCTCCCTTTGCATCACATCATCTATTTCGAGAGCACACACGTGTTCTCTTTAACCCGCATGTCCTCTCGAGGGGGCATCAATTCCTACTCTTCATCTTCACCCCCATCGTCTTTCCTCCTAGTCATCCCTTTGATGACTGCGGCATCTTTTCCAATCTAACCATCTTCTTCTAGGTTCTATATTTTAATATTCTTTGAAATTATGCTACTTCATAACACCATCTCAAAGAGGGGCAAAATGTAGACATCCAAATTTGGACACTTAATTTATCCAAATTTATCACTTTTCGTCTAAACATCCTCTTATCCTAGTTAATTAAGTAATATTACTATTATTTAATTAATATCTTTAATTCTGCCAAATCCCTAAGGTATTTAATTAATAATTAAATACCTTACCCTCCTAATTAAATACCTTACCCTCCTTAAATAAATTAAATAAATATTACATTTATTTAATTCTTCACATGTCATTTTCATCTAATCCTAATCCATCTCCTAATCTTCATTAAGATGTACACATGCCTAATCCTTGATTAGGATGTGTCACATCCTCCAACTTTTTCAAGTTGGCTTCTAATCCTATTTATCTTCTAATTATTGATTAATTAAGCCTAATCATTCTCCAAGGAATTTTTAATTCCTTTTTATTCTTCCTAGATTCCCCTCTTTTATATGTGAATTTTAATTCACATTCCATCCTCCAAGGCTTCTAGAACCTTGGACTTGTCACAATCTCCACATGTGACCCACCTTGGACTTGTCACAATCTCCACATGTGACCAAGTCCCCAACTGGATCCCACCTTTTGATCCTCTAGATCTCTTAGGAATGTGAGTTTTTAATTCACATTTATATCCCCAACCACCTTTCCTTTTCCCATGTAGATTTTTGAGGAATTCTAAAATTCCTCAAATGTCCCCTTTCACTCCCACTTGGGGACAAGAAATCCCTTTTTGTGGAAATCCTCTCATCCCCCAAGGTGAATGTCCTTTTCCACCTCATGTACCTTTTTGACAACTCATCTCCACCTCATATCCTCTTGTCCACTTCACCCTCCACATGTCAAGATGTGAGGGCTTGTGGGTTCTCAACCCACCATAGCCCTTCATCTTGACCTTGTTGGATCAATATTGACCCTTGAATTCTCTAGAGAATTCAAAATATCTTATAAATACCCCCTCCTCAAGGGAATTTTTAGAACACTTTCATTTTGAGCACCCACATGCGGCCCATTTGCTTTCTCAACACTTTGCATTTTGATAACTACATGCTGTCCATTTGAATTCTCAAGCCTTTTTCAATCATTCAACCATCTTTCTTCATCATTTTGCATATTGAAGCTTGCATTTTAGTCACTCAATCCATCATCTAAGGAGCACACAACCAATCCAAGCAAGGGCCAATCAAAGAGGTATCAACAACAAGGGAGGTAAAAGTGTTTGTGTTTCATTTTATTTGCATTCCTTTTTATTGAGCCACTCTTTTGGCTAATCTTGAGGTGTCCTTGGTATTTTGTTATTCATGTTTCTTTGTTATTTTACACTCTTAGAGCATTATGAATTCCAAGGTATACATTTCTAAAAATGCCCTTCCCTATTATTCCCTCATCAATACCACTCAGTGGGATGTATCATTCTCTATCCTCGTGGTGTTTTGGGATGTATCCTTCCCTCATCAATACCACTCAGTGGGATGTATCCTTCCCTATCCTCGTGTTGTTTTGAGATCCTTCATTCCTTCATTAACAACACTCCATCCATCATCAACCCATTTTGGCTTGTACCTTGACTGGGGCAACATCACCTTTTGAAATCCATTTGTGTTTTATCCATCTCCATATCACTTACTCTCTTACCCATCACTTTGCATCATCTTCCTCATCTCCCCTTGCATCACATCATCTATTTCGAGAGCACACACGTGTTCTCTTTAACCCGCATGTCCTCTCGAGGGGGCATCAATTCCTACTCTTCATCTTCACCCCCATCGTCTTTCCTCCTAGTCATCCCTTTGATGACTGCGGCATCTTTTCCAATCTAACCATCTTCTTCTAGGTTCTATATTTTAATATTATTTGAAATGATGCTACTTCATAACACCATCTCAAAGAGGGGCAAAATGTAGACATCCAAATTTGGACACTTAATTTATCCAAATTTATCACTTTTCGTCTAAACATCCTCTTATCCTAGTTAATTTAAGTAATATTACTATTATTTAATTAATATCTTTAATTCTGCCAAATCCCTAAGGTATTTAATTAATAATTAAATACCTTACCCCTCCTTAATCCTTTTTAAATAAATTAAATAAATATTACATTTATTTAATTCCTCACATGTCATTTTTCAATCCTAATCCATCTCCTAATTTCTTCATTAGGGATGTGCACATGCCATCCTTGATTAGGATGTGTCACATCCTCCAACTTTTGCAAGTTGGCTTCTAATTCTTATTTATCTTCTAATTATTGATTAATTCAAACCTAATCATTCTCCAAAATTTTAATTCCTTTTTATTCTTCCTAGATTCCCCTCTTTTATATGTGAATTTTTAATTCACATTATCCTTCAAGGCTTCTAGAACTTTGGACTTGTCACAATCTCCACATGTGACCTACCTTGGACTCATCCAATCTCCACATGTGACCAATCCCACCTTTTTGGATCCCACCTTTTATCCTTTAGATCTCTTATGAATTAATTCACATTCATATCTCCCAACCACCTTTCCTTTTCCCATGTAGATTTTTGAGGAATTCTAAAATTCCTCAAATGTCCCTTTCACTCCCACTTGGGGACAAGAAATCCCTTTTTGTGGAAATCCTCTCATCCCCAAGGTGCATGTCCTTTTCCACCTCATGTACCTTTTTTGACAACTCATCCACCTCATATCCTCTTGTCCACTTCACCCTCCACATGTCAAGATGTGAGGGCTTGTGGGTTCTCAACCCACCATAGCCCTTCATCTTGACCTTGTTGGATCAATCTTGACCCTTGAATTCTCTAGAGAATTCAAAATCTCCTATAAATACCCCCTCCTCAAGGGCATTTTTAGAACACTTTCATTTTGAGCACCCATATTCTGCCCATTTGCTTTCTCAACACTTTGCGCTCTCATAACTACATGCTGTCCATTTGAATCCTCAAGCCTTCTTCAATCATTGAACCATCTTTGTTCATCATTTTGCATATCGAAGCTTGCATTATAGTCATTCAAACAATCATCTAAGGAGCACACAACCAATCCAAGCAAGGGCCAATCAAAGAGGTATCAACAACAAGGGAGGTAAAAGTGTTTGTATTTTATCTTATTTGTATTCATTTTCGTTGAATCACTCTTTTGGCTAATCTTGAGGTGTCCTTGGTATTTTGTTATTCATGTTTCTTAGTTATTTTGCACATTTAGAGTAATAGGAATTCCAAGGTATACACTAGCAATGGTTTTTACCGACATTCCTCCTTGTCTTCTTTTCCAATCTGTCACGCTTTTCCCAGCTATTTTCTGAGTGCCCGCTCTAACTCTCCACTTAGAATCAATTTGTACTTCACTTCTTATTTATTTTTCCCAATATGAGGATGTGCAACCTCTCAAGAATCTATCTCTATTTTTTTATTGTTTTTCAACATCCATAGTATTAGAGCACCCTCTATATCTTGTTTCTTGTGCACAATCCCCTTTCATCTATATCTCATATGCAATTAAATTCTAACTTAACATATTAAAGTTGACCTCCCATTGTCTAGCACAAACCCTCCTTTATGTTTCCCATTCAACCACTCTCCACACATTTCCCATCTAACTCAACCCACCACAAATGTGCAACATCACACAGTTTATGCACCCTATCCTCTTTTTTTTTTTTTAAATACTAGCTAAATGGTGCCCCTTTGCTAACCAATGACAGCATGGGTTTTTCCCTTTCTCCAGGAATGGATTCTCTCTTTTCATTTTTCTATTTGAATCGTCTTTTGGTTTTATTTAAATTCTCAAACCTTTTGTTTCTAGCCATGCCCTTTATTATTCTCCCCCAACTTAAATTATTAGCTCTTATCTTCCACTACAATAAATGAAAGGCATTGAACCTTCTCAACTAACCCTCTTTGGAAAAGAAGAGATACCATAGGGTAAGTGCACCAATCTGTGACACAATTTGATGCCAAAATGGAAAAAAACAAAAAAAAAAGTGAAAATAGGCCATTTGGTGCATGCCAAATTTGGCGAGCATCAAATTTGGCACACACCAAATGACTTTAAGTCATTTGGCATGTGCCAAATAGAAAATCACTATTAAAATAGAAAAATGCATTTCTATCTTCATTTGTCTATTCACTTGTAGCTTCGCTTGGTGGTTTTTAGCTCTACAACTCGTGCTTACCAAATCTCTTCTAGTCTTTGCATTCTTAGCTTGCAATTCTTCACAAGGATGCTACGAATATTTCAAAGAGGTCAAATATTATTAAGAGGAATGTATTTTTATTATTTTTATTTCAAATTTGATTTAGAATGTAGATTGAAATATGATTTTTAAATAAAACTTTGTTCTAATTCTCAAGGAATAAATCTCCAACTCCAAACATTGAGAATTCATAATCACCCTGTCACGAAGAGCCTCCTATACAAGAATATCCTAAAAATCCTCCATAATTTTATAGGAATCCTCAAGGAACACAAGAAAATATCCTAACTCAAATTAAAAAACAATAAAAGAGACATTCGACAATTAATTGGAAGATTAATTGAGCATGTCAAAACCCACCCTTATAGGAGAGGGATTGACAAATTTTTGAATTAAAGTGTATCTCATGTAGAATAAATGAGTGAGAAAATATTTTTTTGGTCAAATAAGAGGCATGAGATGAGACACTTTTATGCTAGTGGTTTGTCATATGTAGATGTGAAAAATAAAAAATTAGTGAAGCCAACTTATGTGCCCTATTTATAGACTTGACAATTGACGCACCTTTGTCTCATGCACGCAAGATGTTCCCCATTCATTGGTGCCACCATGAGTTAATTTAAAATAAATTTTGGGAGCGGTGGTGGATGGTATTTTACCAACCTACATGGAATAACCATGAGGTACCACAATACTTTTTGAGGAAACTCTATTGTGATTTTTTACTCAATAATATGCCAAATTATTTTGACATCTTATACTTTTAGGGTAGAGGTGGGGGATCCACACATGATAGACCTAATGCATAATGTAATCCATAGTTGGCACTGAAACCCTTGGCCAAACCCATGGTGGAACATGTCATCATTCCTTCCATTGCTAAGGATACTATAGAGGTGGAAATACTAGAGTCTATTAGCTCACTCATCCAGACCATTATATAGTGTGTGAAGCCTCTAGTAGAGCTTGATGTGGAGGAGACATGTAGACCTCGAGCTCCACCCCACCATTGTGTCACTTGCAGTGGTGTTTGCATGTACAATTATTAAAGTGCTCAGGATGTAGCTACATAGCCTACATTAGTTGTAGATGTGATGGCTATGATAGATGAATTGTTGAATAATACATACGACTTGGATACTTAGGTAAAATTCAGCATGTTCATTTAATTTTGTTTATTAAATTATATTTTAAATTATATTAAATGTGGCATTTTGATATGATGAAATTTTAGGATCGGAGTTTTCATGAGACATGTTCCATTCCCACAAACCCTTATTCATTCTCAACATTCAGTCGATGGGTATTCAACTAGTTTTAAAGATATTATTGCATTTGAATAGTTGAATGTTATATTTGAATGTTTGTCTCACAACATGCTTTGGATGTTAAACAGTTTCCTAGTGGACCTTTGACCTCCACACCTTGCAATTTATTTCCTCAAGCAACTTATACTCAGGTAGCCTTTATTCATTAATGCTTTTGTAAACCAATGTTAGGTAGTTTTCATAATTTTACGTATACAAATCTTAAAAAATGATGAAAAACACAAACATTGGTTGGTCTTGTGAGATCCTAATTATATTTACCATTCAATGTCCATCTCATTCTTCCATTCCTTTCATCACATATATTTTAACCATTTTATATCACATATCCTAATCTTTAACACCTTATATATTATACCACCTTCCTCCATATTTCATCTTATACACATATCATTACAAGAAACCTTTCCTTCTACTCATTATTGATGAAATATCTTATACATTATTACTACACACCTCAAGTTCCCACTTCATGTCCTATATTCAAACCTTAGGCACTACCTAATTCAATTTATGGTCTAATATTCCCTCCTAATTACTTCCCATTAACTTCTAGTATAGTTCAAATTAAAAATGTTTTATTATCCCATACTAGCTCATCCAATTAATCTCCACTATTCCATTCTATGTTCCATCATCCCCTCTTGATCGTGTCACATTATCTTCTCCTAATTCACTTTTTGTTCCTTTATTCCTTCCTAATCCCATCCCATTAACATTTAATAGTTCACCCTATTTTCCATGATCCCCTCCTAGCCCATCCCACTAATATCTTCTAGTCCATCCTATGTGTCATTATACCCTTCTACTCCCATCTTATTCTACCCATTATTATTTCACCCTAGATGTTCCTTTATCCATTCTATGTTATACCATCTTTATCCATGTTTCATCCTAGTTAACTCTTCTCTATTATTACTACACATAGGTCAAGTCACACTTCATGTACTATAGTCAAACCTAGAAACCTCCTAATTCACCCTATGTTGTATTATTCCATACTAATCACATCACATTAACCTCTAATTGTTCACCCTATATTTTTTTATCCCATCCTAGCCCATCCCATCAGTCTATACTAGTCCATCCTATGTTCCATTAACCCCTTGTATTCCCATCCCATTACCCTCTCTTATTTCACCTTATGTTCCATTATCCCCTCTTGGTTTTGTCCCACTATCTTTCCCTAATTCACCCTATGTTCCTTTATTCTCTCCTAATCCCATCCCATTAACCTCTAGCAATTCATGCTATTTTTTGCTATCCCATCCTAGCCCATCTAATTAATCTATTTTAGTCCATCCCATGTTCCATTATTGCATTCGACTCCCATCCCATTGTACCCTCTATTATTTCACCATATGTTCCATTATCCCATGTTGGTCTTGTCTCTTTATCCCTTCTATGCTATCGCACCTCCATCCAAATTTTATCATGTACACCATTAGAAGAAATCTTTCCTTTCACTCATTATTAACCAAAGTTGTCTTCTCTATTACTGTTGTACACCTCAACAACCAACGTCATGTGCTATAGTAAAACCCTATACATGTCATAATTCATCGTATGTTCCGTTATCCCTTTGAAAGCTACTAGTAACATAGTAATCCTCATTTCATTCATGTGAACTTCATTAAGGCATTATCACTATGTTGAAAACATGACCTAATTAACATTAGTTCATAACATATGCAATATGAATCTCAATGAGCACTAAACTTTGGAATTTGTAAGGGTTTGTACTATCCTAGTGGACTTAGTATTTTCACCATTCTATGATCTATAAGCACTATACTGTAGTCTCAACTGAGGCCAACCATTTACTCTTTCAATTATAGCAGTTGTAAAGGGACTACGAAAACTTCTTTATATTACTATTTGATATGATGTTTCATTTGCAGTTGTTGACATCAAACAACCTTGGTGATGTTAGTGGCATAATGGACCATGGAGTTGCTACACCAATAACCAGTTATGATCCATTAAGAGAGGTATGCAACATATTAGTCAATTTGACATTATATTTTCTCTTTTATGGTCTATTATAGAAAATTTTCATGATACTTTTATGTAGTTTAATTTATATCTTGATGGTTGCTACAAGTGGTAGTCACTCTAGATCATGGATGCGGTAATGTTGTAAATGTGCTTGATGACTATATGTATGTGGTAAGTGATTATATATATTTTTATATGTCATTCCACAATTCAATTTCTATGTATTAACATCTTTAATTTTTATTATATCAGTTGAAGGTCTAGAGTGAAGAGAGGAGGACTAGTGAGTGTGTTAAAAATACAAGAGAACCAAAATGCACTCCATCCAACTGAATTTTGAAGGCAACACAAGATCTTTTTCCTACCCCTAGAGGGAAATGACTATTTATTAGGGTTGTTTTTTGTATGCCTATGGAATTTTGGAACATATGTTTTGTACTATTGATATATACGTGACATTTTATGTCCATATGGCTCTTTTGTACTAAGTTTTATAGCTTTTTTGGATATATTGTATATACTTTTATCAATATATATTATTGTATAGCCTTACAACTTTTTTATTAAAGAAAATATTATTTTTCTACTGCCATTCTTGAATGATGCTATCATGTGTACTGTGTAAATTGTATGCTTGAATGTTGTAGGCATGGATTTAGCTTACATCTAATGCTTAATTAATTACTGTCAATTGCTCAATAAGCTCCATCTAATGTGTTTTGTGTAAATAAGCTCCATTCCTGGTGGTTTACATCCTTTACAATGCTTCAATTACTTGTGCCTCACTTATTCACATGTATGCATCACTTATTCACGTGTATACTTCACATATATTGCAAGTATTCACATGTATTATTCATGCTTCCAATGTATAATTCATGTGTTTATGTGTATTCTTCGTGATTCATGTGTATACTTCATGTATTTGTGTGTATGCTCCATGCTTCTTGAGTTATATTATTGTCTAGTGGCAAGGAATTTAACACCAAAAGGTTTCAAATTAACTATAAGAGCTCCTTCCCATAAAAAAATAGCATAGCAAAATGTATTGTTTTTAATTGGGTATGTGCATGATCATGATGGGTATGCGTAGGGTATGTGGTTGACAACATTTTTTTTACCCAAAATTGATGAAATGAAAAGGGTTTTTAAAGGAAATTCAAAGCTTTCCACCAATATAAATTATGCTTTACTTTGAATTTAATAAATTATTATTATTCATTTTCTGTTTGAATTATGACTGAAGATTTGATTAATAGGTTGATCGAAAAAAACTATAGCTTTCAAATGGTATCACATTTTTTTAATCTGAAACATGTGTCACATTTTATGCTCCACATTCTATAGGATTAAAAAAAATCAAATTCATCAAGTTTTGACCAAGTTAAGGTGGTCAGACATACGAGTTTTTATATTTTTTAAAAGTTGTAATAAAAAATTCATAATTAATTATTTACTTGGAAACAAATTACAAAAAAATATGCATCACATCGGGACATGAGTCCTCTACTTATATCTAAAATCTTATAAAAAAATATTATCATTTTATTGTGGTTAGGGTGGTTAGACAAACATCTACTTCTTATTTTTTCCCTGAAATTTAAGTACTACTACATTGAAATTTCAAGTTTTCACCAAATAGATTTAAAAATAAAATAACCCTAGTAGTTTAGAAACTACATTTAATTTTCTAGAGATTCTATTATTACATAGTTTTGAAATAATATTGATAACATATTCATATTTTTACGTCAAGTTGCCTAACTCTAATTTTTTTGAATTTTTTGCCACTTAAGGGCCTGTATTTTCTATGATGATCCTACACATACCCAATTCATGGCTGAGGTTGGTATCCAAAAAATAATGGTTCTGATTCTAAAGCTTAGCAATCATTTCATTTGCATCTATAGAACAATTGGATGTTTCAAACCTCATGGGAATACATATACCTCTATTAACTTGTATGAATGTGCATCAAAACACATGATAGTTGTTGATCCAACCAAAAAAATTTATTTGCATCTACTAATATCACAACACTTGACATCTCATTAAATGAAATTAATGCACAAGTTAGTTTTAGTGATATTTTGAAGATATTAGATGTGGATGAACAACAATATAAGCTTGATTTCAGGATGCATCACCCATGTGTAGTTATCAAATTTCTCCCATATTCTTCATTCAAATAAGTTAAAAAGCTTCCTTCCATTTTCTATGCATGAAATAACATACAAATCATTGAGAAAAATGGTCTTATAACTATTGCCACATCATGTTTAATAACTCTAGAGCACGAAAAACTATACATCATGGATATTGAATATTTGGATCCAATGTTTCACTAGTAGGCTGGGTTTTGCATCTCAGCAAGGGTGCACTATTTGGTGACAACTGTAGTTCAGACTCTTAAGGGATTTAACCAATTGAACATAGCTCAGAGTGATTCGGCATGTTTGGGCGCAAAAGAGAATTGTGTCTAGCATAAGCGTACCCACTTGGATGTGTCAGTACAGTTCATATCCTCACATGAGTTGTAGAACGAAAGTTGCACCACTTTGGAACTTTGCACTACTTGCATTTGACAACCTTTTTCCCAAATAAAAATTCACTGCCATAAGAAAAGGCCTCTAAGATAGCAAAAAATGAGAGATATTATTGTAGAGGGTCCAACACAATCCCATAGGCTTGGACAAGAAGTTTCTAAGCATCACAATATAGAAGTAACAACATGTTGAAGTTTGCAACCATTTTACACTTTGGACTCTACAGGGATTCTGCCAATTGAATGTAGCTCAGAGCGATTCAGTGTTTTTGGGTGTGAAAGAGGGCCATACCTAGCATGAACATACCCACCTGGACACATTGGAATAGTTTATTTGGTCACACGAGTTGTAGAATGAAAGTTCCAACACTATGCAACTTTCAACTACTTACATTTGACAATTTTTTCAACAAGTGTAAATTCACCACCATGAGAAAAGGCTTTTGAGATAGTGAAAACCAAGATATTTTATTGTAGAGGGTCCCAACGCGATCCCATAAGCTTAGATAAAAATTTTGTAAGCATCGCGATATCCGAGTAACAACATGTTGAAGTTTGTAGTCATTTTTCACTTTGGAATTTTAAGGGAATTTAGCATGTTCAGGTGAAAAAGAGGACCATGTCTAGTGTAAACATACTCACTCGGATGTGTTGAAATAGTTTATTTGGTCACACGAGTTTCAAAATAGAAGTTGCATCACTTTGCAACTTTGCACTACTTGCATTTGACAACTTTCTCCCGAAGTAAAAAGTCACCAACATGAGAAAACACCTTTGAGATAGTGAAAATTGAGAGAGGTTATTGTAGAGGGGCCTAGCATAAACCCATAAGCTCAAACAAGAAGTTTCTAAGTGTCACAGTATCCAAGTAGCAAAGTTTTTATTCATTTTTCACTTTAAATTCTTTAGGCATTCAACCAGTTGAATGTAGTTCAAAGTGATTCAACATGTTTGAGTGTGAAAAAGAATCATGCCTAGTGAAAACATACCCACCCAGATGTGTTGAAATAGTTTTTTTGGTCATAGGAGTTATAGAATGAAAGGTGCACCACTTTGTAACTTTCAACTACTTGCATAATTTGACAAATTTTTCCCCAAGTGAAAATTTTCCACCATGGAAAAAGGCCTCCAAGATAGAAAAAATTGAGAGAGGTTATTGTAGAAGGGCCCAACTTGATTCCATAGGCTTAGATGAAAAGTTTCTAAGCATTACGATATCTGAGTAACATGTTGAAGTTTGCAACCATTTTGCACTTTGGTCTTTTAAAGGATTCTGTCAGTTGAATGTAGCTCAGAGTTATTCAATGTGTTTAGGTGTAAGAGAGGACCATACGTAGCATAAATGTACCCACCCAAATGCATCAGAACAATTTATTTGGTCACACAAGTTGTACAACAAAAGTTGCACCACTTTGTAACTTTCAACTACTTGCATTTGATAACTTTTTCCCCAAGTGAAATTTCACCAACATAGAAAAATGCCTCTATGATAGAAAAAACCAAGAGATAGTATTCTAGACAGGTCTAATGCAATCTCATAGGCTCAGACGAGAAGTTTCTAAGCATCACAGTATCCAAGTAACAACATCCTAAAGTTTGCAGCCATTTTGCACTTTGGACTCTTAAGGGATTTTGCCGGTTGAATGTAGCTTAGAGAAATTTAGCATGTTTGGGTGCAAAATAGGATCATGCCTAGTGTAAATGTATCCATTCGAATGTATTAGAATAGCTTGTTTGGTCACATGAGTTGCAGAATAAAAGTTGCACCACTTTGCAACTTTTAACTACTTACATTTGACAATTTTTTCTCTGAGCAAAAATTCACCACCATGGGAAAAGGGCTCCAAGATAGCAAAAATTGAGAGAGGTTATTATAGAGAGGCCCAACATGATCCCGTAGGCCTAGATAAAAAATTTCTAAGCATCATGGTATTTGAGTAAAAGCATGTTAAAATTTGTAACCATTTTGCATTTTGGACTCGTAAGGGATTTTTCGGTTGAATGTAGCTCTGAGTGATTCAATGTGTTTGGGTGTGAAAGAAGACTATTCCTAGTGTAAACGTACCCATCCAGATGTGTTGGAATAGTTTGTTTGGTCACATGAGTTGCAGAACAAAAGTTGCACCACTTTGCATCATTCAACTACTTGCATTTGACAACTTTTTCCCCAAGTGAAATTTGCCACCATGGGAAAAGGCCTCTGAGATAGTGAAAACAAAAAGATGTTATTATAGAGGGTCCCAACATGATCCTATACACTTAAACAAGAAGTTTCTAAGTATCACAATATCCAAGTAACAACATGTTAAAATTTGTAGCCATTTTGCACTTTGGACTCTTAAGGGATTATGTTGGTTGAATGTAGTTCAGAGTGATTCAATGTGTGGGTGAGAAAGAGGAATGTGCCTAGTGTAAAAATATCCACCTAGACATGTTAGAACTTTTTTTTGGACACACAAGTTGTAGAACGAAATTTGCAACACTTTGCAACTTTTAACTACTTGCATTTCATAACTTTTTCCCAAAGTGAAAATTTTTCACCACGGGAAAAGGCCACCAAGATAGTAAAAATTAAGATATTTTATTGTAGAGGAACCCAACATGATACCATAAGCTCATATGATAATTTTCTAAGCATCACAATATCCAAATAACAAAATGCTAAAGTTTGCAGCCATTTTGCAATTTGGAATCTTAAGGTGTTTTGTCAATTGAATGTAGCTCGAAGCGATTCAACATGTTTGGGTGTGAAAGAGGACCATGTCTAGTGTAAACGTACCCACTCAAACACATCAGAATAGTTCGTTTGGTCACACGAGTTGCAGAATGAAGGTTGCACCACTTTGCAACTTTCAACTACTTGCATTTGATAACATTTTCCCTAAGTGAAAATTCACCACCATGGGAAAAGGCCTTTGAGATAGTGGAAAATGAGAGAGGTTATTGTAGAGGGACCCAACAGGATCTGATAGGCTCAAATGAGAAGTTTCTAAGTGTCACAATGTCTGAATAACAACATGTTGAAGATTGTAGCTATTTTGCACTTTAGACTCATAAGGGATTTAGTCAGTTGAATATAGCTTAGAGAAATTCAACATGTTTGGGTGTGAAAGAGGATCATTCCTAGCATAAACATACCCATCCAATTGCATTGAAATAGTCTATTTGGTCATGCAAGTTGGAGAATGAAAGTACACCACTTTGTAACTTTACACTACTTACATTTGACACTTTTTCCATCAAATGAAAACTAGACACCATAAAAAAATAACTCTGAGATAACAAAAACCAAGAGAGGTTATTGTACAGGGGCCCAATGTGATCCCATAGATTTAGACAAATATTCTGTAAGCATCACATTTTTTGAGTAATAACCCATCAAAGACTATTTCCCTTTTGCACTTTGGACCCTTAAAGGATCGAGTCGATTGAAGATAGCTCAAAGCAATTAGTTGTGTTTGGGTGTGAAAAAGGAACATTTCTAGAATAAACACACCCATCCATACATGTTGTAAATGTCCGTTTGGTCACATGAGTTGTAGAATGAAAGTTACACCACTTTGCAACTTTACATTACTTGCAATTGACACTTTTTCTTTCAAGTCAAATTTGGACACCATAGAAAAATGACTCCAAGATAAAAAAAAACTAAGAGAGGTTATTTTAGTGGTACCTTACATGATCTTGATGCCTTAGATAGAATTCCCATAACTGATATGTTATTTGGGTAACAATCCATCAAAAATTGTTTCCGTTTTGTAATTTTGACTATTAAGTGATTATGTTGCATGAATTACAAATGTTTGAGGGCAGCAATACATCTCAAAATTTTAGTAAATCTCATTACAAGTGTTTATTTGAATAGACTATATGCTATATTGATATTGATATAATCATTAGTTTGATTCATTTTAATAAATGAAGTTTTTATAATAAGTTAGTCAATTGGTGCTAGTTATAATAGGGAGAGAATAAAAGAAAAAAAAAAGAATGATTATTAACCATCAATGGTTATTACACTGTTAAAGAGTTATAATGGGGTATGAGAATATGAATAGAGTTCCTTTCTCACTCTGAAAGAGTTATAATGGGGTATGGGAATATGAATATCATAAAGGGACACCCTAAAAGTTTATGATAACCTCAATACTATAGTTGTCAAGAAAATCATGCTTTCAAATTCTCCTAGCCACAAAATGGTCTCAATGATATTACATATAATTGACAAGGACATAAGGTACAACCTATTATTAGGAAGACCCTTTACTCAAAAAATGAATATTACTCATTCCATGCCTTTTCAAGAGATTTAATTCCTTTATTTAGGAGAAAATTATGTCTACAAGGGATATTTGGAACCCTTAAACACTATCAAAGTGGATGCCACCAAAAAGAAGCTTGGTACACCAATAAATTATGAGCTAGGTGTCAATAAAATAACTATGCTTGAACTTACATCTCAAATTTCTTTAGTAAGAAAAATGTACCAACATCTATGTTAGAAAGTAAAGTGGGGAATCACAAACCAGAGTTTCGTGCCTTGAGTGTTCTCTAGGTGTTGTATCTATACACCATAATCACTAGTAGGAGAGGGATTAGAGATTATCTATGTTAAAAAATTAAAAAAGATAAAATAATAACTCTAAACAAAAATTAGATCACATTCATAATATATTATGTGGTCATTATTCAAATTTTATATATTGATATAACTAACATTACATTCCCACCATTCTATTGGATGTCTTGTACATTACAAATCTTATATTCCTTCTACCTACTCACTTATTTATATTCCTTCATATATTCCCCAAGTTCTATCTTAATTTGTTACATTATATTCTACTATATACAAATATTTTTCTAGTGGGATGAGTCCCTTATAAAATGTATCTCTTCCTAGGGATGACTTGTCGACTAGGAGCTCTGTAACCTATCTATCATGGTTTACTGTATGTTTTCCTACTTTATCTTTGTACTCTACTCTTTTCCCCACTAACATCATCCATCCTTTCAAAACTATGTCTTGTCCTCAAGATATATTTGTTATCTTAATCGACTAAAAGGATATATTTATGGATTTATTTGAGATGGAAAAAGGTATTATCCCACTAAACTTTGGCTTGTTCGAGTAGATGACAAGGTAGGGGCAGTGTATGCCTCATAGAAATGGGATTTCATGGTGATGTACATCACTATGATACCCCATTTCTATGATGCATACGCTTACCTTACATTGTCAACCCTACTAAATTGGAAAGCTAGTGAGCTCACTAGCTTGCCAATTTGGTAGGATTGGCAAGGTAGGGGCAATGTATGCCTCATAGAAATGGGGACTGATGGTGCTCACTAACTTACCAATTTGGTAGGGTTGACAAGGTAGGGTCAGCGTATGCCTCACAGAAATGGGGACTCATGGTGATGTACATCATTGTGAGTCCCTGTTTCTATGAGGCATACGCTGCGCCTACCTCATCAACCCTACCGAATTGGCAAGCTAGTGAGCTCATGAGCTTGCCAATCGATAGGGTCAAATCCAAGAACCTGCAACCCAATCCTTCACCAATTATAGAATTTATAAATACATTTTAATTTCTTAAAAAAATCTAATTTTTAGTCCTAATAATGAAGGAAAATCTATAAATTGATGTTCTAAGATCCCCTTTGACAAAATGGTAACAATCGATCTAGATTATGTTGAATCAAGAGTGAAGGAAATGAAAATTCTATATGTTATGACTGAAAATCTATGATTGTTATAACAAATTGAGGGAAATGAATTTTGTTGTGATACCTCACAATTATCACTACTAAAAATAAATTTTTTTTATCACACCTAAAGACCCTATTGTTATATAAGTTTGTAAATAAACTCTTTGAAACCTTAGATTGTGAAAAACATAAATTAAAGAAATAAGACTAAAACCCTATGTGTTTTAACAAACCAATAGTATTCATGATTTTGAATGATTAAAAAATGAAAAGAACCATGCAAATTATTTTCACACATTAAAGGGAAAGCCTACTAAAAATGAACAACCAGGTAGAAAAACTTGTTGATATTTATTGTTTGTGACTAAAATTGGACATGAAAGGGTTAGAGCACTCACCGTAGGTCCATGAGGACAAATTTTGATATCTTCAATCTTTTCAAACCTATTGTAAGTGCATGATATGTTTTTGGACTATTATTTTCATGATAATTAGGCTTTTATTTTGGAAAATCTTATGACACTCACTACAGGGAAAAAGGGGGGCCTAGAAAAAATTGTTGTTAGAATCTCCATCAGAATCTAGCTACCTAAAAATATCTTCTTTTTTAGTATTTGAAACTAGAGGGAATTTGGAAATAATTTTTTGACTAAAAGTAACAATACAAATACCATTGAAAGACCTTGAAAAAACTATCTAATTGTCACAAAATACAAAGTTGTTTATTTGCAACAAACTTAGATGCTTTGTTGGGTATTTATAAATTTTTAAATCCTTATGAAACCATTGAAAACCTTAGGTACCTAAGTATGGGGATATTGGCTCAAAGACCTAGTTTCAAAACTAAAAACCTACTACAGTATGGATTAATGACAACAAAACCCTAGAATAGAACAAACTTTATGAACATCATAAAAAAATTCTAAAAATCTCAACATGAAAATCTTAGGATATAATATGCCAAGGTCAAATATTTTGAATTAAATCAAATCTAAACTTAGTGGTGCCTTGCAATAATGAAGCGGTAATTTTTTAATATGAAACTCTATACCGGCCCATCAATTCCTTGAAAAAGATAAAATATGTTATAAGACTACTTGAGCACACCTTGGAATTTTCACTTGATTCATTCAAAACTCTTAGCCCAAGAGCCTTCATGGTGGGTGTAAATTTTAGTTGCCTCATCATTTCAACAAATAGTTGGCATCTTCCACCCTCGCTTAGCTTCACAAAAAATAAAATCCATATTCTTTGTGCATATCTTTGACATGAACATTTTGGAATCTTATTAGGCATCCATTTAAAAAAATTGGAATCAATATCAATAAAAAATGTAGGTTTTATATATAGAACTCTAGGAGTTATTTGATGTAAATTTCTATCAACACTAGGAATGTCAACAACATCAGGGATAGATCACGTACCTTCAATCAGAGTGCCTTCAAATAGAGATGTGTTGGATGACATACCTTGAGATTAGCATGTAAATGATATTGTACCTCCAACTTGAGATGTGTTTTCTGATGTACTTTCAAAATGCAATGTTGTTGATGGTGCCTCTTCAATTGAAGATGTGATTTTGATGTACTTGGAAAACCACATGTTGTTGTTGGTGTGTCTTCAACTGGAGATGTGCATTGAACTTCACCTAAGGTTGATGATGTACCCCCAACTCTAGGATTCATTTTTGTCCTTCCACAAACTTTGCTCATTCATGCCATTTTTTTTTCTAGTCGTACATCTCTCTTAGATTGCATGGGAATTTCTAGTTGTATGGGCTGCAATTCCTTTGCTTCATGAGCTACAATTTTTTATTCTCTTCTCCTTGCATTTTTAACTATGTGTTCTTCCATTGTTAGAGCCTTTGTTCATTTCCTCAGCATGGCGTTGAATGATACATGTTCAAAAACACACATAGAACAAAGGAATACATTTTTTGAAACATATTGATATCGTTGATTACATTGCATTTTATGAAACACAATAACACATTTTATGAAAGAAGGAATCAAGCCATTTGGAATTATCAAACATGTCTATGATACAACATTTTTCATACATACATCTACCTCTAAACTACAAGAAAAGTAAGTAATGCATTTTTTCAAGCATATCCGTACCGCTGATTACATTGGATTTTATGAAGCACACCAAGTATTTTATGAAACATATTGATATTGTTGATTACATTGCATTGCATATCTTTAAAACTCAAAGCATTGCTTTACATTGCATAACTAATGTACTTATCAAACATTGCATATCTTATAAAACATTGTTGTCCCCAACCCAGGGTTTATAGTGAGCTTCAAAAAACCCATAAATTTTGATGTGCCTCATGAAAATATATGAAACTTGGTACTAATTTTTTGTATGCATATATCTATGTGCTGACAAAAGGAGTGTTTCTAAATGATCATTTTATGTGAGTTATTGAGGAAATTTTGTTTCTTTTTGTAACTATACTATGTAAAACCTAGTACTTTGAGGGATTTGTAAAAAAAATTCTTCATGTAAGTGTTGTTCAATGTTAAGACTTGGGTTTGAGGGGAGTATTAGAAGTGTGGAAAAGTGCTTAGGAGAAAATAAGTGTCAAACCCATGGTATACGTTTCTGCCACCTTTGGAAACTAGAGAATTTCTTGTGTTTATTGTTGTCAAAACCACATTGTGATTTTCAACCAAACCATGAAGAACATGAATTCAAAGAAGGGTTTGTGATGCTATATCTTGGAATTATTCACTATTTCCTTAGCAATGAGGTAACTTAGAAAGACAATAAGAATTTTCAATCACACAAAATTTTCCCTTTTTCTATTTCTTAGAAAGGTAAATGGTATGAATGAATGGAAACTTTCATTAAAAACTATCTAAATTCACTTGAATTTGTTGGATATTACTGATATGTGGTCATTGATGTCAACAGTATTGGCATTAATGTCCTTAAGGTTGTATATGTCAAGGATATTGAGAAAATTGTAATTAAATAAGTTGCAGGTTGTCAGTGGTGTAGTGAAGTTCAATATAGCCATCATGTTGTTGGCTAGCTCAGTATATTGATGATAAGAGGTTGTGGATTAAAGGGTTTGTTGTCAAGTATATCTAGTTTATCCATGTAAATTTTTAGAGATCTGAATGAAGATTTGATTGAATTATGAGTATCTATGTTCTGACAATTTTTTTGTTGCTTTAGTTGGTGTTCCTGAAAGAAGATAATGTGATTCTAGTAATTTAAATTGTTACAAATTATTTTGTAGTGATTCATCATGCTTTTGGATGTTTCTATATTGTGCTCTATCTGTGTTGTACACCTACATTGATCATTGTGCTTGCGATTGGTGATTTTCTTCTTTGAGTTTATGCTTTTCATGATCATGGCCAACATGTTGATTGTAGCATGTTGTGGATCTTCGAGGCATAATTTTTGGAGGTGTTTCATGCTCGAGGATGTTATTTTTGTTCCTTGATATGTTTTGGATGACATTGGTTGGTGTGCATTGATAATTGTTTATTGATTGAGGCCAACAATTTGTACTCATTTTATATTTTGTTGAAGCTGACATGTAGATAACGTTATCCTTAGTTGCGGATATATATGAGTGATTGTTTATAACAATTGAAGGTATGTGATGTAGTGGTGTATGAAGTGTGTCATTGTTATGTGTGAAAAATGTTCTAATATTTTGAAGGAAGAAGTAAAGTGTGAAGAAGAGTGAGCAGACTATGCTTAACCATAATTGTAATAAGGCATTAGCAGATGCTATTTTCTTAATTCAAAATATTCTAGATGTAATCTGAATGTTTTTGTAAGACAGTGTATCTTCCTTTGGGTAGTAATCCTTTTTGTATTTGAGCAGTGAGCCCTAGGCAGTGTGCCTAAATGCATGTGCATTCCCCATTTATAATTCCTTTATACTTTTAATAGAGTATAATCTTGTGGACTAACCTCCACTGTGGTTTTTCCCCTAATAAGGTTTCCATGTAAAAAATGTTGGTGTTATGTGTGTTTTTGATGTGCTGATGGTTTATGCTTTCATGTTTATTTATTAGATCTGAGAATAAGTTTAATAAGTTTAATTTATGTGACAACTGATTCACTCCCCTCTTAGTTGTTTTCCCTTATGTTGCCAAAAATTGGTATCAGAGCAGGTTCCTTAGAAGAATTTTAATAGTTTTAGGTGATCCAAGATGGTGATGTATAAGAAGCATAGTCTGAGATTTGATGGAACTAATTATTCTCTATGGAAGACATGAATGGAGTGTCATTTGAGATGCATTGGTGAAACTTACTAGAAAATTACAAAGAATAGGTATATCATTCCACAGAATGGTCCTTCTATTACAGATGAGATTAAGGAAGCCAAGTACAATATCAGGGCTAAGGAAGCATTGTTGAGTGCTCTAACTGATTCTAAAATAAAAAATATAATGGAGCTAAAGACTACTTATGAGATCTGGAAAAAGTTCGAAACTTTGTATGAAGGTGATGCCAATGTGAAGATTTCTAAGTTGCAAATATTGAAAGGGAAATATGAAATGTTGAGAATGGGTGAAGATGATAACATCACTTCTTTTATGTAGAGAGTGAATGAACTTGTGTGTAGCATTAGATGTGCTGGTGGAACATTGGAAGAATCAGAGATTGTTGCTAAAGTGCTCAGATCCTTTCCTACTGCATACAAATCCAAAGCTACTACTATTAAGGAGATTTATGCTATGACAAATGTAACTAGAGACATGTTGATCGGTAAGCTTATTGCTTTTGAGTTAAGTGAGTTTGGTGATTCTCTTCCTAAGAAAAAAATTGCATTCAAAGCTACTATCTCTAGAAAAGATAAGCAAAGATATGATCTAGTTGAAAGTTCTTCTAGAAAGGTGTCCAAGTATGAGGAGGAAATGACAAAGATTGAATAAGAAGAGAGAAAACTAGATGAGCTTGAAGCACTTATTGTCAAGAGGGAAGCCAGAGGAGAAGGTAAGTATAAAGGGAAATTTCTTATTAATTGTTTGTCTTACAATAAGATAGGTCGTTTTTCCTTGAGGTGTCCAGAAAGAATACCTAAGCTAAGATCTAACAAGCCTAGATTCCAAAGAAAGTGTTATTTTTCTATTGATGAAGGTATGGCAGATGATGAATCTGATAAATGGAATGTAAGTGAGGACTAATGGGTATTTATTGATATCAAGGAAAATGATCTTGTACCTACTGAATCTGCCAAGTGCACAAATGTGGAGAAAGCCCTAGCTTCTTGAGTTGAAGAAAAAGATGAATGGGTGATTGATAGTGGATGCTCTCATCACATGATAGGTGATAAAAGTAAATTTGTGAGCTTGGAAAGGTATGATGGTGGTGTTGTAAGAGTTGGTGATGAAAAAGTTGGTGTAATCCATGGTAGAGGATCTGTTTCTCTTGATGGTAAGCATAATATTGATAATGTTCTGGATGTGGAAGGTTTGTAGCATAATATATTAAGTGTTGGACAGATGGTTGACAAGGGATACAATCTTTAATTCAAGAATGGAAAGTGTAGAATATTGGGGAGTTCTAGAAATGTGATTGCATATGGTACAAAAATAAAAAGGTAATATATTTCACCTGAATGTTGCTAGTAAAAGTTATTTGATTGCTCAAGTTGATGAAAGCTAGTTGTGGCATAGGAGAATGTGTCATGTAAACTTTGATAATATTATCAAGATAAGTTCTAATCAGGTTGTGAGAGATCTTCCTAAGTTGATAAAACCTACTAATACTATATGCAAGGAATGTCAATTAAGGAAAAAAACTAGAGTTTCATTTTGGGGCAAACAACATTGTTCAAATGAAGTGTTGGAGCTTGTGCATACTGACTTGTGTGGTCCTTCTAGAGTTATAATTTTACAAGGATACAAGTATTTCATGTTACTTATTGATGATTATTCTAGAATGACGTCGGTTACTTTCTTAAGGGAAAAATATGAAGCTCTAGAGAAATTCAAGATTTTTAAGGCTATGGTTGGGACAGAGACAGGTCTAAAGATTAAATGTTTGAGATCAAATAGAGGTGGTGAATTCACTTCCGATGAGTTTAATTCTTTTTGTGAAGACCATGGAATAAAGAGACAATTATCTGCCCCATGGACCCCTCAACAAAATGGAGTTGTGGAAAGGAAGAACATGACAATTCAAGAAGCTTCTAGGACTATTATGCTAGAAGGAAATGTTCTACATATCTACTGGAGAGAAGCTATGAGTACTATCATTTACACTCTCAATAGAATACAAATCAAAGGTGATACCACTAAGACCCCTTATGAGCTATGGTATGGTCATAATCCTACTATTAGATACTTCAAAATCTTTGGGAGTAAATGCTATATCAAAAGAGATGAGATATAGGAAAGTTTGATGTTAGAAGTGATGAAGGAATCTTTCTTGGTTATTCTACTAAAAGTAAAGCTTATCGGTGATACAATAAGAGATCGAGGAAAGTAATTGAGAGTGCTAATGTCAAGGTTGATGAAGACCCAGCTAGACCATCCAAAACCTATGGATATGATTTAGATGATTAGAATGATAGTTTAGATAAAGGAAAGAAAGTTTGGATTTTAAATAAATTTTATATCATTCTGGTGAATCGGTAAAATCAAGAGGAAGGAACTAGTGAAAGTGCATCACAAGAGCCTCAAGTTCAAGAACACCCTAAAACTCCAAGGTATGTAGGACTAAATCATTTAGAAGATTGGATTATTGGTGATAAGAACAAAGGATTTCAAACTAGAAGAAGAATTGCAAAAGAATACTATTTGATCTCGAAGACTAAGCCTAATAGTGTCAATGAAGCATGCAAAGATGAATATTGGGTGGAAGCAATGAAAGAAGAACTACTACAAATTAAGAAGAATGATACATGGATTCTTATTCCTAGATCTAAGGAAAAAAATGTAATTGGAACTAAATGGATCTTTCAAAACAAATTGAATGAGGAAGGTGAAGTTGTTAGAAACAAAGCAAGACTAGTGTGCAAAGGATATTCTCAGATGGAAGGAATTGACTTTGAATTAAATTTTTCTCTTGTTGCTAAGATTGAATTTGTGAGACTATTTCTTGCTTATGCTACTTACAAAAGCTTCAAGGTTTATGAAATGGATGTCAAGTCAACATTTCTAAATGGTGAACTAGAAGAAGAAATGTATATTGAGAAAATTGATGGATTTCAATTGACTGGTCCGGGAGATATGGTTTGTTGGTTGAAGAAAGCATTATATGGACTTTAGCAAGCCCCAAGAGCATTGTATGCTAGATTGGACAAGTATTTTTTGAAGCTTAGATTTAATAAGGGTACTGCTGATAGTAATTTGTATTTCAAGATTGATCATGATAAATATTTTATTGTTGAAGTCTTTGTTGATGATATCATTTCTGGAGGAGATGATAGTTTGTGCATGAAGTTTGTTGATGAGATGTAGAGTGAGTTTGAGATGTCTATGATTGGAGAAATGAAATTCTTTTTGGGATTGCAAATTACTCAGCTAGATAAAGTGATCTTTATATCTATAAGAGAGGGGGATCACCACGTGTAAGACCCCAGGTTAGGGAGGGTCAAGCTATGAGAGGCTACCCTAACTTACCTCAACTAAGTGTAATGTTTGGAAATGTGAGGCGAGAGTAACGAGGACCTCGAGGCCTCTTAGTTACTCTATAGACCTAAAACATAGGAAAGGGCTAGGTGAGCTAATTTTTAGGTCTAACACTATGCCTTAGGAAGCTCTCTATCTGAGGATGAAAGTGCAGTCTTTGGATGTCAGTGCGATGTGCTAGTGTCTCAAAAGTGTGTTGGTTTTCATACGGCTAGACAATAGTGAAGACAAGGTCAAACCAATAAAACTAGCTAATGGCCCAATTGATTAACTAAAGGGCCAAAATGATGTGATTAAGTAAATGAAATACTTTTTAATAGTATAAAGGAAATATGCAAGAGTGAAGAGATCAAGGAGAATCTCACCAAGGAATTCCTTCACCAGCTAATTCCTTGAGAAGTACGTACTCCTACACACAACAAGAGAGGAAAATTTTGGGTGGCTATATAGGGTCCTACCTTAGTCAGGCCCTTGTTTAGGTGTGTCTATCTCCATGGACAACTAAGAAAATGAGATAAAGGAAATAATGTAGTAAAGAGAAAAAAAGCACTACAAAACAATGTAATGCTACTCAACCAAGTGATAGAGGAGAGGAGAGAGAAGCTTACCACCTCCACCTAGGGAACTTAAGGCTGCTTGGGGGAGATTATGAGAGTACTCAAGCCTCTACTATAATGGAGTGGTCCCAAACTTTCTCTACCGAAGTGATGGAGTGTTGCTTTGGTTGTAATGGAATGCTTGAATGCTTGAAAGTGAATGTGAGAGTGTGAGAATGGAAGCTTGAAGTTGTGAAGATTTGGAATGAAAGTTGGAATAATGAATTTGAAGAAGGTATGGAGAAAATTAGCCATATTTGGGTCAGTTGGCCAAAGAGGGAATTACAACTTCACCTCCAATGAGAAGAGTAATGCCTCTGCAGGTTCAATTGCAACAATCTGCCAGGGATGTAAGTGTGCCACATAGATGTTTGCACGTCATGTGGGCTTCCCTGATAGAAAAACCTCCACAAACACTCAAAATGGGTGCCAAATAGGATGCAAGCAATGGGCTTAGGTGGAATTAAGCCTTTGAACTTGGTTTTCTAAGGTGGATAAAGGAAAAAAAGGGGATTTGCACATAGGGTGCAAATTCACCCTTATACATTTTGGCCTCACTTTAGCGAGCACGAATATTGATGAGTGTTCAGTAAACTTGATCAAGAAAGAGTAGGGTTAGAAATGTATACCTAAACTGTCAAGGAATCAGACTATGATCTGGAAAACCTAAAGGTGCAGGGAAAGAAAAGGACTCCATAGTTGTTTAGAACTATAAAGTTGGGAAAAACAAAGTGTCTTATAGGCCCTTGGACCTACAATGAGGCAACCCCTAAGATCTCTTGCATGAAGGAAGCCCTATTAAGTAACCACCTTATAGGCTCACAGACCTATAAGGAAGGTATCCTCCAAAAACTCTAGCATGGAGAAGACCCAAAGGAAGCACCCTATAGGCTCTCAGTCCCATAGGGAAAGTATTCTCCATGAACTCAAGCATGAAGAACACCCAAGGAAGCACCCTATATAATTTTAGTCCCATAGGGATCGTATTATCCACAAACTCAAGCTTGAAGAAAACCAAAGGAAGCAGACTTAGCAAATTCAAGAAGCAGCCATATAGGCAAGTAAGCGGGTAGTCACACAGACCATCGATGATTCATAAGTCTTTCAAAGGGGTCCTTTGAGAACCCTTCAAAAGGAGATGGGTCCACTTGAGGGAGACATTGCTTTAAAGGTGAGGTCCAGTCAGGCTACCCCCAAGCTAGACATGAAGATATAAAAATAGGTCTAGTTAGTTTTCCCCCAAGCTAGATGTAAAAAGGGGAATGGAATAAGTCTAGTTGGGCTGCCCCTAGGCTAGACACAAAGGAATCCATTCAAGGTAAATAATTTTAGAGAAGGGTCCCTTGGGAACTCGTCGTGAAAAATGGGTCCACTCAAGGGACACAGTTCGAAAGTGGTTGTTCTTCTTTTCTCTAAGCAATCCATCATCAAAAAATCATTTCAAAAGATGTTCATTTCATGAAGGAATTCAAAAGGAAGGATATGCCCCCATGTGGGGGGAAGTTCAAAGTCATCCCCACTTCAGAGGAAGGTCTCCAAGTCCTTTCTTTATGAACCCATGATGAAGGAAATACATTATGTTACAATTCCAAGTTGAGAATGAAATTCCAAAGAAAAGTTTGTGTAGATTTTTGAGAAAAGATTCGTTGACAATGAATATGTTTTTTGAAAATTGAAATGTTAAAGAGAAGGAAATTTCACACATGAAAGGGACAACACAAGCAAAGAGGAGAGAGATAAAGGGATAAGAAAAGAAAGAGGAGAAATATAGACAAGGGCACAAGGGGATCTAGTTTAGCAGGGTTAGATCTATCCAGGATCATATAAGTAATAGGTAACTACAATGCAAGGTGAAATATCATCAATCCCTAACCAGGTTAGGAAGAGTGCATCAGAAGAAAAAGTAAAAATAAAAAAATGGGTCAACATGGAAGGGAAGCCAAAATGCCCCCAATGCTTTGCCTCATCCCCAATTTATCAAAAATCGTGCACAAACATGGAAGAATGATGATACAAATAGAAGAAGGTTTATGACACAAAAACCATGCCTATATTTAAGCACTAATGGGGGTGACAAGGGTCATCCAGGCACACATAGCATGAACAGAGGGGAACACATTATAAAACACATGCACACACACAAGATCAAGAAAAGGGGCCTCCTAACATTGATCAGCTAAGAGGTCATCCACTTCCCAATCTAAATCTTCATAAGGGGAAGGAGGATGAGCCTACAGTTGTGGGATGTTAAGAGGAGGAGCATTTGGCCCTCCTGAAAGAAGGGCCAAGGAATAAGGTCCCTCCCTCTCCATTGAGCTCTTGTGGAGTCAAAGTTAGCAATTTTGCAAATATCCCTGACAAGGCCAAAACTTCATCCATAGAGTTAAACATGTACCCCATAGGAGCATCATGTATAACTTTAGTGGATGGGGTAGGCTAAGCCTAAGATTCACTGCTAGGATCACTAAGGACTTGGAAGTGATGACGAACTCAGGGGAAGTTGAGACTGGTTCCATCACTAGGATAGAACAAATCATCACAAGACCACCTTTTGAAGAAAGTGGGCTCCTCTTACCTCCTTCATTGCTAGAAGGACCACCCTCCACCTCTTTCTTCACCACAGGAGACTAGGTCCCCATAGACAAGGCTAGAGGTGTGGAGGAAGAGGAGGAGAGAGCTACAATGGATACAAGTGAGGTATTAACCATGTCCACAGGCTTTAGGAAAGGCTAGAAATCCAAAATGGAGATCAATAAAGGTGGCTCCAGTGAAGGAGCGATGAACACCTGTACCGATTTAGGTTTAGGCCCATTCATACTCACAACAGAAGCTGAGAGTAATACAATACTAGACTAGAGAGAAATAGGAGGAAGGGAGGAAGAAGATGATGCACAAGGCCCTAAAGTAGGGGTGGTCATTTCATCCTCCTTCCTTTGTGAGGTGGCTTGTTTAGCCAAGAGAGCCTTTCATTGGTGCTTACATTCACACGCAATGTGGTTTCTATGCCTCTTCGAGCTAGAGGCCAAAATTTGCAAAGGGACAGAAGATTCCAGCTCAACCATGGGAACATCCACCTTAGCTATTTCCGGTAGAGGGATAGGTTCCTGCATGGGAATAGGAGGAATAAGCTAAGGGGTAATAGGAGCAGTTAGATCGAGAGCCTCAGCAACAAGCCTCTTTCTGCTCACTACCTTAGGCACAGGAGTAGTAGGAGGCCAAAAAGTTAATTCTCTATGAGAACCTTTTTTCCTGTTGTATAAATAATACGACAGACTAGGGTATTCATTAGGGATGTTTGCGATCTTGAGCTTGGGTCTATGCCAAGGAGGAATCATCAGAATTATTGGGTGGCTACTAGGCTAGCTCATCCAATAATCTTCCCAAGATTGGGGAGAGGATGGGGTAGAATAGGAGGAGGTAGCCTTCTCTTTACCTTTACGAGAAGGAGAGGGAGTCAGCATGGACTTCTCCTTCCCTTTCGAGGAAGGAAGAGTAATTTATGCGGGCCTCTTCTTCTCTTCTTGGGAAAACGAGGTAACCAATTGTTCTGTCATGGGAAGGGTCAGCTTTAGCTCTCCTTTGTCCCTAGTTTTATACTTCACATAGGTTTTGTAAATTAGGTCCATTCTTGGAGGAAGCGAACTGACTGGGGAGGGCCAAAAGTGATCTAGTGAGTATCCACTAAGGGTTTGTATCCAATGTCATACACTACGTGCACAACACCCTCATGGGGGAACTTTAAACACTTTTGAATAACGAAGGTGATTCCATTCATGGAGGAAAGCTTGGGTATGCCTAGCTTCAACCTGAATAGATCCGACTCTGGGATATCATTAAAGATTGTGTCAACAGCCCTAGGTCCAACTAGGATAGACAAAGTGATCAAACCATAAGGCTTAAGGTACATACCATCGTGTGTACAAATGCTAGATTTTGTTTCTTCATATTTTTCCTTTTGTAATGAATTCAATACTAATGTCTCCTTGGTAATAAAATTCACATGGCTCATGGGGTCTATCAAGACTCCTGTCACAATGTTACCATTGACACAAGCGGGAATGTAGAGAGGAAAAGGTTTGGTGTTTAAGGGTAAATCCTGTGATGTAAATGTAATATCCAATGAACTAGGTGCGGGTGGAGTAGTGGAGTTACCATGACCATATTGACATAGGCCTCAGGTTGGGTAACAGAATCAATGGGATCAATAAACACGTTAGCAGAATGTGACGGGAATAGATCCATGTATATCTATAATTCACTATTTGCCTTCACCACCGATTTTTTAGCATTCTATTTATTCCCATCGAGATTAATGGTACCTTCCTCGATGTGGTCATGTATTTCATGACTTAACCACATACAGTGTTTAATATCATGTCTATTAGTATGATGGTACTAACAATAAGTGCTCCCTTCATACCAATTAGGGTAGGGTTCTTTAATAGGCTTAGGAACCGATAAATTTATGATCTTATCCTTCAACAACTTCTGTAAGATGGAGGTATAATACTTTGATAACTTTGTGAACTTTTGGTTACATTTGAGGTCATTGTCATCAATAGTGGCTACTACATTCACAATGACCTTACCTTTCCTAGAGATTGATACAATGGATTTTCCCTTAGAATGGGAGCATGAGGAGGATCCCCCATTATGAACAACCGTTTGTTGGTGCTCTCATAAGGTTGTACACAAGTGCATGAAAGAAGGGTATTTCATAAGGGAAAACTTCTCTTTCCAAGGCCTTTGTAATTTTCCTATGAATACCTTCTGCACATTAGAATTGATCTGTTGATATGAGATTTGTGAAAGGAGCACTTGGTAACATGCTATGAAGTCGGTGATTTTTTCATTATCCCCTTGCTTACATTAGAAAAGATCCAAAAAGGTCATCTTCTACCTAATGTTCACTTGAAACTATCTAAGGAATTGGTTTAAAAGTTGATCAAATGAGAAAATAGAGTTTTCAAGTAAGGAACAGTACCACTCGAGTGTTGTGTCCTTGAGGGATTGGGGGAATAGTTTAGCCATCAACACATCATGGTGCAAGAAGTCAATGCATAGGGTGTCAAAGGTAGACACATGTTTTTGTGGATCTCCCTTACCACCATACTTCTCAATTTTAGGGATCTCCATTCCTTGATGGAAAGGAGTGTTCAAGATGGCAACTCACAATGGGCTATTTTGGAAGAAGGGCTGGAAGATAGGTTGGGCAGAGGCTTCGGAAATACTCGCTAGCTAGCTCTGCATCTTACCCATATTTTGAGTGTTTAGAATAGGGTCATTAGAAGATAGAGGGCTAGAGGGACCCCCTCCAAAACCATTGCCAAGGCCTCCTCTACAGCCACCCCTAGTGTGACCTCTGCTAGAGCCACCACTAGAGCCATTTCCACCAGTGGGCCCTTCTCCGAAACCACCCCCATGATCTCCACCAGAGCTGCTTCCACCAGCACCACATCTACTAACAAATCCACCACCACTACCAATTCCCCTGCCTCTCATCCCACCGAAGCCTCCACCACTAGAGGTGATAGGAGGGGTAAAGTTAAAGCCCAAGGGGACCCTGTTAACCTTGATAGTTTCAGGTAGTTCAAAGGCAGAAGGGATATTGATAGAAGGGACCATGCTGTCCATATATATGGATGTGAGAGGCATTTATACTCTTAACTATCCCTCTCACTCTTCAAAAGTGACCCCTTGTGTGAAGCTAGGTTTGTTCAAAGGACCACATGCTTTGGCAAGGACAAGGAGGAAATCAAAATCTCAATGCATGTTCGATCTTTACTCATCATATGTTTTAATTCATTGACAACTCAAGTGCCTCTAGCCATCTTTGGGTTTCTTTCCAAGTGGTTCTCTAAGTTGCCTAATACATTAGTGAGGCAAAAAACATATTCTGGAGGGAATTGAATGGCCTCATACTTGTCCACTGATGATGGCATGGGAGATGTAGGGGGAGTGGGAATGTGGTCAGTTTCATTAGCAAATCCCATCTCATTCCTTGAAAAATACTCTTGCGTAGCCAAACTAATGGTGGAAGTAGAGAAGAGACCTGTAGAGAGACCAATCGAGACCTTTATCATTTCCATCAGGAGGTGTTGTATACTTCTCCTAACAATATACCTGGAAGTTGTTGACTATGTCATGATGCTCATAAAATTTCACAAAATTTAGGAACACAAGAGTCACAAAGTACATGAGAGAGATCTTAACACTAGCGAATGAATGGACATTGGTTCACGTTGCGTTCAACAAAAATGTAAGAGAGGGGGACCACCTCATGCAAGACCCCAGGTCATGGAGGTTGAAGATGTGAGAGGTTGCCCTAACTTACCTCAGCTAAGTGCAATGTTTGGAAATGCGAGGTGAGAGTAATGAGGACCTCAAGGCCTCTTAGTTACTCTACAAACTTGAAACATAGGAAGGGGCTAGGCAGGCCTATTTTTAGGTCTAACGCTATGCCTCATCAAGCTCTCTGACTGAGGATGAAAGCATGGTCTATGGATTTCAGCGCGGCATGCTAGCATCTAAAAAGTGCATTGGCGTTCGTACAACTAGACAACAGTGAAGATGAGGACAAACCAATAAAACTAGCTAATGGCCCAGCTAATTAACTAAAGGGCTCGAATGATTTGATTAAATAAATGAAATACTCTCTAATATTATAAAGAAAATATGCAAGAGTGAAGAGAGCAAGGAGAATTTCACCAAGGAATTCATTCACCAGCTAATTCCTTGAGAAGTACATGCTCGTACACATAACAAGAGAGGAAAATGTGGGTGGTTGTATAGGGTCCTCCCTCAGTCAAACCCCCGTTTAGGTATTTCCACCTCCAAGGATAGCCAAGGAAATGAGGTAAAGGAAATAATGCAGTAAACAACAAAGAAGCACTACAAAATAGTGTTATGTTACTCAATCAAGTGATAGAGGAGAGGAGAAGGAAGCTTACCACCTCCACCAAGGGCACTAAGGCTGCTTGGGGGAGAATATGAGGGTATTAGAGCCTCTGTTGTAATGTCGTGGTCCCAAACTTTATCTACCGAAGTGATGGAGTGTTGATTTTCCTACAATGGAATGCTTGAATGCTTGAAAGTGAATGTGAGAGTGTGAGAATGGAAGCTTGAAATTGTGAAGATTTGGAATGCAAGATGGAAGAATGAATTTGAAGAACGTATTTAGAAAAATAGCCATATTTGGGTCTGTTGGCTGAAGGGGGTGTTACAACTTCACCTCCAATGAGAGGAATAACATCTTTGTAGGTTCAACCACGAGAATCTGGTAGGGACATAAATGCGTCGTGCTGATTTCTGCATGTTGTATGCGCATCTCCGATAGAAACGCTTCCACCGTGTTAGTGCCATTTCTGGTTCTCTCATTGTCTAGTTGTGTACTCTCTTTTTTCATGATAAAAATTTTGCTATGGGGTGTGTTTAATTTTGGCACGTGGGGTAAGTGGGCTCCCACAAGGGTTCAGCTCAACATGCCAAGTCTTCATGTTTCAGATGGCTAGATCTTTTCTTTTCTTCCTTGCCTTGTGTTTTTCCTTGTCTGGCAGAGGTGGGATCGGAGTGAAATTAGGATCAGGATTTTTCCTTTTGCTCCTCTTTCAGGTTTCATTCCACCTCCGGTTTCGTACCATTGCTTTTTCTTTCGGTCTTTTGTTTCCTCTGGCGGAGGCGGGATCAGAATGGAAATTGGTTTTGGAACCTTTCTCGTGCTTATGGTTTCGAGTTCCATTCTGGCCCTAGCTCCACTCACTTTGTTTTCCTTTTGCTTTTGGTGGAGGTGGGATTGGAATGGGAATCAATTTTGGAACCTCTTTCAAGTTTCTTGTTTCAGGTTTTCTCCCGCTCCCGGCCCTGCAGCTTCTCTGTCTCGTGTCGGTTCTGGCTCTGCCTCCGCGGTCTTTTGCGGAGGCGGGAGCAGGATGGTTTTCAGTCTTGGTCTCTTTTATTCCTTTTTGTTCCCTGCTCTAGCTCTGACTCCTCTTTCTTGGTTCTGGCTCCGCCTTGATCTGGTTCCCTTTCTGCCTTGTCTTCGGTGTGACCTTTGGTTCTCGGGGTGACATCTTGGCGACTCTTGCTTGTCTTGCCGACTGTGGCGGCCCCCTTTGGTTCTCAGTGTGACTTTCCCCGACGTTGAAGTCCTCCCAGGTTAATGGCTAAGCTACTAATATGACTTCTCTTGTGCACGTGTTGATAATCAACGGTCGTGATGAAAAAGTTACGTGATGGTTATCGTGAAGTGCTTTCCTAGTCCGGTCCGCCGAATTGCTAACTAAGGTTTTCAGTCAGCGAGACACTTATTTTTTCCGTGACATCTCACCGAGCACCGAGACCTCTGGGCGAGTGTTGGCTTCTCTTTGCTATAAAGTCATTCAATCTGGCCGACTTTTTTTTGTTATGCCAACCCTGCCATGCTCTCGGTGTGATCTTTTGGTTTCGCCATGATGTCTGGCCGACTTGGCCATCTCTCCCCGACTTGGTGGACTTCACTAGGATGTTTCACTAACTTGTTAGCCTCTTTCTGACTATGATGAGCACTTGATGTAGCATGTTCTCTTCGGCCAAATGTCTCCCCAACCTCTTTATGTTTTGCCGACGGTGGAGCCCTTGTTCCTCCCAACATAGATCAATAGTCCACGGGCAACCAACATTGTGATCTGATGGCCACCGCCTGAGTGCTCAAGTGACTTTCCTAATCCTTATGCTTTGTGAGGAGAGTGTCCACCCGCCACATGTCACATGGTCCCCACCTCTGAACGTGCGCTGCAATGCGTACATTTAAATGGAGATTGACGGTCCCCGGATGACTAGCATTTGATCAACGGTGGGCGCAAGAATCATGTGGTAGCCTGGTTCAACGGCTAATGAAGATTTAAAAGACAGCCGCCCGATCACTATTGATCGACGGCCGATATTCATTTTTACACGATCAAGGCTTCAAAGGTATTTGCGCGTGAAGACCTGAGAACTAAGAATTGATGGTGGCAAGTGGTGGGTCACTGGATCTGCCAAATTTGCATTCATGGTGACTCTCAAAACTAGATGGCATGTTGAAAGGTATGGATGCGTGGATTCTTGGGCTGATTTGATGTTGGCTGACAGACTTGTTCTGGTCTCCATGGTTGCCCATGTTTGTCCTACCTGATTAGACCTTATTAGATCTGCATTGAGCTTTCTCATGGATTCACTTGACGTGAATATTCAATGTAGTCCTGATGTTGGTGGTGGACTGGTGACTCAGCCTGCATGTTGTTTAGGGTTTTTCCTAGTCACCTGATGACTTGTAAGGTCACCCTAGCCAGTTGCTTGTTGCTCTCCCTGTTCCTATAAAGGGAGATTTCATGGCCAGTGCAAAGGGTTCGGCTCCTTGGGTTTGCTCCCTTGGTTCAGTGCCATTTTTTTGAGTTCTGGGATTAGTCTGAGATAGACTAGGGTTTAGTCTTGAGTCATGATTTTGAGTCTTTGGTCTGTGACTTTGATTTCCTCTGTAAATGCAATTAGTTAGGCAGGAATACATGAAGATGCTTATCTTTCATGCATATCATCAGATTGTCTCCACATTTGTAGGCTTTTAATCATTTGAATAAATGCATAAGGTGTTTTTGTTCATCTTCTCATACTTCATGGGATTGTGTTATTTGTTGATAGGTCTACTTCAAGGAAGCAGTTAAATCCTTTGAATAGATAGCAGTGATTACTTGTTTGTAGGTTGGATTTGGTAAGAAGAGTCTGGTTGATACAAGAGCTGGATTGTCAGTGTAAGGCACTAATAGCTGATGTGAAGCATTAGCAAAACAAAATCCATTGATTGAGGCCAGTTTGCAAATGAATTCCATCTTTTGTATGTGACTCCATGACCCTGGATTAGGCACTGATCTGTTTGTAGCCTAGTTCCTCTCAAAAACCTTTTAAAATTATTGAATATCTTTTGTTTAGTATGTGCCCTACCTCCTGGTTGCTTCAAGGTTGAGTTACTGAGAATCTAACCCTTTTTGAGGTCCTCAACACTTGGCATCAGGATTCATCTGCTATAAAAAGAAATGTCTAGTCTTATTTGAGGCATTGTGTGGGTATACCCGCTCTGGTTCTGTAGAGCCTAAAGTGCAGAAGATCTCGGTCTTTGACTGAATCTTGTCAGTTGGTCTAGGTCCTCCGAGCTGCCCTTGACTGGAAATGGCTACTCCATAGGTAGAATAGGAGACTGACCTGGTTGCTCATTAAAAACAACCAACAAGATGGTGACTCCGTTGGGGATTGACTAGAATCTTGCCTTATCAAAGAGTCATATTTGTTTTCCATGTTGGTTTTGTTCAAAGTTTGAAGAATCTCAGGCCTGAAGAAAGTATTGTTCTAGTGAACCTGAAAGCTACAAGACCTATGGTGCTCTGTCAGATGGAACTCAGAGAAAGATTTACATGTAAGTGAGCTTCATACCATTTGAAGCTCAGTCCTCTGCAAAGATGTGGCGACTTTGTCAAGGCGAACCTGTTGAAGATTTGAAGAATAGTTCCATGGCTGCAACATTCACAGGTTTTCTTCATGCTCTTTTTTAACATAAAAAAAACTTTATTCCCCTTTATTTGGTGAGATCAAGCACTTGCATCAAGGGAGGTTTGAATATTGCAACTGGATAGTTGTAGAGGGATAGGTTTCATTTGCAAAATGCATTGTTGTCCTATTTCTCCCTCTACATGCTATGATACCATGCTTAAGGCACAGCATGAGGATGAGTTAGAGTCCTTTGATGACTCTCATTACCAGCATGATGAAGAACAGAGCGAAGTGAAAAGAGGAAGTGGGAGTAGTAGTTTAAACCATCATTGCACTAATGATGTGCCTCCTCCTACTGAAAATGATACAGAGCAGTTGCAAGATGTGTTGAATGGTGAGTGTATCCCTTTGTATACACTTGATGAAGTTTTCACAGAATGCAACAATATGCAGTGCACTGGAGCTAGTTGTTTTCAGCTTTAGGGTGATGTAAATGATAAAAATGCCATCTTTTTCTCACATAACAGTCAGCATTTTGAAAGTGTGCCTGACTTTCAAATGCATAAGGATCATGTACATGTTTATAATGATGAATATGACATTCTATTGAGAGGTACTAACATGTTTTATCAGGTAGCCATTTGTGATTAGACTATGTTTTCATATGGTCTTGATCAGTATTTACAGGTGTTGCCACATGACACAAAATCAGACAATGAAGAAGGTGGTAATAATGAGACCTATTTGATATGGTTGCCAGTTGAAGATAAAACTAAACAAGGAGCAAGTTTTCACTTGCACAAGGGCAACCTGACACTTATGTTTGCAGAGGTACATTCATTCATAGTGCTGCAGATTGGCAGAGGCAAGCACAAGTTAGGGAATGTCAGCTCATTTAGCAGAATTGTGTTTGACAGAGGTAAAAGCTGACTCTCATTTTTCATTTAGTGGCCTAGTGTCATCAGATGAAACAAAGGAATCAACAATGTGACTCTTGAATTTCCTATTCATGGACAATTCTCGAAATGGTGCTTCATCTGAAGCATTTCTTTTTCCATGAACATTAGCTTAGGTTTTTGCTTTTCTGGTCGGTTTTTTTTTGTGTCTGCTAACCTTGTCTGGTTAGCTCCTCATTGTTTTTGGTTTTTTTTCTATTCTGCTCTTCCAGTGATCTGAATTCTTGATATGCCCACCAGGGGCATACATCCCCAACTGGAGCCTATGTTAGTGCCATTTCTGGTTCTCTCATTGTCTAGTTGTGTACTCTTGTTTTTCATGATAAAACTTTTGCTATGAGGTGTGTTTAATTTTGGCACATGGGGTAAGTGGGCTCCCACAAGGGTTGAGCTTAGCGTGCCAAGTCTTCATGTTTTAGATGGCTAGATCTTTCTTTTCTTCCTTGCCTTGTGCTTTTCCTTGTCTGGTGAAGGCGGGATCAGAGTGAAATCAAGATCAGGATTTTTGCTTTCGCTCCTCTTTTATGTTTCATTTCGCCTCCGATTTTGTGCCTTTTCTTTTTCTTTTGGTTTTTTGTTTCCTCTGGCAGAGGCGAGATCGGAATGGAAACTGGTTTTGGAACCTTTCTCATGCTTATGGTTTCGAGTTCCATTCTAGCCCCGGCTCCACTTGCTTTGTTTTCCTTTTGCTTTTGGCGGAGGCTGGATCAGAATGGGAATTGATTTTGGAACCTCTTTCAAGTTTCTTGTTTCAGGTTTTCTTCCGCTCTCGGCCCCGCGGCTTCTCTGTCTCGTGTCGGTTCCGGCTCCGCCTCCACGGTCTTTTGCGGAGGCAGGAGCGGGATGGTTTTCGGTCTTGGTCTCTTTTGTTCCTTTTTGTTCCCCGCTCTGGCTCCGACTCCTTCTCTTTCTTGGTTCTGGCTCCGCCTTGATCTGGTTCCCTTTCTGCCTTGCCTTCGGTGTGACCTTTGGTTCTCGAGGTGACATCTTGGTGACCCCTACTTGTCTTGCCGATTGTGGTGGCCCCCTTTGGTTCTCAGTGTGACTTTCCCCGACGTTGAAGTCCTCCTAGGTTAACGGCCGAGCTACTAATATGACTTCTTTTGTGCACATGTTGATAATCAACGGTCGCGATGAAAAAGTTACCTGATGAAGTGCTTTCCTAGTCCAGTCCACCGAATTGCTAACTAAGGTTTTCAGTCAGCGAGACACTTCTTTTTGCCGTGACATCTCACCAAGCACCGAGACCTTTGGGCAAGCATTGGCTTCTCTTCACTATAAGTCTTGCAATCTGGCCGACTTCTTTTTGTTACGCTGACCCCGCCATGCTCTCGGTGTGATCTTTTGGTTTCTCCATGATGTTTGGCCAACTTGGCCATCTCTCCCCGACTTGGTGGACTTTGCTAGGATGTTTCGCCGACATGTTAGCCTCTTGCCTACTATGATGAGTGCTCGATGTAGCATGTTCTCTTTGACCAAATGTCTCCCCAACCTCTTTATGTTTTGCCGACGGTGGAGCCCTTGTTCCTCCCAACATAGATCAACAGTCCGCGGGCAACCAACATTGTGATCTGATGGCCACTACCTGAGTGCTCAAGTGACTTTCCTAATCCTTATGCTCTGCGAGGAGAGCATCCACCCGCCACATGTCACATGGACCCCACCTTCGAACTTGCACCGTAGTGTGTACATTTAAATGGAGATCGATGGTCCCTAGATGACTAGCATCTGATCAACGATGGGCACAGGAATCATATGTGGTAGCCTAGTTCAATGGCTAATGAAGATTTAAAACAAAGCTGCCTAATCACTATTGATCGATGGCCGATATTCATTTTTGTGTGATCAAGGTTTCGAAGGTGTTTGCGTGTGAAGACCTGAGAACTAAGACTTGATGGTGGTAGGTGGCGGGTCACTGGATCTGCCAAATTTGCATTCATGGCGACTCTCAAAACTGGATGGCGTGTTGAAAGGTATGGGCACGCAGATTCTTGGGCTGATTTGATGTTGGCTGACATACTTGTTCTGGTCGCCATGGTTGCCCATGTCTGTCCTGCCTGATTAGACATGATCGGATCTACATTGAGCTTTCTCATGGATTCACTTGACATGAATATTCAATGTAGTCCTGATGTTGGTGGTGGACTGGTGACTCAGCCTGCATGCTGTTTAGGGTTTGTCCTAGTCACCTGATGACTTGTAAGGTCACCCTAGCCGGTTGCTTGTTACTCTCCCTATTCCTATAAAGGGAAATTTCATGGCCAGTGCAAAGGGTTCAACTCCTTGGGTTTGCTCCCTTGGTTCAGTACCATTTTTCTGAGTTCTGGGATTAGTCTGAGATAGACTAGGGTTTAGTCTTGAGTCATGATTTTGAGTCTTTGGTCTGTGACTTTGATTTCCTCTGTAAATGTAATTAGTTCGGCAGGAATACATGAAGATGCTTATCTTTCATGCATATCATCAGATTTTCTCCACATTTGTAGGATTTTAATCATTTGAATAAATGCATAAGGTGTTTTTGTTCATCTTCTCATACTTCATGGGATTGTGTTATTTGTTGATAGGTCTACTTCAAGGAAGTAGTTAAATCCTTTGAATAGATAGCAGTGATTACTTGTTTGTAGGTTGGATTTGGTAAGAAGAGTCTGGTTGATACAAGAGCTGGATTGTCAGTGTAAGGCACTGATAGCTGATGTAAAGCATTAGCAAAACAAAATCCACTGATTGAGTCCAATTTGCAGATGAATTCCATCTTTTGTATGTGACTCCATGACCCCGGATTAGGCACTGATCTGTTTGCAGCCTAGTTCCTCTCAGAAAACCTTTTAAAATTATTGAATATCTTTTGTTTAGTATGTGCCCTACCTCCTAGTTGCTTCAAGGTTGAGCTACTAAGAATATAGCCCCATTTGAGGTCCTCAACGCTTGTCATCAGGAGTCATCTGCTATAAAAAGCAATGTCTAGTCTTATTTGAGGCATTGTGTGGGTATACCAGCCCTGGTTCTACAAAGCCTAAAGTGCAGAAGATCTCGGTCTTTGACTGAATCTTGTCAGTTGGTCCAGGTCCTCTGATCTTCCCTTGACTGGAGATGGTTACTCCATAGGTAGAATAGGAGACCAACCTGGTTGCTCATTAAAAACAACCAACACACCGACACTCAAAAAAGGTGCCAAGTGGGATGCAAGCAATGGGCTTAGGTGAAATTAAGCCTTTGAAATTGGTTTTCTAAGGTGGATAAAGGTAACGAGGGTATTTCCATATAGGGTGAAAATTCACCCTTATACAATATCTCAGTCCCATTATATGAAAGAATTGCTAAAGAAGTTTGGTATGGAAGATTCAAAGCTAGTTGGTACACCCATTATGATTGGATGTAAGTTGACACAAGATGATGATTCTCCTAAAACAAATTAGACTAGATACAAATCCATGATTGATGGATTACTTTATTTGACTCAAAATAGACTTGATATCATGAATGTCATATGCATTGTTGCAAGATTTCAAGCTAATCCTAAGGAATCTCATGTGACAGTTGTAAAGAGGATTTTTAGGTACTTGAAGGGGACAATTGATTTTGGCCTATGGTATCCTAAAGAAGATGAACTTACCTTGAGTGCTTTTACTGATGTCGATTGGGTGGGAGATGTGAATGACATAAAGAGTACTAGTGGTGGTGAATTTTTCTTGGGAAAGAAATTGATTTCATGGTTAAGTAAGAAGCATAATGGCATTTCTTTATCTACTACAGAGGAAAAATACATTATTGCTGCTAACAATTGTACTCAAGTTTTGTGGATGAAGAAGATGTTGGAAGATATTAGAGTTGTGTATGATGAACCTATTGCTATATTCTATGATAATTCAAGTGCAACTAACATTTCTAGGAACCTACTATTGCATTAAAAAACCAAGCGTATAGCTATCAAGTTTCACTTTTTGAGAGAGAAGGTGAGTGAAAAGTGTGAGCCTAGTGTTTTTATCCTAATATAAGTATGCAAACTAACTAAACTATAATGAAAAAATGAAAATGCAAGATCACCTCAAATGATTAGCCTAAGGAAGAAAAAACAAAAGAAAAGATAAAAGAAGACAATGATTATACTTTTTTGTGTTGACTCCTTGGTTGGCCCTTGATGTTGTTGAAGATATGTGCTCCTTGGATGGTTGTGTAATTAAGATTAGTGAAAGATGAACAATGTGGATGCAATGAGGATGATAATATGAGCTAATACAAGTGCTACAATGCAAGAGGATGGCTTGAAGATGGCTTACAAATTTGAGAGCATAAGGGTACAAAATGACTAAGTTATGCAAATGCATTAGAAGAAGGGGTATTTATAGAAGAATTTGAATTCTGTAGAGAATTCAACGGTCAAGATTGTGTCACCATGGCCAAGATGAAGGCCTACGGTGATTTGAGGACTCATAAGCCCTCACATCATGACATGTGGAGGGTAAAGTGGCCAAGAATGTGATGATGTGTAAGTGAGGTGGAATAAGGAAAAATTATGTTGAGGAAGGAAAAGTACTTTGAAAGTACCTTGGAATAAGGATGATGTGACATCTCAATGATCTCATGGGGAAGAGGAGAATCTTGGGTGAATAAAAGTGAATTTAAAATTCACATTATTGGGAGATCTTAAAGATAAGACAAGGTTTTCAAAAAGAGAGGTGAAAAGTACCTTGGATAATACAAGGTCCTTAAAAAGGTAAGTACTTATCCATATGTGACTGATGTGACAAGTTAAAGATTCTAGAATACTTGGACACATGTGAGTGATGTGACAAGTCAAAGGTTCTAGAAATTGCATGGGGAAGAGAAGATTCGTTTAAGGAATAAAAATGAATTAAAAATTCACATGGGGAAGATAATAAGGAATTAAAAATTCCTTAGGGGATGGAGAGAGTTGACCAAGGTACTTATTAGACTTAACTGATCAATAACTAAAATATAAGTAGTGGTTAATAGGGATTATAAGCCAAATTGCAAAAAGTCAAGGGATGTGACACATCCTAATCAAGGATTAGGCATGTGCACATCCCTAGTGATGAGATTAGGAGGTTTATTAAGAGTAAGAAAATGACGTGACATGTGAGGAATTAAATAAATGTCATATTTATTCAATTCATTTGATGAAAGGAGTATTAAAGAGTAAGGTATTTAATTATTTAACTAGATACCTTAGGGATTAGAAGAACTTTAGAGGTATTAATTAAATAATAGTGATATTACTTAATTAATGCAAATGAGAGGATATTTAGATGAAAATGGATAAACTTGGACAAATGCAAGTGTCCAAATTTAGGTGTCTACATTTTTCCCCTCTTTGAGATGGTGTTATGAAGTAGCATCATTTCAAAGAATATTTAAAAATATAACTAGGAAGAAGATGGTTAGATTGAGAAAGATTCCCTAGTCATCTAAAGAGTGACTGGGAAGAAAGATGATGGGGGTGAAGATGAAGGTTAGGGATTGAGTATGCCCCCTCGAGAGGACATGCAAGTTCAAGAGAACATGGGTGTACTCTCAAAATGGATGAGATGATGAAAGGGGAGATGAGGAAGATGGTGCAAAGTGATGGATAAGAAAGGATGATAATTGATAGGAGATGATAAGAAGCATGAATGAATTGAAGGAAAAGAGGTGATATTTCCCTAGTCAGGCTACAGGCCAAAATGGGTTGATGAGGGATGGATTGTTATCGTTGAGGGAATGATATATCCCAAGAAAATACAAAAGGATAGGGAAGGATACATCTCGATGAAAGTGTTGTTAAAAAGGGAAGGATACATCCCAAAACAACACGAGGATAGGGAAGGCTACATCCTGATAAAAAGGGTTGTGGATGAGGGAAGGACGCATCTTGAAACAACACCAAAGGATAGGGAAGGATACATCTCGATGATGAGGATGAGTGGATCAAGGCTTGTAACAAGGATAGGGACAAGACCAAGGATGTGATTAGATGATTTGTGCTAGAGTGAGTTGATGAGGATAGGATTGGGATGGGAGATAGATGAAAGGAATACAATGATGGGGGACATGATGCTTAGAATAACCAATCTATATTATTCTAAGAAGATTGAAGAAATGATGATAAGAGATTAGATGGCTAGGGGATGGAGATTGATGAAGGATGAATGGATGGGTGGGGAAGATAAAATGTAATCCTAATGCAATTTTCCATTTTCAGAGCACTGATTTTTGCTATAGCATAAGACACAAAATGCTAGGGTATGGAGAACCAAGGCTGATTCATGTCTAATGCATAAGACAAACACAACAAACAAGAAGGATATCCCAATACCCAAAGTCATGAAGACCTTGGTTAGGCAAGGTATTGGGATAACCAAAAGCACAAAAGGATGCCCCAACATAACACAATCCCTTGAGGATCTTGATGGGTACTACGTGGGACAAACTAGAAGACAAAAACAAAGAAAAAGGTCAAGATATTCCCCAATGTTTACCAGTCAAAGCACACCATGATATGATGGATCGAGGTGACCATGACCACTGATGATAGGGAGCTCAAATGATAAACAAAATCTAAAAGAATCAAAAGATTGCAATCAATTTCAAATGTCCTTTTCCATAGCATGAAGAGGATGGATGGGTTTGATGAGGTCTATTAGGAAGGATGCATCCTATTGAGACCAAAGATGGATACTAAACTAAAAGATTGATATGATGTAGGATAGTAGGAACCAATTGGATTTGATGGTACAAGTGAATCTTATTTGTGAAGGACCTAGCTAGATAAGGGCATAGCTTGACGGCATGACAAAAGGAAGACAAGACATTAGACTGACACACCCTAAAGACCTAGGGGCTCAAGGGCTGATTCAAGATTATCCTTTCCTATGTGAAAGTGTAGAGCCCTCATAGTTTGATAAAAGGCTGACGACTAACCATGGATAAAAGTGGAAAGAGGACGATGAAGACCTCAATGGATAACAAAGACTATATAGAGAAAAGAAGAAAGACTGATGAAAGAAGATAAAGAAGCTCCAAGGGCAGATCAAATGACTGACCTTACCTATGTGAAAGTATAGGGGCAACGTAGTTCAACCAAAGGCCAAAGACAAATGATGGATAAAGGATGATGAGATAACTAGGATAGATGGATAAAATGATGGGATTGATACAATGAGACAAGATAGACCTATTGGATTGGATAGGATCGATGATTGGAATTACACAAAGCTCAAGGATGGGATAGTTATCTAAATCATCAAAAGATGAATTGGGAAAATGACATGATGGAAAGATGAGTGATGAGAAAGGATAGACGATTGAAAAGATGTGCAAAAAAAGCAGAAGTGATGGTGATAAGATACATGTCATTGGTATCTACCTATAGGCTACTCCCCATGTAATCCAAAGGGATATTATAATAAAAGGATAGGAAGGTAAGGATGGGGAGATGAAAGGGATGATATGATAGAAGGATAGGGAGGTAAGGATGGGGAGATGAAAGGGATTATTGGGATGGATAAAAGGATGGGGAGAAAAAAGGGATTACTGGGATGGATAGGAAGATAAGGATGGGGAGATGAAAGGGATGCTATGATGGATGAATAGAGGGATAAGGATGAGGAGACATAAAGAATTGTTTGGATGGATAGGAAGATAAGGATGGGGAGATGACAAGGATGTCGTGATAGACATATAGGAAAATAAGGGTTGGGAGATGGAAGGGATTGTTTGAATGGATAGGAAGATAATGATGGGTAGATGGAAGAGATTGTTATGATGGATGATGTCTCTAAGGACTATATCACAAAGGGAGATAAGTTCCCCCACTCTAAATATGTTGTGTGTCATGAGGAAAGAGGGATGCAAGACGAGTGGATGGGAAGATAAAGGAAATAACTAGAGGGGGATAGGATGGGTGAATAAGGAATAGGATAGAGCATGGATGAAGGGAATGTATACCAAGAAGTGTCCAAAACATGCATAGATATGTGTCCTTTTTTTTATCAAGATCACAAGAAGGATGGAGGGATTGGTGATAAATGTGATATGATGGTAGGATACAAAAGATAGGTGGGATGAAGGGGATGAATGAAGAGGATATATTGTAGGAAGATGGGTGCATAGCTAGAAGCATAGTTGGAAGCATAGCGGATGGAGGGAATGCATATTAGGAAGCTACCCCCAAGTGTGGAAAGGATGGATAGGGATTTACACATGATGCCTATTTTCCAAGTTTTCATCATGGTACTTATCTAAGGTGCTTGTTTGACAAGTTTTCACCATTGGATGAATTATTTATCTTTACTTCTTCTTTTTTTTACTTTTTTGGATAGGTGATGGAGATGGATAAAGATAGGGATGTGGATAAGTATATGTAGAATACATGTGATGAGGATATGGATGAAGGACTCAAGCATCAAATTCTAGCTGAGGTATTAAGAGCCCATGTGTAAAGTGATGATTTGAGGTTGGTACAACCCTATTACGATAAATGGATTATGCAAGAGAATGGATTAAAGGGATTGGATGGGGGAGATATGGGGTATAATTGATGGGATGCTAGAAAGTGTATGGATGAAATGATGGGGTAGGTGTGTGATGGGGTGATGAGTTCAGGACCAACATTAGCACATAGGGTGGTGGATGTGAAATGATAGGAGGATTAATGGATGAAGAATGTGGGGATAATGGAGGAGATGGGATAGTGAATTTTGGGACATAAGGACCCAAAATAGATTTAGGAGATGAAGGGGTTGTATGATTAGCTTTTGGATTAGAAACTTTGGATATTCTTACAAATTTTTTATTTGAAGGAATTGCATCCTTTTTCTTTGGGATCCACATGGTTTTTATTTTTGCTTTGATGGGCCTTTGCATCCTATGGATTTGATTTGGATTTTGGATTTGATTTTGGATTGGATTTGGATTTTGGATTTAATTTTTTTTTTGTCAACATGTCTTTTAGAGGGGACATGAGGAGCTTTTGATTCATGTGGGTGTTGAGATTCATGCATTTTTTCTTTAGCATCCAAAGTAATTTAGTTGCAATGGGATGGGTGCAAGGAGATGGATGATGTGGAGTGGAGGTAGGATTATGGGGATTGTGTGTAGATGGAGAATGTGTAGGTATGTGCCTTTGTTGATCTTGATTAGGGGACATAAGAGTGGGATGTTTTTGATGGGTGACATGGATAGGATGAGATGGAAGAGGTGATTTTGGGATATAAGGGTCCAAAATAGATGTAGGACCTAGAGGAGACATGGTCGGAGTAGATGGAGGATGGGAGATGGTGGATGGAGTAGATGAAGGAGGAATATGGATGGTTGTTTTGAGGTGATATGATAGAGGAGGGGGGATGGTAGTGAATGATTTGGCAAAGCGATGGGAAGAGCCTCTTATGCTTTTGGAGGAGACTCATTGAGGATGAGTAGAGGTTGTACCAACATTTTTGGATTGTGAATCTTGAGAAGTATAACCAATACCACATGTGTAATCATGCTATTTGACTTGGATGGGCTCTAAAATACCTTTCTCATGAAGGCCTAAACCTTTTCCTCAGTAGTTCATGTTCTTAAGCATTTGATCCATGAAAGGATTTTTGTTATTTTGGAAGAATGATGTGAGTCCATTATTAGGCGGAGGATGATGGGTGGTATATATGCTTTGTTTTTCTTCTACAAGGAAAAAACCATGGAAGAATGTGAGAGTACCAAGGGGATATAAAAGTTGTGTGGGGATGGTATGGTTAGGCGTTGGTGGAGGATCATCAGATGGAGATGAGGGGGTAGCAGCTTCTTGATTGGGATAGGGGGTTGGTAAGGGATCAAGAGAGGGATTAGGTGACATGATAGGGTCTAGATTTGTGGTAGTGAGTCATAAGGGCTCATGAGATGGAGTGGTGGAGTCTTGAGTGATAAGGGGATCTTGGGATGGAATAGATGGGAGACTATGATCTTGAGATGGAATAGATGGGATAGTAGGATCTTGATGTGGATGAGGGGACATGTTGTTATGCTTAGGATCAAGCTCTTGGCATAAGGCATCATGTACAGGAGGCACAATAATGGAGGCACATTGGACGGTCTCTTCAAGTAGGTGAGATGGAAGGATGGAGGATTCATGAAGTTCAAGAGGAGGGACTTCCATGATACTAGGAGTGGGAGGACTGGATTGGATTTGGGTGTCTTTGATGGATTGAGTGGATCTAGGAGTAGAGGGATTGAATTGGATTTGACAATCTATGATGGGCTTGACAGATCTCAGAGTAGGAGATGGGGGCTCAATGGATTCAGTGGATTTGATGATCTCACTATTTTGAATGGTATTATGGGTAGTAGTATCAATGGTAGATGTGGGTTGGAGAAGGGTCTCATCACTAGTGACTATGAATGATTGATTACAATGCCATTTTTCCACAACTTCAAGTGGTGGAGTGGGGAATGTCTTCTTTGTCATAAGTCCTTGGAGAACTTCTGGAGTGAGAAATTTGGATACTCGCAGCTTAAATGGAAAGGTATGAGTGGATGAAGGATTAGTGATTGGTGGGGAATTAGGAATATGGATTGGTGGATTAGGAATAGATTGAGGAACAATATTAGATGGAAGACTACGAGTAGATGGAGGATTAGGATTGAATGGAGAGTTAAGGTAGGGACATTGGAATGATGAATTAGGAGAAGAGGATATGGAGGGTGGATTAGGAAAAAATGACTTGGGTAGTACATTAGGACAAGAGAATGTGGATGGTGTATTAGGGCAAGAGGATGTGGATGTTGGAATAGGATAGGTTGATGGGGGTGCAGGATTAAGATAAAAAGGTGCAAATGTAGAATTAGGAGGATTGGGATAGGTAGATTGGTATGGAGGATTAAGATAGTGGGCATATGTGGCTGAAGGATTGAGGTAGGAAGATGTGGATGGGGGATTATAATAGGGTTGTTGGAATACTGAATTGGGATAAGAAGATATGGATTTTGGATAAGAAGATGTAGAGAGAGGATATGATGGAGGTGAGGAAGATAATGGATATCCCTTGTCAAAGGTAGCATAAGGAGCATTATTAGATGTGGATGAAGACATAATGGGATAGCTTGGAGGGGGGATTGGATTTTGGAAATAAATTAGGGAAAGCTTAGTAGAAATGATAGCATCAAGGGGATCGATGTCATATACCTCTTGATTGACAAGACTCTCGTTATCATTGTCAATGTGATTAGGGTTTTCCTTGACTACTATTTTTTGGTAGAATTGGTGGAGGATAAGGATTTAAGATGTGGGATTAGATCAATATGGATAAGGTATCAACAAATTTTGGATGTAGATGGACTAAATCTCATATTAGGATTTTAGATTGAAGTTCAAATTGGGATTAATGTAAGCTTAGATTTAGAAGATTAGATGATGGGATGGGATTGATTTTTCCAATTAGATTTGATTACCAAAGGATGATTAGGAAACTGAATCTAACTTGAGATGGAAGCAAATTGATTGGGTCTGAGATGATTAGATAAGGTTGTGGTTGAATTAGATTAGATAGGATTGATTGATGAAATGATTGATAATATCAAATGATGGATTGGATAGGGTTATGAGAGGGATTCTAAATACCATTCAAAGACTACCCTAGGTGACTTAGGATGTTGATTGATTGGATCAAAGGATAGATGGATCATTGCAGCACTGAATCCACCTTGAGATTGAAAGTGAATTGATTGGGATGATGATGATGATTAACTAACTCAGGAAAAATGACAATTTGAAGCAGATGTTGATGATGATGATCAGAGTCAAACACCTAGGTCAATTTGGATAACTACTTCAAATAAAATTTAGAGGATTTGGATGGGGGACACAATGATGGATACGTAACCTAGAGATGTTTGAGGATGATGTATCAATATGATCAGATAATGAATGGGTTCAGTAGAATGTAGATAGATTCAGATGTAGACCATGGGTGAATGGTGTATTAGAATAGGGAAACAAGGTATTAGAACGAGCAAATGGATGCTTAGAAAGAAGAAATGGATGCTCAGAATGAGGAGATTGATGCTAGGAAGGGGAGAAAACTACTCAAAATGAGAAGATTGATGGTCAGAATGAGGAAATAGCCCCTAAAAAGGGGAAAATGGATGTCTAAAACAAGTAAATAGATGCTCAAAATAGGAAAATGAATACTCGAAATGAGAGGATGAAGACTTAGATTGAGGGGATGAATGCTCAAAGTAGGGGATGGATGTTTGAAATGATGTATCAAATGCTTGAAATGACCAAACAGATACTTGGAATAGGGGAAGGGCTGGTCGAAATAGGTGAACGAATGGTCAATGACTAAACTAAGGTTGAAAATAACTGTTTGGGGGTCAGGTTCACCCTTCTATAGGGTAGGTCTGCCAATCTGGAAGGGAAGGTTCGCCCCTCTTGGGCAAGTTCACCAATCTGCAAGGGCAGGTTTTCCAATCTATAGGGGTAGGTTCACCAATCTGTAGGGGCAGATTTTCCCCTCCAAGGAAATTTTTCCCTTCTACAGAAAATTGGGACTTGACTTGGATAAAAAAATAAGGCTAACTTGAAAAATATTTTATTGGTTTCACACAACAAGACACTTCAAACAACACAATCTTATGATTAGTGTTAAGGGTATGGCCAACATGGTCCTTAATCTAGGATGCACAAGGCTTCTAGGGAGTCCTCGATATACTCTTGGTATGTGAGGCATAAGTCAGGAACCCTAGTGAGATACTAAAGGGCTCAAACCAACTCTTCATGTGACCTAATAGGTATCACCCTAGCTTCGACACTCTACCAAATATGACGTGACTAGATTGAGGTACAACTTTTTCTCTCCCCCCTTTGTATACCCCACCAATAAGCGTGGTTGGAATCATCCCTTGGGGTGATGAAATCCCCAAGTAGGTCTCACTAGAAAGAAGGCACTAATTGTTTTTGGATACTCCCTAGGTTCACTTGAAGTGCAAGGGAAAATATTGAATGAAATAATGCCCCCATTGGGTGAGACAAAAAGAGTTGCAAACAATAAATTTTACTCCCCACTAGTTAAACTACGTTCCTAGATTAATCAACAAAAACAAGAAGGAAAATGTTAAACAACTAAATAAATAGATTGCCTTGCAAGAAAATGTTAGTTGTTTTGTCGTCCGTTCTTCGTCAATCACTAAATAAGTTGCATAAATTTTAAAGAACTCATTTTTTGGGTAGGTTCACTCTTCTCTAGCAAACAATTAGCAAACAAATTAACAAAAAACTTAGTTTTTGGACAGGTTCACCCTTCTGTAGCAAATAGTTAGAAAACAAAATCTTAGAAAACTCAGTTTTTGGGAAAGTTTGCCCTTTTGTAGCAAACAGTTAGAAAAAAAAATCTCATAAAACTTAGTTTTTGGGTAGGTTCGCCCTTCTATAGCAAATGCTAGAAAACAAAATATCAGATTTGTTTTAATTTTTTTTTCAGCAAGTTTCTCTTCTACAACAAATAGTTAGAAAACAAAATCTCAAAAAACTCAGTTTTGGGTAGGTTCGCCCTTCTGTAGGGTTCTGTAGGGAAAGTTCGCCCTTCTACAAGGTTCTATGGCAATTTCATTCTTCTACAAGGCAAGTTCACCCCTTTGGAACCTAAACCTACAAATAACTTAAACAACAAGAAACGTAAAAGGATGGAACTCATTTATGGGTCCCACCAGGCATGCTAGAAATGTGAGCCTAGTGTTTTTATCCTAATCTAAGTATGCAAACTAACTAAACTAGAATGCAAAAACAAAAATAAGAGATCACCTCAAATAATTAGCCTAAGGAAGAAAACACAAAAGAAAAGATAAAAGACAATGATTATACCTTTTGTGTTGACTCCTTGGTTGGCCCTTAATGTTGTTGAAGATATGTGCTCCTTCGATGGTTGTGTAATGAATATGAGTGCAAGATGAACAATGTGGATGCAATGAGGATGATAATATGAGCTAATACAAGTGCTACAATGCAAGAGGATGGCTTGAAGATGACTTACAAATTTGAGAGCATAAGGGTGCAAAATGACTAAGTTATGCAAATGCATTAGAAGAAGGGGTATTTATAGAAGAATTTGAATTCTATAGAGAATTCAACAGTCAAGATTGTGTCACCATGGCCAAGATGAAGGGCTATGGTGAGTTGAGATTTCATAAGCCCTCACATCTTGACATGTGGAGGGTAAAGTGGACAAGAATGTGATGAGGTGTAAGTGAGGTGGAACAAGGAAAAATGATGTGGAGGAATGACAAGTACTTTGAAAGTACCTTGGAATAAAAATGATGTGACATCTCAATGATCACATGGGGAAGAGAAGAATCTCGGGTGAATAAAAGTGAATTTAAAATTCACATGATTGGTAGATCTTAAAGATGAGACAAGATTCCCAAAAAGAAAGGTGAAACACACCTTAGATAAGACAAGGTCCTTAAAAAGGTAAGTAGTTACCCACATGTGACTTATGTGACAAGTCAAAGATTTTAGAAGACTTGGACACATGTGAGTAATGTGATAAGTCAAAGGTTCTAGAACTTGCATGGGGAAGAGAAGATTCCTTGGAGGAATAAAAGTGAATTAAAAATTCACATGGGGAAGACAAAAAGGAATTGAAAATTCCTTGGGGGATGGGGAGAGTTGACCAAGGTACTGATTAGACTTAACTGATTAGTAATTAGAAGATAAGTAGTGGTTAATAAGGATTAGAAGCCAACTTGCAAAAAGTTAGAGGATGTGACACATCCTAATCAAGGATTAGGCATGTGCACATCCCTAATGATGAGATTAAGAGAATGATTAAGATTAAGAAAAGGATGTGACATATGAGGAATTAAATAAATGTTATATTTATTTAATTCGTTTGATGAAAGGGGGATTATAGAGTAAGGTATTTAATTATTTAACTAGATACCTTAGGGATTAGAAAAGCTTTAGAGGTATTAATTAAATAATAGTGATATTATTTAATTAATGAAAATGAGAGGATATTTAAATGAAAAGGGATAAATTTGGACAAATGCAAGTGTCCAAATTTAGGTGTCTACAAAAAGAATGTTAGATTGGAGTTTGTGCCCACTGAGGAACAAATTGTAGATATCTTTACCAAGTGTTATTTTTATGATCAAATGTAATGCACAAAAAATTAACTTCAAATTCTACACAAGAACACAACAAATACCCTAGGAAAACCGTCCTCTTGAGGGGATAAACCCAACAAAAAATATCTCTCTATTATATATCAATAATGGGGTATGTGCAAGATGATGATGGGCCAAAAACTGGCAATATGATGGGTATGTGGCTGACGACTTCTCTTTAACTCAAAATTGATGAAACGAAAAGGGTTTTTAAAGGATATTCCTCTTTCCACCAATATAAATTATACTTTACTTTGAATTTAATAAGTAATTATTATTCATTTTCTATTAAAATTATGACTAAAGTCTGATTGATAGGGCTGATTGAAAAACATCTATAGCTTTCAAATGGTATCACATTTTTTGAATCCAAAACATGCATCACATTCTATGCTTCCGTATACTATAGGATTAAAAAAGAAAAATTGAATTTCATGATTTTGACCAAGTTAAGGTGGTCAAACATGAGTTTTTATACTTTTAAAAGTTGTAATAAAAAATTCATAATTAATTATTTACTTGGAAAAATTACAAAAAAAATGCATCACACCAAGACATGAGTCCTCTACTTATATCTAAAATATTATAGAAAAATATTATCATTTTATTGTGGTTAGGGTGGTCAGACAGACACCTACTTAATTTTTTTTTTGAAATTTAAGTACGACTGCATTGAAATTTCAAATTTTCACCAAATAGATTGTTTTTTTAAAAAAAACCTAGTAGTTTAGAAACTACATTGAATTTTCTACAGATTCTATTTTGAAATATTTTTGAAATAATGTAGATAACTTATTAAAATTTTTACGTCAAGTTGCCTCACTTTGATTTTTGTGAATTTTTTGCCACTTAAGGGCCTATTTTTTCCATGATGATCCTGCACATACCTAATGGCAACAAGTTTCTTTACAATGAGGCCAATCTCAAGTTTGATATGCAACACCTTCACAAGATGCAATGATAACAAGTAATCAACACTTCCTTGTAACTTAGATCTTCCCTTAAGAAATTCACTATCTTCTCTTGATAATTCGCAATCTAGAATTGATTGATTTTCCCTTGAAGAATTCACACTTGGGAGAGAAGAAATGCTCAAACTTGCTTAATACACAAATGAGAGAAAGTGACCTTCTATATATACATGTTGCTTAGAGGGATCGCAAATTTTCAAGGACAAGGTCGACCACCATAAAAATAATTACAAATAATAAATAATAATTGCAAAGGAGGTCGGCCATCTTAGAGATATGTTGCCATTAAATAATCACAAATAATTAAGGAAGTATGAAGCCCGAAGCTGCAATAACATCAACACCAAGCCCTTACCTAAGGATACTTTTGAGTATCACAAAGGGAATTTATGGGTGATTACCCCTCCTAATCATAATTAAGATGCATTGACTTGCATCAGTTCATGCATTTCATAGTCATATCTTATGATTTGGATTGATGTTGTGGTGGTTGCTACTTAGGGGGAGTAGTCATATGTTTAGAAATGTGTTTGAGAGCTTCTGTGGAGAAAGATAAGGTGTATCTTTGTCATTGATGTGAAAGGGGGAGAAGAGTCATGTGAAAAATTATGAAAAAGTTAAGGAGAAAAGAGCCAAAATCTAAGGGGGAGAAAGTGATAAGAGAAAGTTGTGTTGATGTTGTTTTTCACATCACGTGTTTCCATCAATGCCAAAGAGGGATATTGTTTGATATTTCTAATACGTGGTTGTCATTGATGTCAACATTATTGGCATTAATGTCCTTAAGGCTGTATATGTCGAGGATATTGAGAAAATTGTAATAAAATAAGTTCAAGGTTGTTAGTGATGCAGTGAAGTTTAGTATAGCCATCATGCTATTGGCCAACTTAGTATATTGATGATAAGATGTTGTGGATTAAAGGGTTTGTTGCCAAGTATATCTGGTTTATCCACGTAAAGTTTTAGAAATCCACATGAAGATTTGATCAAGTTATTAGTATTTGTGTTCTGACAGTTGTTTTGTTGCTTTAGTTGGTGTTCCTAAAAGAAGATAATGTGATTCTAGTAATTTGAATTGTTTTGAATATTTTTTAGTGATTCATGATGCTCATGGATGTTCCTATATTGTGCTCTATTTGTGTTGTACATCTGCATTGATCGTTGTGCTTGTGATTGGTGATTTTCTTCTTTGATTTTATGTTTTTCATGATCATGGCGACAAGGTGATTGTAGCATGTTGTGGATCTTCGAGGCATAATTTTTGGAGGTGTTTCATGTTCAGGGATTTTTTTTGGGTCCTCACTATGTTTTGGCTGACATTGGTTGGTGCACATTGATAACTGTTTATTGATTTGGGTTGATAGTTTGTACTCATTTTATATTTTGTTGAAACTAAAATGTAGATGATGTTATCCTTAGTTTTAGATATATATGAGTGATTGTTTATACCATTTTAAGGTATGTGATGTAGTGGTGTGTGAGTGGTGTGTGAAGTGTTTGAGTGCTATGTGGGAATAATGTTCTAATCTTTCAAAAGAAGAAGTAAAGTGTGAAGAAGAGCGAGCACACTATGCTTAACCAGATCTGTAATTAGACATTAGCAGATACTATTTTCTCAATTCAAAATCTTTTGAATGTAAGACAATGTGTCTTCCTTTGGGTAGTAAGCTTTTTTGGTATTTGAGTAGTGAGATCTAGGCAGTGTGCTTGAATGCACGTGCATTCCCCATTTACAATTCCTTTATACTTTTAATAGAGTATAATCTTGTGGACTAACCTCCACCATGGTTTTTCCCCTAATAGGGTTTCCACGTAAAAAAAATTGGTGTTATGTGTGTTTTTGATGTGGTGATGGTTTATGCTTTCCTGTTTATTTATCAAATCTGAGAATAAGTTTAATAAGTTTAATTTATGTGACAACTGATTCACCCAGCCTCTCAGTTGTCTTCCCTTGTGTTGCCAACAAAATTTATCTAAGCACATGATGAAGGTGATTTTTTTATGGAACAAAAAAATTAATGGAAACTTGCATTAACATTGATGAAAGCTCTTAGGTTTTCAAAATTAGTTGAAAATAAAAGTTTTCCCACAACCATCACTAATATTGAATTTGAATCTATCATGTCATGTTTTCCATTTTATATCTTCAAGCTCCTAAAAAATAAACTTTTACATGCAACATCCATCTAATTTAATGTTGAAATCTATGTGTAACAATCAAGATTAATAAAACAAAACAAAAAAATGTAATATAAACATCTACCTAAAATCAAATAGAGGGAATTCCACTAGCCATGTTGGAAGTGGACTACTATATGCAATGCAAATAGAATTCATAAGAAAATTTGTGTTAAGTTGACATCGTTTATATAAGTTTAAAAATGAATTCATCTAAATTATGTCATTTTTTCCATTTTTATTCTTCAAACTCATAAAAATTAAACTTATCTATGCAACTCCCATCTAATTCAATGTTGAATTCTATGTCCAATTGTTATGATTAATAAAATCATTAAAGGAATTTAGTTTATATTGTCAAAAATAAAGAAATATACTAAATATAAACATTTCAATATTACCAAAATGAATATATTACCTAAGATAATGTAAAATGATATAGAAACTTTAAAATGTCTTCTTCTACATTGTCTAGCATGCAAATTGGTGGTAAAAAGGTGATGGATCAAGCATAGATTGGTATAACAGGGAGTCAACTGCATAAAAAAGACATTTTTGAGTTAGATAAAGTGTTGAACTAGACAAATATAGAAGCATGTAGGCCTAAATCATGGGGTCAACCCTTATTTTACTATTTCAAGATAAAACACATTTAGCCCTCACCAAATTTGGAAAGCACCAAACTTGGCACATGCTAAATTTGGCACTCACCAAATTTGGTGCCTGCTGAATTTGGCGCTCACCAAATTTGGTGCCTGCTGAATTTGGCGCTCACCAAATTTGGAGAATGCCAAATTTGGTGCATGCCAAATTTGGCACTTACCAAATTTGGCACTCACCAAATTTGGAGAATGCCAAATTTGGTGCATGCCAAATTTGGCACTCACCAAATTTGGCACTCGAAAAATTTGGAGAGCACCAAATTCGGCGCACACCAAATTTTGAGAGCGCCAAATTTGGTGCACACCAAATTTTGAGAGTGCCAAATTTGGCGCACACCAAATTTTGAGAGTGCCAAATTTGGCGCGCACCAAATTTTGAGAGTGCCAAATTTGGCGCGCACCAAATTTTGAGAGTGCCAAATTTGGCGCGCACCAAATTTTGAGAGTGCCAAATTTAGTGCACACCCAATTTTGAGAGCACCAAATTTGGCACACACCAAATTTTGAGAGTGCCAAATTTGGCACACACCCAATTTTGAGAGCGCCAAATTTGGCGCACACCAAATTTTGAGGGTACCAAATTTGGCGCATGCCAAATTTTGAGAGCGCCAAATTTGGTGAGCACCAAATGTGTTGCTTTGAAATGTTCATCTTTCATAGAGAGGAAGAGAGTGAGAATTGAGATAGAGAGAGAGGGGATAGGAGTGAGAGAGATTATTCTAGGTAGTGTGATAAGGACTAAGACCTAAGAGCACTAAAGACTTGGGTGGGATAGAGAGTTATCTAGTTAGGGTGTTGGGAAATACCTGAAAATGGGAGAGGGGTTAGGATGGATGATACCTAAGAGATACAAAAATACCAAAGGGGGAGAGAGAGAGGGAGTGTGGGATAGGGGGTTGGAGTGAAATATATTTGTCTAGGTAGGGTGAGAGGTACATGAGTCTTGAAAAAGAGGGAGTGTGAGAGAGTGGATTGGAGCATGATAGGTTAGCCTATGTAGCATGGGAGGGAGTTAGACCTGAGAGAGGGAGACTTGAGAGGGAGAGAGAGTTATTCAATTAGGATAGGGGGGAGGACCTAAGAGAGGGATTGGTAGATATAGGGATTAGAGACCTAAACCCTCAACCCTAAACCCTTAAAACCAAATCCTTAAACCCTCTACCCTCTACCCTCAACCCTCTATTCTTTACCTTATACCCTCAACCCTCAACCCTTAAACCAAAAACCCTAAACCATCTACCCTCTACCCTTAACCCTTAAACCCTAAACCCTTAAACAATATACCATCTACACTCAACCCTCTACCTTCTATCTATCTCTCTCTACCCTCTACCCTCTACCCTTAATCATCTACCCTATACCCTCTAACCTCAATTCTTAAACCCTTCAACCCTCAACCCTTAACCCTTAAACCCTCTACCATGTACCCTAAAACCTTAAACCATCTACCCTTACACCATAAAAACTAAACTATAAACCCTTAAACCCTAAAACATAAACCCTTAAGACCCTAAAACCGTAAACCCTCTACCCTCTACCCTTAACCTACAACCATCTACCCTCTATCCATAATCCCTCAACCCTATACCCTCAACCCTTAAACCCTTAAACCCTTAACCCTTAAACCCTAAACCCTCAACCGTTAAACCCTTAAACCCTCAATCCTTAACCCTCTACCCTCTACCCTAAACCATAAACCCTCAACACCCCCCTCTCTCTCTTATTCAATTAGGGTTGGGGGAAGACTTGAGAGAGGGAGTGGGAGAGAGAGGGAGTGGGAGATAGAGGGATGGGAGACCTAAACCCTTAAAACCAAGCCCTAAAACCCTCTACCATCTACCCTCAACACAATACCCTCTACCCTCAACCCAATGCCCTCTACCCTCAACCCTAATCTCTCAACCCTACACCCTCAACCCTTACACCATTCAACCCTCAACCTTGAACCTTTAAACCCTCTACCATCTACCCTAAACCCTTAAACTCTCTAACCTTAAGCCCTTAAACCCTAAAAACTTAAACCCTCTACCATATACCCTAAACCCTTAAACCCTCTACCCTTAAATCATAAACCCTAAACCCTAAACCCTTAAACCCTTAAACCCTATACCCTATACCCTTAAACCCTTTACCCTCTACCCTAACCCTCTACCCTCCAACCTCTACCCTAAGCCCACAACCCCCCCTCCTCTCTCAACCCTATACCCTCACTCTTAAAATATAAATAGTAATCCCTAAACCCTAAACCTTAAAACCTAAACCCTCTACCCTTAAACCTTAATCCCTAAACCCTAAACCCTAAACCCTAAACCCTTAACCCTCAACCCTCTAACCTCTACCCTCAAGCCTCAACATTTAAACCCTAAAAGCCTCAACCCTCAACCCTCTACCCTCAATCCTCTACCCTTTACCATAAACCCTTAAACCCTAAACCCTAAACCCTTAACCCTCAACCCTTAAACCCTAAACCCTCTACCCTCTACCCTCTACCCTCTACCATTAACCCTTAAACCCTATGTACCCTTAAACCGTAAACCCTAAATCCTAAACACTAAACCCATAAACCCTAAACCCTAAGCCCTTAAACCCTCTATCATCTAACATTAACCCTCAACCCCATCCCTCCATTTCTCTCTCTTATTCAGTTAGGGTGGGGAGAATACCTAAGAGAAGGAGTGGGAGAGAGAGGGAGTGGGAGATAGAGGGATAGGAGACCTAAACCCTCAACCCTAAACCCTTAAAACCTCTACCCTCAACACAATACCCTCAAACCTCAACCAATTACTCTTCCCAAAACCCTAATCCCTCAATCCTATACCATCAACCCTTAAACCCTTAAACCCTTAAACCTAACTAAACTTTGTACCCTAATCCATCAACCATATACCCTCAACCCTTATACCCTACAACCCTCAACACTTAACCATTAAACCCTAAACCCTAAACCCTTAAGCCCTCAACCATCTACCCTAAACCCTTAAACCCTCTACCGTTAAAGTGTAAACCCTAAACCCTAAACCCTAAACCCTTAAACCCTCTACCCTCAACCCTTAACCCTCTACCCTCTACCCTCAACCACCCCACTCTCTCTCTCAACCCTACACCCTCTACCCTTAAACTATAAACTGTAATCCCTAAACCCTAAACCCTAAACCCTTTACCCTTTACCCTTAATCCCTAAACCCTAAACCCTAAACTTTCCACCCTTAACCCTCAACCCTCTACCCTCAACCCTAAACCTTTAAACCCTAAAAATCTCAAACCTCAATCCTCTACCCTCTACCCTAAACCCTGAAACCATAAACCCTAAACCCTTAAGACCATAAATCCTAAACCCTTAAACCTTCTACCCTCTACCCTTAACCCTCAACCCTTAAACCATAAACCCTAAACCCTCTACTGTCCACCCTCTACCCTCAACCCTTAAACCCTAAACCATTAAATCATCTATACCCTTAAATTGTAAACCCAAAACCCTAAACCCTTAAACCCTAACCACTAAACCCTTAAACCATCTACCCTCTACCCTTAACCCTCTACCCTCTATCCTCAACCCTATACCCTCAACCCCCTCTCTCCCTCTCTCTCTCTCATATTCAGTTAGGGTTGGGGGAAGACCTAAGAGAGGGAGTGGAAGAGAGAGGGAGTGGGAGATAGAGGGATGGGAGACCTAAACCCTCAAACCCGAACCCTTAAAACCAAACCCTTAAACCCTCTACCCTCTACCCTCAACATAATACCCTCTACCCTCTACCCTCAACCCTAAACCCAATACTCCCCCTCTCTCTTTCATCCCTACAACCTCTACCCTTAAATTGTAAACCATAATCCCTAAACCCTCTACCCTTAACCCTTAATCCCTAAACCCTAAACCCTAAACCCTAAACCCTCTACCCTCAACCCTTAAATCCTAAAACCCTCAACCCTCAAAACTCTACCCTCTACCCTTAACCCTTAAATCCTAAACCCTTCAACCATGTACCCTTAAACTATAAACCCTAAACCCTAAACCCTTAAACCCTAAACCTTTAAATTGTCTACCCTCAACCCTAAAACCCAATACCCTTTTCCCTCAACCCTTAAACCCTTTTAAACCCAACTAAAATCTCTACCCTAATCCCTCAACCCTTAAACCCTAAACCCTCTACCCTCTACCCTTAACCCTCTACCCTCTATAGTTAACCCTCAACCCTCAACCCTTAAAATATAAAACCCCAACCTAAACTCTACCTCAATTTTAACTTAAACCCTACCATCTACCCTAAACCCTCAAATCCTCTCTACCCTTAAACTATAAATATAAAACCTAAACACTAAACCTCAAACCCTAAACCCTAAATCCTTAAACCTCTTTCCTCTACTCCTTCAACCCCCTCTCTCTCTTACTCCTCTCAACCCCACACCCCTCACCCTTGAACCATAGAACCCGAACCCACTGAACCCATTGAACTCAACCCTTAAAATATCTACCAACCTTATGCCTCAATTATCAACCTCTAAAATAAAAATTGGATCATCCTCATCTATCTTCTTTCCATCCTCCTCTTCTCTCCTCTCTATCTCACTCTCCTCATTTGTCCTCTATCCATTACTCCTCTACTCAACTCCATCAACCTATACCCCTCAACCCTTAAACTCCTAAACACTCAACACCAACCCTAAACCCTCAACCCTCAATCCCTTAAAACCTAAACCTAACCTCTACCACCTCAACCTCAACTCAACCCAAACCTTAAACCTTAAACCTCTACCTCTACCTCAACCCAATATCCTACCTCAAACTTAATCCTCAATCTTATACCCCAACCCTGCAAACACTCAACTTGCCATCAACCTCAGTCGTTATCTCTCACCCTCACTTTCTTTCAAGTCTCTCCCCACCCGAGAGAGAGGAAAGATATAGAGAGGATGGGTGGGGAGAGAGAGGGAGGGGAGATAGAGGGATGGAGAGAGATAGATGGAGTGAGAGAGATAGAGGGAGTTAGTGAGACAAAGTGAGACAGGGACTGGAGAGAGGGAGAGGGGGTATGAGGATGAGGGAGAGACTTGAGAGAGATAGGAGGGAGAGGGGGTGGGAAGGAGAGACCTAAGAGAGAGAGAGAGGGTGGGATGGAAATACATGAGAGATAGAGAGAGAGAAAGGGAGGGGGTGGGAAGGAGATACCTAAGAGAGAGGGAGAGACATAGAGATGGAGAGAGATATATAGAGTGAGTGAGAGAGATAGAGAGAGAGAGAATTGAGAGAGAGAGGGAGGGAGAGGGGGTGGGAGGGAGAAACCTAAGAGAGAGGGAGATGGAGAGAGGGTAGGAGGGAGAGGGAAATAAAGTGGGAGAGAGGGGGGAGGAGAGACCAGAGGAGTGGTGGGAGAGTTTAGGGAGGAGATAGAGGATGGGAGGGATAAGGAGTGATAGAGGAACTGAGAGAGGAGGGGGGAGGGAGAGGGAGTGCCCAGATAGGAGAGGGATGGGAGATGGAGGGGAGTGAGATAGAGATGAGCAAAGAGAGAGGGGGTGAGACACTTTGAGAGAGGGGAGAGAGAGAGGGAGGAAGAGGGAGATACTTGAGAGAGGGAGGAGAGAGAGAGAGGGCATGTGGGAGAGAGATAGAGGGAGGATTGAGACACTCTGGAGGGAGAGGTAGAGAGGGAGACTTGAGAGAGAGAGAGAGGGAAGGATAGGGGGTGGGAGGGAGATACTTGGGAGAGAGGGAGAGGGAGAGGGAGAGGTAGAGAGAGAGTGGGAGAGAGATAGAGGGTGTGAGAGAGAGAGGGACATAAGAGAGATATGGAGAGGTGGTGTGAGGGAGATACTTGAGAGAGAGGGAGAGGGAGAGAGATATATGGAGTGAGAGAGGGAGGGAGTGGGATAGAGATAGAGGGAGTGACTGTGAGAGGGAGAGGGGGTAGGAGGGGGAGACTTGACAAAGAGAGAGAGGGAGAGGGGGTAGGAGGGAGATACTTGAGAGAGAGGGAGATTGGGTAGGATGGAGAGAGATAGAGGGAGTGGGGGAGAGAGAAGGAGAGCGGTTGGGAGGGAGTGATGAGAAAGAGAGAGGGGGTAGGAGGGAGAGTATTGAGATAGAGAGAGGGATAGGGGGTGGGAGGGAGAGCCCTGAGAGAGAGGGAAAGAGTGGGAGAGAGATAGAGGAAGTGAGAGAGAGAGGGAGTGTGTGTGTGTGTGAGAGAGAGAGAGGGGGGGAGATACCCAAGAGAGATTGAGAGAAAGGGAGAGAGATAAAGTGAGTGAGTGAGAGAGGGAGTGGGAGAGAGATAGAGGGAGTGAGTGAGACACCTAAGAGAGGGAGAGACTTGAGAGAGATGGAGAGAGAAAGATAATGACCTAAGAGAGGGAGATGGAGTGTGAGAGACAAAAATACTAGAGGGGTAGAGAGAGAGGGAGAGTGAGAAAGGGGTTTGTAGTGAGATAGATTTATCTAGGTAGGATGGGAGGGAATGAGACCTGAGAGAGTGGATTGGAGTGAGAGAGAGTAGTCTAGGTAGTGTGGGAGGGAGTGAGACCTGAGAGAGAGAGAGACTTCAGAGGGATAGAGAGTTATCCAGTTAGGGTAATGAGGTAGAGAGCATATGAAAGGTAAAACCTCAACTATCCATCTACGACCATAAACTGCACACTCTAAGCATTATCAAAGTGGTCGACCAAAGAGAGGGGAAAGTAAGATTTTGTTCAAAGAAGCTCATTTGGTGAGTGACAACTTGGTGCTCACTAAATGACACATCACATTTGTCACACGCCAAATTTGGCACTCTCCAAATGTGATGTGCCATTTGGAAAGCACCAAATTACTTGCTTTGGATGTGCTAATTGACAAGATTTTCCAAATTTCCTCATATTTTCATTTGTACTCCTCGTCACGTTTGTACATATTTCAATGCAATTTTATAAAAAAACCATGATGGTGTTAACCTCTCTCTTAGCTATCTAAATATGTAATTCTTTTTTCATTTTGATTTAGTTAAGGTTTTGATCCATAGCTTCTATTGTAAATGCCTTCATTTTTTATCAAAAAACATGTGCTAGTTTTAGGATAGATTTTTACTCGTTCATTGAAACATGAAACAAATTACATTTTTTGAAACTAGAATCCATTATACACATGATGAAAGAAAAAAATAAAGTTTTGATTCATTTTGAAAAAATTTAGGCGGGTGCATGCTCAAATTTCAGCTTTTCAAGATGTGTCCACTTTTGAAATTCATAAAATATTATATATTCATTTAAAAAATTATCTGAAAGAACAAGGATAAACTAAATTGTGTTAGCTAATTTCTCACCTTTTGGATTTTTGAAATTCTAAAAAAAAAGTTTATCAAAAAAGGGGGAGCACTCATGCACTATGCTACTTTTTTTGATAAAAACAAGACCTATTCCCCCCCTTTTTGAGACCCTTAGTATTCATTACTTTCAAAAAGAATTAGTAGCTAAAAACTAGACTTGGATCACTTCAAATTTTGTTCTTGTTGCATCTTGAAACTTTGAGCGTAACTATCTTCATTTTCTCATGCAAATCAGATTTTGTTGATTTCAGAAAGAAAAAAAAATGTGGCATCTTAAGAGCCAAAATTGTGTCATAGATCCATGCACTTACCCCAAAAATGAAGTAGATTTTTTTTGAAACTGATGGAAAATTTAAATTGAACCCATTAAAATAGGAAATGCATTTCTTTAAATATTAAATTGGTTTGGTAAAGATATTAAAATATTTTTAAAAAGTCAATTAATTCCAAAAGATCTCATGGTATATTTTGTCTTCTAGAAGACTATGTCTGGCTACATAATGGATGCTCCTACATAAAACACACCCGATAAAAATTTTGTGAGCATAGGCTCACAAAACAAAGCTAAGTAGTAGAACTACTCTTCCAAGTTACGAACAACTTGCAACATGCTCCCATGCTAAAACTAATACTTGCAAATTATTTCATTTTCGTCTTCTTCCAACATCTTGATGAAATACTTTCCATCATTCGTCAACAACTTTGCACTCTATTTTTTCTCCCTCTTGTGGAATTGTGTCCACTATATGCCAACGTCCTCCTCTAAACAATCTCTTCACTCTTCTCCTCTATCATGGGTTTTGACCCACCACAAACTGACCACCTCCACCAAACTCCACTTTCATCTTCCACCTTTGTAGGAATTAATCCACCACAATCCATCCTCCTCCTCCAAGAACTTTCATCCTCTTCAACCTCTCTTCTTGCCATCCCAACATAATGGCTTTTCTCAGGTTTCCCCTCAACCCTTAACACCTCCATGCTTTGCTTATCCACATTTCCAAATTTAAATTAATGCCATCCATCACAAATTTCATAATCACAAAAATCAAACCTTACATTTTTTTCTACAATATTTTCTCTTTCACTGTTAATTGCAACACCTCCATCTTCACCATTCATTTCCATCATTTTCTTCATGTCCTCCAAAGGACTCACAACTGGTGTAACATTATCCTTTCAATTGCTACAACATTACATTTTTCCTTGATATCTACTACGATCTCACCATCTTCCTCTACAATTATATCCTTTTTCTTTTCATCCTTAGAAACCTCTATTGTACTCTCTACTCTTTCTTCTTTATCCTCAACCACTGCTATACTTTCCTCCTCTTTTTCAATCTCTTTCTATGCCTCCATTAGGTAATATTGTTGCAACTTCCTCTTGTTTGCTCTGTAATGGAATCAAAACATACTCTTCTTCATCCTTTCTAATGCTATATGTATTTTCTCTACCATTATGTATTTCCAAATTTAGATTGATGCCATCCATCACAAATTTTATAATCACAAAAATCAAACCTTACCTTTTTTGCTACAATATTTTCTCTTTCACTTTCAATTGCAACACCTCCATCCTCACCATTCATTGCCACCATCTTTTTTGTGTTCTCCAAAGGACTCACAACTGTTTTAACATTATCCTCTTCAACTGCTAAAAAATTACATTGCTCCTCGATCTTTGCTCCTATCTCACCATCTTCCTCTACAATTATATCCTTAAACCTCTACTGTAGCCTCTACTCTTTCTTCTTTATCCTCAACCACTTCTACACTTTCCTCTTCTTTTCCAACCTCTTTCTCTATGCCTCCATTAGGGAATACTACTGTAACTTCCTTTTGTTTACCCTACAATGGACTCAAAACATACACTTATTCATCCTTTATTATCTTATATGTATTTTCTCTATCATTATGTATACCTTCTCTATCATAGAGCAATGGTCGACCTAAGAAAATATGACAAATTTCCATGGGTAGTATATCACATACAACCTCATCTTTATATGTATGAATCTAAAATTTAAAAAATACACTATTCACTTACTCATATATGATGATCTCCTTGCAACCAATAAATATTATCAGGGTTTGGATGCTTTCTTCTCTTCAATTTTAGCTTCTCAACCATCTCTAATGACACCAAATTATCTATGCTACTGCTATCCACAACCACTCTGCAAAAATTTCCACCAGACTTACAAATATTTTGAAACATATTGCTCCTCTAGATGGGATCTCGCTTCTCCTTTTGTGGCTTCAAAAATTATTTCTTCATCATAAAACATTCTCTTAGCTTCCAATAAATTTTGTCAAATACTTTCCACACAACATCAACCTACACAAAGTTCAAAACCTACTATCCATAACTTCACCACTTCTCTTTTCCACCTACAAGTCTTGGTGTAGACTCTACACACTCAAGACCTCTGGAACTGATACCAATTGATGCAAGAGACAAAATAGAAACTCCCTCAGTTGTCAAAACTAACAAACAATACTTGGTCCAAATTACTTGTAGTAACAACTCTCTTTCATTCAATCTATTTGATTACAAATTTTGTATAATTTCACAATTTCATAATGACTAGAATTGAAAATTTCAATTGTCAATCCAAATCAAATTTAAAATTCACACCAAAATAGTGGGAAAAATCAATTATTTTTATTAACGAGATATGAAACTATCTCAATCCAATGAATTGTCAATCTCACATAAATTCAATCACAATTTCAACTCAGACATTTTCAAATAAATTTTCCTCTTTATTTTTATTTTCCAAGTTCAAAAATTACAAACAATTTTCTCGAACTAAAGTCAGCAATTTGTTCAGATCAACCTCCCTTATTACTGGCAATGGTTTTTACCAACATTCCTTGTCTTCTTTTCTAATCTACCACACTTGTCCCAACATTTTTTTGAGCACCCACTCTAACTCTCCATTCACAATCAATTTTCACTTCACTTCTCATTGCTTTTTCCCAATATGAGGATGCACAACCTCTCGAGAATCTATCTCTATTTTTTTACTTTTTTTAAGCATCCATAGTATTAGAGAAGCTTCTATATCTTGTTTTTTGTGTGCAGTCCCTTTTCATCTATATCTCACATGCAATTAAATTCAAACTTAACATATTAAAGTTGACCTCCCATTGTTTGGAACAAACCCTCCTTTATGCTACCCATTCAACCTATTGAGAATTTGTTGAAGATAATTTAGCATTGTTGTCATTGATGTCAAAACCTTGGATCCAGAAGGTTGTGCTCCAGATGATGTATAAACTTGATATATCCTATCAAGTGCTATGATGTTACATAGTATGGATATTATCCTTTCTCCAGATATGGCAATACTTATTTTGAGACATTCATGGAAGTCAGTTTATGCAGAATAATGAGGGCTAATATTTTGATGATGGATGCAGTGCTCAACGATTTCTTTAGGTAACCTGGCTATCTAGAACTTCATGTAGCATTTTGCAATTTTTTTTTATGTCAATTTGTGGTTCTCCAGTTGATATTGAAATTAATGATAATCAATATTTGGTCTTGGTTGTGGTGTTCTCATGGGCTCCAAAATATATTTCATGTAATTCAAAGTTTGTAATCTTCTGATAATTATGTTATGAACCTATCTTATGCATGACCTATTCATGGGTCCCTTGGTAACATGGTAAGAAGATATTTTGTGTGACCTATCTTTTAGGTTTGGTATTAGCGTGCAAGGCCTTATTGAATATCTTAATATTTCTCTTCATTTTGAAATGTTTTGTGGTGATCTAATTCAAATTATATACAACCGACTTGGAAGACTAAAGATATCACGTCTGGCTAACCTAGGAGATTATGAAGACATGGATTGGTATAAGAAAAGTTTTTTTTTTTTTTATAAAATAAAGAAGTGTGGAGTATGATGTGTGTGAGTAGATAAAAAGGTGTGAAGGAAGAAATAATCTATTTTGTAGAGTTTGTGCAAAGAATTTGTGCAAAAGGTTCTTGATCAGATCTACTGCAAACAGATATTGTGCTCTAAACCAGAATTGAATTCATGCATATGAATATTCAACTTCATCAGTTCACTTTTGTTAGTGAGACCATTTTGTAATATGTTGTATTAATCAGGTAGTGAGCAACTTGGCAGTGATCCCCTATAACAATCACCTTAACCAGTTCTTTATAATTGAGAATTATTATTCTTCGTGGTTTTTCCCTTCTTGGGTTTCCATGTAAGTTCTAGTGTTCATTATGCATGGTGCTGATATGTGTTTTCATTTTCGTTAGTTGATTATTTGACTGATTTATATTTTCTCTGGGTTAATTAAAGTTAAGAAAATTGTTTTTGGATAAATGATTCTCCCCCCTCTCAGTTATCTAGACTATTCAACAATTGGTATTAGAGCTTGGTCCCTTGAAGATAGAGCTTAACTACTTGAGGGAGATCTTGGTAGTTTGAATAGATGGTAAGATCTTATCAATTTGAGAAAGAACTGAAGATAATGTTAGATGATATGGAAATCATAGAATTTGAAAATGAAGAATTGAAAGAAAATCTCAAGGAAGTGAACACTTGTATCACAAAGCTAAGGGAGAAAATACAAAAAATCAAAACAAGACACAAAGAGGTTAGCCAAGAATTAAAAGATTCAAAGGAAAGTGTCGTGGAGTTAAAGGATGAATGCAAGAATACTAAAGAAAATATCAAAGACACTATCAAACAAAAAGTAGAAGAATGGAAGAAGATTGAAGAAAATATCATGGATACCATCAAACAAAAATTAGAAGAAAATGAGAAGTTAGATCAAGAGTTAAGAAGGCTGAAAATAGAAGCAAGAATATGTGAAAGCAACATAATTTTGGATCAACTTTTGTCCCTACAAAAATGTCACAAAGATAAAGGAGGACTTGGATTCACCAGTGAAAATTCAAATAAAAAAATTATGGGTGAAGACAAAGAAATTGAAGTTTAAGCAAGATCAATTGTAACAAGCAAGGTTTGGAACTCTAATTTACCTACAAAAAGACATCCAGTCAGGTAGCCAAAAGCTCAAAGGTACTTATCATTCAATGGTCACTATTTTCTATGCAAAAAGTTTGGACATAAGGCTATAGAATGTAGAAGCAAGATGGAACCGAATACTCAATGCTTTAATTGTTACAAGTTTGGTCATAAAGCAAGTCATTGTAGATGTGAAATATCTAATTTGGAAAGAAGGAATGGAATGAACAATATCATTCATGGTTATTTATATTTATACTATGGTTATGGTCACAATGCTAATTAGTGCAAACCTAGGGTTCACTTAGCTAAGTCAGGAAAAAGATGTTACAAGTGTAGTCAACCTGAACATTATGCTAACACATGCAGATATGTTGCTCTAGAAATTTTTGAGAACAAAAAGAAGGTTGCAAAATCAAATGAATCTAAGAAGATGGTAACGGTCTGGAGGAAGAAGGAAACAAGTGCAAAGAGCACATCCATGGTACCAGATCCCGGTACTTTCCCTACCAATATCTGAGCCAATCTGCCTTAACTCAAGGGGAGTTTTTTCATTTCATATCCTATCAGTTCCCTCTCTCCAAAGTAATATTGATGTGATTTTCAACATAATTTAGCTTGATCTAGTTGATGATAAATGATGAAGCTTAATCTAGTTGATTGAAAAGAAAAGTACAATTGTTGGTGTCATCAATTTTTGTTTTTGGTGAGAAAATCATTATGAGTAATTAAGAATAAAAGGTGGGAGTTCTCAAAGTCATTTCTCATAGTTTGAAAATGAGAAGAAGAAGAAGTTTCATTGAGCAATAAATAGTTTGAAGGAGTTAAGTGAGATGATGGAATTTTTGAACAAAGGATAGAGTGGTCATATTTTGCTAAGGCTTAAGAGAGTTGAGTTGGATGAATTGGTTCATTAGAAAATGAAGGAAATGGAACTAGGGTTGAAGATGAATAAATTTCAGAACATAAATACTCTGGGTATGGATTTATGGGGAGAATTTCCCTGGTTTGTAGACAAAGAATCTATCTTGTTCTTGTTAAATCAATTCAAGGATGGAAAGATTTTTTGGACAAACCCTATCTGATCATGAAGGAGGCCATTGAAGCCATTACTAGTTTGTGCAGTGTTTGTGACCTCCTTGGGAAGAAAATGGTGAAATATAGAGATGTGGAAGAACTTACTGGTATCAACAAATACCCCTAGGCTCTACTGATAAATACCATTGTCAATCCTGAAGTAAGGTATGTAGCTTATGACATCTCTTATAAAATCTATTTCAAAAATTATGAAGGTTCTACTTTGGCTATTGTTGTATATCTTGCACACATGATGGTGAAGGAAAATAAGTAGTTTGACTAGTGTAGCCTCATGATGGAAAACCTATTTAAGAATGTTATAATTTCTTTGGTTGAGAGTTATCCCTTTCTGATTTGGATCTCTACTCATATGTTTGGTATTTTACCTCCTAAGTTTGTTACCAACAAAGGAGAATTTTAAGTGGAAGCCTAGCATCCATTTCAGATGGAAATTTTACACGTATTTGGAATGTATGGAAGATAAAGCAAGTGCTTTCAAAGTCCATTTCTCATCCTTGTAGATGAATCTGTGCTTTAGTGTAATAGTGTTGAGCCATTTTGAAGAGGGTTCCTCCTCTGGCAAGAAGGAGTTGGAAGTTGTTATTGGTGGTTCCCCTCTAGAACCCAAAAAGAGGAAAGTTAACACAAAAGAAGTCATCACTATCTTAGAAGAAAAGGATAATGAAGAAGAGTTTGTTCCTGGATTTGATTCTTTCGATCTAGATGATATTAGTTAGTGCTAGATATAGGTGATATGAAGAAGGTTGGTGAAATATGGTCTACCAACTCTTTTATTAGAAGGCTTAAAATTCATGATACTTTGGTTGATTATCTACTCAAAAATGGTATTACTATTTCAGTTATTTCTAACTTATTACCAGATAATCTAGTCGAAGTTGTTGAAGAAAGAATGTTGCTGGAAGTACCCAAAGGACATAAGTTCCAAGCTATGATTGAGAGAAGGTGTGTCAAATATAAACAAAAGTTATCCAAAGACATTAGTGAGACAAGAGAATGCAGTAAGGAGATGTTTGACATCTACAAGTATTGTCTCTAGTGGCTTGTTGTTGCTAATTTCAGAAGCAGAATTGAAGCTATTGAATTTGAGATGAATAATATTGGAAATATTTTTGATTTCTTCAAATAAAAAGATGGAAAATAGAGGATAAGAGTTAGTGAGTTGCAAGTAGAGTTACTAGTTGTTCAGAGACAGAGGGAAGACTTGGTTAGAACTTTCTGGTTGGTCAAGGAAATTGTTGAGGTCTGATTGGATCATCTCTCTGGGATACTTTCTGATGCAGAAGATTGTGAATGACAATGCCTATCTTAGGACTAGTCATCCTCATTTATTTTGTTGACTATGTTGGATAGTATGAATGCTAGATTGGATTCTATAGTGCTAGCTTGGAAGAGGATTCTTCCAATTGTGAGAGAAAGGTACAAGAAAATTTTTCATGTGAAAAGTGTTATTTTTACTTGAGTTCCTGAATGTTTGAATTTTAGCCCTTTTCCTTTGATGTTAAAAAGGGGGAGAAAAAAATGAAGAGGAAAACAAAAAAAGAAAGAGGTATTGAATTGATTGAAAAAGTAGGAGTACTTGGAACTTTTGGAGTTTGCACTTTTGGAGTTGGAGTTTTGAGTTTTGTGTTTTTGAGTTTTTGTTGTTTTTCCATCAATGCCAAAGGGGGAGATTGTTGAGAAGTTGTTGGATATTATTTAGCACTGTTTTCATTGATGTCAAAACCTTGGATCCAAAAGGTTGTGCTCTGAATGATCTACAAACTTGATCTATCCTATCGAGTGCTATGATGTTACATAGTATGGATATTATCCTTTCTCTAGCTATGGTAGTACTTCTTTTGGGACATTTGTGGAAGTCACTTTCTATAGAATAATGAAGGATAATATTTTGATGTTGGATGCAGTGCTCAAAGCTTTCTCCAGGTAACCTTGCTATCTAGAACTTCATGTAGCATGTTGCAATTTTTTCTATGTCAAATTGTGGTTCTCTAGTTAATACTGAAATTAATGATAATCAAGATTTGATCTTGGTTGTGGCATTCTCATCAACTCTAGAATATATTTCATGTAATTCAAAGTTTTCTATCTTCTGATAATTATGTTATAAACCTATCTTATGTATGACCTATTCATTGGTCCCTTGGTAACATGATAAGATCTTTTGTGTGACCTATCTTTTAGGTCCAGTGTTAGCCTACAAGGCCTTATTGAATATCTCAAGATTATTCTTCATGTCGACATTTTTTGTGGTGATATAATTCAAATTATATATGATCAACTTGGAAGACTATGAAGATATCACATCGGGTCGACCTAGGAAATTATGAGGACATGGATTGGTATAAGTAAAGGTTGTTTTTGTCAGATAAAATAAAGAAGTGTGGAGTATGATGTCTGCAAGTAGATAAAAAGGTGTGAAGGAAGAAGTAATCTGTTTTGCAGAGTTTGTGCAAAGAAGTTGTAGAAAATGTTCTTGATCAGATCTACTGCTAACAGATATTGTGTTAAGTGAAATTGAATTCATGCATATGAAGATGCAACTTCATTAATTCACTTTCGTTAATGAGACTTGTTATCATGAGGGATTTCATCTAAATGCAACTATGTAAAGCTTAAAAATCTCATGTAATGTGGAAACACTTTCAAGCCTATGGGTTTCTCATAATGAAAGTGAATCTCTACATTATGGGTTGGTCCCCCTTTTGAATCTCCTAGAATCTAATGACTTGTGTGGGAAAATGGATAAAGATTAGTCTATGAAATTGAATGAAACTCTAATGGTAAATCACTTCTAAGAGGTGATGCACCAAAGAAAACTAAATGTAGATTGATTCACAACTAATATTCTCATAAAATCTATAAACACAATTCAACTCAAGAACCTTAATCACATAAAAATTTCACTAAGAGGCTCTGCTTAATCTTACCTTATTAAGGAAAACTAGGTTTTCACAAATTAAGAGAAAAAATAAACTTTAAAAGCACAATTAATGACCTATGATAAACTAAAATTGTGTATATGCATCAGTAAACAAGAAAGAAATTTAAAGGTTTCTGGTTTGAAATACATTAAACTTGCATCAAATCACTTAAAATATACAAAACACCAGAAGCTGCAAAGGTAAACTCTATCTCTACTAAAAACTTTAAAGGAATACTTTGCAAAATCTAAACCAATATGCTGAAAATAAAGTACTGTTGTATATTAATCAACTATAAATGAGTTACAAGATAGTCTCTTTGTGGAATCTAAAGGAAGAAAACAAGAACTAAGAAAAATACTAAGTCTTTTCTTAATATATACAAAAGATGATAACTCCAAGGCACCAAGAGGTGGAACTGCAAGCCAATTGAAGGTGAAAAATATCTCAAAAATATCCTCCTACAAGCAAAGAAGAAAATCATCAAAAAGAGGGCCCACAACTGAAGCAAACTGAACTCTGAATGTTGCAAACCTATCCCTTCAATGTGCATGATCAAAAGACCCTCAAAACTGATGTAAAACTGAAATTATGTCTTGAAAATCTCCACCATTTGCTCCATTTTGTCTTTGAAGGACTAATTAACTAAAAAGAGAGACTCAAGTCTCAATCTTTGTGATTTGCATGATCAAACCTATAGTTCACTCCAATTATCTTTATTCTTTGAATTTGTATGTTTTCGAGCTTCGGTTCCATTTTTGCATGTGTTTTGACTTGATTCCTTACAAATGGAATGTATGGATATTATATTGTCTTATAAAAAATCATAAATATAATATTGTCTTATATGGTTTCTTTCAAAATAATAAAATTAAAGCTAAGGAATGATGGTATTTGATTTTTCTAATAAAATCATAAAAATGCATTAGAGAGAATAAATGAAGGGATTTGATTCTAAAATCAATGTGAAAAAAATGCCTTGGCAACATAGGGCTAAAGGAAAACCATAAAAAAAGACTTGAGCCCTAATTTCTATTTCATTTGCATTTAAACCCTTGGAAAAAAGAGAGGATCTGCTATGTTGTCACCATTGAGCTATGTTCTAAGCTCAAAACTTGAACATTTTCTACACTTCCATGTCGATTCTCCTCTATTTGATGTCAAATCCCTTCAGGAATTTGATGGTAAGTTGGTTTCCCATCAATATAATGCACTTCTAACTCCATTTTGAAGCATGTTTGGGGCACTAAGCTATGACTATGATAAGCTTTTCTAATGTATTTTTGTGCTTTTATCTTTTTGTTGATTTCCTCATCTTTTTGGCCACCATGGGAGTTTATTTTGTTGAAAACTTTGAAGAAGAAATATGGAAATCCATGGCTCTATCCATATCTTATCAAAACCACAAATGAAGGTAAGCTTTACTAGTGAATCTTAGTATTTTCTTCATTCTTTATCTGATGAAACTCAGGTTGCATTATTCTATGAGAATACTTATGAATTTTTTTGAATATTCTATCCATTATAGGCTGCCATCTTTCACAAGTTTTCTGATTCTTTGTGTAAAAGATAGCTTGACTTGAGCTCAACCCCTAGTAGAATAACATTGAGACTTACGAGAGGAAGAACCTTATGCATTTTTTGTTCACTATTTTATGGGTTTTCAAGTGCTTCATGGCCATGGCCATTCACTACATTTTTGGTATCTTTAAAATCATGTTCAAGCTCAAGATACTTTATTTCCTCTACATTTGTTGTTTATTTCTAGAGAAAAATGAAAAAAAACCTCCTCATCAAAGGGATGCAAGCTTGAGACTCTTAGACTCTCCATTCTTGAAAAATTTTCATATGTTGACTTGGCTTTTGTTTATTTCATATGTTTTTTGAATATGAAACAAGACAAAACCCTCCATATGTTGTGAACTCCTTTCATAATATCATAAACAACTCTATATAAATGTATTTTCATTGCTTCAAATTTGTTATCAAATTTTTGTATGAAAGCTTATAAAAACATATGGCTATTATAGCTGAAGATAATCTCCATTATATCCTATTAGTTGTTGCTTTGAGAAAATCCTACTTTGCTTCAACATCTTACATGGTTGTAACTGTACTTCACTTTTCATAATGTAGAGGGAGAAATGAATGGTTTCTTGCTTATTTTTCAGATATTGAGGCTCTTTTCAATTTATTTCATTCATTGTGTTGAACACTACTTTAGAATATTTTAATTTGAAACAATGATACACCTCCATATGTGACAAGAACCTTACCATTATTTGTTATGGTTTATCCTCCCTATAGTTATTTTTTCATGACTATGTTTCCCTTTCTTTCAAGGCTCTCTTGTATCTTATGCTATAACAAAAATAACTTAACTCTTTTTTTGTTGTTCCACTATTGTGAATTTTATAATGTATGCATGTTCACCATTTCACTCAGCATCCTTGTGAACAATACATATTTCTATTGTTACTTTTATGCAGGCACTGTCGTAAGATCATCATGATGTATATGCATATGACACATCTTCCATGTTGGAATTTCATGAACAAAACAACATAACAAACAACTCATTCCTTGCTTCCCTATTTAATGAGACACTTCAAACAACACACTTGGCATAGATAAAACATGACATGGAAGAAATAAGAATTCATACTTGATAGAAATAGAAATTTCTCAATATGAAAATTCCTATTCTGTACTTGATTTGGGAATTCAACTGAGCTCTTTTCCACTCATAATTTTCAATTCATTGCACCCTAGATTGTCTATTATGAGTTGAAAATGATCTTATAGCTCCTATAGTTGCTTAATGATTCACTCCTCTAGTGAATGTTTACTTTGAGCAATTATGAATTTATTTCCTTCTCAAACCCCTTTTAAATGATAAGGGGTAGCATGTTCAGCTCAAACCTTGTGGGAGCCACATTTTACACCACATGCTAAAATGTTGAACATAATGAACCCATAATGAAATATGTACCTGTACCTGTACAATGAACAAACATGTTAGATAGAATAGATACATCTCTTGATGATTTTCTTTGGATATCTTTGATTCAGATGCTCATTTTTCTTTTCTTGATCAGTTATAAAGTAATAAGTATTTCCCTGATTATACATGGATGAGATTTGTATGGAACCTCGAGCTCTAACATCTCCTCTTCTTGCAAATTTCTTTCTTAGAGCAACAACTAGACAACTTCAATGATGTTGGCACAACCTCTAACAATAGGATTCCTCATTCATCAGGAAATGATAGGTCCCATATATGATTTAATGCATTTTTTTTCTTGTACCTTCTTGATATTTTATATCTTTTCAGACTCAATAGCTCCCATGACTTGTGTGGGACTTCAAAAAAAATTCTTTCAAATATATCAGTTATTTCATATCATATATTGACTTATGTATTTTCATTTTTGAATCACTACATAATATGAAATAACCAAATGAATTGTGAGGTATATGTTTTGTAATCATGAATGATTGCAACAAGATACTTGAAACAAGAACTGTAGAAATTTTTTACCCTCAAAACCTGATAAATCTTTGAATGTCTAGTTTTCTTATCTGATTTGCTCCAGTGTCAAAAAATTTCTCACCCTAGTTTAATAAATGCCTGATAAAACTTTACTAATTTAATTGGTAGCTAAAAATTAGTAACATTTTTGGTAACCTCCTTTGTATGTTTTCCTTCTAAACAAAATAGATCAGTTTCCTTGCTTATCCATTAGGCATGGAGTCCATTCTTTTGTCCTTTTCTGACTAAAAACCTCTATAACTCAACTATAGAATCCATATAGTAGGAAATGAAATTGAAAGAAACTATCATAACTCTATTTAAGAAAGAGCCAAAAAACTATGCAACATCTACACTTATTGAAAACAAAGCAGTACTGAAATGAAATTACCTTACCCTACCCTAACAAACAACCATGAAAGACTCAAACAAATCCATTTATTGTTTGGTTAAAATAGCTTCCCCTTCTCAACAAAAACCATTGATTTACATGTTTATGAATAGATGAAACTAGATGAAGAACAAGAAGGCATTCAATCAACTACTACAATTCTTCATGAAGAATGTAAAAAAACTCACTCACCCTCTGATTTTGATCAACCAAACTACTGGTTTGGAGTGAATTAGCAAGTTTTCCATGTTGTTCTTTAATTCCAATCTCATGATTGGACTCTATTATGGAGAGATTCCTAATTGGGCATCCTATTGAGATGCTACACTAAGGACTCCTTTTTCTGGCTTCTTTCTCATGTGTTGTCTCTTCAACCACAACCTCTTTGGTCACCTGATTATGTTGATCACAATCATTTTTCTTGAAAGGTGCTAAGTTGTCAACAATTCTAGAGAAAAAAAATTCAATGATTCTTGAGAATAAGTCTGTATCATGATCAACCTTATTATAGAAATTATGCTCTAACTCATTTTCATGAGAGTCTTCAAAGATCATACCTTCAAAATTTGTGATTTGTTGTTATTCTTCAAGAAACATGTTCTTTATCTTCAACCTTAAATCTAGATTGTGAATTTTTTTGAGCTTATCCTTAAAAATTTGAAACTTTTGAAGTTGATCTTAGGGATTGATCTACTGATTTCTAGAAAAGTGGTGGCCTTGGGATTGATCTTGAGCATAAAAAGGATGATAAAAAGTATTAGAAAGGATAGGAGGATGGTAAGAATGATAAAATTGTGGGTTATTCATTGTGATATGGGAATTTTGATGAGAACCAATATTATGCTTATTTGGGTCTGGCTGATAAGAGGGTTCATGGCCAGTATTTTCATAGTATTAGGGTGGTTATATATATTTTCTATGAAAATTTGACATCTCTATTCATATGAAGAGCTAGAAATTAGAATACGAAGCTTGATTTGAAACATCCCAGCACTGAATATTATTGAAACCAATAGATTTGCTTGGAGTCGCTAAGTGTATGTGTATATTCTACATCTAAAGGCTATAAATATGGATTTTCACACAAAAAATATGAATTATGTGGAAAATTTTTGGATTAGGAGAGTCCAAACTATCCCACCAGGTGTGCTAGAAACTATTATCATGAGGGATTGCACTTGAATGCAAATTTGTAAAGCTTAGTAAACCCATGTAACATGGAAACACTTTCAAGCTTGTTGGTACCTCATAATGAAAGTGAATCTCTAGGTTATGGATTGGTTCCCCTTCTGAATCTCCTAGAATCTAATGACCTATGTGGGAAAAGGGATAAAGACTAGTCTATGAAACTGAATGAAACTCTAATGGTGAATTGATTCTAGGAGGTGATGCACCGAAGAAAACTAAATGCAAACTAATTCACAACTAATATTCTTAGAAAATATGTAAACACAATTCAACTTGAGCACATTAATCACATAAATGTTTCTCTAAGAGGCTCTACTTAATCTTACCTTACTAAGGAAAAATGGGTTTTCACAAATTAAGAGAAAAGATAAACTTTAAAAGCATAATCAATGACATATGATAAATTGCAATTATGTATATGCATCAGTAAACAAGAAAGAAATTTAAAGGTTTCTGGTTTGAAACACATTAAACTTGCATCAAATCACTTAAAATATACAAAACACCAGAAGCTGCAAAGGTAAACTCTATCTCTACTAAAAACTTTAAAGGAATACTTTGCAAAATCTAAACCAATATGCTGAAAATAAAGTACTGTTGTATATTAATCAACTATAAATGAGCTACAAGATAGTCTCTTTGTGGAATCTAAAGGAAGAAAACAAGAACTGAGAAAATTACTAAGAATTTTCTCAATATATACAAAAGATGATGACTCCAAGGCACCAAGAGGTGGAACTAAAAACCACCTGAAGGTGAAAAACTATCTTGAAAATATCCTCCCTCGAGAAAAGAAGAAAATCCTCAAAAAGAGGGCCCACAACTGAAGCAAACTAAACTTTGAATGTTGCAAACCTATCCCTTCAATGTGCATGATCAAAAGACCCACTGATGTAAAACTAAAGTTATGTCTTAAAAATCTCCACCATTTGGTCCATTTTTTCTTTGCATGACTAGTTAATTGAAAAATAGACTCAAGTCTCCATCTTCGTGATTTGCATGATCAAACCTACAATTCACTCTAGTTATCTTTATTCTCTGAATTTACATGTTTTCAAGCTTTAGTTCCATTTTTTCATGTGTTTTGACTTGAGTCCTTACAATTAGAACTTATGGGTATTTAATTTTTCTTATAAAAAATCATAAAAATAAGACCACTGTCTTATATGATTTCTTTCAAAATCATAAAATAAAAGCTAAGGAAAGATTGCATTTGGATTTTCTAATAAAAATCATAAAAATACATGAGAGGGAATAAACAAAGGCATTTGATTTGAAAATCAATGTGGAAAAAAATGCCCTATCAGGCTAGGGCTAAAGGAAACCTAAACAAAAGACCCAATCCCTAATTTCCATTTCATTTGCATTTGAACCCTTGGAAAAAAGAGAGGCTTTGTTGCACTGCCACCATTGAGCTAGGTTTTGAGCTCAAAACTTGAACATTTTTTGCACTTCCATGTCGATTCTCCTCAATTTGATGTTGAATTCCTCTAGGAAATCAATGGTAAGTTATTTTCCCATCAATCTAATGAACTTCTAACTCCATTTTGAAGCATTTTTAGGCCTCTAAGCCATGACTGTGATAAGCTTTTTCGATCTATTTTTTTCCTTTTATCTTTCTATTGATTTCCTCATCTTTTTGGCCACCATTGGAGTTTATTTGGTTGAAAAATTTGAAGAAAAAATACGGAAATTCATGGCTCTACCCATATCTTATCACACCCACAAATGAAGGTAAGGTTTACTGGCAAATCTTTGTATTTTGTTCATTCTTTGTCTGATGAAACTCAAGTTGCATTATTCTGTGAGAATACTTATGAAAATTTTAAAATATCCTATCCATTATAGGTCACCATCTGTGACTAGTTTTTTTATTCTTTGTGTAAAAGATAGCTTGACCTAAGCTCGACCCCTAGTAGAATAACATTGATACTTATGAGAGGAAGAACCTCATGCATTTTTTGTTCACTATTTTTTGGGTTTTCAATACCTTCATGGCCACAACCATTCACTAAATTTCTGGTATCTTTAAAATCATATTCAAGATCAAGCTACTTTATTTCTTCTATATTTGTTGTTCATT
>VDFB02281492.1:293324201-293450995 GCA_007258455.2 Sequoia sempervirens
TATATAAATGTATTTTCATTGCTTCAAATTTGTTATCAAAGTTCTCTATGAAAGGTTAAAAAAAACATATGGCTACTATAGCTGAAGATAATCTCCATTATATCTTGTTGTTTGTTGCTTTGATAAAAGCCTACTTTGCTTCGACATCTTACATGGCTATAACTATAATTCACTTTTCATAATGTAGAGGGAGAAATGAAGGGATTCTTATTTATTTTCAGATATTGAGGCTCTTGTTCATTTCTTACATTCACTATGTTGAACACTACTTTAGAATATTTGCATTTGAAACAATGATACACCTCCATATGTGACAAGAACCTTACCATTATTTTTTGTGGTTTATCCTCCCTATAGTTGTTCTTGCATGACTATGTTCCCATTTCTATGAAGGCTCTCTTGTATCTTATGCTATAGCAAAAAAAGATTCACTCTTTACTGTTGTTCCACTATTGTGAATTTTACAATGTATGCTTGTTCACCATTTTTCTTATCATCCTTGTGAACAGTGCATTTTTCTCTTGTTACTTTTGTGCAAGCACTATCATAATATATCGGGATGTATATGCATATGACACATCTTCCATGATGGAATTTCATGAACAAAAAAACATAACGAATAGCTCATTCCTTGCTGCCCTATTCAATGAGACACTTCAAACAACACACTTGGCATAAATAAAACATTACATGGCAACAATAAGCATTCAAACTTGATAGCAATAGAAATTTCTCAATATGAAAATTCTTGTTATGTACTTGATTTGGGAATTCAAATGAGCTCTTGTCCACTCATAATTTTCAATTCATTGCACCCCAGATTGTCTGTTATGAGTGGAAAATGATCTTAAAGCACTTGCAGTTGCTTACTAATTCACTCCTTTAGTGAATGTTTCCTTTGAGAAATTATGAATGTATTTCCTTCTTAAACCCCTTTTAAATGATAAGGAGTAGCATGCTGGGCTCAACCCTTGTGGGAGCCACATCTTACACCACATGCTAAAATTTTGAGCATGGTGAACCTGTAATGAAATATGTACTTGTACCTGCATAGTGAACAAACATGTTAGACAAAATAGATACATCTCTTGATGCTTTTCTTTGGATATCTTGGATTTAGATGTTCATTTTTCTTCTTTTGATCAGTTATAAAGTAGCAAGTATTTCCTTGATTACACATGCATGATATTTGTATGGAACCCCAATCCCTAACATCTCTTCTTGTATATTTTTTTCTTGGAGTAGCAACTAGAAACGTCAATGATGCTACCATAACCTCCAAAAACAAGATTCATCACTCACTAGGAAATGACGAGTCCTATATCTAATTTTATGCATTTATTTTCTTGTACCTTCTTGCTATTTTATATCTATTTAGATTCAATTACTCCCATAGCTTGTGTGGGACTTCAAAAACAATGCTTTTGAATATATCAGTTATTTCATATCATATAATGACTTATGTATTTTAATTTTTGGATCAGTACATAATATGAAATAACCAAATGAACTGTTTGAGGTATATGTTTTGTAATCATGAATGATAGAAACAAGATACTTGAAACATGAACTACGAAAAAAGTTTAGCTTCAAAACTTGATAAATCTTTGAATGTATGGTTTTCTTATCTGATTTGTTCAAGTGTCAAAAAATTTCTCACCCTAATTTAATAACTACCTGATAAAACTTTACTAATTTAGCTAGTAGCTAAAAATTAGTAATAAGACCAATTTTTTATTTGTTGTATTAATTGGGTAGTGAGCCCACTGGTAGTGAGCCACCTTGTAGTGAGCAACTTGGTAGTGGGACCTTGTAAAAATCACCTTAACTGGTTCTTTATAATTGAGAATTATTATTCTCTATGTTTTTTCCCTTCTTGGGTTTCCATGTAAACTTTGATGTTTATTGTGCATGGTGTTGATATGTGCTTTCATTTCTATTAGTTGATTATCTAATTGATTTATATTTGCTTCAGATTAATTAAAGTTAAGAATTTTTTTTTGGGATAACTAATTCACCCCCCCCTCTCAATTATCCAAACTGTTCAACACAACCACTCTCCACACATTTCCCATCTGACTCAACCCACTAGAAATGTGCAACATCATAGTTTATAACCCAATCCTCTTTCCTTTTGTCTATTTTTTTTTCAAATACTAGTTGAATGGCACCCCTTTTCTACTCAATGGTACCATGGTTTTTCCCCTTTCTCCAAGCAGGTTCTCTCATAATTTTTTATTTGTATTGTCTTTTGGTTTTATTTAAATTCTCAAACCTTTCATTCATAGCCATGCCCTTTTCAATTCTCCCTTAACTTATTCTCTCTTATCTTCCACCACAACAAATGAAAGTCGTTAAACCTTCTCAACCGACCCTCTTTGGAAATGAAGTAGATCATTTTTTGAAATTGATGGAAAATTTAAATTGAACCTTGTGTTGCTAAAAATTAGACCCGTTGCTTGACATGAGATAAAATGGACTTAATGAGGCCCTAATCTAGTGTTGTGAGGCATTTTATGTGTCACACTAGGTCTTGGACCCTTGCAAATCAAATAACATGTGTTTATTAATGTCTTGTAAAGGCATTGTAAAGTCTTGTAAGATGCCTTCATGCTTTTCTAGACTTAATTAACATATTTCTTCCTAATTCAACATTATAAAACATATCCAATTGCATTATTTCATCAATCTAAAAGGATCTTAACATAAATTTTAATGTTAAACTAGTGTTGTAATGTGATTTACACATTCACATTGGTTCTTGTACTTTTCTAGGCTATGTGGACCTAATTTTATTCTTGTGAAGTGTATTTAATCACACTTTCACATTGATTTATGTGTCATAAGCCATATTCAGCATTTACATCATCACTAATAAGTCCTATTTTACCCATATTGTGCATCCTGAGGCTTTAATTGATCAAACACCCAACAAGATATCATTTTAAACCTTATTTCCTATCTCCTTAGCTTCATAGGTGTCAAAATGGCTCCTATGGGACATATTCACTGAGCCTACGAATGAGTCCCATCCAGGTGGGACCCATTCACCATGACTGGTGAATGAGTCCTATCTAGCCCCCATTTTGACCTGTGAGCAGGAAAAAATGAAATTTAAAGTTTATTTTCACTATATGTCAGCCTATGATATAGTATAATCAGGTACTAAGGCACAGTTGACTATAAATAAATGTTTTCATCCTCATTTTAGACATCTTATCTTATCTCATTATTATACTTTTCATTATCAATTCATCATTTATCTTCTATTACAAGTCAAGCAAGTTGAGGTTTCTTCAATATAAGTCTTCAAGTTAGCATTCTAAAGCATCCAAGGGCTGATTTTACATGTATTTCTATAGAAATCCAAGTTAAATCATCATTTTCAAGGTAATCACTTCCAGTTTGCATACTTCATTCCTTTATTTCATCATTTTGGTTTAATTACCTAAATAGGGTTTGACCAAGGCAAACCCCCATTCCCTAACATTCAACATATTTCTCTTTTGTCTTGTTTTTTTGTATATTTAGGTCCCTTGAAGGCTTGAGAATCATTAAATATTGCATTCCAAATTCATCCAAGTCATCATATCAATAAGAAGTCATTTTCAAACCCAATTTTGGATATTTTAGAAGTGGAGACCTGTGGGAGGCAAAAGTACAGGTCTAACTCCATAGAATCTTCCTTTGATTTTCTATATTTTTGTAGGTGGACTGATTTTCCACCCATGGAAAATGAGTCCCACTTATAGGCCTAAAAATAGGTTTTGTCAGATTTCAGCTCCCAGCAATCAAAAATAGATCTCTAGAAGATTTCAACAGTAGGACTGATTTGCCATGCTTGGTGAATGAGTCTCAATGGCCATTAACAAAAGTTTCTAAAACATCCCAAAATATTCTAGTGACATCATTCTACCTCTAGGTGCACTTTGATCTTATCCATCTCTTTCTGTTCTACATATTTCATCCATTTAGTGCATTTTAGCAATACATAATGTGTTTTTAAATAAGTCATAATTCTTAGATTTTGCATGCATTTTTGATCAATTTCATAGTTTAGTAGCACTTAGATCACTCCATTTATATCATATCACATCACACACATCCTCTATTTGAATGTGCATAAGTATTTTAGGAGCCTAAATCTCTCTCTTTCTAGGTGGAAAACCCTAGGAAGAGAGCCAAGCATTTCGAGTTCCTAAAATCTATGCCACATTTTGGCGAACCCAACTTTTTGAATACTTTTTCTTTCTAATTTGGTGTCTTTTATCATAGCTCTAGCCTTGCATTCATTTTTCATTAGGATTTGCATTAGTTTTCCTGCTAGAATTTAAAATTTTCATTCATAAAAAGTGTATTTAGATTGCATTTCTTGCATCTAAATTCATTTCGATTTTCTATAAATCTATATTTTTCATTTAGTTCTACATATTGGCTCTCATAATTCATAAAAATCATTCAAAGATTTTTGAAATTTTTGAAAAGGGTCCATACGAGGACTCATTCACCACCTTGGGCGAATCAGTCCCTTCTGGCACTTGAAACAACATTTTCTAGATCTTGAAAATTGGTTTTTAGGCTTTTGATTGGTGCCTTAACCTATATATATAAGTTAGTTATCTTTCTGTAGCATTAATTTTGTTAACTCTTGCTTCAATTAGCTCATTTCATGCATTGATTTATTTCACCTTCTTGCACTCACCACATTTCATATACCGAACATTGCATTGCCTTGAACTTTCTTTCACCTCACTATGCTTTCTTTAACAAGATGTGCTCTTGATTTGATTAAACATGGATTTAACACACCTAAAACTCCCTTTTCTGAGTTTCCTTTCAAATGCCATACTAGGGACTTTAAGACATGATCCATTAATTCAATCCTTCATCTTACATTACCAATTGGTGCAAATGGTAATGTTGACAATCATAACACACATTCTTGTTCTTCTTCCAATACCTCTCCTATTTGTGGCGAACGTAGTGATATGCAAGAAGTTATAATCCTTGAAATTCTTGATTCTCCATTTCCTCATTCCCCTTTGGACAATATTACACAACGTGAGCATGAAATCATAGACACATTTCTCAACATCACCTTACCAAATCTTCATAATCATGATAATCAATCTTGTCCATCTCCTAATACCCCTCCTCGATGTAAAGAGGAAAGCTTGGAGTTAGAAGATATATCTATCATAAATCATGCAACTCTTAATCTTCCCTTCCCTAATGTCCCTATCCTATGGGAAGATTTATTTGAAATTCATAGTGATACCTCTCTTGATACCTCCTCTAATTGTGATGTATTTACCTTAACTTTAGATGAAAATATTATAAGCTCTCTTTGGAGGGTTGATAATATGGAACAAGAGAATGAAACATTAATGACAATGGACATTCAATTAACACCCTCTCCTCCTCATACTCACATCATTGATTATTCCCCTATTAGTGATGAAGTTCCCTTAGAAGAACCAAGTCATCTTTGTCAAACACATATGACTTGTTCTCCTCAAAACTCTTCTCCTAGGGAGAATATTATGGCATTGGATTATGACATAAAAGCGATTCTTAATTGTCCCTATATAGAGATATGCAATAACAAGCCTAATAAAGATTTTCAAGTGTCCATTTGATCCCCTTTGATCAATGAACCTCATATATATCCCATAGGACATCATGATAATTTCCTCATTCTTCACCACCCTTCATTCAACCCCAATAATCTCACATCATCCTTACAAACTTATGGTCTTGAATATCATCCTTCACAAAATGTTCACACTATCATCTCACAAAACACTTATGATTTTAATTCGTTAGATTTTGTGTCCTATAATACAGAAGACAAAATATCACAATATACAGAGTCTTGCATAGACATGACATTTAAGAAAGATATATCTCTGACTCTAATTACACAATTATTTTCTCAAGAAGATATCTTATCAAGACTTATTCAAGATAATTTAATCACACTCCCTCATCGAACTCGAATGAAATGTTATCCCAAGACTTCATTTTGTGCATATCATAGAATCCATGGTCATTCCACTAATGAATGTAAAACTTTGAGTTGTAAAATTCAGCACTTTGAAGAGTTTGGTATGCTTCCCTATGTGGGGGCATCTAATTCCTTTAATTATTCTTGATTTTCGCTCTATCATATATCACACCAATCCCTTCAGCTCACCTTTGTCTCACACTAAGTGGCGGAAAAGGATTAGCAAGCCTTTTCCTCTTATGTCACTTATTGTTTCCTTCTTTAACTTGTCGTTTAATCTTCATGAACATATAAAAGCAAGCTTGATATGTGAATGACATGTCTTGAGGTTTAATCACATTGGACATACTTCTCTCTCTCATGATGTAGCTTTTCGGAAACATGACTTGGCATAGGGCTTTCCGAATAAGCTCTCATGTCTTATTTCTTATCTTTGTCTACTTTAAAGCAACTGATCCCAGTACAGGTGCTCGCAAATACTTTAAAGTGGGGGCATACATCACCAATTGCATTTCATTATATGATTTTATCTTTCTTGCAACATGCTCTCTTGGAAACATTAGGTACAATGTTGTTTAGGATGAGATCCTGCACTTGTCCTCTCTTGGAAACAAGATGAGACCTTTTTCACTTTATCCTCTCTTGAAAACACTGGGCATAATGCTCCCTAAGAAGAGACATTGCATGAATTTAAGCAAAATCCCTTTGAACATCTTTTACATTATGACATTCCTTTTACATTCTTCTGCATTTTACATTTTTTCCACCTTGCATAACACAACTTGCATGCCTGTGGAGCTGTCTTATTTGTTTGGCCACCTTGCATAACATAACTTGCATGCCTATGGTGCCATCTTATTTTTCTTATTTTATGAAACTTAAACAAAAAATGAAATATGAAACTTAAACAAAAAATTCCATTTTCTTTGGCTTTGGCATGGTTGAGCGAGAAGCCCAACTAGTAGCATGACTTTTCCCCATAACCACTTTTTTTTTTGTTTGTGAGTACATGCCAACTAGCGTATGTTACTCTTTTCCCTTTTTTATGTTTTGGGCCTTCTCACCCCACAGATGACCTAAAGTTCTATGGCCCCAGAGTGAGTACATCTTTTTCATCTCATTCCTTTTCTTCCTTGCCTTTGTATGATCTTATATCTTGGGGGCTTGGAGTACATGTGAATCTCTCTTGAATGGCTACTTTAGTGTGAGGAAGCAAGTTTCTCTCACTAAAGTGGTGGCTAAATGTGTCGTTGAAAATTGGACCTACTGCTTGACATGGGATAAAATGGAGTTAATGAGGCCCTAATCTAGTGTTGTGAGACATTTTATGTGTCCATAATAGGTCGTGTACCCTTGCAAATTAAATAACATGTGTTTATGAACTTCTTGTAAAGGTGTTGTAAGCTCTAGTTGTAAGATGCTTTCATGTTTTTCTAGACTTAATTAACCTATTTCTTCCTAATTCAACATTATAAAACATATCTAATTGCATTATTACATCAATCTAGAAGGATCTTAACATAAATTTAAATGTTAAACTAGTGCTATAATGTGATTTACACATTCACATTGGTTATTATGCTTTTCTAGGCTATGTGGACCTAATTTTAGTGTTGTGAAGTGTATTTAATCACACTTTCACATTGATTTATGTGTCCCAAGCCCTATTCAACATTTACATCATCACTAATAGGTCCTATTTTACCCATATTGTGCATCTCGAGGCTTTAATTGATCAAACACTCAACAAGATATCATTTTAAACCTTATTTCCTATCTCCCTAGCTTCATAGGTGTCAAAATGGCTCTTGTGGCACCCACTTGCCATGCCTGGTGAATGAGTCCTATCTAGCCCCCATTTTGACCCTTCAGTGGGAAAAAGTGAAATTTAAAGTTTATTTTCACTATATATTGGCCTATGATGTAGTATAATCAAGTACTAAGGCACAATTGACTATAAATAAGTTTTTTCATCCTCATTTTAGACATCTTATCTTATCTCATTATTATGCCTCTCATTATCAATTCATCATTTATCTTTTATTACAAGTCAAGGAAGTTGAGGTTTCCTCAATAGAAGTCATCAAGTTAGCATTCTAAAGCATCCAAGGCTTGATTTTCCATGTATTGTTGTAGACATCCAAGTTCAATCATCATTTTTAAGGTAATCACTTCCATTTTGCATACTTCAATCCTATATTTCATCATTTTGGTTTAATTACCTAAACGGGGTTTGACCAAGGCAAACCCCCATGCCCTAATATTTATCATATCTCTATTTTGTCTTTGTTTGTTTGCATATTTAGGACTCTTGAAGGCTTGAGAATCATTGAGTATTGCATTCCAAAGTCATCCAAGTCATCCTCCTATTATTCAAGTCAACAGATCGATATGAAGTCATTTTTAGACCCAATTCTGGCAATTTCAAAAGTGGAGACCTGTAGGAGGCAGAAGTACAAATCTAACTCCATAGAATATTCCTCTAGTTTTCTAGATTTTTTTAGGTGGAATGATTCACTGCCCATGGCAAATGAGTCCCACCTGTAAGCCTAAAAATAGGTTTTGTCATATTTCAGCTCCCAACAGTCAGAAATAGGTTTTCGAAAGATTTTAGTAGAAGTAGGACTAATTCACCATGATTGGTGAATGAGTCCCAATGGCCATTAATAGAAGTTTATAAGACATCCAAAAATATTCCAGTGACATCATTCTACCTCTAGGTACACTTTGATCTTATCCATCTCGTTTTGTTCTGCATATTTCATCCATTTAGTTCATTTTAGCAATATACAATGTGTTTTGAAACAAGTCATAATTCTTAGATTTTGCATGGATGTTTGATCAATTTCATAGTTTGGCAGCACTTAGATCACTCCATTTACATCATATCACATCACACACATCCTCTATTTGAATGTGCATAAGTATTTTAGGAGCCTAAATCTCTCTCTTTCTAGGTGGAAAACCCTAGAAGAGAGCCAAGCATTTTGGGTTCCTAAAATCTATGTCACAAACCCATTAAAATAGGAAATGAATTTCTTTAAATATTAAATTGGTTCAATAATTATATCAAAATATTTTTACAAAGTCAATTAATTCCAAAATACCTCACGATATATCTTGTCTTCCAGAAGACTAATTATGACTGCTTAATGGATGCTCCTACATCACCTTAAGATTTACATGACAAAACTTGTCAATCTTCTAAAATATGTATACATTCTTGAGAATATTTTTCTTCTAAAGAAAAAATCCTGAATCAAGTGGGCTCCTCTAAGTTGCATCGTAACCATCATAAAGGTGTAGCCCCTAGCTAAATTCATGAGTTCTTCCTCCCATGAACCTTTTGAATTATAGATTGTAGTTATTTGACAACCACCCTCCAACTTGTCTCCTCGACCCTTAGTCTAGACCATAATTACTACAAAACCATCCTCCAAGTTGTCTCCTTGACCCTCATAAAGGTGTAGTCCTTGGCCATAGCCTCGAGTGCTCATTGGGCAATAATCCATATTGAGCTCTTTACCAAACTCCTTACCTATCTCCAAAAATCAAACTTCACAATATATGTATTTTCAAATATGTCAGTAACAACAAGGAAAAGCAAGAAACTAAAACCAAAAACACTTCTCATACAAAGCATCATCTCAAAGCAAGAAGCTAACCTGAGATGATGGAAATTCCTCCATCCCCTAGTACCACCAACCTCTAGTTTGATGTCATTACACTTTATCCATTTGATGTCTTGGATGAGTCTTTGGAGGCTTCATTAGGTGTAGCAAAGAGAGCCCCAATTTGAATGTAATTTATAATTTTCTTATTTCTAGTGTAATGGCTCTTAATATAGCCAAAGAGTAGTCCCCTCTTTGAATTTGGATTCTCCAAAAGTAGTTCAAATATTATCATAAATTCACTCTCTTTAACACCAATGTAAGAAAATAAATCTATTTGAACTTCATGCTATTCATTTCACTTCTTACAAAGAAAAGATCCCCTTTGCCTACTAGGTGATAATCTTTCAACAAATAAGGCTTTAAATGTTAGAGTAAAGTAATTAATTAACTTTACTCTCCTCTTATGACTTCACTTTATGCACATATATTAGTCATTTAATAATTAATATTAATTATTAAACGCACTCACCTTTAGGGTTAGGTTTTCCCTTCGGTTTAGATCTCCTTTTATACGGATTGATCTCTTGTATTCTACTTCTCTTGATTCATTTTTTCTCTGATAATACATTTTACACATTGTCAGAGCCAAAACCCTTGTTTTGTTCTCTCTCTTTCTCTATGACAAGTTTCTTGCATGCAAGTGTTCATTGGGTTTTGTGGATTTGTATTTCTCAAATCCTACATGGTATTAGAGCCAGATATGCTACAGCTTGTTCATTTTTTGAAAGAATTAGAGATCTAGGTTTTGGTTGCATTAGATCTATGTTTGTCTTCTATTTTTTATTTGGAATAGGGGGTTCTTTTATTTGGAGCACTTTGAGCTCAAACGGACCTCACCGTTGAGCTCGCAGCATCCAAAAACCCCTATTTTCATATAAAAAATGTCTGATTCGGACACAGTTGCACTAGAAGGCAAAAAAAAATTGCCCAAGGCCGTACAGCCCCAGGGCACACAAATCGAGGTCAAATATTTTTTAAAAAAAAAGAAAAAACCAAATTTTTGGTTTAGTTTCTGCACTTACAATTCAAAAGGGGGAACCACTAAGGTGCCACCCCTAGTGGAGGGCTCAGGAGGAGCCACCGCTGCTCCACCTCTCACTAGCCCCTTTGACCTTGCCAGCGGTCATGTGGTGACCAAGCCTTCAGCCCCCGCGGGCTTTTCAGTCTTCAGCCCCCATGGGCTTTGCAGCCCCCAGCCCTAGTCGTATTAGTGACCAGAGGCTCCGCCGAGATCCTTAGCCCCCTTGTCCACCCACGCGACCAGGGGTCTCTTTCTTTAGCCCCTGAGGGCTTTAGAGGACCTATTTGAGCTTTCTCACCTGTTTTCACTAAATCGGGTGTACAATGGACATCCGAGCTCAGATTTTTGAAAAAGAATAGGCATTGGAAAGCTAGCTCTGAGCCCGTCCTGATGGTGTAGGAATTATTTCAAAATTTTCCATTTTGGTTTCATTTTTTCGAAATCAAATTTAGATGATATTTTTACACTCCGAGGGGCATATCTTGCTCATTTTTGCTCTGTTTTGTGTAAATGAATAGGCGTCGAAAAGGTGTTTCTGTGATATTTCTAGATCTATAGTCTATTTCATCAGAAAATTTACCAGGTAAATTTTATTCAGATTTGTGTGTTTTTACACTTTGCTCAATTACTTGGACATTCTGGCACCTTCATGGGTTCTGTTTGTGTGGGATGGTCTATTTAATTTGATCTACATGTTGAAAGGTCAATTTTCTCAAATGTTTTAAGTTGAAGAGTTATCATGGGTTTTTCTACTCACCCTTTAGTTGTAATTCTAGAACGGGGTAATTATGAGTCATGGTCAAAGGGCATCCTTACACATTGTAGGTGGCTTAATATTTTTCCTTATTTGTATGATCTCATACCTGAACTAGCCACTTCAGAGGGAAAACTAGCTTGGGATATCAATAGAGATCACACAGTAGGACTTATACTATCTAGTGTTGATGATGACACTATGTGGACTATATCAGACATTGATTGTCCCCACCCACTTTGGATACGTCTTTGGGAGATCTATGGAGACCCCAATCCCTCTCCATTCCTAGAGGATCTTGCTTCAGATTGTCTCTTACCCCTTGCTTGGAGAGATAATACACCCTTTGATCATGATACTTTAAAGGAACTTGAGTAATTAGACACCCTTACATATTCTGATGGATCAGAGGATTGTCTCACAGTTTCTACTCTTCAGACTAAGATCATACATGTATCATCTTTTGTTCCTGATGACATCAGTATCACCACATTGGCCCCTATGGATTCAGTTCAGCATCATGACCATCTTGGTCATTCATTATCTGCTACATCATGGGATTCTTATCTTGCAGACACATTCTTGTTTGTTGAGTCTCACACTACGGATCTTGAGGATTATTTTGAGGACATTCATCTCCTCTACCTTGACACTTAGGTTATCACTATATGCCCACCATTATCAGTGCATTCAGAGGTTACATTTTAGGATTCTCCACATCCGTTTGGATTTGACATCATTTGTTTCAGTTCAGACAGCAAGATTCTTCAACATCCTATCATGGCACACATCTTGAGATAGATTGGTTCATCACTCTTCACAGGGTTTTTTCGACATCGTCCTTTGGATCCGTTTCTTCCCAAGGGGATGAATATCATTTGCTGCTTCAGGATCTTTTTTGGATTCTAGATCAGGCATCTACCATTGTGACAGGAGTTTCTTTATTGTGGAGGGGCCTTCTTCTCTCTTTCTATCTCTCCTATGGAGACCATTATATATGTACTTATATGATAGAAGTTTTCTATGGGGAGTATCATGTAATCCACCTCCTATCCTTCTTTCATTAGTGCATTTTATTCCTTTCTTTTCTCTCTTTTTGAGTAGAGTTTTTCCCATGAGGTTTTCTCTATTTACTCCACTTTATAGAGATCTAGTTGTATTCAAGTACCTGATCAGGCCATGTTGCCGGGACCCATTATTTCATTGTAGTTCCTTTGCTTTCTTCTGCATTGTTTGTAGCTGCCTTGTAGCTCATCTTAAGGGGGGGTGTTAGAGTAAATTAATTAATTAACTTTACTCTCCTCTTAATACTTCACTTTATGCACATATATTAGTCATTTAATAATTAATATTAATTATTAAATGCACTCACCTTTAGGGTTAGGTTTTCCCTTCGATTTAGTTCTCCTTTTATAAGGATTGATCTCTTGTATTCTACTTCTCTTGATTCATTTTTTCTCTGATAATACATTTTGTACATTGTCAGAGCCAAAACCCTTGTTTTGTTCTCTCTCTTTCTCTGTAACAAGTTTCTTGCATGCAGGTGTTCATTGGGTTCTGTGGATTTGTATTTCTCAAATCCTACATTAAATATGCATCAAAAAAATTACTAGTAACATTCTTGATGGTATTCTCAATAGGAAGAATATGAGTATATTTACTATATTTAATATCAAGTCATTCATGACCACTAACCACATCTCCCATAAAATTCATCAACATACTAATGCAGGCTTGGCATACCTAAGATTGAACTTGTAATCAATGTGAGAGAAGACCTTTTCTATTACCCACAAACTCCTATTAATAAAAAATTCAAAAGAAAGGAATATTACCCAACAGTCGATCTCCACTTTCTTACTCCTCTCATACAAGCCTTTTAAACTTTTGATGCTAAATTGATGCCATAATCAAGCCCTTCAAAAAAATTGTATTGGAGAGACTTGGCTTGTCCAATTGCGCATCGTATTTTCTAACACCTCCCTCAAAAAGCTTCAGAAAGCTTGTTCTATGTCTCCTACTAAACCAAACTATTAATTTTCTTGTTCAAAAATAAAGTTAGGCAATAATGTCCCCAAAGTTGGAAAGACTAGTAAACCTCCATAGAAAACCTCATTGAATAGAGAAAACATTTAAAAATACATTCCAAGACTACACAAAATATTATAGATCTATATGCCAAGTTGCTTCTTCAGATATCAAGATACTCTTAGTTGTCTTTGTTGGGAACATAACACCATTTAATTTCCATATTTTGTGCATCAATTTTTTATGTCTTCTACATTGGCTCATTCATAATTGAGTGGACTTCCTCAATGGGTGTAGGATTCTTAATATACACCATAGTGAACTTATGAATACCCTCAAATGCCTCTTCACACTACAAAAATTCCACGACATGCCATAGTCTTCGGCCTTACACAAAAAATCCAAAATTCCATCCTTCAGAACTTACAAATCTAATGCATAGGTACAAGAATTGATAGGAGATCTTATAATTGATCAACTTTACACCCTTTAAAATACTTTAATGTTTCAAGTTGACAACCATGTTGCTACACCAAGAGGTCTTCATCCTCAAATAGTTGAATATCAAATGCATTCTGGTCATGGTGAACCACAAAACTAACCTATATCTCTTTCAAAAGCATAGGAGGAAATATTAATTTGATACCACATGTAGTTGAATGAATGAATTCAATTGATTTTACTGATAGGAAAGAAAAACAATATATAGGATGATGTACAATGAATTATTGAAATAATGGTGAGCAACCATATAAAGAAAAAAGTGTAACTACTTCTAACTGTCTATGCAACAAAGACAATGTAACTACTTTGTTATTGTTGAGTAATTAGATAAATAAACAACATACAAAGTAGGACACATAGACAAAATATTTAATGTGGCTAGCTACATCCATGGGAAAGCATGGCAAAAGTATTCTAATTATTTGTAGAAATAGACATAAGGTTTTTCTCTCATTTATACAATAGTCTTCAAGAGAAGACGAAGATACAAAGAAGGAAATATGAAATGAATAGTCAAACTTCATATCCAACAATCTCCCACTTGAAGTCTGATCCATGTTGTGACTAATCAGCACTTGCATAAAAATTGTGGAAAATAATCAAATCATGTAATACCAAGAACAACAATAAAGATCTGCAAATTGCAACCAACCTATTGCAAAATAGAGGATACTATTGGCATATGGCTTTTAGTGTTGTCATTGATGGAAACCTAAGTCATTATTTTGGTCCATAGATCAGGATTTGCTCATACCGTTAGGAAGAGTAAAGAATAGAGTATTACCAAAAGAGAGAATGAAGAACAAGGTATCTAGTTATTATGTCAATCTGAATGCTTCACCAGATTACATTTTTTGTTGTGGATCTCAGGAAAAAAAATTTAAGTATCTATGTTATCTTATTTCTAAGTTTTGTGATGTTGCATTAATCAGTGTATAAGTTAGCAGATCCAGCAAGATAAAAAAATTTATTATTTGTTCATGAAGGCTGACTTGATGTATGTAGTGTGTTGTAGATGTATAAGGAGTAATTGTTTAAATGTTTCTATGTTTGAGCATTTTGATTTGGGGCCACAACATAGCATTAGTCAAGTTTTATGGGTGCACATCGAATATTAAATGTGGATTGAGCCAATAGTTGAAAGATATTTTCTATTTTATAAAAGCCGACATGGAGAGATTGAAATCTTGGTAGCGGATATATATATGAGATTAGTTAATTCATGTTGAAGTGGTGTGCATTTGTGTGAGTTTGATATGTGTATATGCATGTGAATATTAGAAGATCAATTAAGTGATTCTCATTTGTGCAGAAGAGGATTTTTGTGAAGCAAATTAAGGTAGAGAAAAGCAAAGTACATAACCAAATAGAAGGTCCAAAATATAATCTATGAGCTTAATCAAAACTGTAATGAGGCATTTGTAGATGCTATCTTCTCAATTCAATCTTCTGATTCTGATCTAAATATTTTGTAAGGAAGTGAGCCTTCCTATTTTGAGTAGTGAGCTCTAGGCAGTGTGCCTAAATGCAAGTGCATTCCCATTTTGTTAAACACTATATTTTTAGTACTCAAATTGTGGATTGACCTCCATCGTGGTTTTTCCCCTAATAGGGTTTCCACATAAAAATCCTTGTGTTATGGTGGTATGGTGTATTGTTTCATGTTCATGCATATTTATTTTGATTGAATGGTTTAAGCACTTGAAATGATAGATTAATAAAAGTTAAAATTACTCAACACTGATTCACCCCCCCTCTCAGTGTTGTTTGATTCCAACAATTGGTATTAGATCTAAGTTCCTTGAAGAAGTGTAATAGCCTAAGGTAGATCTTGGAATGTGATGGACTTTGGTAGTCTTCAACAGTAGCTTGTGGTGGCTCTTGATGATCTTGATCAGTCTAAGGCGGAAGTATAGGAATTGAAAGGAAATATTAAGGATGTTGAGAAACTCATTCAGAAGTTGAAGGATCAGGTTATTAAATCTAGGGAAATGATAAAGGATCTTTGTGATCAGATAAGGAAAAAAGAAATCAAAATTATTGAAGAGAGCAAAAGGATGGATGATGATCATTTGAATCAAACCTTGAAGGAAATAACTAAAGAATGTGAAAAGCTTTCTAGAGAAAATGCTACCCTGAAGCATGAGATGGAATCTATGGCAATGAAGATGACTAAGGAGATCGAAGAAAGAAAGAAGAATGAAGAAAAACTTGGATAGACCCTAAAAGAGAGAACTGATGAATGCAACAGAGTTAGCAGATAATTCATTCAGTTGGAGATGGAACTACAACAATCTAGAGACAATGAAGAAGAGCTTGAAAAATAGATTGTTATTCTTAGAGATGAACTAACTACTAAAAATGAATACAAGGAGAAGTTCAAGATTAGCTCAGTTAAGCTTGATGAGCTGACTCAAGGATAGAAGAATGCAAATGATAAGCGAGGCCTTGGATATGAGAAAGGAGAAAGTTCTGGATCTGGACAAAGGAATCTCAAGAAAAGAAATCAGATGGACAAAGCAAAAAAGGTGTTTCATAAGACAAACTAATGCACAAAAGTTTAATGGATATTATTTTGCATGCAATAAATATGGTCATATATCTGTTTACTGTAAAAGTAAAATGAAATCAAGAGATTCATCATTTTTTGGTTAGTGTTTCAATTGCAACAAGTTTGGTCACAAGTCAATTAAGTGTAGAAATTTGTAAAACAACTCTATCAATAGAAGGAATGTAGAATGATATACCTGTGGAAGATTTGGGCATATGCTAATCAATGCAGATCAAGAAGAAATTAATGGAATGATTGGTCTGAACAAGGAAATTTTGTGTGTTACAATTGCAACAAATTTGGTCACATTGCAAGATTCTACAAAAACAAGAATATGGATAGAAGAGGTCTGGTATACAAAGATAGGAATATGCAAGGAGATGATAAAGGAAAAGGGAAAGTGACTATGGAAGAAATAAGAGATCAGATGAAGAAAACATGGGTAAGGAAGAGTGAGTTTGATGAAGGAAATAAGCCCACACCAGAATCTACTTCTGGTAATTCCTTTGGAAATTGATCTTAGGCCATCGTCCTAGGGGGAGTTTTTCAAGAAAATTTGTTGTACCCCTATCAGTATCTGGCACTGAAATGCAAGAAATTGTTAGTGGTTGTGCTAATAGTTTACAAATGTATTGGTGATCATTTGTGCAAAATTTTTAAGAGTAGAAGGTCCATAGAAGAATTCTTCTTTTGTTGTCTAAGAAAATAGAGTATCTGCAAACACCTAGGGAAAAACATTTAATGTGGTAAAAGGGTTAGGTGTGCAAGTTATAAAAGGGTATTTGGAACCCTCATTTGTCACCTTGCATTGAAGAAGAATAGAAGGAGAGCCTCTATAGCAGAATTTTGAAGGAGTAAAGTCAATTCAACAATGAATTCATTAAGTATTTTAGATGCTTGTAGAATTCTCACTTAATTTGGTGCTCAATAGAAACTTGTTTGACACAAAAAAGAAAATGAAGAAAAACAAAGGAATGGTGAATTTAGATGAATATAGCAGTCAAAAGATTTGGGATGTGAGAAATATGTTGTCATCCAATGAATCGAAATGGCTTGAAGGTGTGAAACACAAAAGTTTGGACATTTGGAGTGAATTTCCCCATTTTGATAATGCAAAAGTCATTAGGTTTATCCTAAATAGATTGAATGATGAAATTCTAACTCTAGATAAACCCTATCTCATTTTGAAAGAGGTGATTAGGAATCTAACTGGATTATGAAATGTTGGGGATATACCGAAAAAGAAGTCGATTCATAACAAAGAAGTCAAAACCCTAACTAAAGTAATTAGAGATTAAAGGGCTTTGATAATTTCAATGATCAAAGATCTAATAACAAGGTACATTGTGAATGGAATTTCATATAAAATATTTTTCAGAAACAAGGAAGGCACAACTTCGGTAGGAGCGGTTTACATCTCTCATAAAATGATAATGGAGGATCAAGATTTTGACTTGTGCAGATTGCTAAAAGATCAGTTGATGGAAAATGTGCAACTAACAAAGGAGGTAGATTACCCCTTCAGGTTTGGTACCTTGGTTATATGTCTTGTGATTTATTTTCTAAATTGCTTACCACAAATCAACAATGTTGTATGGAAAGAGAATGAACCGGTTTGTAAATAGATTTTTGAACATTCTAGTACTTTGGAAAATTTTAAGCAAGAGTATGCAAATTTCTTTAAAGAAATGCTAGGAAAGTTTGGAGAAATTAGCATTTCCATTTTGGTAAGAGCACTTGAAGTTGGATCCTCTTTCGGTGAGATGAAGAGGAAGAAGAAAAGAGCACAAGAGATTATTTATTACACTCCTTTGGCACACAAGACTCCAAAAAATTGAAGGAAAAGGTAAAGATCTAGTGATTGTGGACATACCAGATGAGGAATCAAATGAGTACGCTCCAAGGGAAGAATCAAAATAAGTTGAACCAGATGTAGTAATGGCAAAAGGAAGTGAAGAAGAAGGTGTTTTATCCAAAATAAAGATACTGCAGCTTGTTCAGGAGAAAGATGGGATGCAAAAAATTGTTGGCATATGGTCTAATAGACCTCATATGAGCAGGACTTGATCGAGAGAACACTAAGTACTTATTTTGTGCACAATAACATTGATTTGGAGAGATTGTAGAATGTGTTTCCTAGAGAGATGATTGAATGCATTAAGGAAGCCATGGTCTCTAAGTCCCAAAACAGGGAAGAGGGAGAGACAATTCTACATATGAAGGAGCAGTTTAGGCTATCTCTTACCAAACTAAAAATACAAATGAATCTATTGAGGACATGCATTAATACAACAAATAATATCTAAAACTATCATCTTCATTGGCCTCATGTAGTTGGCAGATATAAAGATAAGCTAGAGCAGATTGAATCTAAGTTGAACAAGATTGGTTAGGATTATAGAATGTTTTAGGATCAAGATGGTGTAGTCAAGAAAAGGATTCAAGAGTTTCATTCTGAGCATACAAAAATTCAATTCACTAGAAACAACCTTGTGGACACCTTTTGGAAAGTGAAGGAGTTAACTGAATGTAGAATGGAGTAGTTTATTGAGGTTCTGAGGAAAGGAGAGAAATTAGAAGAGGAAATCACAATTCATGAATCTCTCATCCAGATTATAAACTAGACATTTGAGAACAATAGCTAGATCTTAATCATTGGAATTTTAGTAGAAGCTTGGAGAAAATTTCTTCTGGAAATGAAAGATAAGTACAAGATAATTTTTTGATTGGAGTAGTAGTTGTATTTCTTCAAATTTTGATCCAATTTTTGATCCAATTTTTGAAATAGTAAGGGGGGAGAACAAAAACATGTTTTTAATTGATGTCAAAGGGGGAAAGAGAGTAGTGAAAAATTCCTTATCATTCTAAAGGGGCGTTGTGTTTTGAAATTGGAAGTTGTGTTTTGAAATTTTGAACTCTAGCAAAATAATCATACAGGTTCTGACACTTAGTCATTTTTCACTAAGTGTTGCCATCAATGACAAAGGGGGAGATTGTTGGCATATGAATTTTAGTGTTGTCATTCATGGCAACCTAATTCATTGCTTTGGTCTGCAGATTAAGATTTGTTCATACTGGTAGGCAAAGTAAAGAAAAGAGTATTACTGGAAGAGAGAATGAAAAATAGGGTATTTGATTAGTATGTCAATTTGTATGCTTCACCGGATTATCATTTTGAGTTGTGAATCTCAAGGAAAGTTGTTAAGTATCTATGTTATCTTATTACTAAGTTTTGTGATGTTGCATTAATTAGTGTATAAGTTAGGAGATGTGGCAGGATGATTTTTTTGATTATTTGTTCATGAAGGCTGACTTGAAGTATGTAGCGTTTCGCGGATGTATAAGGAGTAATTGTTTAAATGCTTCTATGTTTGAGCATTTTAAGTTGGGGCCACAACATAGAACTAGCCAACTTTGATGGGTGTGCATCAAATATTAAATGTGGATTGAGCTGACAGTTCAAAGATATTTTATATTTTATTAAAGCTGACATGGAACAATTGCAATCTTGGTAGCGGATATATATATGAGATCAATTAATTCATTTTGAAGTGGTGTGCATGTATGTGAGTTTAATATGTGTAGATTTGTGTGAATATCAAAAGAGAAGTTGAGTGATTCTCATTTGTGCAAAAGAGGATTTTTGTGAAGCAAATTAAAGCAAAGTAGAGTGAAGTGCATAATCAGACAAAAGGCCCAAAATTTGATCTATGATCTTAACCAAAACTATAACTAGGCATTTGTAGATGCTATCTTCTCAATTAAATATTTTTATTTTGATCTAAATCTTTTGTAAGCCAGTGAGCCTTCCTATTTTGAGTAGTGAGCTCTAGGCAGTGCCCCTGAATGCAAGTGCATTCCTATTTTGTTAAACACTATATTTTGGGTACTCAAATTGTGGATTGTCCTCCATCGTGGTTTTTCCCCTAACATGCTTTCCACGTAAAAATCCTTGTGTTATGGTGTTATGGATTATTGTTTCATGTTAATGCATCTTTCTTTTGATTGAATGGTTTAAGCACTTGAAAGGATGAATTAATAAAAGTTAAAATTACTCAACATTGATTCACCCCCCCCTCTCAATGTTGCTTGAGTCCAATAGATACTTCTGCAAACAATTTTCTACTCACTTCTCTCACCTTTGATCTTACTTCTCCCAATTCCTCCACATCTCAAATCATATGCATTAGAATATCACATATTGTTGTTAAAAAACAATAAAGTACATAACAATAGATGACCACAAACTAGTGATCATACCTGATGAATAAGAAACTGTACCTAAAGAAACATAATGCCATAAGAGAAGTTGCAAACCATATCACATCCTTCTACCAACACCATAAAGTGCTAAGTTGTGCCAAGTATGATCTCCTTTACCACCCCAAATAAAAGTATTAACAACACCCAACCAACTTGGATGTAAGCCACTCTAAGCAAGGAAGATCAAACTCAAATCATTCTAAGATGGGGAACCAACCCATTCAACATCTCCTAAACTCATATACACAAGGAGATAACCATGCCAACATCCCTCAAATGAACCCTCCAAAACCAATAATCATAGGTCAAGGTCCATAACCATGAGAAGATAAAGCATAAATAGAAATGTATCTAAAAATAGGATGTTCAATACCTATTTGAAGATAACCTGCCAAGTAGGCCAAGAGTGGGGAATGAGAATGCTCCTCTAGGATACACCAAGTCACAATGACTCTCTCCAAGAACAATCTACTCTAGGTCCATAATGAACTCACATCCATAACTAGGTGAAGGATCCTCAGTCTTCTTGTGGAAACCTCCAAAGAGTAACCATCTCAACAAATGTTCTCTAATCCCAAGGGAAATCCAACCTCGCCCAAGGTCTCCAAGTATCCAAAAGTACCTCCATGATCAATCCATGCTAAGCTCCAAAAAACAACACTGGACCATCATGAAGCTCTCTAAGAAAATGACCAAAGTACTCAATACCAAGGGCACCAACAAGACCACTGTCAAAACTCCCACTACATGACTGCATAACCTAGGAACACAAAATGGCACCATGATCTAACATCTCCGCAAATGAAGACCATATGCTCCAAAGAGCATACCCTATATAAAGATAACCTCAATCATTCCAAACACTCTAGTCTATAATCAAAAGTCCACCATGGCACAATAAAAACATCCTGTAAAACAAAACCATCCTCTCCAATCACATGAAGGTAACCATCACCTAACAAAAAAAGCTCTCACTACCAAGAGCTCCCACCAAAACTTGATACCAATCTATCGATGGTATCATGATAAGCATGCTACAAGTCCAACCAGTCACTCTAAACATCCATCCTCTCATCTCAAGGAAGCAAAACCAAAAAAATATATCAACAATGAAGAATCTCATGGATATAGACAATCCACATCTGAGTCATCTCATTGCAATCAAACCAAGCCTCAATCTTTAGTTGATGTTTTGAGTAACTTCAATCAAAAATCAAAATTTTCTAGAGTTTAACAGAATCTCCACACAATAATGCCTGCTCTTATTTTTTTTGTTTTTCAATGCAATCTAACTCCAATTTTAGACTACAAACATGTATCTCTTTCTTTGATACTTGGAAAAACCTTTAGTCTTTAGACAATAGCTTCAACCTTGTAAACCCTTTATCCTACCTTGTTACACCCCAATTGTGTAGTTACTATTTACTATTACTACATAGGGTAAATATGAATGTAATGTGAATTCTATGATGAATAAATTATGCTCGTACATTGTGATCAATGTGAATGTTATCTCATTTGATGTTATCTATGTTGATGTTATTTCATTGAAAAATATTGCATATATGTGAAAGGATGGTAATTGAATTATTATTCTAACTTTGGAGATATTTTACATATATTGCATATATTGTGAGCAATTGAATTTCATGTGCATGTGTTAGTGGATGCAGGTACATGTTCTATTCCTCCAAGTAGAGGGGAAGTATCACTCGGGAGAAGATCTTGGTTGGTTAACTGGTAAAAGTCAGTTTGTGGGAGTTGGTAAGTCATCCTTAGTTGATATATCTGCATTGAAAGAGTCTTGTTTACTACTAAATGCATTATTAGGTGATGCTTATCTACTTGATCTTTTGAAGATCTTTCTTGTACTATTATGAATATATTGACAAGTGAGATGTACATGGACTATGTGTATATATGCACAAACATGTCAATGGTATCTAACAACATGTATATGCACATGTATAGATGTACCACATGTAAATACTTGTCAATATGGTGGTAATTGTGAATGGCTATATATGAATCAAATGTGAACATATATATATATATATATATATATATATATATATATATGTATGTATGTATGGTGTATACATGTAGCCATATGAATATGTGTATCGATACATGCATACATTGGTGGATGGACACACTCATACATATGCATCAATATAGATATACCTACATATACATGTACATAGAGGTATATACTTTTATACATACATACATATATTTTTATGCATACATTCGATATATTGTGTTTATTATATGTAAATACTATCTTGCATATACTCATATATATATATATATATATATGTAACCATATATTAATAGCTATATATATATATTAATAGAAATTGACTATCACTTACCATGATAGAAGTCGATTTATAAAGGATGATTATAGTCATTTAAGACTATGTTATTAAAGGCTGATAGAATAGATTATGGTTGTTTTGAGAAGTCGATTCTCACTCTTTTTGCCACATGATATATGAAATGTATTTTGAGTTATCATATATTGATAGAAGCTTGTACTTGGTCGACGCCTTTGATAGAGATCAATTTTGACTTAGTAAACATTTTTTCCATGTTTAATATATCTATTGGAGACTTTGTCAAATGTATCTTAAGATGCCCCATCTCTTATGCAAGTAAATAGTGCTTGGTGTTACGATTTGGAAGTTGACTATTTCTAAAGGCAAGGAAACTGCACCAACATTGAGGAGTACGGTATGAAATTGGCACCATGTCTGGAAGCCAAATTGTTTTAGATGTCTATTTCATAAGAAAATCCAAATTAAGCATATGCAAATTGAATAAGTCTTTGGTTGTCAGTTTTGCAAGTTGGCTTGTACCTATGATTTTGTTTAGAATGAACTTAGGAGGTCGCCACCTTTTTGTTGTGTTTCATGTGTTTCTTTGCATGGAGCTTGTTTTCCATTAACATGCCTAAATTGTAGGCTATGAGGTTACCAAGCTTCTCTATAAATAGCTGAACCATTTCATTTGGAAGGGACACATTCTTTCACAAGATTACACATCTTTTCATTTCTCTTGCAAGTCTTTTTACTACGTTATTTTCTACTCTTTTATTTATTTTGAGAAAGAGAGAAAGAAATCTACTAAATTTTTGAGAGAGTTGTTACTTGAGTGAAGTGAACTATCAACTTAAGAATTAGAGATCATTGTGATGTTCTAGAGAAGTTGTTATCAACATTGCTATTCTTGGAAAAGGTTGCATTACTGAAAAATATTTGGAAAATCATTAACATGCATGAGAACCTTCTTCTTTATCATTTTACTTATGAATGATGTTTTTTCCATGTATTCTTGAGTTATCTTTTTAGTATGTGCATTTAGGGGAATTAGAATGTCTTTGAAAAGAGAATTGAAGCTTTTATATTGTGATTTTAAATACTCCATAATAGGAGATGGTTGTTTATCATAGTTATTGGATATTAGATATGATTGAACATAAGAAGAACTTGTGATACATTTAACTAATTTATTTAACTAGAAAAGCTTGCATTTACTCCTAGGATAGTTTATCTAATATGGGAAGGAGCTTGTGTACTTACTTGTTAAAGTAGGTTTATTCCAAGTATGTAAAAAGTGATAGGTTTATCTCTGGGATGATAGATTATCCATTGAAGGAAATACCTATAGGTAGTTTATGATGGTCTTAAGTCAAATTGGCCCTGAGTAGTGTATGTGATAGATAACCGTTCATAGAACATACTAAATGAAACACTTTGGACAAAGTAGTGTGATGACCTTTGGCTCCACTTTCAGTTCATCGTGATCCTGTCAATTCATCGTAATCCAGTATTACATGCTAGTTTGAGATTGTGGGATTACAAGGTTCTAGTTATGTAGGACATAACACTATGCTCAGTTGGTTGTTGTTATCGGTTACTCTACCAATCTCTTTGTTGAAGAAAAGGGCCTACTATCAAATGATAGATGTATAGGGGACCACATTAAGAGTCTGTGGTTGGCAGAAAAGCACCCAAGTGATGCTTCTCCTCCACAACAAGTGATAGAAGAGCCAAGATTTGAAAGGAAGGATCTTGGACCATCTTACAGATATTTCTCCTTCCATATATTTTTAGATACATGAAGGTTGAATAAGACAATTGTCTTATGATTTCAAGGTATGCAACCCTATCTGACATAGTCTTAGGCAGAAATATGGTGTCGCCTCAAATTCATATACTCTAATAATAGTACAATCTACAATTGCATACCAATCCCCCCAATTGTGACTTATTTTTCCATCAGAACCCTTCCCTTTTGGTTGGAGGAACCTTTATATTTTTGGGGACAAATTATAATCAAATTTGTGGCCAAGCAACTTGTATAAGGGTTTGAAAAAATGTTCTTCAAAGTACAAGTAGTGGGATCTCCCTCATCTACTGTCCCACATGAATGTCCACATTTGTACTGGCCTATAATTCCCATCACTATCCAAATCTTTTATTCTAAATTCTTCTCCCCATATTCCCATCACTTGCACTTCATATAGTATCATGTGCATAAGAAGTGAATAGTGTTTGAAGTTGATAGCTTCACTATTGTTCTTGATGGAATTGAGAGAAATATTAATGGCCTCAGATAGATATTCTACATAGTCATAGGGTTTGGCATATTGGATTTGAATTTCCACAACCAAAACCATGGGAGCTATAGTCATGTTAGCAGGGGCATCAACTCCTAGTAATTGGCCAACTGAATAGTAGGTGTAATGATAGTATTCTTCAAACAAATCTATAGAAAATGGAGGCCTTTCATCACTACAAACCCTCCTAGGTTGATTTCTTGGACCTTTAGGCTTATGCAGAGGAATTTTCCACCTCTTATTGCTTATATCCATACTGTAGTATTCTTCCAACAAATCTCTCATCTGTAATTTTTTTTTCAGGGAGGTATCCAATTGAAAAACCATACAAATATAGTCTTGTGTTATAATTATGAACTGTGACACATCGTGTAAGTGAATTTCCCTCATCTTTGGATTGTAATTTCTAACCAATGCTTTAATTAGTTCTATATTCACGAAAACATTGAGCATCACAAGCTTGACCAAATTCAAGTTCCATGGGTTTGAAATTGGTCTATGTTTCCACTTCTTCCTATAATGATATATAAATAAGTCATAACCCCTATGCAGAGTCCACACATCTTCCAAATTCTTGTGTTTATCTTCCAACATTTCACATGATGGGTTTAATTGAGTTTTTCTTCTCGATTTTCGCCTAGACTTGGGACACTGGTTTATGAAATCTTGGTTTAGTGGCCTAATCTCTATTTTTTGCCTTTTTTCACTTGGTTTATTTGAGGTTTTATCCATTTTAACCCTACTTATGTTAGCTTGAAAATTACATTTAGCTGAACCAATATCACTTAGTTGAATGAATGCTACAAATTTTGAGCTACTCGTCATCATCTGATTCTATCCTCCAAATATCCAGCCACAATTTGTAGTGATTTCTAGTTTTTGAAAGGTTGTATTTATCAAAATTCAACATGCTTGAGCAGGCTCTGGTTCATAAATGGTGCTCGTGCCACCCTTCTAATCAACTTGTACATTAATAGAAGTTGTCTCTTCAATGACTTCATCAATCAAATCAATCTGGTGAACAATATTTCATATTTGTCAAAGAGACTTTAATCATGATTCCTATTTCTCTCTTCGATGTATCCTTGGCCATCTTTTGAAAAATGTCTAAGAGACATTTATATTTCTCTCTTTGATGTTGCAAGGTCTCCTCGATACTGATATTTCAGGCTCTTCCATTGTGGACCCCTTTTGTCGATGAGACTAGTGAATATTTCTCACCGACAAGCCTATGTCTCCTCGACATACCCTTATCTCTTCCTTCAATGATATTACTTGTTAATTATCTCTATGTGACATTTTCATATCGAGGAGACCTGTGGTTACGTCTCCCCGATGTCTCTTAGTCTCATTGACAGTGTGTACTTGTACCTGTGCCAAAATGTCAAGGAGATTTTTGACAATATCTGCTTGATACTCCTGTGTCTCCTCAACATGTCATTGTTAGGATGTTGATGATATTTTGATCAATGTCTATTCGATATCTCTATGTCTCACAAATATTTTATTCTCATTTCCTCCTTGAATATTAGAGAGACTCCTATATTTCATTTGTCCATGCTACCTTACCGATGATTTATCATTTATTTTATGATAAACTCTTGATGTCTAAGAGATGTTTTTCTATTTCCTAAATTTTGAATACTCCACATGATTATTCCTTGGTGGTGAGACATGTTAGATTTTCTCCTCAACATGTCCAAGTCTCTTAGACATGTGGTTCTTTAGGCTGGAGGGAAGAAATTTGAATATGTCTCCTAGACATATTGGGGTCTCATCTATATTTCTCATCGGCCCTTCCTATTCACATTGAAGAGACTATGGTGAGACTCTCTTCGACATGGTATTGTCTTGGTGACATGCCATGTGCTATTATGAGAAAATTTCAGATAGGGAATTCACTTTAGTGTTATGATCAAAGGGCCTTATTTGATGGTTTATATATGATGATTTATTAATGTTAGCCACCATGAAATGAATGGAGATGGAACATATGGTGAGTGCGAGAGTATGGGTGAAAATGGGAGTATGGGAAAATAACCAAGGTGGATTTTTTGGCTCCAACAGTGGCTCTAATTGGGGATGAATGAGTGTGAGGTCATTGCAAGGATCTAGAAATGATCTCTAGGAGGAAGACCATGAATGAATGTGAAAATATGGAGTGGAAAATGAGATGGAAACCTAAAGCTATTGTGCACGGAAAATCAGTTTTTAAGTACTTCAAAAATTTTCCATGCACTAGAAATTCTTGACCTTCTCTTAGACTATTGTGCATGGAAATTAATTTAAGAAAAGAAGTGCCTCAAGAATTGTCCATGCACTAGCAACTCTTGATCTTCTCTTGACATATTTTGAAGATAGTAAGAATCTTCACCTCATTTTCTAGTAATAACAAAGGGTCCTATTCACAAAGTCTCAAACTTTCCATGCTTCCCTTTATCTTGACACCATGCATTCCACAATAAGACCAAATCATTCTCTTAAAAATTTCTATCCTTTTCCATTTTTTCAAATAAATATTTCATCTATGATTGCATCTTTTTATTTTTCTCTTGGTTCAAACTCCTAATTTCATCTAGTTCTTCCAGCTATTCTATTTTTTCCTCCATAGGTTTAGGGATGTCTAAGTCTTCTTGAAGTATGAATTTGTATGCAAGTAAAAGGTTTTGCATAAGCATTTTGGCTTGTGCTCCATAATTTTTTTCAAAGGGTGATCTACCAATTGACTTCTTCACAATGATTTTATCTTCCCATACTTCCATCCTCAATTTAGAATCCCATTCCTTTTTTTTATCCAACATCCTCTTAATTATTTTTAGGATACTTTTGTTACTTGATTTAGCTTACCCATTTGGTTGTGGATGATAAGGTGAGGCATATGAAATTGTAATGTCATATGTTTCACAGATCTTTCTGAACTCTTCTAATTTGAAACACATACCATTATTTGTAATTATTCATACAGGTGTCCCAAACCATATAATGATATTCTCCATCAAAAAATTGGTTACAACTTTGCTAGTGACCTACTTTGTTGGGATGACTTGTACCCATTTTGCGAAGTAATCAGTTGCCACCAATATCCATTTGTGACCTCTGCTAGATTTTTCTGGTATCTCCCCAATTGATGAAAGGGATCTTCAACCTACATCAGTGTGAGTGGTAGTGGTTCTTGATATATCATTTTTCCAGAGAACTTCTTGTAGGCTTCACATTTCCTTACATAGGTGAAAGAGTCATTAAAAACCCCAAGCCAATAGTACCTGACCCTCAAGATCTTATGGGGAGTTTTTTTGGCTAAAAAGTGTCCCCAATAGACTCCACACATCTCCCTTAACACATGTTTTGCTTGAGATTCATCTAGGCATAGCAAAAACACTCCATCTTTATTTTTCCAGTATAATTCACCATCCATGAAAACATATTTAGAGGAATGCAACTTCAAGGTTCTCTGTTTATTTTCATTCAAGTTTTTAGGGCATTTATAGTTCTTCAAGTAATACATTATGCCAATGTACCATGAGGTGTTCTCTATGCTCACAATCATGGCTTCCTCCTCCCCTATGTTGCAAATTTGAGATGCTTCAAAATTTGACCCAGCCATTAGCTTGGATAGGCCTTGCCCTCTTACCAACTTAGTGATTTGGATCTCAATATAAAACTCTTGAATTCTATATATTCACCTATATCTTCTCCTTGTGACTTCGCTTTGTACAAACACATCCTTGACTGCAACATTAGGAACATATACAATTATTTTTGCTCCTACTAGATAGGGTCTAAAATATTTTATTACTTTAACAAGAGCATATCATTTCTTCTCTACAATATAATACTTTAATTCAGCTCCTTGGAGGGATTTACTAAAGAATGATATAGGCTACTCATACCCCTCATCATTCTTTTGTAACATTACTATTACAATGTTGTGGTATGAGGAAAATGAACAGATTTGAAAGGGCTTACTGAAATAAGGGGATTTTAATACCGGGACTTCCTTGATTTCCCTTTTTATAGCTACAAATTCATCAAGTGCTTCTATGGTCTAGTCAATTTTGGCCCCTTTCTTCAACATTTTTCAGATAGGTTTGACAATTTCAGCAAAGTTTGATATGAACCTTCTTACAAAGTTTATTTGTCCAAAGAAAGGCTGAATGGCCTTAATGGTATCAAGAATATGGATCTTATCTATAGCTTCTACCCTCTCTAGATCAATTCTAACTCCTTCCTTGGATAGTGTGTTCCCCAATAACTTTCCCTTTGTTACAACAAAATGACATTTTTTAGGATTTAGGGAAATGCCATACTCTAGTGGTTTGAGGAAGATCTTCTCAAGGTGTGAAACATGGTCCTCTACTTTCTTGGAATATGCAATGAGATCATCTTGGTATACTACCACTATTATATTGATTAGATATGAAAAATCAACATCCATAGCTCATTGGAATGTGGCAACAACATTTTTTAGCCCAAATGGAATCCTTATGTACACATATATTCCCCAAGGGGTGGTAAATGTAGTCTTATATTGTTCTAATTCCTTCACCTTCACCTTGTTATACTTTGAAAAACCATCCATCATGGACAATAGTTCACAACCTATCACCCTTTATAACATAGACTTCATATTCGGGAGTGGGTAATTGTCTTTAAGGGAAGAGACATTCAAAGTTATAAAGTATACATATAACCTTATGTATCCATTATTCTTTTTGACAAGAACCAAGTTAGAGACCCAAGTGGAATTCCTAATAAGTTTGATGATACATCCCTCCATGAGTTTCATAAGTTCCTCATGCATCTTGGGTTCTAAGGTCGGGTTTATTGGTCTCTATTTTTGTCTAAATGGTTTTCCATTAGGTTTAAGTGGAATTTCATGTTGGAACATATCTTCCCTCTATGCCTTAAGATCATCATAAGGCCATGTGAAGGCATGCTTATGCTTCCTTAATAGTGCAATCAACATCTTCCTAATTGTGGGGCTTATCCTTTTCCCAATGTATACCTTTGTTGGTGCCAATTCAATGCCTAGGTTGATCTCTTCAATGTCTTCCTTTCTTACTAGTGTTTATTTCATTACTGCTTGATCATTTCCATCAAACACCCTTTCTAGTGCCACTAATCCTTTAGGAATCTTGTTTGTCTTGAGCTGCATAACTTCCTCACCAAATACAGTTTGTTTACCATCTATTTCTTCCACAAATGCATTAAAATCAATCTCTTGGGCTTGTAATAATCAATGCAATGCAAGAACTTGATTAGGTTAGTGTCATCATTAAAAAATTTCCAATTGTATATGTTGTTAGGGATTGTTGGCTTGGTCTTAAGTTCAATCTGTGAAATTCATGCCAGGGTAACATCACCCTTTTTCAGGGCTACATTCACCAATAAATCAACCATTATGTTTTTAGACCTATCTATCCACTCAATAGTGCCCCATACAACATTTTTTTATATTGCTTCAATCTTTTGTTCTTCATGGAATGTTTTGATCTCACTTGTGAAATAACTAATTTAGAATCCCCAAGGATGGCTAATATTTTAATCCCATGTTTAGTATCCATGTTTAAACCTATCAACAGGGCTTCATATTATGCTATATTATTTGTGCACTCAAATGTTAATAGGAATGAAAATTTGAATGTTATGCCTTCATGTGAAATTGAGACAATTCCTGCTTCATTCCCTTCTCTACTGTAGGCTCCATTAAGGTACATTTTCCATATGCCATGTTCATTCTTGGAGACATTTTAAAAAGGAATAGGACAACTGAGAGGGGGGTGAATCAATTGTCACCAAATTCAAATACAAAACTTCAACACTTGTCAATTTCACAATCACATTGTTCTATTATTAAGTATGAACATGAAATGTAGATAACATAAAGAAAAATCAACACAATGAACACCACATTTTACGTGGAAAACCCAATAAGGGAAAAACCATGGTGAGGATTAACTCACAATATATAGTAGTTCCAAAACTGAATATATAAGGCTCACTGCCAAGGGCTCACTGCCCGGAATAGGACTCACTGTCTAGATACAAAAGCTCACTACTTACAAGGAGTCACACTACCTACAAAATGGATTACAGAACAAAATTTGGCTTCACATTCAAGATGAACTAATGAGAGTGCACCTAACAAGTGTTGATATAGTTCCAATGATGTTCAATAAATTGACTCAACACACTTCATCATCTTCAATTTTTTTTACATTCACCACTTTGCAAACAACTTCTTCTCATCTAAAAATTCAAATCTATCCAAAATATATACTCAATCCATCTGTAACCATCAATTAGGTTAGCCTAATTAGATGCAATCCTTTTTTATCAATGTAGGCACGTAAAATATACTGATTGATCCTATACACTTGATCCTAATTTACTAACACTAGTTCATCCTAAGTCATATCCTTTAATAACCATTTAATCAAATAATCTTTATTTGATTAAATTCATCATATTTTATCTTTTAATTAAATAAATCAATTTTAACTGATTAAATCATCATCTCCTATTAATAAAAAAAATCACTTTGTTTAATTAATCATATAGTCCATCTTTTAATTAAATAATTAATTTTATTTAATTAAGCTCTAAAGTAATCTCCTTTAAATTAAATAAATTAATCTTCATTTGATTTAAATCTCACACCATCCTCTTTAATTAAATAAATCAAACTTTATTTAATTAAGTCTAAAATCATTATTCCTCTCATTTTGATTTATTTAAAGCCTAAAATCTAAATCACAATGTCAAATCAACTAACTTCCATTAAAATTAATCAAATCATGATTAATGCTAACACTAATCACTCAAATCCTATATATTTTGCAACTCGCACATGAAAATCCATTTAATTAATTTATAAATCTCCTATTTTCATTCAAAAAAGTATCAAAGATGGAATATTCGTCAAATTTGAAAATCTCCCCCTAAAAGGACTTGTCCATCCAACAAGGCATTAAAGGCCTCTTACATTTTCTTTTCTTGAGCCAAGTGGCATTTGATTCATCTTTCATCTCCCTCCAACATGTCATTTCTCCAATTTTGAATTTCCACCTAATTGCATTAATGTGCACATTCATCAAAATTTGCTCCACCTTTGTCACTCACATGTTGACAAGTGGCATTATGCTATTCATTGGTGTTTGATCCCACATTCATCCCTTTTTCATATTCTTCCATCATTCTCTTCTATAAATAGAAAGCTCTCATATTGATTTCAGATACACAATCATAGGCATTTTGATCCACAACTTCATGCAACATCATTATCTTCATGTTTTGAGCAAAGTTAATCTATTTTCATAGTTTTCATCATTTCATAGCTAGGTTATGGAAAAACTTTATCATGAAGCACCACTAATCATCTTCAATCTTGCAAGGAATTGGGACAAGGCTATTTTCCACATCAAAATAGCACTAATTTCCCCATGAGATTGAGAGTTTGTTTGTTTTGAGCAAGATTAGATAAATTTTATTTGTGTTCTTCATGTTATATCTTGTTCTTGATATTTCAAATGAATCTTATGGGGAATGATGATTTTATTTGCATAATGCACTAATATTGTATTGTTTTTTTGTGTTTGTGCAGGTCCAGGATCACCATTCACATTTTGGCACTAGGAGGGTGAATCTGAAGAAAATTAACATGTTTTTTCACCAATTTTATTTTTTTTTGAATTTTTGTGTGTCTACAAGAAACTGCACCACTATCAGTCTAGTGGCACTATTTAGGAACACTATCAAACTACAAACTATGATGCTATAAGCCATTTCCAATCTTCCTAGCCAACTCAAACTCCAAAGTCCATCATTGGGTAAAAAAGCATTGTAATTACACTCACCTTTTCTTCACAAAGCACTGGTGGTCTCAATAGAGTGTCGTTGATACTATTCAAACTATGTCACCATTGTAGACTACGCTGTTGGGGTGGGATAAAAGATAGATTTCAAATGTTTCCAACATGTGTTGTTTTCCATTTTGATCACCTTAACTTCTAACTAGTTTTTGGCCTCTATTTTCTATAGTTTTAACTAATTTTTGTAGGTTGGAGTAATTCAAGAAGGAAGGAGGAAATGAAAGAAATACTTCTTATGGCATCATCATTCTATTGTATCAAGTGTTTTTGAACACTTTGGGGAGAAATTATAATCCCATTTCTAAAGACTGTCACCTTCAATATTTTTAGGACTCAATAATTTTCATTTGGGTTTAAAAAGAACAAAACAAAGGGATTAAAAAGAACCTTAGGAACTTACTAAAGATTGTTTTGGTGTTTTAAAATTGAACGAGCACATTTCACACTTCAATATTGGTGCTTAAAAATAATCCATTCTTGCTTTGAAGGTTAAAATGAACATGTGCTTTTTGTGTTTTGTAATTTCTTATACAAATTAATATCATTTAAAAGTCATATGTGCTTCTCTCACGCATAACAATGATCTTGAGAATCAAAATTCTTTTGGTGATATTAATTTGTATAAAATATTGCCTCCACACTTCAATTTGGGTTCTTAAAATTGAAAAAAATATTGCTAGTGTGAGTGAAACATATCGTGTGTGTTCTCTCTTTATTCACGTAAACAAAGATTGATCAAACTATGGATGTGCTTGCTCACTTTTTTTTACCCTTAGAGGGGCTTTCCTAAGAGACAAATCTGAAAGGATAACTTGAAGGCTACTCCAATGGGTTTTTCACTCAGGCTAGCATGTAAAAGGATAAGACTAAATCATCAAGTCTAATGGTATGTAGGCCTTATCTGTACAGTTTCTTTCAAAATGGGGTACTACCTTAAAAAGTATAAGAGCCCCTAGTAGGACTGATTAAATCCTTTAGTGGATTGCTAGATGCTCAAAAGGTGCCATGTCCTTGATCACCCTAACTAAGAACCAATTTGTTTAGAAGCCCAAATCCTTATCTATTTGTTGGTGCAAGAATGGTCATTCTAAAGCTGCCCCGCATTTTTGTAGTTATTGGTAGAGATGAGAAGTATGCCATGGGAGTTTCATGGTTACTAAATCTTGGATGACCAATAGAAGTGAGTGTTGTGGAGGGGAGCCAGTGTGGTCAACCTTTTAATTATCTGCCAAGAATAAGCATAGTTGGATTTATCCAAGTGGGGATTCAACAAATATTGCCTCTTGACTATCCATAGAGTTGTGCATTTTCTTGGAAACAAAACACTTTGCTTCGATCTTAAACATTGGAAAACAAACATTCAACCATGATCATCAGACTTCAAACCCTTTAAAGGGAGCAAATACCTTTGAAAAAATCCAAGTGTTATTGCTTACCCTAGGGATTCTATCCTTAGAGGCTTCTAAGTATATTTGGGTTTACATCTTAATTTTCTCTCAATAAAGTCAAAATTAGGGAAATTTTTCCTTAATTTCCTTGATTTCCACATAATGGACTTTGTGGGATGAGAAGAAATTGGGACATTAGACATTTACTTTGAAAACCTAATCAAGAATTGCTTGTGGTAAAAAGAACTCATTAAGAAAAGATAATAAAAAATTGGACCCAACACATGTGCTCTTCCAAATGATTTCCCAAAAGATCAAAATCCAAAAACCAAAGTCCAAAGGTCTTAGTAAAAAATCTCACAAGAAATGTTTGTCTATGCTTTACAAATTTAGAGAAAGATTGACCTTCAACTTTTACAAATGTGCATCAAGGAACAATCCAAATCTGTATTCATTTTACTATTATCAAAATCCAAGTCTCTTTCAAAGGTTTGAGTATCTCACATAGGAAGTAACAACATGTTCTTCAACACCTTATTCTAGTAAACAAAAGTCTTTCTAACTCTCTTAGGATCAAAATAAAAACCCTCATCCATCCCTCAAACATCAAAATCAAAATCCATCTCACAAACAAATCTTGGAAATTTTGAAAAAATCCTTCATTCTAAACTTTGGGAAAATCCTTTGAAATCAAAATCAAAATCATCTTGTTTGACTAGGTGTGTGTAGATGAATCCTTCTTTACACACTTAGCTAAATTATCATCTTGTGAACAAGTTTACTCTAGGACAACATACAATCTCTTAAATTTTATGAGTTTATTATTGTAAGAATTGGCTATGAAGGTAGCCACCCAAGATCTAGAGGCCTAATAGAAAGCACAAGCATAAGAAAGATAGAAACAAGATGACAAGAATAAACTATATTTTGTTAATATAATATAAGATAATGGTTCAAATGTACATAGGAGACCCCTTGGTTATATAGCCAAGGTGAGAACATAGGAGGGCATAAGATTATGACAAGTGTCGTAATCTTATGACATGTGACAACAATGAAGAGTTATCACTCCATCTAAAGTGGGAAAGGATAATGTGATAATCTCCACAAAAGGTGGAGAGATAATCACATGATGTGTCCACAAAAGGTGGAAGTGATGTGGTAATGAGATGTCAAGTCCACCAAAAGGTAGAAAATCTCCAACAACCTCCTATGTGGTCCCTAAGTAAACTTAACTAAGGTGTAATCAAGGTACAAGACATTTAATTACACCAACACCCCCCCTTAAGTGCAACTTAGGGAGAATGTACACAAATGCAAACAATGCAAAATGGGTCCCGGATACTAGGCCATATTAGGTACCCATGTACAAATGCAATGCAATCTCTCATAAAGCGGAGAAAGATAGAAAAACCCAGTGGGAAAAAACTACCCCCCAAAAGAGAGATGAGATACAAAAAGCTATGAACATAGCATGAGAAGGAAAAAAACCCATGTGAGGAAAAAGTCCCCCCATACAAGAGAAGAAGAGAGACAAGGTAGCCCCCCCTCAATGTACAATGATCACCCATGGAAGATGCTCGAGAAGGAATGAAGAAACTGCTCCAAAACTGTCGAACAACGTTCCTCCCCTTAGGAAGAAACAATACCAAAGGTGTATGAATGAAGTCTCCCAAATCCACAAGTGAAGAAGGAAGAACCCTCAAAATGTAAGAAGTCTCTGAAATCTGCTCAAAGTTCCCTGTGTTGATGCCGAAAGATGCCTTTCCCAAACCATGTGAAGCTGCAATGTTGTAGTCACTTCCTGGAACCTGTGAGAACCCCTTTGCAACAACACTCTCATCTACTGAAAAAGACAACTTAGGATCTAGCAAGGATGAAGGTAGAACATACTCCAAAGACAATGTCTCCTCAAAAGAGAAAGTGGCCTCCTTCAACTGTTGTACGTATGCATCCACAATCACATCAATCTCGAAAGACTGATCATGTAGAGGAGGGTCAGAGTGTTCCCTCGCAACAACTAAAGAAGAATCACCTTCATCAATAAGAAGATTCAAGTAATCAAATGTGTCTCCCAAATCTGCAATGTAGGACTCTACAAACAAACTGCCAATGTCTGTCAAGTAGTCATCCCATGAAGTTGTTGCTGGAAGACAAGGTATGCACTATTGCATTGAATCACAAGGTACTAAAACTGTCGGAACACAAGTATCATCAGGTGCATCAGTCAATGTAGGAGATGGAGTATCAACAATAGGTTCAAGAATCTCAAGACTAGAAAGCACTCCAAGATTCAAGTAACCATACTCAATCTCCTCAAGTGTGTCCACACTAGGGTGAACTGAATCATCAATAGGAGAAAAATATGAGAAGGTGTAGAACCGAGAATGATCATCAACCTCCCCAACTGCAACAAGAGCCTTGCTATGCAAATCCTGAACAATGACAAAATCTGGTGTGAACTCTACACTCTTTCCTGTACCACTATGTGTAATCTGATAGATGGAAAGGATATTCCTTGACAAAGTAGGCACACATAGAACATCTTTAAATGCTCCACCTTCAACGTCAATAGAACCCTTCCCACAAACTTCCAAAGAAGTGTTGTTGGCCATCAAAATGGGTGGTGATGAACAAGAATCAAATGAAGAGTACATATCCTTGGACGAAGTCATATGATGCGAAGCTCCTGAATCAAGGATCCACTGATCTGTATTGGAATCTACAATAGCAAGAAATGCTTGCCCCTTATGTTTCTCATGTTGAGATGATGAAGAGGAAGGAGAAGAGCTTGATGTTATTGCCATGAGAGTTGTTCCTTTCCCCTTAGAAGAAGAGGAAGGAGATGATTCCTTCTCTTGATATGCAGCTAGCAAGTTGATGTTGTTCTTCTTAAGGATATGTTTCAACTCATCAATTTGCTTAACATGACAACAATGCTCCTCATGACCAAACTTTTTGCAATATGCACATGTTGGTTGCTCCCTCTTGCTTGAATAGTTGTACTTCTTTGAAGAAGATGAATTTGAACTTTGTTGTGGAGAAGTAGATTGTTTGTTCTCTCCTTGTGAAGATTGCTTCTGCTTCTTATTGGAACCCTTTCCTTGAGTCCCTTGATTCCCTTGATTAGCCACCAAATCCTTAGACTTTGAAGACTTGAGAATCCCCATGCTTATCAACTTTGCTTGATCTAACATCAACATTTCTGTAAAAGCATCGAATGTAGGCATAGTGAAAGAACTACCTACTGTCAAGCGATGGGTTTGGAAGCTAGAAACAAATGCTGCATATTCTGATGGAAGTTTTCCCAACAAATTGTAGACCAATTGTGCATCCTTCTTATCAATGCCACAATCCTTAAGATGTGCTTGTAGCTCATTTGCCTTAGTGACATAGTCTTGGATTGTATCAAAATTCTTGGGATCTAACATTGTGAGATCATTGTCAAGCTGATAACCTTTAATCTCATCAACTTGGCCATACAATTGACCAAACTTGTCCCAAGCTTCTTTAATTGTTTCACTTATCAATTTGAAAGATTAGATCTTTTGATACATATTTTCTTAATGTTCCAAGAGCCATAGTATTTTTAGTGAGTCAATCCAAATGAGCAACAGGATCAGCTTTAGGATCAGATGGTGCAACAATAGTTCTATCAATATAATGAGTTAATCCTTTTTCCATTAACTTACTCCATGCATCAATTTTCCAAGAAGCATAATTATGTGGAGTTAACAAGGGAAACTTAGGAGAACCCATAGCAGCAAAATGAAAGAGAACAAGATAGAGAGAGAGGCACAATCACTCAAGACACCCCCCCAAATTCACTCAATCAAAGAACCCCCCCAAAAAGATGATTTGGCACTTTATAATTAGTGCGTGTACAATGGCCACTTGCAAGCCAAGCAAAGTGGGCTTCTAATTTTCAATGTTTTACAATAGCCTTAAGTAGGCTACAGCAGACTCAAATGACTGATACAAAAGACCAAACTGAGATCTTAACTTTACAAATGCCAAAAATAGGCCAAAAATGACCAAGTGCTGAAAGTACAATTTCTGATCACAATCACTCTAAACTGATAGCACCACTATGAAGTTCAGAAAAAATCATGCACTTTCAAAAAAAATGGCACCTGAAAAGGAGTTCGTATGAGCCTGAACGGAGCCCTGGAAATTGCAAAAATGGTGACAATTGAGCAAGACCTGAGACAAATCCAATTTTTTGGAAAATCCATGCACCAAAATCAGAAAATAACTTCACCACTGCGATGTACACGAAAAATTAGCCCAGATAAAAAAAAAAATTGCACGAAAAAAGGCCTCAAAACAACCAAGATATGAGCCTCTGAAGTTCAACTACGAAAACCAAAAGCTCAATGGAGAGGGGGTCAAAATTTTCAAAAAGCAGGATGACATAGTGCTGACGTCATCATTTTATGGCATTAAATTTGAGGGCCGTATGCTCATCAAAAACAAAGTCAAGATTAAATTTGATGGCCGTTTGACTGTCGCCGCCGCCGTCAAAATTCACTGGAAAAGTCGTTGGAATATTCTTGTACTACCAGTATATTCCCCGGGTTCGGCCACCAGAATATACTCTAGAATCTAGGTGGAATCTGTGATCGAATATTCTACCGCCAGTGTGGGAGCGCCGGCCAAATTTTTTTTTTAAAAACACCGCTACTTTATTTACCAGCTGCCTGCTGGTGGTAGGGGGTGGCAGGGCCCGTGAGGGCCTGTGGGAGCCTGCCACGTGGAGGCCGGTGGCCCATGCGGGTACCAGTGTACCGCCTGGTACACTACAGAGGGCGTACCTCCGTAGACTTTCAAAAAGGTTTTTTTTTAAATTTTTTTAAAATAAAAACTTTACTGTATTTAAAAAAATTGCAAATTTTTGAATAATTTTTTTGACTAATAATTTCACAGAAAATACAATTTTTTTTTTTTTGAAAATAAAATAAATCGTATCGACTGCGCAAGTTGGCCGTACGGCCGGCCTGCAAAAAAAATTGCCTCGACGGACAACTTGCTCCGATTTGGATGAATTGGTAGTCGATCTATAGGTTCTTTGCCCTTCTGAGCACGATGGCAAGGTCCTTTTCAGCTGAAAATGCTCCAAAGTGGTAGCTACCTCCTAGATTTGGCAACCTCCTTCGATCTTCAACCCTTTGCAGATTTGGCCTCCAATGTCCAACTGAGATGAAACAAAAGGCAAATCTAACTATCTCGGACACTCCAGACACAATGGCGAGCTCAGATCTAATGCAACAAGCTCCCAATATACACCTGCAATACAAGGCCAAAAATGGAACCCTTCAAGAATCTCTCCAAAAGACTATATAAAGGCACTCCAAAAGCTCTGATACCATGTAAGAATTGGCTATGAAGGTAGCCACCCAAGATCTAGAGGCCTAATAGAAAGCACAAGCATAAGAAAGATAGAAACAAGATGACAAGAATAAATTGTATTCTGTCAATATAATATAAGATAATGGTTCAAATGTACATAGGAGACCCCTTGGTTATATAGCCAAGGTGAGAACATAGGAGGGCATAAGATTATGACAAGTGTCGTAATCTTATGACATGTGACAACAATGAAGAGTTATCACTCCATCTAAAGTGGGAAAGGATAATGTGATAATCTCCACAAAAGGTGGATCTCCCACAAAAGGTGGAGAGATAATCACATGATGTGTCCACAAAAGGTGCAAGTGATGTGGTAATGAGATGTCAAGTCCACCAAAAGGTGGAAAATCTCCAACAACCTCCTATGTGGTCCCTAAGTAAACTTAACTAAGGTGTAATCAAGGTACAAGACATTTAATTACACCAACAATTATCCAAACCAAATCCAATCAAAATCAAATCAAATCAACCCAAAATAAAGATCCAAAATCAAATCAAACATCAATCCAAAATTCCTAAAGTTTAGTATCCCCTTCAAGGTCTCCTAAGAGTTCCAATCATTCGCCAATCATCCATCTTTCATTATCACCATCCTTTTGATCCTTAATATCTTAAAATTTCTCTTTTGTATGTAAAGTTTAGATCAATCCAAGGAATTAAAGGTTTACCTTCCATTCTTAAAAATTGATCTTCATTTTATGGTCCAAACTAGATCTCAACACAAGAAGAACATGGAAACGAACAAAGAAACATCCACTTTGAGTGACTTTAGTCAAACTATTCCCAAAATAAATCCCATTGGTTCTAGAAATCCCATGCTCAATCTCCCTCCACTTCCACAAGATCATCAAGAAGAAGGTGGCCAAGTGGAGGACATCACCAACAATGTTTTAGGGATGACTCAAGATGAGATTATTGAAATGGTCCAAAATCTCGAGACTCACAAAATTGTCAATGCCATGATGAAACTCAATCCTTCACAATACATGCTAGAATTGGCCAAAGAAGGGGCTAAAATCCCTTTTGATTTTGATGTAAGCACTATTGTGGAGAAGCCTCTTGAGATTATGCCATCGGTATCATCCACACCTCCATTTCAAAGAATCACTCAAAACATCCCACAAATCACATCATCCATTGCTCCAAATCAACTAATTTTCAACAAGGGGAGCTCATTAATTCATGCACTACAAACACACCCCCTTGTGAACAACCAAGATTTGGATGCAAACACTATCTTGGGTCAATCCATTCCTCAAAATCCATTGCATCAATATGTTTTTCTCACCTTTGATGACCCAAATGACCCATCCTCTTTTCACGCAACACCAACATATCCTCTCAACACACAAACATCTCTCCCTATGACTTCACAAGAAGAAAGTGGGCTATTTGGACAATGGAGAATCTTTGACCCTTCATCATCATTATTTCCTCAAGGGAACACACCACCCATTTTTCCACCACTTCCACCTTTTTTATTAACATCCACACCACTCCTCAGTTTAGGGAAACCCCTTTTTCCAAACCTCAATCAACAAAGTCAAAACAACCCCCCAATCATAAATCAAAACATCATACCAAATCCTTTGATCTTGCCATTGATATCACAACAATAGGTGGCAACCATCCAAGCAACCCAAGAAATGAACACCTCATCTATGATACCTCAAAATGTGGTCTCCCAAGGACCTATCACATCAATCACATCATCTACCATGCAAACCTCTATCATCAATCCAATAGCACCCCTCATCACAACAACAAACACCATTCCAAATCCACCACCACCACTCAAAATGTGGTCTCCCAAGGACATATCACATTAATTGCACCATCTACCATGAAAAAATCTATCATCAATCCAACAATACCCCTCATCACAACAACAAACACCATTCCAAATCCACCACCACCACCAAGACCAAATGTGCCAAACCCATATAGCATCACATCACAAGTAGCTCAATAGCCCTATTAGAAGGCACTTTAGTAGTTCAAAGCTCAACAAGCACAAAACATGCAAGCTGCTCAAGAAGTGCAAGCCACTCAAGCATCTCAAACCACACAAAAAGCACAACAAGCACAACAAGTTTCCCAAGCTAAAGATTTGTTGCAACAACAACAAGCCACCCAAGATGCCCAAGTTGTGCAAGTAGCTCAAGCAGCCCAAGCTACTCAAGCCACACAAGCTACATAGGCTACCTAGGCTGCACAAGTTTCCCAACAAGCATAGGATCAAGCTCAATCCCAATATCAAGCTCAACAAGTGCAAGCACAAGCTCAGTACCAAACACAACTGCAAGTAGCTCAGCATAAAGCATATCAACAAGCCCCACAATAGTACCAAGCATAGCAAGAAGCATCCCAATTACTAGCCCAATGACAAGCATTATTGGCATAACAACAATAAGACCAACAACAAGCATTGTTGGCACAACAACAAATGCAGGCATATTAGCAAGCCTTGATCACACAACAAAGCTTGCAACAAACTCCCACCAACATACCCAACACTCCACCCATCACTTGAACAATCCAACCACTTCAAAACACATTCACTCCACCTCCTAATCCACAAAATGATGTGATGACACAAATCAAGTTTCTCTTGCAGCAAGTGCTCGATCTTCAATCAGAGAAAACAATAAAAACACCAAGCAATTTGTGCCCCTATCCATTTGACAAGATCCTTGCAATGGTACCATTTCCAAAGGGGTTTGAAATCTCTAAATTCAATAAATATCATGGGATGGGAAACCCTGAAGATCACATCAAGGAATTCCATGTACATTGCATGGAGGTCACATATGACGATACATATCTGATGTGGTTATTCCCTCAAAGTTTGGTTGGACCTGCCATGGAATGGTTGTCTTGCCTTCCTCCAGGAATCAAAAAGTTCCAAGAGATCGTGGACACATTCAAAAAAAATTACGCATTCAACATTGGCATGGATTTTAGTCTAGAGGACCTATCTATGCTCAAACAAGCTAAGGGGGAATAATTCACTTCCTTCTTTCAACGATGGTGATCCAAGGCCAATAGGAGCAAATGGACCATGTAAAAGGAACAAAAAAATTGTACCATCATTTCCAATCTCAAGAAAACATTGTCATTCCATCTTAAGATGCAATGTATCACCATGTATGACCATTTGATACCCAAGGCGCTCAACATTGAATGAGCCCTTATTGCACAAGGGGGGACACCCACATATCTTGAACATCAAGATAGCCGCACATCCACTATCTATAATGAAGAACCTCACATGTGGGTGAAGAATAGGAAAGTCACTAATGATGGTGTGGTGGATGCCAAGGTCATAATCAAGGCTCCAAAACAAAACTCACAATTGTACCAACAACCACAAGGAAACAATTGAAACAACACACAAGCCAGTGTAGTATCACAACAACCACCCAACAATCAAGTCAACAATCTAAATAATCAAGGGTGACCACCCCCATGAAGCAAATATCCCCCCAAGTGAAAATAAACTTCCCTTGGGGAACCAATTGAATCAGTCATGAAGAAACTGATAAATGAAAATCTCATCAAAATTCCAACTTATGAGAATTATCAAGAGCACCAAGTAAAACCACCATGGTACAATGAAAATCACCTTTACGATTTTCATAATATCAAGGGTCACACAACAGCTAGTTGCATGAAGCTGAAAAATCTGATCCAAGGCCTCATCAACGACAAGGTCATAAACATTAAACAACCAACTAGAAATCAAGACCCTAAAGTATACATGAATCCAATGTCAGATCATAATAGAGAGAATAACCATGGAAAGACCAAGTATGCCAATGTGAACCATGTGTACGATCATGTTGTTCCATCCCTAGATGAATGGGTCACTATTGTTAACATCAAGGGAGTCAAAGCTGATTGTGGAGCTAGTGGCAAAGTTACCATTGCTAGGTCATCATAGCCACCTAGAGCATCCACCTCAAATCCAAAATCTATACCTAATGGCTACAATGTCTTGGACCAATTGAAAATAACCCATGCTCAGATGACCATCATGGAGCTGCTGAAGATATCACCGACACATAGAAAAATCCTAGAGGAAGCATTGGGTTCATCCACCATCTTTGTAGATCTTGATGTTGTCTAGTTCCAAGCTATGATCAGACACATAACTACCCCAAGCCTCTTAACATTCTTTAATCAAGATTTCCCCACCCAACCATCTCATAATTGTCCACTCTATCTTGAAGTCCTAGTTCATAAAAACAAAGTCAAAAGGGTCTTGGTGGATGGGGGTGTAGGCCTAAATATTTGTTCCCTCAAACTAATAAATAATCTTGGATTCTTAGAGGATGCCATTGAAAAAGGTAAGGGAATCAAAATTAGAGCATATGATTATCAGGAAAGAGTGTCTCAGGTCACTATCCAACTCCCTATTCAAGTAGGGTCGGCCATCATGGAAACTGCATGCCAAGTTCTTGACCTTGATTTACTTTATAACATCCTCTTGGGGCTTCCGTGGATCCATGGGATGCAAGCTATCGCATCAACCTTCCATTATTGCATCAAATTCCCATATCATAATCAAGAGATCATGGTCTATGGTGATCCTGAACCCTTTTCTTATTGCAAGAATTTGGAAGAAAAATACTATAAAATCCCCCAAGTACCAAAGAATTATGAAGGTTCTACAACTCCATATGTGGACCCAACTACTTTAGTCTCCACTTATGAGAAAAAGACACCTACCATTCTTGATACCCCTGAAATCAAGGTCATTATCCAAGATGATGGGCGTGGGGATTATAGAATGAAGAAAAATTCTTTCATAATAGGAGAGTTACCTCAATCTCCTAGGTCTCACAGGCAACCCCAACTAGCTAAAACATCATCCCAAACCTTTAGAGTAGATCCTTCTAGATTCAAGTGTTGGGGAGATCTAATTCAAGAAGTGGTAGATGAAAAATACATATCAAGCTTGATGTACCAAGATGAAAGGCCCATGCTTGATCTTCCCATGGACAAGAGCAACAAAGGATTACAAATGATGCTTGGTATGGGCTATAACAGAAACAAGAAACTAGGATAGAATGACAATGGTCTTCTAGTACCTCTCATTCTAAAGAAGTGTATGAGAAATATTGGCCTTGGATATACCCCTCTAAAGGTGACCATACTTGGAAAATAATCCTTAGTTAGAAAGGTCAAAACTCCCCCTCAGCTATTAGCATCCACCCTTCAATTACTAGTATCCATAGGTCAAGCCATAGATAACTTTACCTTCAACATAACTGATGTGTGTAGTAGTGATGAGGACCCCATAACTAACTTTCCTATGCTATTTGAGGATTCCTCCCTTCTCATGATTAGTACCCTATCTTTTGAGTCAACCAATAAAACCCATGAGATAAACCTAGTATATCCCCAACTCATCGATTACAGCCAACAAGGACCACCAATTTTGGATATATTTGAAAATGATGAGGCACTCTCAGAATTCATGGGATTGTAGGATATGATACCATACGAATATCACAAAGTTGGATTTGACATTGTACTAGACACACATACCTATTATGGGGAAATGATTGAATCCTTTAGTTGCAAAAGTGAAAATCCAAGTATAATCTCTAGGTCTTTGAGTGGAAACCAGACTATGGTACTCTCTGACCTGAAAATAGTAAAAATAAAGGACACATCCAATGGTGAAAACCTCTCTAAGGTTCCAGAGGATGAAGGATTCAATCTTCCCCTTAGTTCTATTCATCAGGAGAATTCAATGATTTTAGTAAAGAAGTGCAATCCAATCAACTTGGGAATAAAGGAAATGCCACATATCACCTTCTATGCAAAATCACTTCTGACAGAAGAGCAAGAACTCCTAGTTGCATTCCTAAAAGAAAGAAAGATAAAATTTGCATGGACCTATGCTGAAATGCTAGGGCTTGATCCAAAAGTAGTAGTTCACCACCTAGCTATATATCCTAAAGCAAAGACAGTGAGAAAAAAGCTAAGGAAGATGCATCCCTAGATAGCATTGTTGGTCAAGATGGACTTACAGAAGCTTCTAGATGTAGGATTCATACAACCCATTGATTATCCAGAGTGGGTCTCAAATCTTGTACCTATCTCAAAGCCCACTGGGGGCATCTGCATCTACACAGATTTCAAAGACTTGAACAAAGCATTTCCTAAGGATGACTTTCCTCTCCCAAACATTGACATGATTGTGGATATGACGGTAGGATATGAGATGCTATCATTAATGGATGGATTCTCAGGTTACACCTAGATCATGATAGCAAAGGAGGACCAACACAAAATAACTTTCACTTGTCTATGGGGGACATATTGCTAGAATATGATGCCATTTGGGATAAAATATGTAGGATCTACTTATCAAAGGGCCATGACACTAATCTTCCATGATATGATCCATGAAACTATGCAAGATTATGTGGATGACATATTGGCCAAGTCAAAGAAATGTTGGGATCACATAGCAGCATTTGGCTCCATCTTTGACAGATAAGAAAAGTACAAGGTTTGACAAAATCCAAAAAAGTGTGTCTTTGGGGTACAATCAGGCAAGCTCCTAGGGTACATTGTATCCATGAGAGGAATAGAGATAGACCCCACCAAATTCAAAGCAATCCTTGAAATGGAGGCACCAAAAATGTTGAAACAACTAAGACGTCTATAAGGAAGACTCCAGTCCATCTATCGATTCATAGCATAACTAGTAGATAAGGCTATCTCATATTCTCATATACTCCACAAGGGGGTAGCATACAAATGGGATGAGAAATGTGATCAGGCCTTCAACAAGATCAAGGATTACTTACTCACACCGCCAGTTCTCATGCTACCAATTCCAGGCAAACCCTTGATCCTATACATATCAACAACATTAGTAGCTCTCAACGCTCTTTTAGCACAACATGATGAAAATGGGAAACAAAGAGCTATTTATTATATCAATCAAACAATGGTGGGACATCAGCTAAATTACACATCGATTGAGAAAGCTTGCTTAGCAGTTGTGTTCACTACACAAAAGTTCAAATATTACATGCTAGCACATCAAATAAAGCTCATTGCAAAGATAGACCAGCTCAAGTACCTAATTTCTAAAGCAACTCTCACAGGGTAGACAGTTAAATGGATTATGATCCTGCTAGAGCATGAAATTGAGTATCTGGAAGGCAAGGCCATTAAAGGAAAAGCAATTGTAGATTAGCTAGTAGAAGCACCAATATATGTAGAAAATCCACTTGTATCAAAATTCCCCTATGAACATATCTCCAACCTAAGTGTAGCAGATCACTAGAAAATGTACTTTGATGGATCCTACACACAACACAAGTCAGAAGTAGGGATCTTCTTTATCACTCTACACGAGGATTACATACCTAAATCATATATGTTGTCATTATCGTGCACAAATAACATCACAAAATATGAGGCTTTTGTCATAGGGCTAAGAATTGCAGTGCAGTGGAAAATCATGGCACTTAGGGTCTATAGAGATGCACAATTCATAATCCATCAGGTCAATGATGAGTATCAAACAAAAGATGACACGCTGACTCCCTATAAGAAACTAGTGGAAAGCCTCAAGGAATTCTTCATGGATATCATATTTGAGCAGCTACCAAGAGAAAAAAAAGAGCAACAGACACTATGGAAACAATTGGATTGCTATTGGATATCCCAAACAATGTCCCACAAAAAGAATTCCTTATAGAGAAACTTTTTCGTACCAGCATTTGAGGTACCAAAGTTTGAATTTGTGTGTGAAATCATTAGTCCTGGTGATCCCTAGTATCATGATATATACACTTACTTGAGAATAAGAGTCCTCCTTGCAGATATAACCTTGAACCTCAAAAGAGCCTTTGTCAAAAATTCATCCCATTTTGTTATCCTAGGAGATACCCTATATCATAAAAGCATTGAAGTAGCCCTTTTAGGACGCCTAAACACTTACGAAGCTTTAACAACTTTAACTGAGGTACATAATGACATTTGTGGTTCACATTCAAGTGGTATGACCTTGGCTAAGAAATTTCTGAGGACTAGGTACTATTGGCCTACAATGGAGATGGAAGCTCATGAATATGTCCAAAAGTGTTTGTAGCATCAGCAACATGGGGATCTCATCCATGCACCAACTTAGGAGCTCCACTTGATTGTTACACCTTGACCCTTTTCACAATGGGGGCTTGATCTCATTGGAAAAATTATCCCCACCTCATCCAGTGGACATAAGTTCATCATCACCACCATGGAGTACTTCACAAAGTGGTTGGAAGCCATCCCCGTGACCTATATCAGAGGAAAGAAGCTATCAAAGTTCATCCTAAACTACCTAATTTGTTGCTATGGTGTCCCTCAAGCCATTATCTCAAATAATGGGACACCTTTCAAAAACTAGGATGTTTGTGACCTATGCCAAAACTTCAAAATCTAACATCACTTTTCCACTATGTACTATCCCCAAAGAAATGACCAAGCTAATGCTACAACTAAGACCATCTTGAAAATCCTCAAGAAAACAATCAATGATGTTGGTCATGATTGGAATTTTAAGTTGAATCCTATCTTATGGGCCTACCGAACAAGCATTTGCACACCAACAAGTTCCACCCCATTCTCCCTGGTCTATGGATTAGAGAACATACTCCCCATTGAGATCGAGCTCACATCCCTAAGGATATCCTTACAGAATCTCATCGCAGATGAAGAATACTAGGTATCACAACTAAATGAGCAGGAACTACTAGATGAGCGGTGCATGGATGCCTTAAACCATTTGCAAGTCTACCAAAATCACCTTAGGAGAAGTTACAACAAGAATATCAGGAGTCAAATCTTCCAAGTCAGAGAGCTTGTGCTAAAGGAGAATCAAAAGAATGTTCCAAATCTAGATAGCAAGAGAAATTTTGAACCCAATTGGTTGGGACCCTTTGTTGTCACAACAAGCTACAAGTTAGGGGTATATCAGTTATCAACACTAGAAGGTGAACCTCTACAGGAGACCATGAATAGCTCCCATCTCAAAAAAATTTATGCCTAATATTTCATTTGGTATAAAACCAAAAATACAAAAAATCAAAACAATGATTAAAAAAAGTAAAGAGAAAAATCATCCTCTAGTGAAAACCACTTTGGTGGCACTATGGGCAAGTACCTTGGTGAAAATCTGTTAAATAGGTGCCTTGTATAAATAAGCACACTCCATCCACTGAGATCCTTGTGGCTTTTTCTACATCATCCATCCATCACACTTCCATCATCCATCATATTTCATATCTCCATCCATCACCTATCCACGTTTGCATCATAGCTTTGTCCTGTGTTCGTGTCATGATCCCTCCTAGTACTACTTGGCCCATTCTTAAGGTCAGTTTGTCCTGCCTATATCAGAGTAGTCTATTGCATCATGCTAGGGGAATGTTCTCATCAAATCAAATTCATGTATATTCTTGAAGTCTTCTCTAAATCAAAAAATCAAAAAACATCAAAACATCCAAAAATCCAAAAAAATGAAAAAATCCAAAACATTCAAAATATACCTGCTGATGGTGCCAAGTTGACCCACAACATGCAGGTAAGATAAAAGTGAAATATCTCACCTCTCCTGAAAAAGACAATCAGGAATCAAACTGATCACCTCCCAAGGTCTCTGATGTTGGTTCACAACATTGCTATTTCACAAAGTGGTCAATATGGTTGTAATGTTTAAGGGGCTTGCTGGTGTTGAGCTTCTGAATTGTTATAAGATCAAACATGTATTTAAACCTACTTTAACTGGCGGTTTTAAAGAAATAGAAAAACATAGATCAAAGATTTTGAATTGAAGAGAATGTTAATTCATCCAACTTAATCAAACTTGCTACCTTTCAAGGAATTCCTAACTAAAACTATAGAACAAAATTAACTAGTGATTAACACACAGTTTCATTCATTCACAGTGCTAATTTCAATAGTAGATTGTAAATCATCATTTAAACAAAACATACAATAAAATTTCATTCCTTGAAAGCTTTTCAAATCAAATGACTAACTCAAGATAAATTCCATTCTAGAACACAATATGAAGTAGATTTAAATATGGTTGCTTCTACTGTTAGTGAAATAGATAAGCAACATTTACAAATCTAGCAAGATCACTAGTGTATAGAAAACCTATGTCTTCAGATTATCTCCATCTACACTAAGAAAATCTGATAGATACATCACCTCCTTCTGCTAAACTTAACTCCTACTCTATTGCTACTCTTAAGTTTCTCTGCCTTCTAACCTTAGCCAAGAAGACAAAAAAGAAGATCCCATTACAAAGAAACATGATGCAGTTCTATCTCCTCTATCTCTTAGAAAATTCCTACTATTCCAAAAATCTGTATCTCTTTGTGTCTTGCTACTTCTCCTTCTTACTCTCCTTTTTTTCTACTAGATCTGTCTCATTTACAAAGAGGAAAAAGTGTCAGATATACAGAACGTGTCAAAAAGAATGTGTTGGCCCTTGTTTTAGGGTTCACAAAAGTTGATTGCAGAAGGATCGGCCCTCAAATCTTTTAGAATAAATTCACTCCTACATTAAATGTGCATACCATGTCCATGTCAGTGAAGGATCGCTCCAGGAGTAGCCTTCAGAACTTTTGGAATAATCACATTAACTTCTGGCCTCTATGTCCACCTTCGAACTTCCATCAGAGCTTCCTTGAATTTCCTAAAGTGTAGTCATTAATATTGACCTACCTTTGCCAGTAGAGATCCCAATTGTCATGGTGACTCATAGCCTCTTCTTCCTTCAGCTTTCTTCTTGCTCTAGATCCTTCTGCAAGTTAACCCCCCCTTGAGAGATAGCATCCAACCTCCATGTACATCCCTTCACAAATGACACCACTGAGCCAAACTGATCCATCACCCTTTGATCTCAGAATAAGTCCATGTTGTTCATGCTTGGTTGATCTTCCTTACAATAATAGTCAATCAGTCAAACTACCAATGCTTTTCCCTTAGCTTCCTCTGATTAGTTGAACAGACACCACGTAAGATCTTCAGGTAGTCAAAAGTCATTCAGACATAATCGCATGTTGGTGAGACACTAGTCGTGTCTCCCCAATGTGATTATACTCCATAGCAGCTATCGGCATAGCATACGACTTTCGGCAAGATTTTATGTCGAGCTGCAAAAGTTATATCGATATCCAAGATCATTGCCCAGACTGTCACTATCGGGAAGACATCATAGCGAACCCTCAAGAGTTATACCGCTATGTTCCTTTCCATCGCCCAGACATCCGCATTCAGCAAGAGTTCTCGCCGAAGTCTAACACAGACCCATCACTATTGGCAAGACCGACGCTTATCGGCAAGAAGTCATAGCGAAGGGAGAATCCTCTGTCAGCGAGACCACCAGTCATCGGCAAGACATCACGGTGAAGGAACCATGATTTTGGCGAGACTTCTTCCTGATCTCAAACCCTTTACCCTATGCCAACCTTGTGAACAATTGTTAGCAAGACCTCCATCTATCGGCAAGACATTACACCGAAGGCACAATCCTTCAGTGAGACACCAGCGAGTCGGCAGGAGATTATAGCGAAGGTACAAACCTTTGGTGAGACTTCAACTAGTCGACCAGACTTCATAGCGAATGAGACTTCCCCTTGGTGAACTCAAATCACTTCATCGAGACTCCACGCTATCGGCCAGACATTACACTGAAGGGAGAATCCTTCGGTGAGACTCCACTAGGTCGGGAAGACTTCACCCCAAAGAAAACCTTTCACCAAGACTCCACCATTTGACTAGAGATTATAATGAATGTAAACCCTTCTCCCCAACGCCGGCCTTGTGAAAAATTTTCAGCAAGACTTCCCAAGCGGAGAGAGAATGAAAACTCCCAACAACTGAAATGTCCTACCAACTTGAGGATTTCAAATGAAGAGAACATAAGGGGCAGTCAGCAAGACATCTAGAAGGTCTTACCGACTCTGTTCTTTGAAAATATTTATGCCAGATCCGATTGAGGCATGCTTTCTAACTGAATTCCTTGAGAAATATCATTAGATGTATGATTTAATCTTGCAAAATAATGCCTCCATTAGTTCCCAAAAGCATATAAAATACATCATTCTTGATCATTTGATTCAATTTTTTAGCAAGAAGAAACCCAACTCTAGCTGAGTCAGAAACAAAACCTGACAGAACAAAAGACAGACTTAGGATGAAACAAAAGAACTCCTAAGACCCAAACAACCAAGGCAAAGAAAACAAAAGAAAAGGGGGGACCCATTTTGTTCCAAAATAAAATGGGGTGGTTATGCAAGGCATAACAAATGGTGACTGGGCTAGGAAAATGGTTTAACAATTTTCAAGAAGCTGAAGGATTTTAGCTACCTAGAACTCATGGTTTATGAACATCAAAACTCTAGTTGGGTCATTTTTAACAATTAAGGTTGAGTTAGAATCTCAAATGTAAATCAACACTGGCTACCCCTAAATCTATATGTGTGTGCTTGATGGTGTATCACCCTTTTATAAAGTTTTCATCATCTTTTGAACAACAATGTGCAATATTTGAACTACATGAGTTCATTCCCTTTTGTTGTTGTGCAATGATATCCTGGGTATTGCTCTGCTGCCAGTCAAGCATCCATAGCCCCGATGAAGATACCTCTAGTTTTCTCACAGCATTGCTCTACTGCCAGTCAGGCATCCATAGCCCCAGTAGAGATACTAGAATTACCCATTCATATTGAGTCTTTTCTTTTGGATAGTTCTTTTTCTCTCTCTCTTTTTTTCTAGAGTTTTAGATATTTCACTCAATTTTTTCTCAATATGTTAGATGTCTGACATCTGTTTTGGGTTGAAAACTACCATGGACCCCATAACAACATCTGGAAGATCAGATATTTCACTCAAATCTTACAACACCATAGTCCTAGGACAAATATACCATTACAAAAGGAGATGTTTTTAATGATTTGTGACAGATTCAGAGGTAGTTAATGAAGATTATTTACTTTGCACCTTGTTTCCAAGACTTTCCACAACTCTTATTGACAATGGGCATCAAACAACGAATTTAGGACAAAATAATCTAATCAAAAAAATTGGAAATATCTAAACCAACTTCTCTCCTAATAACTAAAGTATACTTTAGATAACAACCCATTATTTCAAGGTGGAAAGAACAGAGAAACCCCAAAGAACAAAACAAGATAGACACAAAAGAACAAAGGAAACGAAAGGAAAAAAGAAAGAACAAACAAACAAACAACAAAAATATTTACAAATAGAAAAACAAACTGACTATTTACAAACAGAACGAACTATTTACAAACAGAAAAAAATTATTTACATACATGTACAACCCAAAAAAAATACCAAACTTCACGGCTCGAAATAATGTTTAAGAAATTGTCCATTGACAGGCAATGGAACAAGTTCGCTCATTAAACTACTCAGCCAAAAAGCATTTTCTCCTAGGATTTCAGCAATTTTATAGGGACCTAACTAGAGCTTCTCAAATTTCTGGTGACTGCCCTTCTTTTCATTAGCTTTATCCCATAGCAACACAAGGTCTGATATCCTAAAAGCCTTGATTTTGTCTCTTTTGTCAAACCAACATTTGACAATAGCATGGTGTCTAAAGAATTTCTACAAGGTGGCATCTCTCTACTCTTCTAATTTCAACAAGCCAGCTAATCTTACTTCTACCCTATCATCACTAGAGTAAAATTTTTGCATGAACTCAAGCATAGGTATTTGCAAGTGAATAGGGAACACAGGCTCTTGGCCATACACTAGCTTGAATGGTGAAGTCTTTAAAGCAGCCTTGATTCTAGTCCTATCTGCCCATAACACAAATCTTAGCTAGGTATGCCAGTCCCTAGGATTGTTCTCTAACAGTTTTTTGATTACCCCTAATAGATTCTTATTAGTTGATTATGCAACTCCATTTCCTTGTGGGTAATAGTTTGAAGAATACTTTAAAACAATTTTGTGATCATAAGCCCATGAAATGAACTCGACAGAAGAAAAGGAAGAGCCATTGTCACATACCAATGCAAAGGGGACTCCAAACCTAGTTGTGATGCATTCGGTGAGGAACTTGATTACTACCTTGGTCATGCTAAGCTTGCAAGGTATAGCCTCTATCCATCTTGTGTAGTATTCCATGGTAGTCAAAATAAATTTTTGTCATGTAGAAGAATTTGGGTTAATTACCCCAATAAAATCCAGCGCCCATTGGGCAAATGGCCTTACCTCATAAACAGGCTGTAATGGCATGGCTGAATGGCATTCTTTTGATGTAGAAATCTGACATATGTGACATGTTCTTACATGTTGATGGGAATATTTGAACACACATGACCAGTAATAACCAGATCTAATGATCTGATGTGCTAACGAATCTGTAGAACCATGACCTGTGCCATGTTTCCCATGAAATTCAGCAATCACATGTTTAGCCTCTTGTTGATCAAGACATCATAGGTACACTCCCTCAAAATTCTTCCTATATGGAAATCCCCCTTTGAGCATATAATGGGAGCTCTTCATTCTTTGTTCTCTCCTCTAAGTTGTATTCATTCCCTTCGGGAACCAATTGTTGAGTATGAAATAGATGATATCAGCATACCGAGGGTCATTGGGAAAGGACTGTGTTGTGTATTGCTGAAAAATAATGTTCTCACCAGCATCGGCTATGGATTTAGATAGGCATAGAACTCAGACAAGTTTCATGGGGTGAATCTCTAGATCAAATTCCTACAAATGGCCATCCATTTCCCTCTTTATTCTCCCAACTCACTCTGCATAAGTAGAGACTTCACAACAACATTAGGAACTACAACAATGATCTAACTTCGGAGGGTGTAATGTCTGAACTTCTTGACAGCTCTAACCAACACAAAAGCTTGTTTTTCAAGAGGTGGATACTTGACTTCAACATTCTTAAATGAAGAACTCATGAAAGCAATTGGCCTCTCCTCTCCCTCTTCTCTTTGTTGAGTTAGGACAGCTGCACATGAGTGTTCAGAACCAAAAGAGTAAATATGGAATGGCTTCAAGTAGTCAGGGTTGGTGAGGACTGGTGCTTCCGAAATGGATTTTTTGACTTGAGAAAATGTGGCCTTTTCCTCATTACTCCATTCAATTATAGCATCTTTCTTCATCATTTCATTCAATGGCTTTACAATTTTTGCAAAACCTATGATAAAATTTCTCACAAAGTTGATCTTTGCAAAGAAAGATCTCATCTCCTTCTTACTTCTTGGTATGGTTATCTTCAAAATGGACTCAAATTGGTTTGGATCTATTGATATTCCTCTCTCCGAGATTATGTGTACCAAAAGTTTCCCTTTAGAAACCCTGAACACACACTTTTTAGGATTCAGGGAGATGCCATACTAGATACATCTTTCAAGAACTTTAGCCAAGTCTGCATCATGGTTTAGTCTATCTTTAGAGAATATTGTCAGGTCATCCATGTAAATGATGATGCATTTACCAATCAAATATTTGAATGCTACATCCATGGTGCACTGAAAGGTTGCTTTAGTGTTTATCAAACCAAATGGCATCCTTCTGTAAGCAAATGTTGCCCACTTAGTAGTGAAGGTTGTCTTCATTATGTCTTCATAATTAACGATCACCTGATTGTATCCAGAATAACCATTGAGGAATGATATCATCTAAGATCTATTGACAGTTTGCAAGACTTCATCTAGAGAAGGGAGTGGGTAGTTGTCTTTCTCTAAAGCTCTATTCAGATTCCTAAAATTTACACATAGCCTGATCTCTCCATTTTTCTTACAGACTGGAATCAAGTTATCCACCCATGCTGAATGTCATACATGGAAGATTATTCTTGCAGAAAATAATTTCTAAAATTCCTTAAAGATCAGTGGTTCAATCAGGGAATTAATAGGATGTTTCTGTTGAAATGGTTTATCTTCAAGCTTCAAAGGAATAGTATGAGTCATTACAAAAGCATCAAATTTTTTTAGATCTTCATACCCCTAGGCTATTGCAGCAATATCCGTATTCAATGCCCTCAGTATATCTTTTATGATTTCTTTAGGGAAAGCTTTCCCTATGTAAACATTCCTTTGAGGGCCAAAATTAGCTAGGTTAACAGTTTCATATTCACCTCCTTTATCCTCGGTTGATATCTTCTCCCGAGCCCTTGGGTTTGAATAAAAAATTCTTTCTAAGGCCACCATTCCCTTGGGAATGCTATTAATTTTTAGATTGAGGACCCCCTTTGTGTCATAGTCTTTGAGGTTCTAGTCTCCTTGATCTCTATCAGACTCATCGATGATATGTCCTTCAAAAACATCTGAACTTGCTAGAAAAGCAAGGATATGTTGATCATCATTAAAGACTTGAAATTTCTTGATGTTATCAGGAACAGCTAGAGTGGATATCAATTCTACTGAGAATCTCTTAAGCTTGGAACCTTCCATGGGTTCTAGGGTACTTGCAGCAACAGCTAATGAATCAGCTATTTGATTCTATTTTCTAGGGATTAAACTAATCCCAAAAGCATCAAAGTCTTCAATCAGGTTCCATACCCGATTTCTATAAGTTGCCAACCTTCTATTGTGAGATGTGTACTCATTGTGCACTTGCTTGATAACTACTTCTAAATCTCCTTTAACCATCAAGGCAATAACTTTCTTCTTATGTGCGAACATCAGTCCCCAATCTAGAGCTTCATATTCTGCTACGTTAGTGCACCTAAACTGCAACCTATAAGAAGCAGAGAAAGTTTTCCCTTTCGGGCTGGTTAATTCAATCCCAACACCACACCTTATTTTGGATTTGGATCCATCAAACATGAGGTTCCATAGCTGATCATGAGCTAGGGTTGATCCCTTTGAGGTTATTATGGGAATTTGGATAAGATGAGCCATAGGTGGGGGTGCTTGATCTTTTGCATCAAATAATGGGAAGGGGTGTTCAATAGGTTCCTCAACTGCAATTTCAAATTCTTGCTAGAATATATCATGTAATTCATGGCTGTCCTTCTAACAGTCACTTGTATCTTTGATTAATCCCTTGGGTTTTGGTATACTTGCAAGTGCAGGGATATCAAACAGAGCTTGGAGTTGTTCTTTGTAAGTATGTTGGTCTGGTATTGTGACCGGGATAAGTTCAATTTGAGGAGGGACTCCCTTTGAAGGTATATTACTCCTGGTTAACATTATTACATTTTTAGCTTCAAATGAGAAGTGATCTGAAACGGCCTCAAGGTGACTTAGGCTAGTTTCCTCAGTTTGGGAAACATGTTTTAAAATGTTGATGCAAGGTTGGCAGGTCAATTCTGAATGATTTTGGTAGTGTACCCTACACCAATTAGGGAGTAGAAGACTTTGCAAATTGATATCTTCCCCTAAGACCAGCTGATCCTGTTGCAGCTTCCTGATCAATGCCTGTTGATTTTCATTAATAATGGGATCAAGGAATTTTTGTGTTGACAAATCTTTAGAATGAAGAACTGAAAAGGTTAAAATTTCTTCTCTTTTATAAACCCCTATTTCTGTTTCAAAATAAGCCACCTCATTAGGATAATCATATTCAGTGATGATATTCTTGAGGCAAGCTTCACTTTCAATCCTAATCTACGTAGGAACTCCCCTCCATGACAGCCACATATGTGAAAAGGCGAGGGAGAGATATCCCCCCATACTTTTCATCAAATCTCTGCTCAAGAGCATACCATAAGTCTTAGGAATGTCTGCTACTTGAAAATCTATATTGGTTTGAATCCTAGGGTCAAACTCTACTTGCACATGTATATTCTCAATTCTCCAACTACATTAACCTCTGTTTTATCAAGTTGGATGACCTTCTTATTTGTTTGGACAGGGTTCAACCCCAATTTCTTGCATATAGAAAATGGCATAACATTGCCAGAAGCCCCTAAATCTAGCAAAGAATTATGTAGATTCTTCCCACATATTCTCAAACTTAAAAAGAATGGTGGGGTACCTACCTTGCTCCTATACAAAGCTACGTTCATGTCTACATCAGTTGCCACCTTGGTTTTCCATTTTGATTGATCAACTTCTTCCAAAGCTTTCAACACTATCTCTAGTTGAGTCAGGCACCACCTTAGGATGTCAAAGTATGATAAAGAGGTTTTATGTATCTGCATCTCAGAAACAATATCAAATTATGTGTTATAACTTGCATCACATTTGACAACACCAAGTGAATTATCTTTGTTATGGAATTTCGGTAGACCTTTTGGTGGAGGAGGGTTATTATCAAAACTTTGATTCAGAGGCACCATGTGATTATGTGGTGCTAATGTAGTGAACAGACCCTTATTCTAATTTCTTAGGAAGTGTCCTCCCTTTGTTTGAAAGGCTTGAGCATCATATGCATCTTCCTCTGGTTCATTCTCATTTTGCATTGGGAATGAAGGTTCTTCCTGAAAGAGGTCATAAGTCATTGATGTATCTACTAAGCCACCTTCTTTATTTGAATTCCCTTGGAACGTTTGGGTATCTTCCTGTGCCATCTTCATGACTTTCTCCATTTCAGGGCAGTTTACCTCAGAATGAGTTGTAGTATCATGCAACCTACACTAGTTAGTCATAAAATTAAGGTCAGCCACATTTGCAGTATGTGACCTGTCCTCATTAGCTTGATAATTGTGAGAAACTCCACCATTATTTGGCCTTGTAGTCCATTGTCAGTTGTTATTTGGCCTCTAGTTATATCCTCTATTTTGATTTTGATAGCCTTGGTTAGGGGAGTTTTTGCCTTGATAACCCCTCTAGCTGTGATTGGTGTTATTCTGATAATTGCCCAGATTGTTACTATTCTGATTAGGGTAATTACCTTGACTTTGAGAAGGGTTTAGTTTAAGCTGAGCCATATCATTTGTGACTTGAGACAGAGTTTTCTTTAAGGTCTCCACCTTGTTTGTGAGTTGAACTGTCTTTTCACTTTCAACACTCTTAGCAACAAGTGGTTGACCGACATAATTTGGTGTTCTAGCTTGGTTATGATGACCATGCGGACTATGATGAACCTGCGATTTTTGAAAGAAGTCAGGAGCTCCATTTGTAAAGAATGGAACATGAGGTTGAGTCTGCAACTCAAACATAGGTCCACAATGGGAAGGAGACATTCCTGGGACAATATTGAATAAACTGGTTGGGCTAGGCATCTGACACCCCATAGAAGGAAAACCTCCTCCCAAACTTCCTTGTTGAGAACTAATTTGTTGTTGCATCTTAATGGCTAGATGATAGACTTTAGAAATGGAATCAATGTATGCTGGCTAATAAGTCCTTTGTAGGAATAAGCCAAGAAAAGGGTCTATAACTTTAAAGCATGCTTGAATTGCACTATTCTTAGCAACTAGATAGGGGTCATGCAGTCTCCTATACATTCGTTGAAACTTGGTATTAAACAAGGGCAAGGATTCACATGGCTCCTTCCTAATGGTAGAAAATTGGTGGAACAAAATGGTTGGGTCCAAATAAAATCTAAACTGATTGATAAAAGTATTCTCTAGGTCTGTCTAGCTTAGAATAGAACCTTGTGGAAGATTTAGGTACCAGTTGTACGCCATATCCCCTAAGGAATAAGGGAACAACCTACAAACTACATCATGGTGAGCTATCTGAGATCTAGTACAAGCATCCTTAAAAGCTTGTATGTACTCTTTAGCACTCCTTGATTCGCCATGAATGTATTTGGGACAAAATTTCTCAGGATTCTTAGGCATATCATGAAAGCCTCCAGGAATAGTTCCCAATGGAGAGGGATTATTTTGAAAAAACACCATTGGTGGTGGTGGTGGTTGAGATGGATTGGGTGGTGGATTGATAGGTATCCATTGGGGTATTGGTGAAAATCCTGGTGGAGTGAGTGGAGCTGACAAGGGTGGTATGATGGTTGCCCCAGTCTTGTGAATCATGTATCTTATTGGGGTCTTGAGCTCTATCAAAGGTGGTGGATTTTTAGTTGATCGAAGAAATCTATGGGACCTTTCTGGTGAGAAAAACCTAGTATTATCTATTTTTCTCTTCTATCCCTCCCTCTAGCACTAGTTCTGTTAATGGTGCTAAGTTGACCCACAACATGTAGGTAAGATAAAAGTGAAATATATCACCTCCCCTGAAAAAGATAACCAGGAATCAAACTGATCACCTCCCAAGGTCTCTACTGTTGGTTCACAAAGTGGTCAATATGGCTGTAATGTTCAAGGGACCTACTGGTGTTGAGCTTCTAGATTGTTATAAGATCAAACATGTATTTAAACCTACTTTAACCGGTGGTTTTAAAGAAATAAAAAAAATAAAGATCAAAGATTGTGAACTGAAGAGAATGTTAATTCATCCAACTTAATCAGACTTGCTACCTTTCAAAGAATTCCTAACTAAAACTACAGAACAAAATTAACTAGTGATTAATACACAATTTCATTCATTCACAGTGCTAATTTCAATAGCATATTGTAAATCGTCATTTAAACAAAACATACAATAAAATTTCATTCCTTGAAAGCTTTTCAAATCAAATGATTAACTCAAGATAAATACCATTCTGGAACACAATATGAAGTAGATTTAAATCTGGTTGCTTCTACTATTAGTGAAATAGATAAGCAACATTTACAAATCTAGCAAGATCACTAGTGTACAGAAAACCTATGTCTTCAGATTATCTCCATCTACACTAAGAAAATCTACTAGATACATCACCTCCTTCTATTGAACTTAATTCCTACTCTTAAGTTTCTTTACCTTCTAACCTTAGCCAAGAAGACAAAAAAGAATATTCCATTACAAAGAAACAAGATGCAGTTATGTCTCCTCTATCTCTTAGAAAATTCCTACTGTTCCAAAAATTTGTATCTCTCTGTGTCTTGCTACTTCTCCTTCTTAATCTCTTTTTTTTTCTACTAGATCTATCTCGTTTACAAAGAGGAAAAAGTGCAAGATATAAAGAATGTGTCAAAAAGAATGTGTTGGTCCCTGTTTTAGGGTTCACAAAAGTTAGTTGCGGAAGGGTCAGCCCTCAGATATTTTGGAATAAAGTTACTCCTGCATTAAATGTGCATACCCTGTCCATGTCAGTGAAGGATCACTCCAAGAGTAGCCTTCAAATTTTTTGGAATAATCGCATTAACTTCTAGTCTCTGTGTCCACCTTTGAACTCCCATTAGAGCTGCCTTGAATGTCTTGGAGTATAATCATTAATATCGAGCTACTTTTTCCAATAGAGATCCCAGCTATCATGGTGACTCGCAGCCTCTTCTTCCTTCAGCTTTCTTCTTGCTCTAGATCCTTCTGCAAGTTGACCCCCCCTTGAGAGACAACATCTGACCTCCATGTAGATCCCTTCATAGATGACACCACTGAGCCAAACCATTCCATCGCCCTTTGATCTTAGAATAAGTCCATGTCATTCATGCTCGATCGATCTTCCTTACAAGAATAGTCAATCAGTCAAACTACCAATGGTTTTCCCTTAGCTTCCTTCAATTGGTTGAATAGACACCATGTAAGATCTTCATGCGATCAAAAGTCATTTAGATAGAATCACATGTCGGTGAGACACTAGCTATGTCTCCCCGATGAGATTATAATCCATAGCAGCTATCGGCATAGCATATGACTTTTAGCAAGAGTTTATGCCAAGTTGCAAAAGTTATATCAATATCCAGGATTGTTACCCAAACTATTGCCATCAGGAAGACATCATACGAACCCTCTAGAGTTATACCACTATGTTCCTTTCCATCACCTAGACATCCACATTTGGCAAGAGTTCTTTCCAAAGTCTATAGTAGACCCATCGCTATCGGCAAGACTGATGCTTGTCGGCAAGAAGTCATAGCGAAGGGAGAATCCTCCGTCAGCGAGACTACCAATCATCAGCAAGACATCACAGTGAAGGAACCATGCTTGCGGCAAGACTCCCTCTAGTTGGTGATACTTCTTCCCGATCTCAAACCCTTTGCCCTACACCGACCTTATGAACAATTGTCAACAATACCTCCATCTATCAACAAGACATTACCCCGAGCTCAAAACATTACACCGAAGTCACAGGAGATTAGAGTGAAGGCACAAACCTTCAGTGAGACTCCAACGAGTTGGCCAGACTTCATAGCGAATGAGACTTCCCCTCGGTGAACTCAAACTACTTCGGTGAGACTCCACACTATCGGCCAGACATTACACCAAAGGGAGAATCCTTCGGCAAGATTCCACCAAGTCAGGAAGACTTCACCCCAAAGCAAACCTTTCACTGATACTCCACCATTCGGCCAGACATCATAGCGAATGTAAACCCTTCTTCCTGACGTCGACCTTGTGAACTGTCAGTAGACTTCCCAAGTGGAGAGAGAATGAAAACTCCCGGCGACTGAAATGTCCTGTCGACCTGAGGATTTCAAATGAAGAGAACATAAGGGCCAATCGGCAAGACATCTAGAAGGTCTTACCAACTCTGTTCTTTACAGAGATTTCTGCTAGATCCGACTGAGGCATGCTTTCTAACTGACTTCCTTAAGAAATATCATCAGATGTATGATTTAATCCTATAAAATAATGCCTCCATTAGTTCCCAAAAGCATATAAAATACATCATTCTTGATCATTTGATTCAATTTTTTAGCGAGAAGAAACCCAACTCTAGCTAAGGCAGAAACAAAATCTGATAGAACAAAAGATAGACTTAGGATGAAACAAAAGAACTCCTAAGACCCAAACAAACAACTGAGGAAAAGAAAACAAAAGAAAATGGGGAACGCATTTTGTTCAAAAATAAAATGGGGTGGTTATGCAAGGCATAACAATACCAAAATCCAAAAATAGGTCAAAAAGTCGGTCGAAAAGTCAAAAATAGTGTCATCTTTTTGAACTATGGGTCTCTGAACTCTGAACGTAGGCAAGGCTAATCTTGGATCAGCCCCCGAGGCCCCTAGGATAGCTCTTTAGGTTAGTCTCTTGGTTAAAATCTCAAAAAACACCAAAAACATTTGAAAATTGAAAATCAAAACATTTGTAGAATCTTGAAAATATCAAAAATAGCCTCAAAACATTTTAAAAACTTCAAAAACTTCAAAAAAATCCAAATATTTGAAAAAATCCATCCATCCCCATCTTGCTTTCACCCGAAATAAACATCCACTCATAATAAACAATGATCACCCCCAACCTTTGGTGAAGCAATCAGAAACAAGTCTAGTAGTTTAAAAGTGAAAACTCAAATGTCAAAGTCTCAAGTCTAGGTCAGTAAGTAAACAGGTTGGTCAACTCTTGGCATCAATAGCCTATCATCCAATTAATCCCAAAATAATTTTAAAACATCATTTCCTAGGATGCATCCTTACTACAATGAACATCAACATCAGGCATCACCATAGTTTAGTCTTAGCTAGTGATATGAAGAACATTAGCTTGTTTGTTTACTTGATCTCTTGCTTTTTGGCTTATCTTATTTCCCTCATTCCAATGACCTCTTAATGATGTCAAAACAAAGGGATTTAGAGAGAAAGGAATTGGGCAGTGATCACTATCTTTTTATCTATTGTGCTTGTTGGATATTCTTGTAATATAACCTTGGTCATACGTGTTTTGTTTAGGTATAGGGAGGGTGTTTTAGGTGTCTTGTTGACCACATAGGAAGGCTTTCATTTCTATGTTTTGGTCTGAGATGTTTGGAATACTTGAACTACATTTTGAACAAGGTTTTGTATGTTAGGTGTGAATAGGAGTACTCCTATTTTATTGTCGATTTAAATTCTATCACACTAGGCACAACGCCATATTGGTCCTTTATACCTTGATGCATCGCGCCTATGTGTATTATCAAACATAAGATAAGTAGCCATTTTAAAATCCCAATTCTTGATAAGCAAATCATCATCATCATCATTATCATCTCTAATAATGTAGGCTTGTTGGATTTTATTTCTTCTTCTTCTTTATGCGACTAACATGGTACCATGACAGTTAATCAAAAGCATCACTAATTCATCCATCCTACATCCATAAACCATCAACATATCATATCACATGGGAAACATTGATCATCTCACATACATTTCATTACATCATTAATATAGATTGGCTATTCTAAGCATCTCATAAACCATACATTTGCATCCATTGCATAATTATGAAAGTATTATCATATAAACATCGTATCACATGTATCATCATATCATATCATGTGCATCATCACATAGGAATCATCATAAAAGCATCATCACATCATACATGGAAAAGATACTAAAAAAGAAAAGAAATATGTCATAGCATCTCATACACCTCATGATCATCATCCATTCGGTGCATAATATAAATCTATTAGTCTAAACATTTTAAGTCATTTTCATATCATAACATTTGCATCTACATCATCATAAAAAGTGCATAGAAAGATACTGAAAAGGAAATGCATCCATCCATCCATGAGAATAATCATACATACATCATATAGAATCATACATCGCATCACATAATATAAAATAAAGTCACATAGCATATAGAACATCACATATAGAAAAGTAAATACATCCATTGATCATGCATAAATAAAATAGGAAACATCTCATATATCAACTCATATCATATATACCATCAGTAGTGTAACTGTCATGGTACAAAATCAGGATCAAATGTGTATGAATCAATCAATGTATACAAATTCCCACGGGGCTATAAAAAATGGAGCCCATGGATCTCAAAAGGAATGATGTTGCTGATAAAAAATGTGAGCTAGCCCTAGTTGTTGCTCCCCTCACCCGACTGTCTCTCAGGTTGGTCTTTCCTCTGCCTTGTATGCTATGAGAAATCTGGCACTCTGGTCACTTGAGGCACTACCTAATGATAATGTACTCTATAGTACTCAGCCTCTCTGATTGTGTCACAATACATCTATGTCAAGACTATCCTGCCCTGAGCATGACTGCCATGCTCTAAAGCTAATGTCATTGGCCCACCTCCTATGCTAATTACAACTCTGTAGCCTATCTCTATTGCATAGCCCAATCTCTCTTGACCGTCAATGAAGCAACTTGTGCCTAAAGCTATTGAATCAAAAAATCCCTTTGATTTGGCTGAGGTGGTGGTGGTGGTGGTGGTTGCTACTAGTCCCTAGGGCCATCCCTCTACTAGTCCCTAGGGGCATCTCTCTACTGATGCCTATGCCCCCCATCTCTCTAGCCTCTCTATTTTCAAGGTGGTCCACCTCCTCCTCCATCTTCATCTTTGTCTCTATCTCCTCATTCTCCTTGCCCCCGACCCCACCTTGTTTTCTGGCCTCAGGGTCATCGTCACAATAAAACTGCCACTAGCACTTTCAATCGAACCGGTGGCCTGAACTAGTTAATGTATGCCTATGTAGTCCTAGGGTCTACTTGCCTCTAATCATATGACCATGGCCTAGCAACTAGCTACCTAAAGGAATCCACTACATCCTCTAGAGGGATCATCCAACCCAATGTGGTCTCCCTGGTGGTGTGGGAAAATATGGCCATGTACTGGTCATCTAGCCTGTCCTGAGTATCACCAAACTACCTAGCTACCCGATCTAGAAGGTAGCACTCAATCATATTATGTTGTATTCCCTACATCAACCTATCCTGTCTTACAAAGAAAAGTTTGTATACATCATCGTACCATGTAGGCATCCCAAGCCAAGGCCCCCATGTGAATATAGTCATCTTATCAATCACCCTCCTCTAGTGAGCGATGTCAACCTATCCTGTGTGAGTGAAAGTAAGCCCACTCCTGTATCACTAGACTACTAGGCCATCTAACTCCACATCAATAACTGTAACCCATGGGTGGAGCACGACAATATGCTCCTAGGCCCAAATGTGTAAGAGAGTAACTCCAATAGCAATGGCCATGTTGTTGCAGTAGGTGAACTTGTGCAAATCATGATAGAGTGTGGCTAGAATCATTGGTCCCCATGCAAAGTACTCCCTCCTATGGAGCATCCTCTCCCAAGCTAGACCCCATCCTAGACTAAAATACTTGCCCCACTGATCTAGAGCTACTGGTCTTGAAATGATAGCGGCCACAATCAATCAAAAGGTGGACACCTGGCCTTTGTAATGCTCAAGCTAGATCTAGCCCTCAGCAAAGATAGTCTCATCAAACCCCATAATCTTGTAGTAGGCATTTTTCCTAGTGTCTATGTCATAAATGATCCTCTCACCATAGATTGACAATCGAAGAATACGCCAAATGTCCTCTAGTGTGATGGTCACCTCACTAGTGGGAATATTAAAACATGATATCTCACTATGCCATCTCTCTGCCAGCATAGTCATCATACCCAAGTGACTCCTGATAGATGGTGTGTATGTGACGTACCATAGCTCGATCGCCCCAAGGTGCTCCTAAAGTAGCTCGTGCAATTTAGTCAATCTGCTGAGAATTAGGGATCAGTCCTCACATGAATGAATGGGCTCCATGTACTCCTACACCAGTAAAGCCACAGTGTCAAGTTTTGTAAAAAATTAGGACCCTGTTTAGAGTTTGTGCAACCGAAATAGCAAAGGTGTCACTGTTTGGAAGCTCCAAATTACACTGTTGGAACCCTCTAAACACTAAACTCTGCTATGACATTGTAGTTTGACTGTGGACCCTTTTGACTCAAAAATCCTAATCTCCAAACTAGGTCATGGTGGCACCATTTTCATATGCGATGCCATTTGGAGTTTCACCACTAAGTCCTAACTGGACCACGGTCGTGCCATTTGCAATAGCAATGCTATTTAAGGTCATGCGGTGCTGATTTAACCCTTTCAACAGTGCCAAACTTAGTTCTTGGACTAGTTTCACCTTTTAAACCCTATTAAATGTGCATAAAAATTGAAAGAACAAGTTGGGTTAGGGTCACATACTGGTGGTCCTATGCCTATAAGTCACTGGAAGACTCGCACTCACTCGAAGATTTGTCAAGGAGGCACTCGTTGCACCATCTCACACGAAGGTCGGAACTCAAAATAATGAAATTTCTAAAGGCTAAGGATGAAAATGAATTTAATGTGACCCCTCAAGGGCTATTTAAGAATAAAAATTAGGGTTTTTTGACCCTGTTTAGCCATCAAACTAGGGTTTTGTGCCCCCAACTCCATTTTTTCCCAACCGAGGCTCGTTTTGCATCTTTCTTCTATGTTTTGGCATGTTTTTGGCATCGGAGAGACATTCTGGACTTGTCGAGTAGCTTGTCCTCTTATTTCGTGAGCTCATCCAAAAATCCAATTTTTTGCCCAATCTCTCAAGGGGGTAGTATACCAGCACAATTCTTTCACTGGGGTAGTAGTGGAGCATCTAAAAAATTGATTTTTTTTTTAATTTTGATTGTGGCAAGTTTATTCTTTGAACCAATGTAGTAGGTACATTGATTTGAAGAGGGGCAAAATGTAGACACATAAAATATACTAATTCATCCTATACACCTGATCTTGATTTACTAACAGCAATTCATCCTAAATCATCTCATTTACTAAACATTTAATCGAATAGTATTTATTTGATTAAATTCATCATATTTCATTTTTTAATTAAATAAATCATTTTGTTTAATTAATCCTATAGTCCCTCTTTTAATTAAATAATTCATTTTATTTAATTAAGCTCTAAAGTTATCTCCTTTAAATTAAATAAATTAATCTTTATTTGATTTAAATCTAACACCATCCTCTTTAATTAAATAAATCAAACTTTATTTAATTAAGTCTAAAATTATTATTCCTCTCATTTTGATTTATTTAAATCCTAAAATATAAATCACAATGTCAAATTAGCTAACTTCCATTAAAATTAATCAAATCATGATTAATGTTAACAATAATCACTCAAATCCTCTAGATTTTGCAACTTACAATGAAACTCCATTTAATTAATTTATAAATCTCCTATTTTCATTCAAAAATGCATTAAAGATGGAATATTCCTCAAATTTGAAAATCTCCCCCAATAAGGACTTGTCCATCCAACAAGGAATTAAAGGCCTCTTACATGTCCTTTTCTTGAGCCAAGTGGCATTTAATTCATCTGTCATCTCCCTCCAACATATCATTTCTCCAATTTTTAATTTCCACCTAATTGCATTAATATGCACATTCATCAAAATGTGCTCCACCTTTGTCCACTCACATGTTGACAAGTGGCATTATGCTATTCATTGGTGTTTGATCCCACATTCATCCATTTTTCCTATTCCTCCATCATCCTCTTCTATAAATAGAAGTATCTCATATTGATTTTGGATACACAATCTTAGGCATTTTGATCCACAACTTCATGCAACATAGTTATCTTCATATTTTTAGCAAAGTTCATCCATTTTCATCCATTTTCATAGTTTTCATCATTTCATAGCTAGGTTATGGAAAAAATTATCATGGAGCACCATTGATCATCTTCAATCTTACAAGGAATTGGGAAAGGGCTATTTTCCACATCAAAATAGCACCAATTCCTCTGCGGGATTGAGAGTTTGTTTGTTTTGAGCAAGATTATATAACTTTTATTTGTGTTCATGTTATTTCTTGGTCTTGATATTTCAAAAAAATCTTATGGGGAATGATGATTTGATTTGCATAATGGACTAATATTGTATTGTTTTTTTGTGTTTGTGTAGCTCTAGGATCACCATTCACAATAAAAAATACCAACTATCAGCTGCAAGCTTTCACAAAATCTTTCCAAAAAAATTTAGTCACTCATCATGCTACATCATGTCAGCTCATATATCTATAAGAAAAAACTAGTTCATCATTACATTATCTATCCATTAGGTCAGACAAAGATAGACCTACTAGTAAAAATGCAACAATACAATAATGTCAATATACCATACAAGCATTGGAGCATGAGAGATTCTCAACATGCATGCTTTCAATACCCATAAACTGTTTCCCAAAACTGCAAACAACTACCAACCATGGAGGATTGTAGACCAAAATACTGAAGGATGTAAGCTTCATACCAGTTCAGATACTAGACAAAAATACTAGTTCAAGCAATAATTTAGTCTTGCAGTTGCAACTCAATATATCATGGTGACATCAATGACAACAAAAAACTATATAGTAGGCCATTCTTTTTCATTCTTCCAACAATCCCCCCCTTTGTCATTGATGGCAACATGTACCAAAATTTACAACATTCTCTTTTCTTATCACCGTAGTTGTTCTCTAGACAATTCTCTCCCCCTTTGACATCAATGGAAAAGGGAAAACAAAAGGTAGAATGGGAATGTATGCACATGATAACCTTTTATATACACATAAATTCCATCTTTCCATTCCAAACATTCAAAATAGAATGACACTTTTTACATGAAATATTTTCTTGTACCTCTATCTTATGATTGGAAGAATTCTTTTCCAAGCAAGCATGGTCGAATTTATTCTTGCACTCATACCATCTAATAAGGATAAATTCATAAAGGAGGGTTTTTTATTAGAAGATAGACACAATCATTCACAGTTTTTTACATCAGAGAGAATTCTAGAGAGATGATCCAACCAGACCTCAACAACTTAACCAACTATAAGGTTTTAACCATATCTTCTCTTTGCCTCTAAGTAGTCAAAAACTCCACCTGTAATTCATTAACTCTTATTCTTTGTTTTACATCCTTGTATTTGAAGAAATTAGTGTTCTTTCCAATACTATTCATCTCAAATTCAATGGATTCAATTATGCTTATGAAGTTGTCAACAGTTGTTGGCCACCAAAGATAATACTTGTAAATGCCAAATATTTCTTTGATGCATTCTTTTCTCTCATTAATGTGTTTAGATAGCACCTATTTTTCTTTATTGCATCTTCTTTCAATCATAGTATTAAATTTATGACCTTCATGTCCTTCCAACAATGTCCTCTCTTCAATAATCTCTATTAGATCATCTAGAAAGGAGTCTGATACATCTGAAACTAAAATATCCTTATTGAGAAAATAATCAACTAGTACATCATCAATTTTAATTTTCTCAATCGAAGAGCATGCATTCCACATTTCACCAATATTCTTCATTTCACCCTTGACTAGCATCATCATATATCCTTTAGATCAAACAAGTCAGATCTAGACAAAAGTTCTTCATTCTTCTTTTCTTCTGGGACATCTGTTACAAAGGTTTTCCTCTTTTTAGGTTTTGGAGGGGATTCACCAATGATAACTTCGAACTCTTTCTTACCAGAGGATGAACCCACTTTAAACTAACTAGGTACTAACATACTGAAGTATAGATTTGTCTTTAGGGATGTGAAATATGTTCTACAAATACCTACATTATCCGCCAATGATTCTAAGTATTTGTGAACTTGTTTTCCAATAGGAATACCATATTCCCATTCATCATTTTCTCTTCCTCGTAACGACCTCAAAAAGTAAAAATCCAAACCAAAAAGGATAACCCTCAATCAATGACATTCGGCCATTCTCAGTTAGGTTTTCAAGTAGTAGGCTACACAAATAAAATTGTGTGTTTTCCTTAGCCATCATGTGTGCAAAATATATAGCAATAGCCGAAGTCGAACCTTCATGATTTTTCGAATGGATTTTATAATAAATGTCATACACAACATACTATACAATGGAATCCATGAGTGTTTATCAATAGAGCTCGAGGGTCTTTATCAATGCCAGTAAGTTCCTCCACATCTTTGTATTTCATAGTTTTCCTCCTAGGGAGATCCCCAACACTACATAAACCAATAATCTCTTTGATTTCTTCCTTCGTGATCAGGTAGGGTTTTTCCAACAAAATACTATCATTCTTGAATCGACTTAACAAGAACAAGATGAATTCTTTATCTGCAAACCAAGGAAATTCTCCCCATAAATCCATACCTAGGGTTTTTATGCTCTGTAACTCATTTTCCTTCAACCCTAGTTCCATTTCCTTTATCTTTCTCTGATAAAATTCTTCCAATTCAACTCCTTTCAACTTTAGTGGAATGATGCCACTCGATCATCTATCCATTGTCGTGCTATCTTTCTTGAATTCATTATTGCTCAATCAAAACTACTTCCTTTTCCCTTCTTCCCCTTTGAGAAATAATCCCCGAGTATCCATAATAATTCCTTCAAATTACTTTATAATTTCTTTAGATCACTTCAAGACACCTTCAAACTCTTCAAGTGCACAAGTGATCAGAAATACCTACAAATTTTACTTTATATGCCATCGGTTTGCCCTAATTTGCATTAAATGAAGCAAATTTCAAAAAGCTACTAAAAATTATTCCCAACATAGAAAAACCTAATTTGATCTATAAATTAGCATGCCAACATGTTTTCTTCTAGTTTCTTTTCCAGAACCTCTGTTTATTCATTCTTCACAATACATCCTTGCGTCAACCTCTAACGCGCCATTCATCTAGGGGGATTTTTATAGTTTTTGATAATTCTCCCCCTAAGACCATGCTAGGTCTAATTCCCAAAAGAGTTGTCCATACTAGATGAGGGCACAGATGCATCAATAGTTTCAGGTTCTTCTTCTTTCTTCCTCCATATCTTATTCATCTCCTACTTCAGCTCTTCTTTGTAAATTTTCTTTATTGGTTCATTCTTCTCTACTAGAGAAGACTGCTTTCCCTTCTTACTTCTACATACTTTCAAGATATGTCCAGGTTTGTTACAAATATAGTAGACAACGCCTTTCTAATTAGTATGGCCTCCATTACTTCTTGATCTACATTGATTTTCTTTGTGTCCATACTTGTTGCATGTATAGCAATAGCCATCAAAATATTGATTCATTCTTCCTCCATTAAACTTGTTCATCATTACTCAACTGATCATTCTCACTTGAGATCTGCATTCAGTAGCTTTATGTCCAACTTTCTTGTACAAAAAAAAATTGTCCATAGAAGGAACCAAAAAATTGATTCATCCTACTTCTACACTCAATTTCCTTATGGTCATATTTATTATAGAAAAATCAAACACCATTGAAAGAGGGATATCTTTGTGCATTATGTTGTGTCACAAGTGGTCTCCTTGCAAAGCTTCTTGAATTTCCTTTTTGCATACCTTTGTCTTGATTCTTTTGATTTTCTTTTGAGCTTTGACCTGATTCATTTCCCAAGACACCTTTGTCTTTATTTGACTTTAGTCCTGCAAGCAGTTCTTCAAGCTTGTCAGAGCTAGATCTAAAATTATTCTCATAGAGTTTCGCCTTCTCTAGTTCTACTCTCAAGTTTACTACCTCTTGTTCAAGTTTAGTGCATTCATCAAACTTGTTTTGCACCATTGTATTTAGACATTCTTCAGTTCTTTTATTTTCTTCTACAAGCACTTTCAATCTAATGATCTCTTGTTTCTACTACTCACTCACTTCTCTATGTCTTTCCTTGAAGTTCTTCACTTGTTATTTTAGTTTCTAGATACATTCATAGCCTCATCTAGATTCTCTTTCAAGTCTCTATTTTCATTTTTTTCCTTATCAAGGTCTTCAAGTGCACTCTAGAGTTCTTCTTTATCATCCACTCGATCAACCTTCAAGATCTTCCTTAAGTGGTTAAGCTCTACACAAGGGAACCAAAGCTCTTATACCAATTTTTAAAATGCATAGGACAACTAAGAGGGGGGGTGAATTAGTTGTCACCAAATTCAAATGCAAAACTTCAACACTTATCAATTTTGCAACCACACTATTATGTTATTAATTATGAACATGAAATGCAAATAATAGAAAGAAAAATCAACACAATGAACACCATATATTATGTGGAAAACAAAATGAGGGAAAAACCATGGTGAGGATTAACTCACAATATAAAGTAGTTCTAAAACCGAATATATAAGGCTCACTTCCAAGGGCTCACTGCCTAGAATAGGATTTGTTGTCTGGATACAAAAGCTCATTGCTTCCAACGAGGCTCACTCCCTACAAAATGGATTATAGAACAAAATTTGGCTTCACAACCAAGATGAACTAATGAGAGTGTATACCTAACAAGTGTTGATACAGTTCTAGTGATGTTCAATAAATTGACTAAACACACTTCATCATCTTCACATTTTTCGCATTCACAACTTTCCATACACAATGTCTTCACATATCAAACTTCAAATTTTTCCAACATATATACTCGATCCATTTGTAAGCATCAATTAGGTCAACCTAATTAGATGCAATCCTTGTTTATCAAAAATACCAATTGTCAGCTACAAGCTTTCACAAAATATTTCCAAAAAAAATCAATCACTCATCATGCTACATCAAGTCAGCTCATATATCCGCAAGACAAAATTAGTTCATCATTACATCATCTATCCATTAGGTCATCCAAAGATAGACCTAATAGAAAAAATGCAACAATAGAATAATGTCGATATACCATATGAGCACCAAAGCACAAGAGATTTTGAGCATCCATGCTTTCAATACCCATAAACTATTTCCCAAAAAATACAAACAACAACTATCAACTACAAAGGATTGTAGACCAAAATATCGAAGGATGTAAGCTTCATACCTATTCAAATATCAGACCAAAATACCAGTTCAAGCAATAATTTATTCTTGCAATTGCAACTCAATATATCATGGCGACATCAATGACAAAAAAAAACTATATAGTAGGCCATTCTTCTTCATTCTTCCAACATACATCCCTAGCAATTGGATCTATGTTTAATAATTCAGGGTTTGAGTGTTCAATTCTAAAACTCCCTAAGTCCACATCACATAAACAATTCATTTGATTGGGATCAAATAGTTCAATGACATGTTCAGAACTAGGCTCTCTATATAATTTTACTTCCTTCCCATTCATAGGAATCATGGCATGGGACAAGTCTAACTAAACATACCCACTAACTGCTATTGTCCATTGCCTTGATAGTGACATCCCATAGTAAGGGGGAGTATCTAACACAGTAATGTTTGTCCTATAAGTTTCCTCTAGATACGATGTTAGTTTCAGTTCTACATCCCATATCACAACTACTATAGGGACTGATCTATTATCCATGGCAAAACATTTCCCATATGTAGTATTCACCCATAAACCTAGCTCTTTCATGATAGTCGGGGGCATGATATTTATTTTTTTCCCTAAGTCAATCATACAATTCTTCACCATCTTGTTATTGATTACCAATGTAGTGTAAAATGGATCTACTTGGGAAGGATTCTTTGTGTGTATCTCCCAAATATACTTCCAGTGTCTTTGTAATTTCCCTTCCCACAACATTTACTTATTTCTTTTGATCCTTCTATTACTGGGATGTCTTGGTGATCATTCTAGGGGTTGTATCTCTGAATTCATCAATCTTCATCAACTCCATTAAATGAACTATCATATTTGTCTGAACCAATGCTTGGGCCATGTCAATTGAATGGGAAATGATCCCTTGTTCACCCTTCTCAATTTTAGTAATGCTTTTCCCTTAATTTTGGACTTTCTCATCTTTTAGTGTTTTCTCAAGTTCAATGTCCGCAGTCTCCTTTTGAACATCTTAATGAGGTTTCTTTACTTCACTCTTCTTCTAATTAGATGGGAAATTTTTTTTATTCTTCTGTTCTTTGATGAACATACTTCTTGGTGTCCCTTGGTCTACATCTATAGGCCTATTTCTTAATTTGTATTTCCTTCCTTTTTCCTCAGCGATAGCCTTTTCTGTGATAGCCCTCTTTTCTTCTTCTATTGGAGTTCTTAGCTAAAACTGAGGTGTTGTATTGTATGCATATGTTGCTTCTTGTGGGTTTTCTTCCTGATTAGAAAAAACCTCTTGCTCCATATTCACATTGTACTTCTAACTATCGACATTATATTTATATCCTTCTTCTTCAGAAGAGTGTCCTTCCTTATTTTGATAAGACTTCCACCTTAGCATGTTTATAGTATGGCCATCCCTATCTTGCTCTTATGACAACTCATCTTGACAATATTGAACCACCACACAATGTTCAAGGTCATGGGGTCTATGGCAAGGTGAACACCATGGCGTAGTGTCTAGTGCATGTGCTCCATGCTTCTTCAAGGGATCAAGATTCTCCTTCCAAGTAGTATTGTAGGGCATGTCATGTAGACATGGCCTTTCATTTATGTACTGATTCTCCTATCTATTCGGGGGGTTTTGTGGGATCCCAAGGTTGTCCCTTTTTTCAATCATGCCTGTAGCCTTTCTATTATTTTCAATGGTTAAGGTTTCCTTTTCTGCTTCATTCAAACTTCTAGGGCACCTATTTTTGGATACAAGGCCTTTAGATAAATACTCAAAGCTGTTGGGTTAGTTTATTTGGATCCATGTGGTATTTTATTATAGAGCTTGGAGAACCTTTGATTGAAATCATAAATTGATTTGTTATAGTGTTTCTGAATACTTATTAGTTCATGTAGAGTGAATTCAGGAGCACATTGATTTCCATATTGCTCTAGAAATTGATTCTAGAAGTTTGCTATAGAGGTGATTGAAGTATCAAGCAGGATATTGAACCAATCCCTCACTTCTTTAGTTAGGGACATAATGAACAACCTCATATTCACATCCTCATGTTCCATGACTATGTCTTACACAAAAGCATTGAATTTTCTAATATGATTTTTCAGTTGTTGTTACATTATTCCCTATGAATTTGGGAAAAGTGTTTCTCTATTTGCTATCAATTGGACATGGATATAGTCGACATCCTAATAGATCAAATTGTCTTCCTATGCTTGTGGGGTTTTGTGGATAAGGATTTTGAGGTGGTGGAATGGGGTAGTACTGATATCCATGTTGAGGATATTGGTTCACATTTTGTTGGACATTATGTTGAGGGTATTGCTATGGGACATGATGGTGTGGAATGTATTATTTTCCAGGTGGTGGAATGAGATTGGTATTTTGTGATGGTGGATTTTGTGGTACATTATGTTGCATATAATGATTTGATCTTCTAGCTGTGTTATGGGGTGCTCTTGAAGAACTTGGACCGCCTGTATTTTGGGATGACCTTTGTGTATTGGTATTTCTTGGACTTGTTTATGAAGTGGGATGTACTTTGGTGATTTTTATGCATTAACATCTAGTTGGTACATTTCTTGATTTAGATCTAGATTCCTTTTTCTTAGCTATTGTCTTTTCTTGAGCTCTTCTTCCTGCCATTGTATGTATTCTTCTAATTCTTAGGTGGTCATCCCATCATAATTACTAATAGGAAAATAATGACTTATAGAAGCATACTGGGCTTCTCCTTCTTGCTATGATGAAGATCTCTAATTATAGTCTTTCTATATTTGATCCCTTTCTTCCTCCAATTGGGCAATAAATTGATTTTTTTTCTATGGGTCAACATTGAGGTGGATAGGGCAACTATTATTTTCTTGTCCTAGTGGAGTCTGGGGATCCCTACACACATTATCTTCATGGTGTTCTAACCCATGCAATCAATCAAAGCTATTGTACAATGTAGGTGGCTATTCAAATACATTCTCCTAATCAGTGAATGTTGTGTCTGGTCTTTTAGATGCTACTTTGTTCTTGTTTGTGCCAGACTTTGAAATAGGGGATCCATGTTTATTTTTCCACCTAACATTGTTCTTCTTGGGAATCTCATGATGCAAAGATGTCCTGCCATTCATGTTGGATGATATGGTGTATCATTGGTGTCTATGGTTTATCCTTTCTGATCTCATGTTCACTTTATCAGTCATAAAAAAAATTTAGAGTCACCACTTACCTTTTCATGAGTAGGAAAGTTTAGGATTTTGAGTGACTTTGTCCTTTTCCTAGTGGAGTCCCTAATCTATTATGATGATTTTGAATGATTCTATGATGGAGGGCTTAGGTTCAGAATTGGCTTTATCCCTAGTAGAGTTGCCAATTTTTTAGGTCTCAAAAGTGTAGGTTTTGAACCTTAAGAGGGTGTCAGTCTCTTTATACACTTTTGGCCAATGAATGAGGAAAACAAGGTTGATTACCTCCTACTCTTCAAGCTCTGATACACCTAGGCAGGTGTACCTGAATAATAGGTAGATTTAAAGTTTATATTTGGTTCCTAAATTGGGCAATCTACTCACTATGGCACATGAAGGTGAAGTAGACACATAGCTTGATGGCTAATTCCTACTAAAATTATTTGAAGAATCAAGAACGTGAGTTTTATTTTGTATATAATATCCTAAATATGACTAATGCCTATTCCTATTGGGTGAATGGAGTGAATTATTGGATGACAATTATGGAGACAAATTTCTAGTATGAGTAAACCTATTATTTAGCTTAACTCGAACTGCTAGGCACTTGAGATGTTTGCACCTTGTGTAAACATGAAAATTTGTTTACTACAGTTCTCTTCTTTAATAATCCCAGTAATATCCTCTCAAATTACTATGAAAGCATGAAAGGACTTTTAATTCTTAAGTTAATGGAAACCAATCAAAACAACCTCTTTAAAAGGATTTTAATCCTTGGAAGGAACCAATTTAAGTAAATTATTTAAAAGTATTTTTAATTCACATCAACTAGAAACCAATCAAAGCATCCACATAGTAACAAAAAATGTGTCTTGTTAGGTCTTGTAGACTTAAATAACTTCAAAAGACCACTTTGGAGACAAAAAGGTAATAGATAAGCATGAAAAATTGACACAAAAATTGAACATTGAAAATGGATTACTAATTATAAGTAGTCTACTCCATTATATTGCTTAAAAAAAAAACATTTCTAACAGAAGTATTTAATATGATATGGATGGGTGGATTGTGCAATCTATCTTCTTACTAATTCCTACTCTAATGAAATGGAATATGATATGATGATGATCCCAAAATTGGGCCCTAGTTTACCTATTTATATGGGAAGCAACAAGCTTCAAGCTCGTTCACAAAAAGTTACATCGTTTCATACTAAAACATGACATAAAAACTTTGAGAGTCTGTTGGTGGATGCACCACAGTTCATTAATCTTCAACAAGCTCTCGTGATCACCAAAGAATTGTTCAAGGCTCATGCACCATGATAGTCTATCCAAAACCACCAAACTCTAGTCCCTATTACTCTTCTTTCACTTGGATTGTGCAATGAATAAGTTGACCTTTCACGAGTGCTCAATGTATCCACTCTTGGCATGAATTTTCGCATTATGTATGATATCTTTCATTTCCTATTCAAGTTCAAAACTTCTTCCAAGTTGCTCATGTGTTTCCTAAGTACCTCATCTTCATCATTAATTGCATCAATAACACTTGGAAAATAATGGGCTATCTCATCCTTCCATGTATCTTGATCTTTCAGATCTATCTCCTCAAAGAAGTAGGGTAGGGCCATACTTAGTGGCTAACTGAATTCACTTAATTCCTATGTCAAGATGTGGAAGTTTTCATGTGCATTCATGAGCTCTTGATATTCTTGGAGCACAATATTGTTATCTCCCTTTTTCTATGATGTGAGACTCCACTTCTTTCATCCTATCATACAATTTGTTGTGTTCCAATAGTGCTACATATGTTTTATCACAAATGTGCTAGACCTTGTCAACATGCTTATACATGTCCTCAAACCTCATATAGACTATCTTTGATGCCATTTCAAAAGTCATGGTTTTCAACTTTCCTTTTAATTCTTCTTGTTCTTTCTAAGCTTTCTCATGTCTGTGTTTCCAATAGGTGGTCTCATAAATTGCTTTAAGCACCTTTCTTTAATTCTCAATTAGTGGAGAGTAAAGCCTTGAGGAAGGAGGTAGCCTATCTTTGTATCTAATCAACTCCTACTTTAACCTTTCATTCTCTTCTATCAATCCCTTATTATCCCTTACTAATTTTTGAATCTGAGCCTTGGTGAATTTGGCCACATTTACATTCAATTCAACAATTCCCATAGGGTCTATCTCCCCTACTCTTTGTACCAGAAGATGTCCAAAAGTTTGATCATGATTAACAAGGGAATGCCTTTTGCCTGGTGGGTAAAGTTCCCACATCTGTAGAGTAGTATTATCAAGGTTATATCTCAATCCAGTATAGATCTTATCACCAACCTCATCTATCAATGGAAATGTTTTACTCTTTATCTTTAGAAAGCTATCAAACATAATGGTTGAACTAATATCCCACCTTGGAAGGATCATAACCTAGCTTCTTGCAATAATGATCTTCCTCTTTCAACAATCATATTTTTCATCTCTTTATCAATCTCATGTTGAAGCTATTTTAAGGCATATGCTTCCTATTCAAGGTCGATGTCTTTTAGCCTTTCCCTTACTACTTTTCCTTTATACTTATAGATGAAAGTCTTAAATTCAGAAGTTTGAATAAATGTGTCATCTCCAATGAATTCTTGACTAGAATGATGTCTCACATCATCAGATACCTCATTATAAGCTTCAAAGGTAATCACATTCCTTTCTAGTGGCATTTCATACTAGGGAACAATAGGAATATTGATTTGTGTGACCTCTTCTCCCCCTCAATATCATCTTCAATCATGATTGGGGTTTCAACTAAGAAAATTGCCTCTAGAGTAGGTTGTGGTGAAAAATGGCCCACTAGTGTTACATTCTTTGCTTGTCTCCTAGAACCAATACTTCTCTTTTCAAATGCTACCAGAGGTAAATCCTTTGTTAGTTCTTCTTCATGCAGAATTAATTATTCAATTATTTCCATAGGATCTTGAATTTCATGAAAGGCTTCTACATAGGATGGGTTGTTATTCATTCTCCAAGCCTTAGCCATAACAATTCTATTATAGGAATTCATCATCATTATCACTTGATTTTCCTCACAATTCCTGATGACATCATCTACAAGGAACTCATGCTCATATCCTTTCAATTTTTGTGAAATCTTGGCATCATAAATGAAGTGTTCAAGGTCAAATTTTTCTCTTTTTTTTTTCCTACCAACAAGCCATAATAATCTAGCTTGCTACCAACCAAATCATATCCTGTATCAGCTCAATAATAGTGAAGTCACCAAAACATATAGTGGAAGCCATAAAAGTTTTCCTTCCATAGCATTTTAGATGCATGAAGGTTGAATAAGACAATTGTCTTATGATTTCAAGGTATGCAACCCTATCTAGCACAGTCTTAGGCAATAAATATGGTGCTACCTCAAATCCATATACTGAAATAATAGTACAATCTACAAATGCATACCAATACCCCCAATTGTGACTTATTTTTCCATCAAAACCCTTCTCTTTTGGTTGGAGGAACCTTTGTATTTCCAGGGACAAATTATAATCACATTTGTGTCCAAGCAACTTGTATAAGGGTTTAACAAAATGTTCTTCAAAGTACAAGTGGTGGGATCTCCTACATCTACTAACCCACATAAATGTCCATATTGGCACTGGCCTAGAATTCCCATCACTATCCAAATATTTTATTCTCAAATCTTCTCCCCATATTCCCATCACTTTCCCTTTATACAGTATCATGTGCATAAGAAGTGAATAGTGTTTGAAGCTGATAGCTTTCAGTATTGTTCTTGATGGCATTGAGAGTAGTATTAATGGCCTCATACAGATATTTTTCATAATCATAAGGTCAGGAATCTTGGATTTGAATGTGCATAGCCAGAACCATGGGAGCTATAGTCATGTTAGCAGGGGCACCAACTCCCAGTACTTGGCTAGCTGAATAGTAGGTGCATTGATAGTATTCTTCAAACAAATCTACAGGGAATGGGGGCCTTTCATCACCAAAAATCCTCCTAGGTTGATTTCATGGACCTTTAGGCCTATGCAGAGGCAGCTTCCACCTCTTATAGCTTGTATCCATAGTGTGATATTCTTCTAGCAAATCTCTCATCCACAATTTTGTTTTCAAGGAGGTATCTAATTGAAAAACCATACAAATATAGTCTCGTGTTATAATCATGAACTATGACCCATTGTGTAAGTGAATTTCCCTCATCTTTGGATTCTAATTTCTAGCCAGTGCTTTAATCAATTCTACGCTCATGAAAATATTAGGCCTCACAAGCTTTCCCAAATTCAAGTTCCATGGGTTTGAAACTGGCCTATGTATGTACTTCTTCCTATAATGATATATAAATAAGCCATAATCTCTATGCGAAGTCCACACATATCCCAATTTTTTGTGTTTATCTTCCAAAATTTCACATGACGAGTTTAATTGAGTTGTTCTTCTTGATTTTGTCCCAAACTTGGGACACTGGTCTATTAAATCTTTGTTTAATGGCCTAGTCTCTACTTTTTACCTTTTTTTCCCTTGGTTTCTCTGGGATTTTATCCATTTTAACCCTACTTATGCTGTAATTCAAGATATCTTCTAAAAAATATGTTTAGTTGAGCTAAGATCACTTAGTTGAATGAATGTTGCAAATTATGAGCTACTCGTCATCATCCAATTCCATCCTCTGAATATCCAACCATAATTCACAGTGAAATCTGATTTCTAAAAGGGTGTATTTATTGAAATTCGACACACTTGAGCCAACTCTGTTTCATAAATGGTGCTTGTTCCACCCTTCTAATCAACTTGCGTAATAATAGTAGTTGTCTCTTCGATTAATTCATCATTCAAATCAATCTAGTGAACATTATTTCATATTTGTTGAAGAGACTTTAATCATGATTCCTATTTCTCTCTTTGATGTATCCTTGGCCATCTTTTGAAAAATTTCTAAGAGACATTTAGATTTCTCTCTTTAATGTTGCAAGGTCTCTTTAACACTTATATTTTAGGCTCTTCCATTGTCAATGTTTGTTTGATGTCTCCATGTCTCGCTAATATTTTATTCTCAATTGATCCTTGAATGTCAGAGAGACTCCTTTATTTCTCTCCTCGATATATTGGTGTCTCCTCGATGTTGACATTTGTCCATACTTCCTTACAAATGATTTATCATTTATTTTATGATAATCTCTCAATGTCTAAGAGATTTTTTTCTATTTCCTGAATGTTGAATACTCCACATGATTATTCCTTGTCGATGAGACATGTTAGATTTTCTCCTCAACATGTCCAAGTCACTTAGACATGTGGTTCTTTAGGCTGGTAGGAATACATTTGAATATGTCTCCTAAACATATGGGGGTCTCATCTATGTTTTTCATTGGCCCTTCCTACTCACGTCGAAGAGAATATGGTGAGACTCTCTTTGATATGGTATTGTCTTGGTGACATGCCATGTGTTGTTATGTGAACATTTCAGATAGGGAATTCACTTCAATGTTAAGATCAAAGGGCCTTATTTGGTGGTTTATATATGAGGATTTATTAATTTTATCCACCATGAAATGAATGGAGATGGAACATATGGTGAGTGTGGGAGTATGCGTGAAAATGGGAGTATGGAAAAATAACCAAGGTGGATTTTTTGGCTCCAACATAAACAACATACAAAGTAGGTTTAGTGTAGTAAAATGTATACCCTTTCATTTTCACACTTGTTTGGGCCCACCTTTCTTTATTTATGCTTCTTTATGGCTTAATTGGTCATATTTTGTGTGCACAAGCCCTATGAATTATATCTTTTTTTGGTTAACCCCGACATTCTCCATTGCATAAATGATAAATGGCTCCATCTATGTGTCCCCAATTTTTGGGTTGGGACTAAAATTCCACCTAGGGTTTCTTTGTCCGCCAAAGGTATCGGGACCCTAATTTTGAGGTATCTTAATTGGGACCCTTTTTGGTGTCTGTGCCCCAAGTTTCATGACTTGGGACTAAGATTCCACCTAAGACGTCTTAGTCCTCCTTGAGTCATTTTTTGGATTTAAATTCAAATTCTAGTGGGATTTAGCCTCCTTTATTAAATGAATTCTTATGTCAGCTTGGGGTGATGTAATTTTGGGATATTAAGCATAGATAAGTATAAATACAAGGATCATTCATTCATTTCAATACAAGTCTTTTGTGAGAGCATTCATCATAGCATAATTGAGTTCACAAGAGCATTCAAGAGAAAATTCACCAAGCATTTGGAGCCATTATCAAGATTCAAGCATCATATCAAAGAGTTTCTTGCATCATGTGTGTTGTTATGCTAACATTTGTGATGTAGGGTTTTGATACAAGCAAACAATTCAAGATCCTTATTTTGGTTCAAGATCCATATCCATTGTAGCCATTGCACATAAGTTTGTAGAATTTACAAGGGTTTGTTGAGTTGTAGCATTGCATGTTGTTCACTCACCATTTCTTTCATTATTCTATTTCATTTCAAGGTTTAATTACCAACAAAGGGTTTGACCAAGGTAAACCCCCATTTACTAACAAACAACAAGTTTTTCCCATCTTACATATTTGTGATTGCAGATCTTGGTTGAGGTCTTGAAGATCACTTGGAGTGAAAAATTGTAAAAGTTGCAAAGTTGCATTGCAAAGTTGTCATCTTTATGGAAACTCACCTACAAGCTAAATTCAAAAGTTTTAGAACCTGAGATCAGAAAGGAAGCAAGTGCAGACTTTGGAGCTTAGGATCACATTTAGAGTTTGTAGAAATTTAGAACATGACTAATACGCCACTTTGGGCATCTTAGTACTCCCAAACATATTTTTTAGTGATTCCTTGAGATATGGTTCTGACATCCAAAGGCTCTGCATCCACCCCAAAAAATAGCAATGGGACTAATATGCCATCTATGGCCCATCTTAGTCCTCCATAGCACTTTTTGGAAGCTTATGTACATTTCTAGAATCCTTACAGCATATCAAGACTTCACAAGTGCACATTTCCAATTTCATAGTTTTCTCTTTCATTTTATTTATCTTTCTAGGTCATTTTGTGTGCATTCAATTTGCATATCACAATAAGTTTTCCAAAATTTTCTTTTCAAAGTTTATACTTGGTGGTGAACCCCTTTAAAGGTAAAAATCCCCCTCCTAGGTCCTCCTCATTATGAAATGACTCACCTTGTGAGGTTGTTAGTCAATCCAATTGGGACTCCTAGGACATCCTTTAGTGATTTGGTTGGAGAAAGTGATATTTCTAGATATTCATTTTTCCACCAATCATTTTGGTGAACCCGACTTTTAAACATTCATTTATGATTTGGATTCCATTAAAGTTCTTAGATCTAGATTGCATGTTTTCTTGCATTGCATCTTGCATTAGTGAAAGTGCATCTAGGGTTTCTTGAATTAGTGAAATTGCACTTAGGGTTTCTTATATTTGCATTAGTGAAAGTGCATATAGGTTGCATCTTTACTTTATTGCATTATTTCATTTCATTAAAAAATTGAAAAGTGCATTGTCATTCATCTTCATTGCATTTACAAACATTCTTATTGCATTCAATTTCTTGTTCCTAGTTACTTTTTCTTGCACTTATTTGCACTTTTTTTTTTTGTTTCTGAACATCAATATCTTGTATAAGCAATCTACAAACACTGTTGACATTCCAAAATTCACTATTTTTCTACAATAAAAACCTCTACTAGGACTAAAATGCCCTTCTTGGTGACTTAGTTCCTCTTTGAATTTTTTCCTTAGAAGTCTCTCTTTGTTGTTTGTTGTCTATTTCATTCCTTGGAACTTCAAAATCTCACCAGCAGGACCAAGCCACCCTTCCTGGTGTCTTAGTTCCTATTGACTTTGACTCTCTAGTTTTCAGGATTTGAAACTGCTTTTTTGTGTTTCTATGGGATGCCTTCAATTTTTTGTTTTAGTTTACAAAATTGTTGTTATTACAATTTTTTTTATTTCAAGTGTAATTGCAAGCATAGGACATTGTGTTTATTGCACTTTTTATGGTTTATTCCTTCTATGAGCTATATTACTTGGTGTCCTACTACTAATACTATGGTTAGACAAAGTGCGAGACTCATGGCATCCTACGATAAGAAAATCATTGTGGATCTTGGGTTATTAAGATCTTTTACTTTTGGTGTTAGCATTAGTTTACTAGGTATGGACCATACCTTTGACACCTCTTTTGCTATGCCTACATTACATACAAGTGTTGCGTCAAGTGTCCAAACAATGGTTGATCATATTCCTCAAGAAAACATAATGAAAATGCATGAAGAATTAGCTCATTTACAAGATAGTGTGAGTAATGAAAACATTTCAAACACTATTATACCTTCCATAGATAACCTTCACTACATGATGGAAAGTGATGAGGGACTCGGGTATGTGTAGGATCATCATGGAAAAAATAGGCCCTTAAGTGGCAAAAAATTCAGAAAAAAACAGAGTTAGGCAACTTGACATAAAAATTTGAATAACTTATCTATATTATTTAAAAATATGTAAGAATAGAATCTATAGAAAATTGAATGTAGTTTCTAAACTACTAGGTTTATTTTTTTAAAACTATTTGGTGAAAATTTGAAATTTCAATGCAGAGGTACTTAAATTTTAGGGAAAAAATAAGAAGTAGGTGTTTGTGACCAACCTAACCATAATAAAATGATAATATTTTTTATAAGATTTTAGATATAAGTAGAGGACTCATGTCCCGATGTGATGCATATTTTTTTATAATTTTTTTCCAAGTAAATAATTAATTATGATTTTTATTACAAATTTTAAAAATATAAAAACTCGTGTCCCACCTTAACTTGGTCAAAACTTCATAAAATTCATTTTTTTAATCCTATAGTATGTGAAGCATAGAATGTGATGCATGTTTCATACTCAAAAATATGATACCATTTGAAAGCTATAGATGTTTTTCAATTAGCCTATCAATTAAGACTCTAGTCGTAATTCAAATAGAAAATGAATAATAATCATTTATTAAATTCAAAATAAAGAATAATTTATATTGGTGGAAAGCTGAGAATCTCCTTTAAAAACCCTTTTTGTTTCATCAATTTTGGGTAAACAAAATTCATCAGCCACATGGGCCATCATATCAGTTACATATTGCCACTTTTTGGCCCATCATGATCCTGCACATACCCACTAGAAGTTGTGCATAACATAGCTCAAATTTTTGGAAAACATCTTCCTTCAACCACTAATGCTACTCAAGCTTCAAACAACATGCAAAACCAAGGAGGAAGTCAAACTCCTCCCTCTTCAACCATAACCTCAATTCCCACCTATACCAATCCTCAAATGACCACAACAATACAACCAACTAGTACCATCCTTCCTACCTCAAATATTTCCACTAGTGCTCTTTATACCTATGTGGCATCCAATCTTATATCTCCTCCTATAAGCAATTCATTCACTGGTCCTTCCAGCACATACATACCACCACCATATTCATCTCTATCACACACTAAAAAAATGATCCTATCATTAACCATCTCTTACAAAGTATTTCATCCATTCAATGACAAGTTTCCACCATAAATCAAAATCAAAATGGTCCACCTTCATACTATGTCAACAGCAACCCACTATCCTTGGAGATATTAAGAACTCTAGTGCCACAAGGTATAAATATCCCTATATTTGAGAAATATGGATGAAAGGGAGATCATGCTAGTTATGTTAATGCCTTTATTGCTTTGTGTAGCGACTTTATCCTTGAATACAAACTTTTGGCTATTTTTCCTCGATCCTTGAAAGACATTGCCTTGGATTGGCTTTTTGTATTATTGAATAAGTCAATTCATTCATTCAATGAACTTGTTGAGGCCTTTATTAACCATTTCAAAGTGCACATGGTCCTTGAGATGACATTGGCTGATTTGATGAGATGCAAGCAAAATGAGGGTGAAAAATTCATTAACTTTATTTCACGCTACCAATTGCTTTATTCCCAAATCAGTGTGAAGATTCCTGATTCCCACCTTCAAAAGATGTTTGTAGAAAACTTACAAAGAAAAATAAGGGATAAGATCACCATGATGAAATTCCCCTCCTTCATGCATTTATGCACTGCCCTTTGAGACTATCAAAATTCCATAACTAGTAGTGAACCAAAACCCACCCCCACCCATCCTGAAAAATTCTGAAGCTTCAAACCAAAACACTTACCAACATTTTAGAAGACAAAATGAAAGTTTCCTTCAACTAAATTCCACCTCTCAACCTACCCAACCAGTTGATACCCAAGTAGCCACTATAAAGAAGAGTAATCCTTATATCTTTGGGGATCCACAAAGGAAATTTACTCCATTACTCCACACACTTCACAACATTATGACCCAACTCTTCAACAAAACCATGCTTACCTTACCTCCCATTTGACCCCTTGACCTTAGCAAGCCACTACCTCTAAGCTTTAGAAACAATGCCTATTGTGCTTCTCACCAACAAAAAGGACATGATACAAAAAATTGCAATCATACTAGACATCTTGTGCAAGTCCTCATTGATTCTAATCATATCCAAATTAGAGGTGTGAATGACAAAGTTAGTAAGTTTGTGGCTCCTCCCAACCAAAACTTGCAAATCTTTAACAATCCCATGCCTAACCATAATATTTCATTTGTTAATGCTAGTGAAACTAAGCCCAATGTAATGAATGTTGACACAGATGATGAGAATATGACCAATCATGAATAAAATCCTATGGATGATGATGAATAGAGTCCTATGGATACTAATGAACAAAGTCCTATTGATACAATGATAGGAGTGGTTCACATCGAGCCTCGTAAATAGAAAACCATTGAAATTACATTCTCTTCAAAAGAAACAATTAAACATGCACCTAATGGTCCTCTTTACATAGCCTCGGTATAATCAATAACAAGCCCACTCCTAGGATTTTAATTGATCCCATATGTGAAGAGAATGTGATCATAGAAGAACTTTTATATGTGGATGAACTTACTCAAGACATATATGATAAACCAAAAGCATGGATTGAAATGCATGGTGATTTTGCTTGTGCTATAATGGGCTCAATCACACTCCCTTTACAAGTAGGACCAAGGAAATCAAATGTATCATTCTCTATCATATTGAATTCAAACCAATTTCATGTGAAGTTAAGCTACAAATGGCTTCACTCCATGAATGCAGTCCCATCCGTTGTCCATAAGTGCTTAAAGTTTCTAGTCAAAAATGAAATATTCATAGTGAACCTATGGAACCTATAAGACCTTGTGAAGACTTCCTTTTCCTATCCTACCAAAAATTCAAAGAAAAATGCATAGCCAAGCTATCCCTTGAAATCTTTCCTCCACCCATGCTTGAAATTCGGCCACCTAAAGAAAACAATGTTGAGCCTAAATTCCCTCCAACAAACCAAGACCTATCCATGACAACTCCCTTACCTATTTCCTACAATAGACCTAGAGAAAACCAAACAAGTCCTAATTGGCCTCCTAAGAAAATTTATAAATCCAAAGAGAAATTGGTTGAATGAGCTTCCATGGTTTCTTCTGTTCTTCCCTCACAAGAAGAAAAGGAACCTATGGTTGACAAACCCACTCCTACACAAACACAACTCAAAAACTATAATAAATGAAACCGTAATGCTAGAGAGCGTAGTTGAAGGCATCGTGCTATTTCTCGAAAGAAGGTTGATGAGAACAACATTGAAAATCAAAATCCAAACTTGATAGAAGTAGTAAACAATGACCCTCCTCTCTTACTAGAACAAATAGAAGCTATGTCTCCACCACAATAAGGACCAACATCTTCGATGGATAATATTATTCGTCCTCTTGTTGTGGTTAACTTGGATGATGATGAGGAAACAACCAAAACTAATGAGGAAGTGCATAATGAGTTGAATTTCTTATTCTCCTCATCCATGAGCTTAAACGACAACAACCAAGGTGATCCTCTTAAACCGAGCGATTCACCATGTGTTGAACATGGTGATTCTCCTAGTACAACACTTGATGTTGTACCTCTCACTAGTGATCTGCATTCAACATGTACTAAATATGACTAGGATGTGGATGACCTACTGGATGGTTGACTCACATGTGCTGTACTAGTCTTTTATCTTTTCTTTTTCTTTTATTTTCCTTTTCACTTTTGCTTGCATGTATGTAACATGATCCCCCATGATGTTCTATTTGATGTTTCTCTCTATGTGCATTCCTTTATTTGTACCTTCATTCTTCTATATGTCATATACTTTTGTCTTTTCCTTGATCTTTGACCTTTGCTTTCTTTTTATTTTTGTCTTGTGTTTTCCTTTTGGGGATAACACATGCATCGAGACATTCATGTGTCCTTCATGTTGACCCAAAAAAAATTCATTATCTTTTCTTTTCCTTTCATTTTCCTTTTTTGTCTTTTGTTTTCCTTTTGGGGATGACACAAGGCATCGGGACACCCTATGTCTCTTCCATGTTGACCCAAAAGGATTTATTTTTCTTTTCTTTCGCTCTCTTTGTGTCATTCTTCCAGTTCTACGTGTATTTGGGGAATGATGATAATTTCAAGCTCTCTCATATCATTGTAGCAAAGACAGATACTGACCCTGAATCCTTAGATCCCTTATGTTTTCTTGGGGGCAACCTTCTTTTCCTTCTCATTTTTCACTACTTTAAAATAATTGCTCATAGCATGGTGTTAGCAATTTCTTTAAAGTGGGGGCATACATTGGCATTATCTTTGCATAATTTTACTTGCATTTTTTTTCCTTTTCATAGTCTTTGATGTGACTTTCTTATTTCACACAACATTTTTTCCACTTTGTGGTGACATTTGGAGTAATGTCCTTCAAGAGTGTGATCTATCTTAACATATTATATTCCCCTTAGTGGTGATGTGACGCATTGCATCCCTAAGTGGTGAATTGTTTATACTTTGATCAGTCCTCTCTTGGAGACATTAGGAACAATGTCCCCTAAGAGTAAGACCTCAAATGAACTAAGAAAAATCCCTTTGAGCATCCATCTTTCTTGTTGCATTTTTGTACCTTATTAAAGTCATGGAGGTATGGCTTTGATATGGTCCCATGGGGCTCACCTAGTGGACACCTAACTTCACTAGCCCGTGTGAACATGAATTTTTGTACCTTATTAAATTCATGGAGGTATGACTTTGATATGGTCCCTTGGGGATCACCTAGTGGACACCTAGCTTCATTAGCCCTTGTGAGCATGTTTTTTGTTTGCATAGTGGACAAAATGTTCCACTTGTAAACATTTTTGGACAAACAACCTAGACCCAGTCCATTGCTTTGGATGACCATTCGAAGCTTGATCCGTTACATTTTTCCAATTTATTTTCCCTTTCTTTTTCTTTTCTTTGATGGTGTATGTTTGTGATCTAGTTATGGCTTCATATATATCATATGTAAGCATGTTCCTTTGTGCCTATGTTATAGTTTGCCATAGGATCTTGATCCTAGGGGCTTGGCCACCCTCTTGATTATTGTCATCCTATCTTACTAGCATTTTTACATTTGAAACCATCTTGATTGTGTGGTTGGCTACTTTAGTGTGAGTTTGAAGCAAGTTCATCCTCTCACTAAAGTGGGGGCTTGCATTTTCACACTTGTTTGCGCCCACCTTGCTTTATTTATGCTTCTTTATGGCTTAATTGGTCCTATTTTGCATCCACAAGCACTATGAATTGTATCTTTTTTTGGTTAATCTTGGCATTCTCTAATGCATAAATGATAATTTAATGACTCCATCGATCTGTCTTTGGTTTTTGGGTTGGGACTAAAATACCACCTAGGGCGTCTTTGTCCTTCAAAGGTCTCGGGACTCTGATTTTGAGGTATCTTAATTGGTCCCATTTTTGGTATTTATGCCCCAAGTTTCATGACTTGGGACTAAGACGCCACCTAGGGCATCTTAGTCCTCCTTGAGTCATTTTTGGGATTTAATTTCAAATTCTGGCAAGATTTAGCCTCCTTTATTTAATGAATTCTTATGTCGACTTGGTGTGATGTAATTTCGGGATATTAACCATAGATAAGTATAAATACAAGGTTCATTCATTCATTTCAATACAAGTCTTTTGTGAGAACATTCATAATAGCATAATTGAGTTCACAAAAGCATTCAAGAGAAGATTCATCAAGCATTTGGAGCCATTATCATGGTTCAAGCATCATATCTAAGAGTTTACTGCATCATGTGTGTTGTTGTGCTAACATTTGTGATGTAGGATTTTGATTCAAACAAGCAATGAACAAGATCCTTCTTTTGGTTCAAGATCCATATCCATTGTAGCCATTGCACACAAGTTTGCAGACTTTACAAGGGTTTGGTGAATTGTAGCATTGTGTGTTGTTCATTCACCATTTCTTTCATTATTATATTTCATTTCAAGATTTAATTGCCAACAAGGGGTTTGACCAAAGAAAACTCTCATTTTCTAACAAACAACAAGTTTTTCCCATCTTACATATTTGTGATTACAGAAATAAGTTGAAGTCTTGAAGATCACTTGGAGTGCAAACTTGTAAAAGTTGTAAAGTTGCATTGCAAAGTTGTAATCTTCACAAAAACTCACCTACAAACTAAATTCAAAAGTTTCAGAACCTGAAAGCAAGTGTAGACCTTGGAGCTCGGATCACATTCAGAGTTTGCAGAAATTTAGAACAAGACTAATATGCCACTTTGGGCATCTTATTCCTCCCGAGCATATTTTTTAGAGATTCCTTTAGATCTAGTTTCGACATCTGAAGACTCCACATTTTCCTCCAAAAATAGCAATGAGACTAATTTCCCATCCTGGGTGTCTTAGTCCTCCATAGCACTTTTTGGAAACTTCTATACATTTCTAGAATCCTTACAACATCTCCAACCGTCTCAGGTGCACATTTCCAGTTTCATAGTTTTCTATTTCATTTTATTTATCTTTCTAAGTAATTTTGCATTCATTTTGCATATCACATTGTGTTTTCCAACATTTTCTTTTCCAAGTTTATACTTGGTGGTGAACCCCTTTAAAGCTTAAAAGCCCCCTTCTAGGTCTTACTCATTGTGAATCGACTCACCTTGTGAGGTTGGTAGTCAATCCAATTGGGACTCCTAGGACATCCTTGAGTGATTTGGTTGGAGAATGAGTAATATTTCTAGATATCCATTTTTCCACCAATCAGTAGCACATAAAGACAAGATTTAATGTGGTTTGCCAATGTGGCTACATCCATGAGAAAGCAAGGCAATAGTATTCTTATTATTCACAACAATATACATAAGTTATTTTCCCTCATTTATACAATAGTCTTCAAGAGAAAATGAATAGACAAAGAAGGGAATATGAAATAAACAGTCAGACTTCATATCCAATAGTTATTTGCTAACATGAAATGCTTCTAGAATCCCTTGAAAGTTTTCATTTTTTATTTTTCAACTCTATCGTGACTGTATGTAATTGATTCTTGAAGGATTTGTTAAATATAAATACATATAAGGGTTTAAGTAAATTTATGTTTCCAAATTTTATTTCAATATATATTTACATTGATATGTGTGTGAGAGTGTGGGTTGGATGATATGTTAAGGGTGCAAGATTGGGTGGTTTGACAAGGCCCCTTCTATATTTTCTACATCATGGAGCAACCTCTATATTTTGTACATCACGTTATCCCTTCAACCTCTCATCCAAGAACGCTTCCAAGATTATGGTGGTATAATGCTAGTTTTTACTACTGCACTTTCTTATTGTTTATGTCTTCTTTACTCTATTAGAGGAGTGATTTACTTTGAATTGGATGGTTGTATTTTGATGCATTCCACCTTGTTTGTGGTTCAAATTTAACTATCATAGGTAGAAGCTAGCCTATCATGAAATATAAAAGTTCAAAATATGAAAGTGGATACATTAGACAATTGATTAAAATAAGTAATATTATTACGCATATTGATAAAAATGATACAATTTCAATAACATTTCATCGGTTATTTAAACTATATGATTGCTCTAATAATTATAATTAATGAATATTTGAAATAAAAACATTTAGTATTCAAAAATAGTAATCCTTATTTATTGGAAAGGAGAGCATTCACCTAATAATAGGTGTGATCATTCCAGAATAAAAATATTATATTTAAGTGTATCAAAATATTTCTTCTACTTTACATCTATTATGACTCCTCACTGCTAGTCTTAAATAGAGGGTGAATACAAATACATCCCAAAACATTTTCGCAGATATTAGCGAAACGTGGTAACATTCCTAGTGAGCTGATTCTATCAGCTCGAAGATCGAAGTAAGCCTAGCTGTCGTATTGGGGTCCGAGATTGTCTCCAGAATTCTGACAACCTCATTCATTGTTGGCCGATTTTCAGGTCTGGGAGAGGTGCAAGCCAATCCCAGCTGCACCATATTAATCATTTGTTGCTCGATGCCGTCTGCTTCGTCTTCAAGCGTGTGAAGATGAAGAGCAATTACTTGAAATGGTGTGCCAGTCACGGAAGTCCTCAGTGCCCACTTTGGAAGTGTGTTTTCCTCCCTGAACATCGCGGACGTTGGATTTTGCCCTGATATCATTTCTAAAATGACAATTCCGTAGCTGTACACGTCTCCTTTTGCTGTCATTCTCCCACTTAATGCATACTCTGAAGAACAAATAAAAACAAGAAATCCTGATCTTAAGAAAATACAATGCACAAGTTGTTTTAAGTGGGTTTCTTATAGACAAGACGCACTTACCTGGCGGCATGTAACCGATGGAACCTTGCAAATTGGAGGTGCTAAATCCGTGGCTTAAGTCATCGTATTTCAGAATTCTTGAAATCCCGAAATCGGTAATCCCGGGCTCGAAGTCCATGTCCAGCAAGATGTTGGACGGTTTTAAATCGCAGTGCAAAATTGGCTGCGGACATTCATGATGAAGGTACTTCAATCCGTGAGCCACACCCCGTGCAATTCTCAAGCATATGCTCCAGGTAAGTGTCTTTTCTTGAATGTGTGAGGCCAAGGTTCCATTCGGCATCATCTCCATAACCAAAGCAATGGTCTTTGACGACCAACAGTAGCCCAACAAGCGAATTAAGTTACGGTGTCTTGCCGCGGCCAGTGCTCGGATTTCAGCTATCAGGCTCTCACTCACTGTATCACTGCTGTCGATTTCCTCTTTGAATCTCTTCACAGCTACAGCGTGTTCGCTGCCGGATATATTTAGCCTCCCGCTATAGACGGTTGCCATTCTACCGGAGCCGAGTATGTTATTATCGTTAAAACCTGTAGTCGCATGGAACAGATCCTTGTGATTTACTTTGACTATTAAGCTCTCTAAGCTCTGTCCCGGGTAATGATAGTTGGTGTCTGAAGTACTCTCTTTTCTCCTGTGAACATACCAGTAAACCATGGCCGTTAGAACAACAGTTCCAAAACCAAACGATCCAAGGATAATTAAAAACTTGGATCGGTTTGAGAGACCGCTGGAGGATTGAGCTGATGACTTGGGGCATTCTAGGCTGCAGAGATCAGAATTCCCGATGAAAGAGCTGGCCGACAGATTTCTGAACACACCCCAGCTGGGAATAGGACCAGACAAATGGTTATAAGAAACATTCAGAAAAAGGAGGGTTTCCATGTCGCCAAAGTAACTTGGTATGGGACCAGATAAATTGTTGACAGAGAGATCCAAGTGCGTAAGAGTGATAAGTGAGCCCAAGCTTCGCGGAATTTGACCATTAAATTGATTACTTGAAAGGTTCAGCTGCAGCAGCTCCACGCAGTTGCCAAGGCTCTCCGGAATTTCGCCGCCTAAATGATTGCCGGCCAGGTCTATTACAGTAAAAAGTTGCATACCCCCTATTTCTGCCGGAATCTTTCCATTAAGTAGATTACGGGGCATTGAAAATGAATGAACTATATTCCGCAGGCTTGCAATGGCGGGAGGAATATTACCATATAGCAGATTGTAGCCGAGGGACAGATCCTGAAGATTGGTACAGTTTGAAAGGGATCCCGGTATTGTTCCGGACAATTGGTTTTGCTCCAAATGCAATTCCGCTAGGAAGCGTAGGCGACCCAGCTGTGGAGGTATGGACCCGCTTAGCTGATTGTTCTGCAGGCTCAGAATTCCCAAGCCCGAACAGTTGCTCAGCTCCGCTGGAATCTTTCCGCCGAAGTTATTGTATTCCGCTGCAAATTGTTGAAGGAATTTTAGTTGGCCAAACTCGATCGGAATACTTCCGCTTAATGAATTTCCCCTCACTCGTGCCAGCTGTAGAACCGTAAGATTTCCCAGCTCCGCCGGAAGAGAACCTGTGAGATAATTACGCGAGATGCTCAAGACGGTCAGGCGGGAAAGTTGGCCCAATGATTTTGGAATATTACCCGTGAGAGCGTTGCTGTAGATGCCTACGTTTCCGAGAGATGATATGTTCCCGAGGGGCCGGCTTAGCCGGCACACTCTAAGCGTTGACTGCTTAGGTGGCTGGTCCCACAACTCCCTCAACCCGAATCTTTCCCGTTCAATGTAGCACTATCCGTTTTCACATTTTCCGTTCTTGTTTTGTTCGTTTCTACCGTAGGGTTTAAATGCTCCCGTTTCCCGCCTCAAAATCCCGCGCACTATTTTGTCTTTTGAAAACCTGCTGTTTGCACATTGAAGGTTGTTTATTACTGCGTAGTATTAAGATGTCTGAACACAGTGGCTGATGAAGGTGTGTCTAATTATTTCTTCCATGCTTACGTTGTTTAAAAACTGTATATTTTCTGTGTTTTAATTTTCTCATTTTTTTTCTCTCTTGATGCCAAGGAACTAGTTTTCTACTCTGTTTTTTAAGGGAGAGTTTTATATGCAAAGTAACGTGTGCAGAGTAAGAGCCAATCTATTTGGCTGCTGACGCTCTTATTGACAGCGACGAAGGTATTCAGAACAACCATCATCTGCTGAAGCTCCTTGATTGCCTAGTACATTTGCTTTAGCTTACTGCGAATCTCTTCATGTATTCCCAGCCTGTCCCAAAATTGAAGCTTTGGAACAGCGTTTAAGTATCCATAAAAGCATAAAGGGTAGGGGGTTTATGTCAGATGTGGTTGGAAATGGTCCGGTAGACATGCATCCAAAATATGGAAGCATATACAAAGCACGTGAGCTGTTTGACCGAATGCCTCAAAAAATCTGGTTTCAGGGAATGCCATGATTGCAGGATATGCGCAAAATGGATTTGTTGAAAAGGCTTTAGAAACTTTCAAGCAAATGCAATTGGCAGGTATGAAACTAGTCTCCGCAACCATCGCCGACATCCTCCCTGCCTAGGCTAAAATGGGAGCTTTTGAACAGAGTATGGACATACATCGGAGGATAGAGGAATTTTATTTGTAGTTGCAACTGCCCTGGTAGACATGTATGCAAAATGTGGAAGTACAGACAAGGCACGTGAACTGTTTGACAAAATGCTTCAAAGAGATGCCATCTCATGTCCAATCCTATGATTGGAAGATATTCGCAAAAGCTGTTGAAGATGTAGGGTTTTCTAAAGCAAATGTCCAGGTGCTTGCAAGTGGAATGCACATGCTGATGAAGGTGAGACAAGAACGGTAAATTCTGTGTTACTTGAAATTGATAAAGAAGATCCCTTGTGTGATTTACCTTAAGAATAATTTCTGCACACGGATTGTTTCTGAGAGTTTGGTTTGAGAGTATATTCTTCTAGAAAATTGTTTCTAAGAGTTTGAGAAAAAAGCTTCATTTTTTTATTTCATTAATTTAAAACATAATGGTCAATAATTGTTGTTCAAAAAAAATTTGACTATTTTTTTTTTCAAAATTGAGTATTTTTGCTCTACTACCAATACCTTTGAAAAGCTATCAAATAGTTGTATGAATTTAAATTAAGTTTCTATCAGCTCTTATATAGAGTTATTCTTAACTTTGGTCAATAGTAGTAGGGTACTTATTTATCATTTATTTGTAGGGATGAGGTGTAAGATTGATATTGATCATTTGATTGTTGAAGAGTGATATTTAAATAGAGTGTACATGGACCATCAAACAATCTTTGACCAAATTTAGATATACCTTAAGAAATTTGTTTCACTATTAAACTCAAAATAGTTTTTTTTTTGAAGAAGAAGAAGAAGAATTGAATAACAAACTTGTATCAATCATACACATGAAGTACACTCATAGTTATACAAATGAAAACTAGTATAAGGAATCATAACTTCATAGTCACAAAAAAAAAAGATTGAAACATTAAAATTAATAAAAATACACTTGATTGCATATCCATGTCATTTCTCATTTAGATTTGTGCTTGTATTTATGAAATGTCTTAAAATGTAATAACATATCCATAAGTGGTACACTTTTGTGCTAAGTTTAGGTCATGCCCTAATTCTCTATCAACCTTTATTAACCACCATTCACACTTAATTTGATATATCATGCAATTTACGCATTATGATAGCACCCTCAATCACACTTCCATACATTTGCCTCTATCTCACAAATACCATTTTACCCCAAGGTGCACATTGAGTGGCTCAAGATTGACCTAGTTCAATCTTGTGATGTGTGACAATGAAATTGAAACTTACATTTTTAAATTTAAATTATAAGCTTCATACCTCTTTCTACTAGTTGTTGTGTGCCAACTTCACACATTTTTGTGTGACATTTTGCTATGCCATGGTTTTAAAAGATATTCAATATGCACTTAATTTCATGTAGAGAATTAAAAGGGATTCCATTAGAATATACTTCATATTTTAAAGGGAAAAATTTTCATCTCCATAAAGGCCAACCACATGTTGGTGAATGTTGTCTTTAATATCTCTCCTTGCTATTAATCCCACACACGAAAGGGGTTTGACTTAGGAGAACTCATTCATAGATTGAGTCAACAAACTTTGAATTGTTGTCCTTAAAGACCATCTTGATTGATTCAAGTATAAAAATGATAAAGGTGAATAGGTTCTTTTGTGCACATTTTGATAGACATATTATGCATCATGTTGATAATGAGATTTTCCCTTTCATGTATCCCTATACCAACACGAGAAATCTTAAATGTAAGACTTGATTTATAAAATAATTTGTAATTAGCATGAGGGTATGTGCAGATCATCATGGAAAAAACAGACCCTTAAGTGGCAAAAAATTCAGAAAAATCAGAGTTAGGAAATTTGACGTAAAAATTTGAATAAGTTATTTATATTATTTCAAAAATATGTAAGAATAGAATCTTTAGCAAATTGAATGTAGTTTCTAAACTACTAGGTTTGTTTAAAAAAACAAAAAATTGATTTGGTGAAAAATTGAAATTTCAATGCAGTGGTATTTAAATTTCAGGGAAAAAATAAGAAGTAGGTGTCTGTCTAACCACCCTAACCACAATAAAATGATAATATTTTTTATAAAATTTTAGATATAAGTAGAAGACTCATGTCCCAATGTGATTTTTTTGTAATTTTTTAAGCACATAATTAATTATGAATTTTTTATTACAACTTTTTAAAAAACAAAAAAACTTGTATGCCTGATCATTTTAACTTTGTCAAAACTTCATGAAATTCAAATTTTTTTTTTAATCCTATAGTATGCAAAGCATAGAATGTGACGCATGTTTTGGATTCAAAAAATGTGATACTGTTTGAAAGCTATAGATGTTTTTCAATTAGCCTATCAATTAAGACTTTAGTCATAATTTGAATAGAAAATAAATAATAATTAATTATTCAAATCAAAGTAAGGAATAATTTATATCAGTGGAAAGCTGAGAATGTCCTTTAAAAACCCTTTTTGTTTCATCAATTTTGGGTACAAAAATAGTTGTCAGCCACATACCCATCATATTGCCACTTTTTGGCCCATCATGATCCTGCACATACCGATGATTATTATTTTGCTTGAGCTTACAAATGTTCACATATATGAATTAAGGCATAAAACAATTTGAAAGAAAATGAAGACAAGAACCATAAATAGGCACACCAAGGTAGAGAGATTTATATGGAGGGTCTTCGAAAACTATTTTCATGGAGGTAGTTCTTGAAGTGATATGAAAAATAGGCTCACACTATAATAATATGCATTGTGTCATACCTAAACAAATATTGAAGGAAGAAGCTTTTTTTTTAGTTTCTAGGAACTTATTTTTCTTTTCTTTTTTGATTTTGAGAATTTGGCATTATAGACTATGACATTGACAAGTTGTAAAATTATATGCATAGGGTGCAGTATAGATCACTACTTATATATGTTATTGGGGTATCTATCAAAGATTAGTTTTATGATAACATGGATATTTAATGATTTTTTCGTAAAATCAACATATATAATATGAAAAAATGGAGGAGGTGAGAACAAGTAAAAAATAAAAGGTGAGGAATGATTCAAGTAAATGGAAAGATGCTTGACCAGTAGGAAATGGGATAAGGGTGCTCACAATCACATTTTCCATTTTTTATAGTTCTTTTGTTTGGATTAATTATGGTATCTTTTGTCTATGTTAGGTTAACCATTTAATTACAACAATATAGTGGGCCCCTTCACAATTATATGCATTTTCATTGATCTCTTTGAGCAATTGGAAAGTTTCATATTCAATGCAATAACAAGAGCCCAAGGTGTGACACAACATTTCAATTGTCTTTGGATGGATCATCAATGGAAAAATGCATGAGGTGGTATTGTACTTAACGCCTTATAAACCATGACTCAAAAATCTAATAACTTTTGGGAGTTAAAACAATTCTTAAGAAGTTCAATGCTTATGGGTGCTCATTGACCATTTGACATGTATAAGATCTATTAGTCATTTGATGAGCCAAGCCTACATGATGATACTTCATGGATTTGATACCCATGAGTTCCCCAATTTAAAAGCACTTCAAAATTGGCCTTCATTCTCTAAAATAAATAGTAAGAAAGAATAACATAAGAAAAAAACCTCTAAAGAATGTGTAGGATCGATTAAGGATTGATTTATTGTCAATGAAAACACAATATCTTGGTAGGGGATTTGTAGGTAAATTTGACTTCTTATAGTTGAGTGCCTGATGAGGAGGGATAGGAATAAGGAAAAATCTAACCTTAAGGATGTAATTGGTCATGCTACCATTAAGGCTCTAGCCCCCCCTAAGTTAATAGAGGTAGTTGTTATAGGTGATATCCAATATAAGTCAAGATAGAACTTCTAATATCAAATTCGAATATTTAGAAGAAATTTTATGCCAATCTTTAGAAGCAATCTATATCTAGTTGTAACCAAAAAAAATATACATGAGATATATAATTTCATAACATATCATGGGGCTAATGATCATGTTGATGATAGGTAAGGAAAAGTCATTCTTATAGTCAATGAGTTGGATGAAACATGTACCTCTAGTAGTTTCTATCTAGTTTTCTTTGATCGAGAGAGTAATTTGGGGATTGATCTTCCTAAACATTTTTTTTAATAGTTTGGCATCAAGATGTACCATAAGGTGATGAATTATTAGAGGTAGATAAAAGCCAAGGATATCTACATATGACTAGTAAAATATGTTAGTATAATTTTAGAGGATAGATTTGATAGTTTCCTATTTTATGGGTCCCAAGGTTGTTGCAATGTAAGTAATCTTTGAATTAAATCTAGAGGCCAAATATTAAGCTCATGTGTGTCTTCAACTAGAATTATTGACTAACACTGTCACTGCAAAGATGTTGGTAGTAGATCAATTTCTTCAATGATTCATGTCTCACAGAAGTTTTTATCAATTTAAAATCATTTCTTGTGATCTTCTATAAGGATGTTATTGTAGATCCCCATGAATTTAATGATAGCCTCATCATTCTAAAATGTATCTAGACTTGGTGCATGCCTATTGACTTGGTGCAAGAATATAACTCTCATTTCCATCACATTGAAAGATATTAAATTTCTTGCAACCTTAGCCTAATAAAAAATATACCTCAAAGGGGGATTCATTCCATTCTCTAATTTATATACCTCATTATAACATAAGGGTTCTTGATTGCCACTAGGTGATGAAACCTAAGTCAGGCCCACCAAAAAGAAACTCAAAGGACTAACCACTTGCAACATGAGGGAAGAGTACATAGATGGCTTTATCCTTTTAGGGGGAAACACAAATTTATTAAAGGGGTGAATTTGATTCCTAAGTTTGCCTTGTGGTGTAAGGGAAGAGCATACACACTTCTTTCTCATGCAAACATGAAAATAAAGTTCATCAACCTTAGAAATGAAACTGTTAGATATGGAGACAAGTGTGTGCAAGGGATACTTTTGATTCCCAAGGGCACCTTACAATGTGAGGGAAGAGAAAACACACCCTTGGACACACAAGGAAAGCAAAAAAGTTCATTTATTTTAATCAAAATAATCAAAAGCACATAAAATGGATGTAAAATTATTTCTTGGTCAAATGAAACTACAACCCACACATCAGTAGTTTGATGTTATGATTGGTATTTAAACAAGCGAACCTAAAAATGGGTTAATAAATGACACAAACAACCCAAGAATACCCCTATAATGATTAGGCTTAGTAAATTAATCTAGAAACATAAGCCTTGACTTTGGTCTCTATGCCACACAATAAAGTGAGATAAGATCATTGAAAGGGACTTCATGGGTGAAATCAACAACAAAAAAAGTAAAAGAATAAAGTGAAGGATATCTCTATAATTATTGATCATTGTGTCAATACAAAAGCCAAAGAAATTATAACTAAGGTTAATTCAAAACAAGAAGTCCTATGATTTCCATTTGAAAGGAAATAAATTAATTTCTAAGGTATGTAAGAGTTCCTACATTAAACTAATATAGTTGTGTTTGACCATGTTATATCCTATACATTTAGATGCAGTTATTTATAAATTTATAAGTTTAATAATTGCATATATTTATTATAATAGACATGATATATTTTGAACCTACAATAGAAATTAAATGTTGATGTGAATGGGGTGTTTTACCTAATTGGTTCATCACCTAGGTCCTATTCACACTAGTTACTTAAGTTTATTTAGGAAACACATATGATATTTATTACTTTATGTCTCAATTCATAATATTAAGACACATGTCATAATATTATGTAATCCTGTGTCTCACCTTAATCTATATAACCAAGTAGTTCTCTTTGTATTATTAATTCATCCTCATTGAATATTTACATCATTTGATAAAATAACATCATTCTCTCATATTTGATCTCTCTTGCACTTTCATTGAAGCTCCTAGATCTTGGGTGGCTACATGTTTAACAAATATTTCATTGTATAGAGCATTTTATACCAACTCTTACATTAAACAATCATGCAAAAAGATAATACTAATAAAATTGTACATAGTTAAAATGTTATCTAAAGTGAGACAAATGAAAGATTATCCTTGAATTTTTTTAGGCTATTAGCCAATATAGTGATTGGTTCATTTGATTTCCTAAATTCACTTATATAAAAATAGAAGGATAAGAACTTTATCAATAGATATTCCTAGCATTAAAAATAAGATGGAGATACATAAAGATATGAAGGAGCCCAGAGTCCTCTCTACCATATCTAAATATGTTTCAAGATCTAAGATTGCTAAAATAGCTCCTCCATTAGTGTATAAGGATGGTAAATAATTAAGAGTAGAGGATTATAAAATTACTATTAGAAACATGGGACAACCAACCAAAGATCAAGAAAAATAGGTTCAATTAGTAGTTTCCATTATGGCCTCAAGGATGAATAAAGGTGAGAAGATAAAGAAATAATTAAAGAATTTGATAGAAAAATTGTAAGCATACATCAAGCAACTAGATACTCCATTATAATTGATAGATGGATCTCTTTCTCCTCTAGTAATAATATACCAACAAGAAATATCCTTCCTAGAAAAATGAAGAAACATCTTCACTGGGGCTCTCTATTTGTTGGAAATTTCATCCTCTCCCAATTTGATCTCCATCAACAAATGAGCATGGTCAAGAAAGCCTATGAGTCCAAAATGACTAGATAAAGGAAAAAGGAGAATAGTGCCACTACTCGTGCCTCTGTTAGGTCCACATATGATCATGCACAATAAATAATCAATGGTTGCACATATGACACCTAATAGGGATAAGGTACAAGGATTTATGCAACTACATGACTACTCAATCCATGTAGGGGAATGCATTTATTAGAAACTTTTCTAGAGGATAGAGTAGAGTTGATGTATAAACATATAATAATAAACAACATTAGTATAATGTAGTATAAACTAAGCTAGAAAAGGCCAAGTTGATAATAGGACATTGACAACAACTAGAGAATATTGAGGAATCATAGAGGGGGAGGATAGATGAAGATACTAAGCTACCAAAATAATTAATGGAGCTAAGGGATAATGATTCTCAATAATTATAGGTAATTAATTAATTATAGATAGAGCTTCAACTCACTAAGAAATTGTTGGGGCTAACACCCCTTGTTAAAAAAATGTACTCATATTTTTGGGCCAAGCTTGTGGAAATGATGGTGGAGATAAGTTTTGTGTTGAAGTTCATTGCCTCCACTCAAGCCCTAAACACAAAGTGAAGGATGAAGTGGATGAAGTGTTCCTATCCTTAACCTCCAAGGTTCCTCAAGGTAAAACTCTAGTTGAAAAAAATCCTATGATCTTCCAAATGAGAAGCTAATGACAATCAATATGCAAAATAAGATAGCAACAATAGAGAAGGTCAATGAGGTGCTAAGTAAGAATAAGGACACTCTAAAGTGATAGACCTAGTTAGCCACTTAGAGTAGGTTATGAAAGGATTGAGGGGGTACATAATATCTTTGGTTCAATAAGGGTTGCTCTCCTAGTTGTTAGATAATGAAATACTACTCGAAGAAGAATAATTGAAAGCAATGTTCATAAACAAATTTTAGGGCATGGGCACATATGTCAAGAATCAAATAAATAGAAGCAATCATTTATCTACTTGCATATTTATTTAATTCCAAGAGAAGGTTATTGTGGAAAGACTCGAAGATATATCCCATCAAGATATCATTGTACTAGATAAGCCCTTTTAGACCTTCAAAAGAAAAGAGTGTCCAACTAATATAAAATAGGAGTTTTTACAATCAACCTTGGAGAAAATCTAAGTATTCTATTGTTCAGTACTATTTCAAATATATATATATAAATATATATTTGAGCATTCCCGTGCAAGCTTCTATTCTTCCTCACATTTGAGAATCCCTTACGAGTTACTCAATTTGTAGAGATTTTCTCTCTGTCTAACCCTTGAGGACAATTTTTGGGATAAATATTTTGGATTTCTTCCCATTCTTCTTCAATGTATTTGATCAACAAGTGACAAGATCATAATTTTCCTTTCAATTTACTTAGTTCTATGTAAGTTGTAAAATTTTCAAATACTTCACAGGTTTTAGTTTTGATGATATCATCAAGTATGTTCACACCATTGATCATTTGAAGATGTAATAGAAAGTGTAAAGTTTTGAAGTTGATAATTTTGACACTCTTCTCTAGTGCATTATTGGTCAATCAATGGGCACATCAACATAAGGGCCCCAATTTGTCAAGTCTAAATTACCACAAAGCTTTCAATCTTGCTCTCATTGAACTAATGGCATAAACGACATTTCAATTGTTATGTCTTGCAACTTGGATATAATATAGTGAGCTAGCAAGGACATGTGTCCCAAGTCTTCTATCTTTCAAGAGAAAAGTAAGAGAAAAGAGTCAATACCAAGTGATGCATTTGTTCATAGTGCTTTTCCAAAATATGTCAATGCAATAGGTAATTACCCTTGTGGTATTAGCTAATTGATGACATGACAGATAATGAGGTGGGCTCATTTTGTTTTTTATCAAATAAAATAATGCTTTAATTTTTTATTCATGACACTAGTGATCATTTTGTAAGATAACAATATACATTTCTTCCAAAAGGTTGTCAATCTAACAACCCTAAGGAGTTGCCCTATTGCTCAATTTTTTATACTTGAGCACTTGTATGGCCACTAATAAAAAGGAGTATTTATAGCATATAAAGATACACAAAAGAAATAGTTGGCACCATGATTCTCTTCATAGAAATGACAAAATTAACACATGTTTGTCATTATATATACCATTGGCTAGAAATAGATTAGGTACAATAAAGAAAAGTCTTCAGATTTGTTGGATATGATTCACAAAGATACCTATCAAATGGGGCAACATTATTTGAGTGTTGAAGATGAAAGTGTATGTTGATTTCTTCCTTCTAAACTACTTTTTTTAATACCATTTTATTCAATTGTGCTGATTTTTAGCATGCATTTATTTCAATAATAATAAAATTAACACTCTTTCGTATAGGTATAAATATAAATATATATGTTGTATTTTATATCTAGATCTTTTGGTGAAGGTGGGACATAAAAGTTTAGAGAAAGAATTGTACTATTTGAAACTTCAAAGAAGATTGAATTTGTAATAATTTAAATATTTATACATCTCTCTACCTTGGTGTGCCTATCTACATTTGTAAGCTCAAGCAAAATAATAATCATGCTAATTGTAAATTATTTTATAAATCAAGTCTCACATTTGTAAAATTTCTCATGATGTATGTCCAGTCTCTGATGTATGTCCATACCCTGTTCGAAAGCTCCCATTTTAGCCTAGGCAGGGGGATGCTGGCGAAGGTTGCAGAGACTTGCTTCACACCTGCCAATTGCATTTGCTTAGTTTCTAAAGCCTTTTCAACAAATCTATTTTGTGCATATCCTGCAATCATGGCATTCCATGAAACCAGATTTCTTTGAGGCATTCGGTCAAATAGCTCGCGTGCTTTGAATATGCTTCCACATTTTGTTTGCTTGTCTACCATCATTTCCAACTACATCTAACAAAAACCCCCTATCCTCTATTCTTTTATGGATGCTGAAACCCTGTTCCAAATCTCCCATTTTGGGACAGGCTGGGAATACGTGAAGAGATCTGCAGTAAGCCAAAGCAACTATAGCAGACAATCAGGGGTTTCAGCAGATGATGATTGTTCTCAGTACCTTCGTCGCTGCAATGAGAGAGTCAGCAACCAGATAAATTGGCTTTTACTTTGCAGGTTAATTTCACTGCATATAAAACTCTCATTTAAAAAACAAAGTAGAAAACTGGTAATGCATTCCTTCCTTTGACAGAGAAAATTAAAACACATAAAATATATTTTTTTTAAACAGTGTAAGCGTAGACGAAATGATTAGATACACCTTTAACTCAAGGTTGCCTGGGATTACAGCAATATTTCGAATTCTAAAATAGTGCGCGGAATTTTTGAGGCGGGAAACGAGAGTGGGTTAAACCCTACGGTGAAAATGGCAAATGTGAACAGCTACGAGAACGGGAACGGAAAGTGTGAAAACGGATGGAATGCTACGGGAACGGAAAAGATCCAGTTTAAGGGAGTTGTGGGCCCGGCTACCTAGGCAGTCAACGCTTAGAGTGCCGGTTAAGCCCGGCCGTTCCCGAGCGAAGAAGGAATGGACCCCTCGTACAGACCTTGTCCCATCCATAGCTGTTCCAGGAATTGCATCTGGCCGAGCCATGAAGGAATCGAGCCGCTCATATTGTTTTGTCCCACCTTCAATATCCGAAGTTGAGTCAGATTGGAGATAATGGTCGAGGATAACACACCGGAGAGACTGTTACCGGTTAGACCCAGGTTTTGCAGTCGGGTGAGAAGGCCAAGCTGTTTGGGTATGGTTCCGTTCATTAAAAGGTTAAAACATAAATCTAGCGTAACCAGATTGGTACAGTTGGATAGAGAATGAGGAATTGGGCCTATGAAATGGTTATCACGGAGGATGAGCTGCTCTAACTTGGATAGTTTCGAGAGGCTGGAAAGTATGGAGCCAGTAAGGTTATTAAAAGACAGGTCGAGGATTTTAAGCGTGGTACAGTTGGAGAGAGATAACGGAAGTGTGCCAGTAAGATTGTTGTGGTCCAGATGAAGAAAAGCGAGAGCAGAGCAAGACGCGAAGGCAGAGGATGGAATTTGGCCGGTTATATGATTAAAGGAAAGATTCAGTGTAGCGAGGCGGCTAAAGTTGGGGATGTTAACTGGGAACGAGCCAAAGATGGCCTTATTTTGCAGATTGAGGGCGATTACGCTTTGCTTGGAGCGGTCACATGTGACGCTCGTCCAATTACAGAAGTTGGAGAGGTCTCCCTCGAGCCAGTCGTCGAGGGGAAAGGCAGCGAAGCTCTGTTTCAGAGCCACAAGTGACTCCGCATCTCGCGGGATGGCCGTCGCCTTTATAGTCAGTGCGACAACTGCAATGAGTGCCAGACAAACAGCAAAACAGGCCATCACTACAATTACGTAATGACAGTATTAACAGAACAGATGGACAGGAGGAAGGACATCCCACTCTTCTTAAATAGAATTCAGTTCAAAGAGTGAAAAGTAAATTTGACCAGAAAATAAAATTACCACTTTTAGTTATGTATGAGTTGTAAATCTTATATTAAGTGATGATATTTAAGTAGAATACATCTAAAGAAGAGTGGTATTTAATATAATTTTGAGTTTATTAAAAAATAAAATGCATATAACAAGTTAAAAGTTATGGGCTAGTGAAGTGAGTATAAATTTGACATTATTTTTTGAGTGTATTTAGTTGAAACTTAGATTAGTCTTTTCTATTGTCTTTGACATGATTATTCCAAATATTTTAGTCTATACATTTGTATAATGATGAAATTTGCATACTAATACTCTTGTAATTAAGCGTTCCAATATAGGGATGTCTTAGATTATTAGGGGTTCTAATATATGGATGTCTTAGACCATGCAACCTTCAAAGTTAACACAATAAATTACAATTCAATAAAGAAAGCACATAAATAGGAATAAAACATTATTTCTTTTTCAATTTTCTAATGAAGAAACATCACAAGATCCCACAAGAGATATCAACAACAAAATGACTTAACACTCCAGATGCAACCAATTCTATCTTCCTTTAGACTCATCTTCCCTATCTACTCTCTCTAGCTTAATTCATTGTATCTCGCTTTGACTACCAACCTCGAGCAACCTAAGCATGATAATTAAATGGTTTGTTGTCCTTGCCAATCCATCATTTGAACATGATGCTTCATATCCCCTCTATAAGTAAGTTGAGTCAACTCATGAACAACAAACCACCCACTACAAGTGTGTGCAAATAGCAATGACTATGAAAAACATCATTGACCAAAAGAGCATGATGTGCAAGCTACCCTAATACATGGAGAGCACAAGGTTTCCCCATACACACCATTCACATCTATGCATAAGCCCCAACCATGTGTAATATTTAAACATTTATTGTAATTAAACTATACAATTATGTATAGGCATCGAAATATCACTAACACTATTTTTTGTAATTAAAGTTAAACCACTTTATTAAAATTAAATTTATTAAATAATCTCAATTTTTAATTATATAAAATAAATCATTTTTTCACAAATATTCAAAATAATAAAATAAATTCATTTTAATCTATTATCCAATTTTTTTAAATAAAAATTAGGATAAATTAAACTAGTTAAACCTTTGACCAAATTAGTTAATAATCATAAAAAAAAAGTTAACTCAATCTTTGAAAGAGAAAATTTAGTTAATAAATCAAACTCAATCAGTTAACTTTTTGATGAAAATAATCAAATAAATCCATTAAATAAATAAATAAAATAATTGAATAATAATAGCTACCACATCTCATCCACCCCACCTTTAGTTGGATAAGTCTTGGTATGAGATTGAATCCTATGCATGTTTGTTTCTTTAACCAAAATACAATAAATTGAGATCAAATCCTTAATTTCATAAAATCCTAATCCTACTTCAAGCAAGTAGATATTGACCTAATGGGCAACAAAACTTCAAGCAATATTCATTGAGAGGATATTCATTTTTCGCTCTTTCATAGGCTTACATAGAATTAGAACAATGATTTTTTAATATTATTTTTAATTCTTATTTTTATCTTTATTATAGTGCTTACATTTAGCACACCCTTTGGGACCAACCCATTTTTTTCTCAACTTTTAAAATTTGATCTAATAGTTTTTACTTTCTTTTGCAAGAATTTAATGAGATCAAAGAGTTTGGGATCTTTTCTTTTTCTCTCTATCAATGATTGTATTCTATTTGTCTTACAACTAGTTTTTTCAAATCTATCAAAAGGCTTAGGCATAGTGGTTAGTTGTAACTCTCCAAAGAACTTTATCAGCAATGACTCCTCCAAATTCCTATAGTACAATTCATTTTGTTGAGAGAACCTTTGAACTAATTTATTTAGTTTATGACATATTTTCTTCTTTGAATAATGTGTCTTCATTTTTTATATCAATTGTTATTTTGTTTATTCAATTTGTATTCTCATTTGAAGCTTTATTTTATGAGAGATTTTATCTTGTGTAGATTATGGCTGAGGTTTCACATTGTTTTCTAGGTAGCACTACATTTGGATTACATAAGAGGATAGTTGTAGGTAGATTCGATATTCCATATTTTTATCATGAGACTATCCCCATTCATGGCACTTCTTTGTGAAAAAATTTGATGCCCTCTTATCATTAATAGGAATTAAATTTTTTAGGCGATAGCAATAGATATAATTTTTTTTATTATCATATTGACATTCTTTGATCAATATTAGCCAAAGAAAAATATAGATTATTTCTAAGACTAAGAGTGATAGTCTTCATCATTTCTAACACTATTACTGGCATTAAGTTTCTAGTTGTAATCTCTCCATGCAAGTGGCCCCTTGGTATTCTTTTGCATCTCTCTTAGTACACTCTAATTGTTATTTATTTGAATCCATTCAACCAATTTATAGCAAGCAATTACTTCTCAAGTGGTGGTTATTGGAAATATTGAGTTGGCTACACCATATTTAAGGCATTCTCAAATTGATCTAAAAGTTTCATAGTGTGTATTGTCCTCTGTGGAGTGACTTTTGAATCTTTCTAATATGATTTCTAAGCATCTCATTTTACTATATTTGTTTAAATACAAGATATTTTCTTCCTATACTAAGCATTTTATTGATATTTTAGTTTATTTAATTATCAATAGAAGCTATTATTTATTAAAAAAGTGAAAAAAATATTTAAAAAATTCCTAACATTTGTGTAGAGGGGGTTTATTCAATTTTTAATATTTTATTGTCATAGGTCATTACTAGTCAAACTAAAAAAAATAAAAATTATTAACTTATTTAGATTCTAGGTTGACTTGCCAAAGGCTTCAAGTTTAAAACTATCACATATTTAGTTTTGAGTGCTTAAAATTAACTTATTTGTGTTTATTGTCTAGATTAGTTATGTGTTTTGGTGATTGGGTTCACATATGCTCTCCTCTTGCACATTTTAGATGATCTTGAGAACCAAAAGTGATCTAATTCACTCTTCTTCCTTTTTATTTTTTTTATTAGGCCTACCCAAGGATATCATCACCTTAGGAAATGACTTGAATCATTCATTCTAGTGGGGTAGAAAACGGGGAAATTGTACCTCAAAGGAGAACCATCATGTGCAGCATAACCTTGGTGCCCATTTTTTAAGGAGACAAGGTGAAGTGGATTTGAACTTATCCATGAACACATTCTTTTAGATGGGATCTTGTTAATGAACTTAAACATCACATACCTTCAAGTATATAGTTGAATCCCTTAGATTTGTTTTTATCTTAATTAAGCATCCATTTGGTCATGCATATCCATCTAGTACACTAATCTACAAATTACACCAAGTGGTTACTTATATTATACCCCAATTATTTCAGTACTTGACCATGGTACAAACACTTCTAGGGAATTAACTATCTCAATATGTGTTAGGTTGGTAGGAAATTTTTTTACTCTATTCCCAATAAAATGGGCCAAGTCTACTCAACTTTTTAATGCATATTATATTTAAGATCCTACAGGAATTGATACACAAACATTCATATCTTAGGGTTGTTCATGTATTTTTCATCTCTTATAATGATTAGATCAACCCACCCTACATCAAACCAAAGAGGGATAGCTTATCCATCTCAAGCCTTCATATTTTTTTCTTTTTCTTTATATGGGTCACAACCTATTCTACAACCACAACTTTGATCAAAATTCAAAAACCATAGTCAGAAACATGGTCCAAAACTAAATTCTAACCAAAACCATCATATTGCACCCTTGGTTCTCCCTTGAACATGATGGTTATGATGATAACCTTGTAAATCAAGATGAATATTTTGAGAATGATACTATCATAGACCAAAAATGAGTATATTGATGGATCCCTTGGTGACATTATCTTTAGAAAGATAGCCATCCTAAATAGGGGAAGAAAATATGTCATGCTTTTAGTACCTTATAGGCCTAGGATCCAAGAGTCTACCTGTGTGCAAGAAAATTATGTCAAGGTGAATGAAATTGCAATAAAATCAAACAAAACACTTAAGTTTAGGTGTAGAAAGTGAAACAAACATACAATTTAAAGAAAGTAAAGTATTTTATACTCCCTATTGTGTAGATTTTCCCTTGATGTTTGATTTGAAATATGTGCTCACTCATGATTTTAGTAGCATAACGATGCTCATTCAAAATTTGTGAGAGATCCCATGGAAAATGGTTGAGTGTTGGATTATACATTTTGGTTGAAAATGGATGAAGGGCTAGGATTGCTTGAGGGAGATCAATGGTGAGGAATGAATTCGATCTCTCAAGTCACAAGATTGTTCCAAGTGGCACAACGAGAAGGCTTAAGAGGGAGATTGTACCCTTGAAGTAAGTCAGGCATATTTGCATAAAGACATTCCTTGTCCCATACTCCAAAAGCATGTTGGAGTAAAGAATAAAGGAATTTTAAATTTCTTTGTGGGTACTTTTGGGACAAGGACCCATGTGGGGTTCCTTCCCAAAAGGGTAAAGATTTTAAGGCTAGAGGACATGGTGGATGGGAAATAAATGGAAAGAGGTTGACCCCTTTCCTAATCATATATTAGGAATTTTCAAGTGATTAAGGGAGTGATTAGGAAAAGTGGGAGAATTGGAGGATGTGACACCTTTTAATCAAGGATAAGTGTGTGCACATGATTAGTTAGATGATTAGGATGGGATTAGGAGGTAAACATTTTTTTGGAGGATGGGACTAGGAGGAGAGAGAAGGAGAGGAATTATTTAATTCCATTTGGAGGAAAAGCGGGATAAATTAAATAAATAAATTTACTTAATTAATTAAATGGAAGAAAGGGTAAAGTGGTATGGATAAGGTAGGTAATTAAAATATTTTTATTACATTAGGGATTTAATGGAGATTAGAAAAAAAGGAAATAATAATTAAATAATAAATCATTATTTAATTAACGTAAATGATGGGGAATTAGACTAAAAATAGGATAAAATTGATCAAATGATAATGGCTAATTTTAAGTGTCTAAATTTTTCCCCTCTTTGAAGTAAGATTAAAAAATATGTTTCAAAGAAAAATAAAATATGCTTGACATGAAGAAATATAGGTGAAATAGATGCCCCAATGTGGAAAATATAGTAGGAACAATGATTAGGGTGGATGATGCCCCCTCAAGAGAGAAGACAAGAAAAAGGAGCTTGAGATCTCACTAGAAAGAAGAGAAGGGGTGTAAAATGAGGTATAGGATGAAAATGGGGAAAAATAGATGAAAACAGAGCTCTGGGGAAGAAATGACAACATGAAAGGTGGTGGGGGTGAATTAGGGGGATATAAATAGTAATAAGGGGTTAATTATTATTCATTTTAACTCTAAGTTAATTGTAATTTGGTGAGGAGGAGATTAGAGGAGTGAGGAGATGATGGTGAACATACTAGCTATGGAGCATTGTGTAAACTAGGTGATGATGACAGGATAGAGAGGAGGTTGAGGTGGTTAGGTATGGAATTTAAAACTTTCCAAAGTTCTAGTGTTTTTGCATTAAATAGAGGAGAATCCACAACAATAGAGGTGAATCCACAACAATAGAGGCAAATCAACAAAAATAGAGGCAAATTTGTGAAAACATAGGTGAATCCACCAAAATAAAGATCAATATGTTGCAAAAAGGTGAATATACTTGAAAAGGGAAAATATACACCAACAAAGAGGAAAATACACATGAATACAACCACTAGGACATCCTCATCCTAGCTTGAGGAGCATGGGACTTGGATATGGGGTGATTTTAATAAGACATGGATAGGTATCGCTAGGACATGGATACAACCAAGATGCAAGGTGGGGGATAGAGTGTGATGGAGCTAGCTTTAGAACTCATGGAGATGAGCTAGGAGGCTCATTATTACAAGGGATTATATTACTAGGTACTCTTAGCAAGGGGATCTAGAATTGATCTTGTTTGTGCTGAGAAAATCTAGGAGGAGTGGGTCCCAATTGACTTAATCAAAATCAAGATGGAGTTAGTCAATGGTTCTGCCACCATCACTAGAGCCAAGATAATGAGGTATAGGGTCAATAGCATTAGGGGGAGTAGTAGTCTCCTCAATGCACTCAAATATGAAGATACATGTTTGATTGTGGTACATATGATGGAAATTTTATTCTTTCATGAGATATGGATGGATGTATATATGTATACATTATGGATGACTCTAGTATGGTGTTTGATCCTACATCATGATGTTCATGATGTGTTATATTCAATATGTTTATTAATGATGGTGATGTACGATGTATGTCTATATGATGTTATGATGCATGCTTTTTTTAATTTTATATTGATATATGGATGTATATTAATGTGAACTGATGATTTTTTCTTATGCTAAAATTAATATGATGACAATCCTAGCAACTATGATGTAATGTGCAATTAAAAAATGTACACAATATAATGGAACTACAATGTAATGATGAAAATATTCTTATGTAATGACGGAAAAGGTGCCCTTAACTTGGACTTGATTTAGTGATGTAATATGCTTAACATATTCACATTAGGTCTTGGGCCCTTGTGAACTAATGGATTTAAATGGTACCTTGCTAAAGTGTTGTGAAGTGTTGTAACACACTTTCACACTTTTCTAAAGTTTTATTAATGAACTAAACATTATAAACCTCTTTTTAATCAAAATAAACATTAATCTTTCCTCTTTAAAGCATTGTAAAGTGTTGTAACACACTTTCACACTTTCCTAGGATTTTCATTAATAATTGGGCTTTCTTATGCTTTAATTGGCCCTATTTTTCATCCACAAGCCTCATTTATTGCATCTTTTTGAGGATCTAATACCGACACCAATCCTTATCCAATCATAATTTAGGTGTTTCATGTTTGAATAGCCCAGATTTAGTGATCTGAGACTCATTCACCACCTTGGGTGAATGGGTCCCAACTAGATCTTTTGGTCTTGAACCTATTTTCAAACATTTCTGAGCACTTTTGGTTTTTGGTCCCATACATTATGCCTGATGGGACTCATTTGCCAACTTGGGTGAATGAGTCCTGTGTGGCCTAAAATCAAAATTAATTCAAATTTTTGGCAAGATTTTATTCTCCTAGATCTGATGTCAACTTGTAGTGTTTTAATTTCGAGAATTCTTGCATAATTGAATATAAATACAAGGTTCTTTCAATCATATTTTCACCTAGCAATCTAACAAGAAACCAAGAGTTCACAAGAGCATTCAATGGTAGATTATCAAGCATTTTTAGAGAATTCTTGAATCATCAATCATCATGTCAAATATTTCATGTATCATGTTTGTTATTGTGCTAACAATTGTGATGTAGGGTTTATGATTCAACCAAGTGTTTCATTCAAGCAAGGATCAAGATCTACATCCATTGTAGTCATCTCAAGCCTATTTGCAACACTTTATTGCTAGGGTTTGGTCTAGGTTGTAGATTTCCTAAGGAGAAACATTGGAGAAAAGTTGCAAATCATTCAAAGTTTCCAAAGTTGTCATCAAGCCTTGGAGAACCTTGGAGAAGACCTACAGGTTGCAAATTAGAGATTTGGATCTAGAAACCAATCAAGAAGGACTGAGCAAAAAGAGCAGAAATACTAGCCTTTAAAGTTTTAGAAAATCCCTACTAGACTAATTTACCACTTCTGGTGAATGAGTCCCAGTTCCAACCAATTTTCAAGATTTTGCATATTCGGATACCCTTTTGGCAGATTCTTATTCCTGCATAATTTTTGAAATTTTGAATTAATTTTCCTAGCTTGGCGAATGAGTCCCAGTAAAAATTAAAGTCAAATTTTCCAATGTTCCAGATCTCCATCTAGTCATCTCCAAATTTCCAGGTGCACACATTCTATTTTGTAGTTTTTTATTTCATTTTAATCACTTTTCTAGGTCATTTAGTGTTTCCTTGCATTCAATTAGGGTTTTACAATTCATTATCTTTTCCAAGTCTAAACTTGGTGGTGAGCACCTTATTATTTTGCATTCATCCCCTAGGACAATGATATTACAAGATTTATTTCTCTTTTGCATTGAGATATTTAGGGTTACCCTTGAATGAAATTAAAAATGTGGGTGTGCTTTATGTCCTAAACCATATGATAGCATCCATCCCATTTTTTCCTCATTCTATTTTAGCGAACTTACATTTAGAACATTGAAATTCTAATTTGGAGTGCATTATCATCCTAGATTTGGCTTGCATTAACATTTTATTAGTATTTGCATTGGTTAAATTGCATTCTAGGGTATCAAATTTTGCATCAGTGAAAGCTCATATAGCTTGCATTTTTGCATCTAATTTCATTGAAAATCATCCAAATTCTACATTTGCATCTCAGATACAGATCATAAAACATAAAAAAGCATAAAATTCAATTGAAAATTTCTAAAATTCTCAAAGAAAAAATCCATACTATGACAGATTCACTACCTTGGGTGAATCAGTCCCTATGCATATTACACACTACATTTTCTAGCATTTCAATTCAATTTTTGAATTTCTGTTTGTTGTTATTTCCTTTTTGTTTTAATTTCTAGAATTTTTGTTACAAGCATTTCATTGTTCTTAGCCTACATTGCATTTGTATTCACATTGCATTTAGTAGCCCTTGCACGAGTATTTGGTGTCTTATTGCTAATACTATAGTGAGAAAAATTTCAAGACTCATGTCATCCTGTGATAGCACAATCGTTATGGATCTTGGGTGTCTAGCTCTTTCATTCCTAGTATTGACACTAGTACACTAGTGAACCATTAATTTTTGGCTCACTTGCACCTTTCTAGCTCTTCTAGGGTTTTTCACCTAAAAGGAGAGAGGTAGGGCCAAAAATGCAAACTAGTTCATTCAAATTATGTTATGTACAATGTTGTCTAACCTAAATGAAGTAAGCTAAATGCAATTGACTAATGTAAATGGATGAAAATGAATGCAAAAGTGAGATTTAAGCTATGTTTGAAAATACATTGTGATATACAAACAACTAAGAAAATGAAGATAATATGTAGAATAGAAAGAAATAGGAAAAAATAGAGTGCACATAGGAAAAATATGATGAATTTGGAATGTTGTGGATGCTGGTCAAAATCACTGATTTTTCATAGTGGGACTCATTCACCCAGGGTGGTGAATTAGTCCTCCTCCTGGTGAAAAAGTGTTGGAAACAAGTTTATGTCTGTCAGGATCCTGAATCTAACAAAATTTAGATTTTCAGTCCTAAGGTGGGAATTTTTCACCATAGGTGGAGAATCAGTCCTCTCCCAAATTTCTAAAAAATCAAGAGACAACTCTACAACACCAAATCTAAAAATCACTGAATGTCAGGTTGCCAAAGTCAATTCTACAGGAAATGGACAAGAAACCTTCTCCAAGCTTGAAATAGACTTGAGTTGACTTGAAGCACCTAGTTGACTTGTAAACCAATCTTTAACACCAAAAAGCTTGTTAAGTCTACATACTTAGGTCTACAAACACACACGCAATAGGGGAAAAATGGTTGAGGGTTAGCAAATAACCCCACTTTTGGTAATCAAACCCTTAATAAAATATTCAAAGGAAAGAGAATGATAAACTAATAACGTGCAATAGCTATCAACTTACCAAACCCTTGATAATGCAAATTTGAAGTAATGTCAATGGATGCTCCAAAGTGCTTGAATATTGCTTGAATTAATGTTGTAGAATGCTTGAATGCTTGAATATGATGTATGAATGTTGGAGAATTGTAGGAGATTATGGGGGATGTAAAGTGAGGTGAAAATCACATATTTATACACAATTGTGTCTTTGTTAACCATTCATACCTCATCATAGGCTGACATCAAGTGATTTTGAATAAAAACCCGAAAGGAAATTTTTAAAATTTTGAATTTAGAGCCAAGGGGGACTCATTCACCACCCATGGCTAATGGATCCCACCTAGGACCTAAAAATATGTGTTGGGAAATATGTTGTATTTAATGTTATTTTTCAGGTTAAAATTCAAAAAATACACTTAATTAAGACATATGAGGGCATAAAGGGGCCAAATAAAGCATGAGAAAGGGATAAATAGTGAAGTTGTGCGTAGAAATGCATGAAATATTGATATAAGACTTTACAACACTTCAAAATAGGACTTGATGAATAACAAGGTGATTTTTAGGTGAATTGTAATAAATAGAGTCCGGAAGAATGTAGAAATGTCTTACAACACTTCACAACACCTTCACAAGATGTCATTATGGCTGATGATTTTTTTTCTACCCAAAATTGATGAAATGAAAAGGGTTTTTAAAGGATATTCTCATCTTTCTAACAATATAAATTATTCTTTACTTTGAATTTAATAAATAATTATTATTCATTTTCTATTTGAATTACAACTAAAGTCCTAATTGATAGGATGATTGAAAAACATCTATAGCTTTCAAACAGTATCACATTTTGGAATCCAAAACATGCATCACATTCTATGCTTCTCATACTATAGGATTAAAAAAAGAAAAATTGAATTTCATGAAATTTTGACCAAGTTAAGGTGGTCAGACATACGAGTTTTTATATTTTTTGAAAGTTGTAATAAAAAATTCATAATTAATTAAATTTACTTGGAAAAAAATTACAAAAAAAATGCATCACATCTGGACATGAGTCCTCTACTTATGTCTAAAATATTATAAAAAAATATTATCATTTTATTGTGTGTGTTAGGGTGGTTAGACAGACACCTACTTATTTTTTCTGTTAAATTTAAGTACTACTGATTGAAATTTCAAATTTTCACCAAAGAGATTTTTTTTATAAATAAACCTAGTAGTTTAGAAAATACATTCAATTTGCTATATATTCTATTCTTACATATTCTTGAAATGATATAGATAACTTATTCAAATTTTTACGTCAAGTTGCCTAACTCTGATTTTCCTAAAAATTTTGCCACTTAATGGCCTATCTTTTCCATGATGATCCTAAACATACCCTTATTTGAATTTTAGTACCTAAATATGCATGTTCAAGCCATGCCACAACATAAAATAAAAGAAAAATATATCAAACACCATGAAACAAGACCTAAAAGGCCATTAAAAAGAAAAGGGGCCATTTTTCTATGGCACAACTAGGTATGGATATTACCCTTAACAACTCTTTGCCTTCAAGTAGTATGCAAGTTGAAATAAGGAATGACAGTCTCCCACAAGAAAATATAATTCAAATTCATGAGGACCTAGCAAACTTAAAACATCAAGTGCAAAATGACAAAATTTCAACCACTTCCATCCCTACTATAGATAACATTCTTTGCATGCTTGAAAGTGAAGATGGGTTTGACCTTGTGAAAAACATAGTTTAAATCTTTGGAAAACACCTCCCCCCAACAAATAGTTGTCCTATACCTACAAAAAATGTCACAAGCCAAGGAGGAACTCAAATTCCTCCTCCCACAACAATTGCCTCAATACCTACCTATACCAATCCTCAAGTCACAACAACAATGCAACAAGCTAGTAATGTGATTCCTTCCCTGGGTATTCTCACTAGCATCCCTAGTTCCTTTGTGGCATTTTACATCATATCTCCTACCACCTTACCACCTATAAGCATTCCATTCACTTGTCCTTCAAACACATACACTCCCTCACCATTTTCACTTCCATCTCATAACATAAACAATGACCCTCTCATAACCCAACTCTTCCAAACTATTTCATCCCTTCAAAAATAGATTTCCACCATCAATCAAAATCAAATTCCACCTACATATTATGTCAAAAGTAGTCCATTGTCCTTTGAAATATTGTGAACACTAATGCCACAAGGTGTAGAGGTTCCTAGATTTGAAAAATATGGAGGGAAGGGAGATCCTTCTAACCATGTTAATGCTTATACTACCTTATTTAGTGACATTTTCCTTGATGATAAAATCTTGGCTAAGCTTTTCCTAGGTCCTTGAAAGATATTTCCTTGGAAGGGTTCTCTTCTTTACCAAACAATTCAATTCATTCATTCAATGAACTTTTTGAGGCATTTGTAAACCATTTCCAAGTGCATATGACTCCTAAGATGACCTTCGCCAATTTGATGAGATGTAAGCAAAAAGAAGAAGAAAAGACAACCAACTTTATCTCATGCTATCAATCACTTTATTCCCAAATTGATGTCAAGGTCCCTGACCCTCACCTTCAAAATATGTTCATACAAAATTTGCAAAGCAATATCCAAGACAAGCTTACCATGATGAAATTTCCATCCTTCATGCACTTGTGCACTACCCTCCATGATTATCAAAATTTAGTTAGTAGTCAAGATACAAAGTTAGCTTCTAGCCGAACTGAGAAATTTGAGCCCGTAAACCAAAACAATTCTTGACCTTTTAGAAAAAAAAAGGAACTTCCTTCAATTTAATCCCTCTCAACAAACAACTCAAAATGTCAATAACCAAGTAGTTGTTGTTAAATCCATGATACCCTTTAGCTATGGGGGTCCAAAAGGACAATTCACTCCCTTACATGATACCCTTTATAACACAATGTCCCAACTTTTAGAACAAAAAATTATTACCTTGCCTCTTTTCGAAACACTTGATCCTAATAAGCTTTTACCCCAGAGCTTTAGATCAAATGCTTACTGCCACGATACAGTGTACCAGATAGCTAGATTTCTAATTCTATTAAAGGTGAGTTCTTTTTCTTCAAGAGTAGCACTTGTCTTCTCCATTATATCCTTAACTTTGATAGATTTTTAGGCTGGAACTAATCCAGAGGACCACAAACTAGTTATGTCTTTAATAGCTTCCTTGGTTATTGAGTGTGGGTTTTCAATCCAAATGGATTAATCGTGAATTCTTCTTAACACCATTCTGGTGTACCTCTTTTTGACTTCAAACAATGGAAACTTTTTCCACACAACCAATCTCTTCTCACTTAAGGTTTTTTATTCCGATTTTATGATGTCATCATTTCCTTCCAATTCACCTACCCATAGAACATATAATCTACTATAGGAAATTTCTTCTATTTTCTCGTGAATATATGCAATGATATCCTCAGTTGTCAAAACTCCATAGGGAGTGGAATAAAATGAATCCTTTGGATCTTCTAATAAAACTTTCCAAGAATGCCTCTTAAGTTCAGGTTGTGGTCTCTCTTAGATGTCTACAACCCTTGGTCCTTCCAGTGCATCTAAATTGCTTTCAAATAAAAATTCTAGAAATCTAGAGTACACAAAATACCTCTTAAACCACTCAGTGAAATTAGGGTTTTGATGTTCTACTACTGCAAGATGTGTCAAATCCTTCCACTTCTTCTACACCTTTCTTCCTTTTCACATGTGTATAATGAAATGAATTTTTCTTCCCAAGCATTCTTTTAACTCCTTGATTTGACCCATTCCAACAATAAATTCTTCAAAAAAAAAAGCTAGTAAACTTTGAAACCTTGTATGCACAGTCAACTTTCAAAAAAATTGCAAATTTTTGCATTAAAATATTTTCTCCTATAGTTGTCACCAAAAAATTCACCATATTCATTTCCATCTTATCTCATCATGTCAAGCCATGACACAACATATCAGTGTAGTGTTATATGATTTTTAGTAAAACTCCCCTAAGCTATAGATTTGGGATTAGTTATCGGAGGAAACATCTACACCAGAGAGATACAAATTCTTCCTTGTCCTCGGTCTCTTCTTTCTTTCTCCAAACTTTTTCCATTTTGATCTACTTTAAAGCTTTCTCCTCTTTCAAGTCCCAAGCCACCTTTTCCTTAGATATTTTTTGTCCAACAATTAACTCATCAAGCATTGTAGAAATTGTCTTAAATTTATCTTCATGAATTCTTTCTCTTTCCAAGTTTTCTCTTAGATTTACCACTTCTTGTTCAATTCTAGTGCATTCTTTAGTCTTTTTGTGTATCACTGCATTCAAACATTCCTTAATTCTCTTCTTTTCTTCCACTTGTACTTTCAATCTAGTGATGTCTCCATTTTCTTTTTTCAATTGTTCATTGACTTACTTGTGCCTTTCTTTGAATTTCTTAATCTGCTCTCTCAACTTTTTGATGAATTCATTTGCCTCTTTTGTATTTTCCTTTAGATCTCCATTCTCATTTTTAATTTTATGAAGATCTTTAAGTGTAGCTTTGAGTTCTTCATCTTTTTCTAACATGCAATCTTCTTCTGTGTACTCAATTGTATAAAGTTTATCTGAAGGAGTAGGGTACTTCCTATCAGCCATATGTTCAAACTCCAAGATCTTCCCAAATCGATCAAGCTCCTTCCAGGGATCCAAGCTTTGATACCAATTTTTGAACACCTAAAATACTAAGAGGGAGGGTGAATTAGTATCCCTCTAAACCAATTAAACATAACCCATCTAATTAATTGAATAGAAATAACTACAATGAAGAATGAAAGCATGAATACAACTATAGAATCACATGACACATGAAAACGAGTATTTTTATGTGGAAAACACAAAAGGGAAAAGCCATGGTGAGGGTTAGCTCACAATATATTATATCTGGATATAAGATATTACAAAAGGATCACTTCCATGACACACTATCCAGAAAAAGAGCTCGCAACCCACTAAGAAAGAACAAAGTAGGGTTAGCAACATTTCCTATTTGAACTAATACAATAGCATCTACCATATGCCTGATTACAATTCCATTGAAGTACAAAAATGATCTTCACAGTGTCTAAATTGATACTCTACTCTGTTCATAATTTTCTTTGCTCTACCAAATGTTAGTGTAATTAATTAATTAATTATTACGTGCTAGCATAAGTTAACTTTGGTCTTGCATTTAATTAATTAAGTCCTAGATTGCATTATTAGATAAATCATTTAAATAATGGGATAATATTCCCTTCCTTATTTGTAGGAGGTAAGATTCCTTCTAGAAGATGAGTTGTCCTTCTAGAACTTATCTTTATCTTTTTATCATTTCCTAGATAGGGTTCACATGTTGTCACATGTAGTGTGATTTTAACACTTGGAAACATCTTACGCATTTTAGGTTTTCACTCATGCCTACATATTCAAGGCATTTTGTACATATGTAATCATCTCATATTCAATTTGGCATTCTTGCATCGTAATGATAGCATGATATTTCTACCATTTATCTCTTGTGGAAGTTATTATGTCTTGTAGGTGATTCTAGGGTGTTTGGGGAGTTCACCTAAACTCCTACATGGTATTAGAGCTTTAGTGTTGTAGAATTCTTCTCAGATATGAAGAATCAATCTTGACATGAAATTTTTGCTAGATGCAAGCAACTTTTTTATTGAAGTTGTTTTTCATTTTTGCTTCAAAAATACAACTTCCACTTAGTTGTAGGAAAAATAATTTTTGGGTTTTGTAGTTAGAGTCGAAATCTAAACTAGGTTTTCTCCTCTTTCTCTTTCATTGCATTTGTAAATGGGTACCTGATCATGGCCTCGTAGTTGGGACCCATCATCATCATCTTCTTCTTCTTCTTCTTCTTGCATAATCATTGCATTTTCCTCCCTAAGTTGAACTTATGGGGGGGTGTTAGTGTAATTAATTAATTAATTATTACACTAGCATAAGTTAACTTCGGTCTTGCATTTAATTAATTAAGTCCTAGGTTGCATTATTAGATAATCATTTAAATAATGGGATAATATTCCCTTCCTTGTTTGTAGGAGATAAGATTCCTTCTAGAAGATGAATTGTCCTTCTAGAACTTATCTATATATTTTTATCATTTCCTAGATAAGGTCCACATGTTGTCACATGTAGTGTGATTTTGACACTTGGCAACATCTTATGCATGTTAGGTTTTCACTCATGCCTACATATTCAAGGCATTTTGTACATTTGTAATCATATCATATTCAATTTGGCATTCTTGCATCTTAATGTGTGGGTATGTGCGGGATCATCATGGAAAAAACAAGCCCTTAAGTGCCAAAAAAATCAAAAAAATCAGAGTTAGGAAACTTGAGGTAAAAATTTGAATAAGTTATCTATATTATTTCAAAAAAATGTAAGAATAGAATTTGTAGAAAATTGAATATAGTTTCTAAACTACTAATTTTATTTTTATTTTAAAATCTACTGGTGAAAATTTGAAATTTCAATACGCTGGTACTTTAAAATTTGAAAAATCAAAAGTAGGCTTTATCCCACCACCCCAACCACAATAAAATGATAATATTTTTTTCATAAAACCTTTGTGATATAAGTAGAGTAAATCATGCCCCAATGTGATGACATACTTTTAAATTTTTTCCAAGTAAATAAATTAATTATGAATTTTTATTTACAACTTTTAAAAAATTATAAAACTCAGATGCTCAACCACCTTAACTTGGTCAAACTTCATGAAATTCAATTTTTCCTTTTTTAAACCTATAGTATGTGAAGCATAGAATGTGATGCATGTTTTGGATTAGCAAAATGAGATCCCATTTGAAAGTTATAGATGTTTTTCAGTCACCCTATCAATTAGGACTTTAGTCGTAATTTGGATAGAAAATGGAACAATAATTACTTATTAAATTCAAAGTAAAGCATAATTTATTAGTGGAAATATGAGAATCTCCTTTAAAAACTCTTTTTTCATTTCATCAATTTTGGGTAAAAATGGTCATCACCAAGATACCCATCATCATATTGCTACTAGCCCCATCATGATCCTGCACATACCATGTTAAGGGAAACACCTGTACAATAGGAAAACAGATATGAAATATGCTGCAAATACTTGATAATAACTGAGAATAACAAGCCACTTCGAGGGGGAAAACCTCCAAATATCTCTAATGAGAACACACTACACAACTTGATGATGAAATAAGACTCACAACCTCCTATATATACCTATTTATGCCAAGGATATCACCTAGGCCGACTTAGACACACCTATATAAGACTTAGGCCGACCTAAACAACTAAATAACAATATACTAATGATAATATGACTCAATAGAGAGTTAAGATAGCCACAAGCCGATTATTCATAACTCGATATACACTAATATTAAGGGTGTAGCATGCCTCCCTTCTTCAAAGAAGCATTGTCCTCAATGCTAATCAAGTTTGGATATTTTTGAATGAACTCCTCATCCTCCCATGTGGCATCTTCAACTGGTAAATTCTTCCATAGGATGAGATACTCAGTGAGAGTTCTATTCCTCAACTTCTTTGTGCATGTTTGACTAATGCACTCTGGTTCCAAAATGATGCTTCCTTCTTCATCGAGCTCTGGTAGTGTTGTTTGAGTGAGAATATTATGCCCAATGACCTTCTTCAAATAGGAAACATGAAAAACTAGATGTATCTTTGTTGTTGGTGGCAACTCAAGCTTGTAGGAAACACTACCGATATTTTGCATGATTTGGTATGGACATAATACTTTGGAGACAACTTATTATTCTTTTTTTGTTGCTTTAGTGAGATTTTCTTATAAGGTTGCAATCTCAAGAAGAACCAATCCCCAACTTCAAAACTTCTTTCACTACGATGTTGGTCTACCTGTTGTTTCATTCTATTTTGTGCCATGGCTAAATTCTCCTTGAGTCCTAGAAGTACTTGTTGTTGATGAAGCAAGTGTTCTTCGATTTCCTAAACTCTTGGGGACACCTTTATTGATGATGTGATGGAAGGAGGATGATATCCATAAAGTGCCAAAAATGGAGACATTTTTGATGAGCTATGAAAAGAAGTGTTATACCACCATTTTGCAAGTGGTAGCCAATCTATCCACTGAGATTGTTTCTCTGAAGTGAAACAACGTAGATATCCTTCCAAACACTTATTAACAACCTCAGTTTTCCCATCTGATTGAGGGTGGTATGAAGAGCTATGAGCCAATTGAGTACCCAAACATGAGAATAAATCTTTCCAAAAGTGACTAGTGAAGATAGGATCAAGATCACTAACAATAACCTTAGGTGTACCATGTAGCTTTTGGATATTCTCCAAAAAATATTTTTCCATTGCACTTGCTATAAAAGGATGTGATAATGCAATGAAATGTGCATATTTAGTGAAGCGATCAACTACCACCATGATGACATTATGAACCTTTAGATTTGGGAAGCCTTGTCATGAAGTCCATGGATACCTCTTCTCAATGCTAGCTAGGAATAGATAAGGGTTGTAAGAGACCTGGTGTCTTAATTGTCTCCCCTTTATGCCTTTGACAAACCAAACATTTAGCCACAAATTTTTAAACATCACCCTTTAGCCCTTCCCAAAAAAAATCTTGCTTGACTTGATGATATGTCTTCAAAAATCTTGAATGACCACCCACTGGAGACTCATGCCACTATGTGAGAATATTTTGTTTAAGAGTGGAATTCTTGCATAGATACAAGCACTCTTTATACCAAAGAGTATCTCCCTTCCAACAAAACTTATTTGAACTACTAGGATCACTTTTTAATTGTTCCATGAGATTACTTGTCGCAACATCATTTTTCCACTCTACTTTGGCTTCCTCCACCCAATTTTCTTGTAATATTGAAAGGGCACACAATAAGGCTTCATCTTTCTCATCCTTCCTTGAAAGTCCATCTGTGACAATATTTTCTTTCCCTTTCTTATATATAATCTCAAAGTCATATCCTAACATCTTAGTGACCCATTTTTGCTACTCTTTAGAAGATAGTCTTTGTTCCAAAAAATATTTTAGGCTATCATGATTTGTCTTAACCTTGAAGTGTCTACCCAATAGATAAGGCCTCCATTGTTTCACTGCATGGAGGATTGCTAGCATTTCCTTCTCATAAATAGGTTTTAGTTGAATCTTACCTTTTAATTGACAACTCTCAAAAGCAATTGGTCGACCTTCTTGCATGAGCACTGCTCCTATCCCATTTCCAGAAGCATCACATTCCACAATGAATTCCTTGGTGAAGTCAAGAGTGGCAAGCACTGGAGTTGTACACATAGCCTCCCTCAATCTCTCAAATGTTGTATTGGCGTACTCATTCCAATGAAAATAATCCTTCTTCAATAGAGTGGTGAGAGGTGCTACTATACGACCATAATTCTGCACAAATCTTCTATAGTACCCTATCAATCCCAAGAAACCCCTCAATTTCTTAATGGTTTTTGGAATAGGCCATTTCATGATAGCCTTAATTTTGTTAGGGTCCACCTTTACTCCTTCATGTGAAACTATGTGTCCCAAATACTCCACCTTTGTAAGACCAAACACACACTTGGATGGCTTAGCATAGAGTTTATGATCTTCAATTATTTGTAATGCTTGATCCACATGTTGCAAATGTTCTTCCCAAGTCTTGCTATAAATTAATATATCATCAAAGAATACTGAAACAAACTTCCTCAAGAACTTCTTAAAAATGGAATTCATCAAACTTTGGAATGTAGATGGTGCATTGGTAAGACCAAATGGCATCACCAAAAATTAATAATGGCCCTCATGAGTCCAAAATGTTTTCTTACAAATATATTCCTCCTTAATCTAAATTTGGTGATAACCAGATCTAAGATCTAACTTGGTAAAATACATAGCTCCATTCAATTCATCTAGCAAATCATTAATGACTGGAATAGGAGACTTATCTTTAATGGTGTACATGTTGAGCACTCTA
>VDFB02281492.1:293451095-293544913 GCA_007258455.2 Sequoia sempervirens
TGAGAATGAAGCCCAAGACGTCTATTTATTCTTTTTCTCCACTTCCTCCAGAAACTTCTAGAACATTATTTTATTTTATTTATTAAGTGACTTTATAAAATATTTTATAATTCAAGTCACTTTATTAAATTAATTAAATATAAAGTTACCTTTTAATATTTATTTATTTGATAACTTTATAAATAATTAACTTAATACCACTTATTTATTTAATTAAAATAATTAATTAGTCATACTCATAAAATATTCATTATTTTGGACAACTTAATTAATTAAATTAATTAAATCAGATTACCTCCAAAACGGGGACATTACAGTCCGTCCCTCCTGAAATTGCTTGTCCTCAAGCAATTCATCACCTGGATCCCACAAGAAGAACTGCATAATGTCCCTGTCATCACCAAACAATTTCTACAACATTTGCTCAAACTGAAACTGTCGTACCAACTCAATACCATCTTCAAGTGCTGCAAAGGTATAAGCCTCAAGTGGAAGCAGGCCAAGAGACTGATCATCCTTGCCTCCAAACTTCGTACAAGATAAACTATCATCCAAACTATCCATCACATGCACCCCTGAATTGTGCATTCTAAATAGGTCATGTACATGAGAATAAAAAATGAAGCTATAAGCATGTCTCACCATGTACACCTCTGAAATCTCCTCTGTGAGTCCCGTTTGCAATCCTGACGCACTAGTAGGATCACAAATACTATCAACAATGCTCATCTCAAGACTAGAATCAAGAGAGATATCATCACCCAAGCCATAGAGTGGATTGTCATATGACCAAGTGGCTTCCACTTCGAACAATGGATTGAGAATCATCTCAGGTTTCTCCTGAATCACCTTCTTCTTTCTCTTACTGTCCAGCCCTCTGATAGAATGCAAGCCTCCATCCGTAATACCCCTCAATACATGCCTCCTAGCATCAACCTCAAAAGACATCTCCATCTTAGGTACATCGAGGGTAAATACTCCCAAGTCCTGGAGCCACTTCATTCCCAAAACTATGTCCATCTCTCCCATGTTGACCACATAAATATATGAATGTAACTCATAGTTGTTCATTTTCAAGGTGAGATTAGCAACCTTCCTGGTGCATGCGAGAGTATACCCATCTGCTACTCGAACCCTGAATCCATCAAAATCCTCAACTTGAAGTTTGCATCGAGCTACAAAATCTCCATTAATAAAGTTATGTGTCGCACCCGTATCAAGCATAGCGATGCAACGTTGTCCATCAACTGTCCCTCTGAACCTGAATGTGGTCTCATCCTGAACATTGGCAATATATGCCATAGGAGTAGAAGTCTTCTCCTCCTGATCAAGTTCTGAAGCAATGTGCTGATCCACCTCATCAGAATCGGAGTCCTCAAAGTATGCCCACATGAAACGGTTTGCCTTGCCCTTAGGCCTCAAAGGGCAATCATGATACTTATTGTAAGGCTCCTTGCACCAATAGCATAATTTTCTCTTCCTCAATTCTTCTCGTGTCTCCTCATTCATCATAGGTGATGATTTCATTTTCTTGTCTGATTGTTGAGGAGTCTGATTGCTTGTTGAAGGGACATCCTTATGAGAGCTCTTTCCTTTTGGTGCTATGAACTCCATGCTCCTAGCCTTCTTCATTGCCTCCTGAAGAGTAGGAGGATCAAAGGATTTTATGCATCCTCGCATAGGCTCCAATAAGCCCTCCATGAATAACACCACCGGTCGTCTCTCTGAGATATTGGGAACCATTACTGAAAATCTTTGAAAGTCCCCAATGTAGTTCTCCAAACTCCCAACTTGCTTGAGTTGAGCCAAATCTCTGAAGTATGATTCTGGGTCTTTCTTATTGAAACGTTCCACCAATCTATCCACAAACTCCTGATAAGATGTGATCTGATTATGCTGCAATGTAACTAACCCATGATACCACCATTCGTGCGTTGTACCCTCCAAATGTAAAGTGGCATACTTGATGGCTTCCTCTTCTGTCATGGGTTGAAGAGCCAAGAAAGTATCCAACTTATGAATCCATGACTGTGCAGTAGTTTTGCCACTTCCATTGAACATAGGTAATGTAAGCTTATTAGTAGCCTGCTTGAGATCCTTATTATGATTTCGAGGTCTCCTCTCATGTCGAGCCCTGTAGTAGTCCATCCTCGTTTGTACAAAACGATCAAAATGCATAAGCTCTCGAGCACCCGGTGTCAATAGTTGCCATTCATCATGAGCAACCATATATACATTAGAAAAGGTAGGCTCCTCAACATCTTCAACATTTTCTTCTATTGCACATTCTTCCCTCAAGAAGGTGGGTCGTGTAGGTCTATCTGCAGTGCGAGAAGATGCTCTTTGTATTCTCCTTGAACCTGCTATGCTCCTGTCATCTTCATGATCTTGGGGCTGCCTCCTAGGTAAGTTCAACTGCTGTAGAGTGTTTTCAAGCCGTTGAAGTACCCTAGATACCTGCTGTTGACCTTCCCTTAGACCCCTCAAGGTGTCAAGTACCTCTCTATCACCATCTCTTCCATTTCTAGGAGGACTTCCCTCTCTTCTTTCCTCCATAGGACCACCAATCTCTTTGTCCTTTGCTGCCACAACTGCTGATAAGGTGTCCTGTGTTTGCTTCCTTTCTTCTCTAGTTGTATATCTTTTGGTCTTGTCATTTTGTTGCATAAATGAAGACGATTTCTGACCCAAAGGATGGCAGGAAACTGCTCTGATACCACTGTAATGAGCCTAGCCCAAACTGACTCAAAAAAACTCATTTTTGCTGCCCCTTGAAATTTTGTCAAACACTTCATAAACTAGCTCTAATACCACTGTAATGAAATGGACTAATTTTTTGTTTCTAAATCTCTAATTTGTTTAACCGTAATTCAGTTGCTTCTATGTTTGTTTGTAGATGTTTTTTCTTTAGCTTCATATGGCATTCATTGCTTAAGAACATGCATAACATAAGATATCAAGAACTGAAAATACAAAGAATTCTTGCTTGCAAACTGAACTTTCCTCACATTTTATAATAGTCTTTTTATAAGTTTTCAATGAAATATCAGACCTCTCATGCAACTAAATAGACTCAGAAAATGAACATATCAAACCTAGGGTTAAGCAAAAGCAGCAACAATGAAGCTTCCCTTGCAACGTAATAATATCCAGATTTTATTAAAGAGCTCCCTTGCTATCCAATACAAATTATCACTGTTCTTAGACTCCAATAGCAGCTGCAATAAAATCTTTTTCAAACAACTCAGAACTAATATCTATTATCAGATCTGAACTAGGCACCTTGGCAGCAGTAAATATTCCCTCCTCCTCATCACCTACAACACCAAGGAAGAAAGGGCTTCATACATGGATTCAAGCATTTGATAAGTGAGTTTAACAACAATATGCTAGGCCTCCAAAATCCACGAGCTGAGCAACTCTATGGTCTTGAATACTCCAAACAATCATCACCCAGCTCCCAGCTATATGTCTTCTTTTCACAGCAGCAGGGGTTTATGGAGTAACTGTATAACTAACATGTAGGCTTCAACAAGAGAGAGTCAAGCCCGAGTTCTGATCTTCAAGTTCAGCCTCCCAACGTCAAGAAACCCCTGATGATAGGCAACCAGCAGCTAGAAGAGGATTTCAATTAGCAACACCCAACACCCTAAATCAAACCCTTTCTCTCCCTTATCTGGTATGGATCCCGACACAGCCACAAGAGTAGAAACATTTCATTTGCACAGTTCATTTTGGAGATGAGCCAAGAAACTAGATTCAGGCCTAAACTGAAAATGCCCAGAAAATCCTTAAAGTACCACCAAATGGAGTCTTTTTCTTTACCAAGATTTAACTATCCAGACCAATAATTTCTCTTCAAAATAAAACTAGAACCTTCAATCCAAAGTCTAAAAATTGTAACCTGAAAGCCCAACACAAGCCAATAAAGAAACCCTAATACTGTAGCACATCACTGTAGCATGACACTGTAGCGACGTCACTGTAGCAGCGCCACTGTAGCTTGCTAAATCATAAAATCAACCAAAAAAATCCTCATAAATTTACTCCATTCATACCCCCAAGAAAGATGTCGATTAACCAAGAATTCCTCTTCAAAATATATCAAAAATCTTCAACTAAAATCCCTAAAAATCTGCAAATGGATATGCATCAAACCCTAGTATTCTTTGTATTTCTTCTCCAATCTAGCACAAATAGAAAGGCTGAGATACCTTCCTCCAATAATGCAACCCTTCAAGAGATATTTCACTCCCTCAGTTATGCAATCAATGGGAGTTTTTGTTCCCAAAGATCAATTTGATTATCTGCAGACCACTTGGCTCCACAAATACTCAAGAAGAAATCATCAATCATCAACATCAAATCTGCCTGGTGAGAATGAAGCCCAAGATGCCTATTTATTCTTTTTCTCCACTTTCTCCAGAAACTTCTAGAACATTTTTTTTATTTTTATGAAGTGACTTTATAAAATATTTTATAATTCAAGTCACTTTATTAAATTAATTAAATATTAAGTTACCTTTTAATATTTATTTATTTGATAACTTTATAAATAATTAACTTAATACCACTTATTTATTTAATTAAAATAATTAATTAGTCATCCTCATAAAATATTCATTATTTTGGACAACTTAATTAATTAAATTAATTAAATCAGATTACCTCCAAAATGGGGACATTACATCAACCAAACTAAACAAGCATTATATTATTCAAAACAAAAACAAGTTAAATGCCCTCCTTCTAGTGCCATTTTGTGGATGCTAAAATCTGCAAAATGTGGTTAGAAATCTAACAATAAAATCTGCAGAATCGTTAGTATTTCAACAACAAATCAAAATATTTAACATCCTTATGAAATAATACATCATGTTCAAAATGCAAACAAATGACAAAAGAACTAAAGCAAAAGTATAAGAAAACATGATGCAAACTATCTCATATTGGATTGGTGCTTCTTGTGGAAAGAAGCCCTTTCCCAATCCTTGCTAAACTCATGATAAAGATGCTATGAATGTGATAAGATGCTAAGATGGTGTGGGCAAAATCAATTCTCAAGGAGAGTGACTTTGCAAGAGTGATTGTGGAGGATTTGCTCAATGTTGAAGCTTCTATTTAAAGATTTTCAAAATGCTAAGTGTTGAAGAGAGACCAATGTGGGACAAAGATCAAGCTAATAAGATAAGGCCACTTGTCATCATGTGATAGGCCAATGGATGTGCAAGATTTGGGAAGAGTGCCCATGAGAGGGAGAATTTGAATTCAAATTTTGCAATAAATTTTGAGAGGGGGACAAGAAAAACAACAATAAATGCAATGTTGGACTTGTCATGTTGAGGGAAAATGAGGGTTTTAATAAATCAATAAATTGATTTATATGTGCAAGTGGAGATATCTAGAGAATGCAAGTGGGTGATATTAGTATTTAATTAGGGTTAGATTAAATAGATGATGATTATGCTGATTTAATGGCGTTTAGATGATTTTGACTTTTAGGACTTAAATATTTGATTTATTTAAATCAAAAAATGGTGGAATATGATTTGGGTTTGATTTAAATAAAGTCTTGATTTATTTGATGAATGTAATATGATTATGCATGATGTAAATTTGACATGTCTACAGGATGCACTGGTGATGTTATGTTAGTGCAGAGAGAAGAAAGAAGAAATGAGATGATGACAAGAGGATCCAACAAGTCCATGATCTGATGAGACTTTATTGGAGATGATGATGATGATAGATGATGATTCGTTTATCAAGGATTGGGATTTTAAAAGGGCTACTTACCTTATGTTTGATAAAACACATAGATACAATGCATCGAGGTATAAAGAACCAGGATGTCGTTGTACCTAGTGCGATGGACTTAGACTTGACAAATAGATAGGAGTATTCTTGTTCACACTTGGCATATGAAAACCTTGCTAGGACATACCTAACAAAGCAAGTTTTTGCCAAGGTATATTACAAGAACGTCCAATAAGCACAACAGACAAAAAGGATAATGGTCATTGCCCCATTCCTATCTCTCTAAATCCTTCATTCGGATATCATCGAGAGGTCCTTGGAATGAGTGCAATAAGATAAATCAAAAGAAAAGATCAAGTACGCAAACAAGCCAATGTTCATATCTTGAGCCAAAGGGATGTGTTTTGATAGGATAAGAATCCAAGTGATATCCAAAATTATGCCCATTGTCGGAACGATATATCCTAGGACATGCATTGTATAGGATGATGATGGTTTGATAAGTTGATTGATAGGCTGTTGATATAAGGTTGACTAACATGTTTGAAAATGATCAAGAGTTTGATTTTACGTTTAAAGGTTTGTTGTTTCAATAATTTTGATTTTACATTTGAAGTTTGCTTTTGCCAATTGTTGCGATTGTTTCTATTTGTGTTGCCAAAGGATGAAGGTGACGATCAGTTTATTATGGATGAATGATTATTTTGAGTGAAAGCGAGATGAGATCGATGGATTTTTTTCAAATATTTGAATGTTTTTGACATTTTAGGAATCTTTTGAGGCTGTTTTTAGTATTTTTCGAGATTTTCAAATGTTTTGATTTTTGATTTTTTTCAAATGTTTTTGGATTTTGTGAGATTTTATGAATGTTTTTGGATTTTGTGTCTCGGGGGCTGATCAAAGATGAGCCTTGCCTACGTTTAAGCTCAAAGATGACATAGTTCAGATTCCAATGTTTTTGATATTTTTCTGATTTTTTGAGTGTTTTTGGATTTTTGATATGTTTTGGTGTTTTTGGGTTTTTCGCATGATTTTGACGATTTGGATGTGGATATGATATCAGTGCTATGTTTGGGATTTTGTTGAAGACCAAGCTAAGGTTGACTGATTGAATTGATGGATTGATGATGATGATAACATTGTTGAGGATACACAAAAATGCAAGGATTTGATTGATCAGGATTGATGACGATAACATTGTTGAGGATGCACAACAATGCAAGGATAGTGTTAAGCAACACAAGGATTGGGAAAGATATCCCCAAGATTATGATGGATTGATAATGATTTGATCAAGACTAATGATGATAACATTGTTGAGGATGCACAAAAATGCAAGGATAGTGTTAAGCAACACAAGGATATCCTAATGATTTCTTGATTGGATTTGATTGATCATGATTGATGAAGCTTGATTTGGAACAAAATCTGTTTGAATGATTTGATGTGACATTTGACATGCAAATTAGATGCGACTGATAGTGATTATTTGGATTGATGAAGCTTGATAAAGAACATGTTCTCGTCAAAATATGCCATGGGCTAGTGATTTGGATTTTGGATCACAAGTGCTTTGACCAACTTGGTTTCATGTTTTCCAATGTTCGGATCACCATATAAGTTGGAGGATATAGATCAAGATTTATTCTCAAAGCAAGATGTAAACATTTTCCTCCAGTGTTTGGCAATGTATGGAATGCCATGGATGGATGCTCAGATGGGTGTATGGATGGATGAATATGGTAAGAACGCAAAGGATGCCAAGGATTATCTTGTGATAAGATAAGGTGTTTGGATGGAGGAATGCTCATTTGGATAATGTTTCATGGCTCAAATAATGTTGCATAGGATAGGATCAATGAAAATGACCCATGTCAAGATGTTTACCATAAGCAAGTGCAAAGTGTGCACCAAAATTTCCAAGATAAAGATAACTAGGATGATGGATGCAGATGGATGAAAATGGATTGGATAAGTGGTTCATGGATGAATGGATTTATTATGGCTAAGATGGATGGAATGCTAGATTTATTATGGATGGGATGAGATGCTTCCACCTGAACTGGCACACGTAGATGCTCGATTCTACACATGACGCCTGTTTGCCAGGTTTTCATCATGGTACCTACCCAAAGTGCCACCGTAGTGGTTTTCACTAGAGGATGATTTTTTTCTTTATTGTTTTCAATCATTTTTCTAATTTTTTTGGATTTTCATACTTTTTGATGATTTTTTTTTGTTTTTCTGAAAGATTTTAAGCTCATGTTGAACCACTTGGTGGTGTTGATGTAGATGCTTCTATCATGATGTTGCATTGATAGCTTGCTTGAAGAAGCTACTTTTCCAAGATACGTGCACTCAAATATGACTTTTGAGATTCCTGATCAACTTTGTTGATATTGGAGTTAACTCTATCTTTGTACACACCTCGCGATAGAGTGATTTCTAAATCCTTATGATGAAGGGTCATTGCAAACACATGGTCAATGTGAGAATTGGATATTATGCGTGGAGGTGTGGATGGAGTGCATTTAGGGATAAGAGATGGATTGGTTGATAGTTTAGAACCTTTGACTCGCCAAACTTGGGAAGATGAGAAATGGTGGGTGGATACAGAAGTGTGCGTGGAATTAGGACCAACTGCTTGATACACTTTGTACGTTGCTTGAAAATTTTGCCTTTTCTTTTGTGGACATTCTTGATGGATACTTTTCCCTTTTTTATTTTGCCGCATAGTTTCTTTGACTGATGGAGTTTGATAGGGATGATCTTTCTTTGTATTCTTTGGTATCCATGTGTATTTTATTTTTCCATTATACTTCTCAACTTCTTTTGCTTTGATAACATTCTTCGTACTTTGATTCAAATCTTTCTTTTGATGTTGGTCCCAATTCGTGGATGGGGTGATGGGTGGATGAAGATTCGTGACGTGGCTGGTTGTAGTATTGACATCGGTTTCATCATAAGGATTCTTCGTGCTTCCTATGTTGATGTTTGCTTGAGATGAAGTTGCCCCCAGTATTGTGGAAGTAGTACCTTCATGCTTTGATTCTGCTTGTTTCGAGAGTTCCTATTTAGAGTGCACTCTCTGATAAATGACCACCATAGATGATGTTATTTCGATTGGATGCTCTGTTGACTCCGGAACATCCTGTTCTATCTGACTAGTGTCCTTGAGTGGATAATGCTAGATATCTTCATACATGATGTATTTAGTCTGGATTTTGGATATATTTGATCCTGATGTTGACAACTCTATTTGGCTATAGGAATCAATAACTTGCTCTTTTTGTGTAATAATATCAGGAGTAAAGGAATCTTGTTCTGAATGAAGATCATCTACATGTCCATCCACATAAAGCATCTCATGGGTAGATGGAGGAGTATGTGCTACATGGATATGATCATCTTGCATAGATAAGAGAGTGTCCATTAGATTATTGTAGTATCTTGAAGATACAAATTCTTGATCTTGAATGATTTCGGAGTTGCTTTCGACATGCTTTGGATCAAGTTCTTGACATGGGTTAGTTTCAAAGGATGGATTGCTTACAAAAGGTTCTTGGATGTTGTCATTAGACATGGTAAGTGGTTCAATATCCTCAAGTGTCAAGTTCTGGGTTCCTTCAGTATCTGTAACCATGAGGTCAAAGGATGTCAATATGTCTTGGAAAGGACCATTGCTAGACTTTGGTGAAAGACATTGATCATGCTTTGGCATAAATTATTGAGATATGTCCTCTAACTCATAAGGCAATGTAGAGACATTTTCAATATGATCATTGGTCGATGGGTCATAGATTATGTCAATGGGATCAAATAATTCTAACACTCCTTAAAATAGATCACTAAAAAGTGGCTCTTGATGTATGGTGAGTTGATCATCAGATGGGGTAGAAACATCCTCAATGTGCTCCTTAATTGAGAGCTATTGAACATTGTTTTCAACAATTGTGGCAAAGAGATTGTGAATGTCTTCAACCATAGGGTCAAGTGATGTTGACATTTCTTGAATTGGATCATTGTTGGGTATTGTTGGTGGATTTTGATCATGATTGAAAAGTGACTCTTGATGTATGTTGATTTTATCTTCGGACAAGATAGAAACATCTTCAATGTTCTCTTTGATGGATAGATCTTGATCAATTGCTTTCAACAATTGTGGTAAAGAGATTGTCAATGCTATCACCAATGGTTGAATGTTCATCGTTATCCCCAATAGTTATCATTTTTCGTGTTTGTGCTTGTGTTTTTTGGGCAGCTTGAGAGGCTTGTTGCACTTGTTGAGCTTGTGTTGCTTGTTACGTGGCTAGATATTGTTGGATAGCCTTTTGGTAGGCATGGTGAGCTTTTAGCGCAATGTTATATTGTCTTTTTGCGTTTGGTTTTGGTGGTAGTGGTGGTGGATTTGGAATTGTGTTGGATGTAGTGATGGGTGGTTGAGATACTTTTGAAGTGATCATAGTGGTTTGAGATATGATGGGTGTGATAGGGATGGTTGGAGTGATCGAGGTGATAGGAATGGTCGGAATGACCGAGGTGATAGGTCCTTGGGAGACCATATTTTGATTTGTTAGGATTAATGTTGTCATTTGATTGGATACCATCTGTTGGTGCGATGTTGATGGTATATTCAAAGGATTTGATGTGATGGCTTGATTGGTGTTAGGTGGATTGATTTGGATGGAGTGATTGGTGCTAGGTAAAGGGGGAAGCCCTAAACCAAGGAATGATGTTGATATGGGTAATGGTGGTGGAGATGTCTCTTGGCACAATGAATCCACTATTTTGGTAATTGTAGCAATTTGATCTCGCCAAATTTGATCTTGATTTCGATCTTGACTCCCTTGATATGGTTTTTGTTCAAGAGATTTGGGATGCATACTTGTGGTTTTTGAATGGGATCATGGACAAACTAATTTTGGACTATGTTCTGATTTGGGATGATGTTCAGATTTGGAATGATAGGTTGAAATTGAACAATGTTGATGTTGGGAATCACATTGCCTTGTTTTAGGTAACTACACAGAGTTGTTAACATCTTGTTTGGAATTTGAACAATATTCGTATGATTTGCAAACATATCCATCCCAAAGTTTTTCAAGTTTGGATTCAAAATGTTCATGTTTTGTAAAGTTGTACTTGGTACATTCACATTTGGCATGTTGGGATTTGATGAGATGACGTTGTTCATTTGAAGGCTCATGCATTGATTGTTCAGTTGATAGATTCGTAGGTTTGGACTTGGATTTAAATCTACCATAAGGAAAGGTGTTCCAAACTTTGGTTTGGGCATACTCATATTTGTTGTACCATTGACATTTGTAGGAGATAATGATCCCATGTATGGATTGTATAAATGTGAGTTTTGAAAATCAATTGGCATTATGAGGCTTTGAGAGTTTGGTTGGTTTAGACCGCTCATGATGCAGGGATCAAGTTTATATTCCTTGTTCGTCTTGTGTTGAGGTCTTGTTTGGACCATAAAATAAGGATCAATTTTCAAGAATGTGGGAGGTGAACCTCTAATTCTTTGGGTTGACCCAAACTCTAGGTACAAAAGAGAAAGTATAAGATTTTAAGGATCAAAAAGATGGTGACGAGATATGAAAGATGGATGATTGGAACTCGTAGGAAACCTTGAAGGGGATACTAAACTTTATGACTTGGATTGATGTTTTGATTTGATTTGGATTGGTTTGACTTGATATGGACAGTGAACTCTAAGAGGTTGGATGTTGTCCTAGTGCAAATTTATCCACAAGATGCTAGTTTGACTAAATGTGTAAAGAAGGATTCAACTAGACACACCTAACCAAACAAGATGATTTTGATTTGATTTTGGATTTTGGATAGTGAACTCATAAACCACAAGATGTTGGATGTTATCAAGGGATAGACTTGTTCAAAAGGATCAATAATTTGACTAAATATGTGATGAAGGATTCATCTACACACCTTTAATGAAACGAAATGATTTTGATTTGGCTCAAGTGATTTGCCCAAAGTTTAGCATGAGGGATTTTTTCAAGATTTCCAAGAATTGTTTATGAGGTGATTTTGATTTGATGTTTGGGAGATGGATGAAAGTTTTGATTTTGATCCTAAGAGAATTAGAGAGACTTTGTTTACTAGACCAAGATATTGAAGAACATGCTTTTCTCTAAGAGTAGTTCAAACCAAAAGAACAATGTTTGCTCGAAAGACAATAAAAAGATAAACAAGCACATGTGTGGGGTTCAATTTGAGTTAATCTTGGTTAATGACTTGTTTTTACCACAAACACACTTCTTGCTTAGTTTTCAAAATGAATGTCTATGTCTCAATTCCTTTTCATTCCACAAGGTCCACTATGTGGAAATAAAGGTTTCAAGAGCATAGTTTCCTATTGTTGACTTTGGAATAAACAAATTGAGATGTAGGTCTTAGTGTTTAGAAGCCTTCTAGGGATAAGAACCCCTAGGGACAAGTAGTAACACGTGGAATTTTCAAAGGTATTTGTTCCTCCCAAAGGGTTTGAAATTTTGATGATTCGTTGAATGTTGGTTTCAATGTTTTGTATCCAAGCATTGTGTTTTCAAATTGCCTTAGAAGCAATATAACATCCTAGCTCAATTGGTATGTTTTTCTTGGTGGGCTTGCCTCATGCCTTTCGTAGTAGAAGAGACAATTTTACATGCAACCAAGGAAAAAATATAAAGGTATTTTAAGAATGAAGTCTTAACCTCTATATTTTAACCAAGATCGGACATGGAAAGTAACTTCTTGGAGTCTAAGCTCCAATGCACCAGTTTGATAAACTCGTTGGATGGATTGATTGGCTACTACAAACAAGGTTCTTAATGACGAGACATCGGGGACATGGAACCTTGCGAGCATCCAACAAGCCACTAAAGGCTTTAATCAATCCTACTAGGGGCAATTATACTTTTTACGGTAGTACCCCATTCTGAAAGACACTATATGGCTAAGGCCTACATACCATGAGGACTTGACAGTTTAGTCTTATCCATTTATATACTGGCCCGAATGAAAAATCGGTTGGAGTCGACTTTGAGTTCTCCTTTCAGATGTGTCTCTTAGGCAGGCCCCTCTAAAGGTAAACAACAACAAGCAAGCACATCCATAGTTCGATCGACCTTCATTTAGAAACAAAGGGAGAACACATGCGATATACCTAACTCACACTCACAAGCTTTGTTCAAATTTAAGCCCAAATTGAAATGTGGAGGCAATTTTTATACAACTTAATGTCATTAAAAAGACTTTTGATTCTCAAGGTTACTGTGAAGTGCGAGAGAAGTGCATACGCCTTTTTAGATGAGACTATTTTGCAAAAAAGATTAAAAAGCATAAAAGACACATGCTCGTTTTAGATCCCCACAAAACAATAATGACTTTGTTTTAAAGCACCAAAAAAATCAAATGTGAAGTTTGCTTGTTCAATTTTAGAACCCAAATTGAAGCTAGTAAGTGTCTAACGTTCTTTTTAACCCTTTGCAACAAAAAATTGAAATGTTATTTTTAGAGCCCCAAAAGATGTAAGTTGATTTAAAACAGAAAACTAAAGCGTATAATGGAAGCCCCTTAAAGCATTTAAAAATGCTTTGTGAATTTCAAGTTTGATGTTCAATTCTTCAAGTCCAATTTCGCTTTGCTTTCAACTGATTACAATGCTCGATTCCAATGTCAACCTACAAACATCACAAAGTAAAATCTTAGAAATGAGTTTTATTTTAAGGAATTGATGAAGTAATGCGAAAAAAATACCCCCATCATGCAAAGTCCTTTTGAAGAAAAACACAATGGTTAGAGCATTAAAAGAAAATCAGATCTTTGGAAGCATGACAAAGAATTTGATAAAGGACCTTTGATTTACTTAATTCAATCTTTTAATTTCTCTGTAAATGCCAAATTTAAATCATGCAAAATTATTAATTAATGAATCCCAATGCCAAGGCAACAAATAATTGACACCAAAATTTAGATAAAGGCACAATGTCAAATCACAGATAGCTATGTTTGTGATCTGCAAAATTCCAAGCTATGTCAGTAATAATCATGAATTAAATTCTGCACCGATCATGTCAGATTTTTATCCCACCCATTTTCTCTATACTAACTTTGACTTTGATTCTCATTTAATATTGACAAAGATTTCTTATTTATTGCTGCAAGTGGGCAATTATTACTTGAGGAGGCGTTTGGAGTTCTTTGAATTTTGATTGATGTGCTGCTCATACACTCCTACTGAGGGAAAATACAACGAATGGAATGACAATAATTTATCTGCTGCATCCTACATCATGTTCTACTAGTCGATTTGAAAAATGTCACATGAGGTCTAAACACTTGTTGTTTGATTGAATATGACCTCAGTGGGACATCCCTATATGCTGAAACTTGTCAAATGCTCTTATGCAACAATCTAGCTATGAATGTATTTCAACTATTTGTTTGATCTTGAATATATTCCAGATGCAAATCTCTTAAAAAAGAGAAGACAAGGGCAAAGCACATTTGAACGATAACAAAAGAAAAAAGAAACTTTCAGGAAAATGCATTTGGCAGGGTGTCAAGCCGTATTCAATAAATTTTCACAGCCTTTAAGGCTTTTTGAAGACTTTCAACTTAATGCAATTGGCAGGTCGTACGAAACTGTAGGGAAAGACATTTTGAATTCATGCAACTAGCAGGTGTAAAATTGTTTGATAGAAATGCAACCACCCTTGGAGAGGCATGTAGGCAGGGGAGTTTTCAAACGAACCACACCCCCACCTAAGTTGCAACTTCCCTGGCAGTCATGTACGCTAGTACGCTAAAATAAAGGGATGCATGGACAAGGCACACGAATTGCTTGACAAAAATCCTCAAAGACAAGTCGTCTTATTGAAGGCCATGATCGCCTTAATGGATCTCTTGAAAAACAACGTGAGAAATTTTTAAGCAAATACCTTTAGCAGGTGTAAAATTGCGGCCAATCCTTGTAGGGAATTTTTCAAGCTAATGCAATCAAGAAGTGTAAAGTCAAAGCTTCATTAAAAATTCCAAGCAAACACAATTAGTAAGTGTAAAGATGTCATTTTGAAGCACCAAAACATGATGTGGGATATCAACGTGGGTGCGGGTGCCACAACCTCTCCTGTGCTAAGAATGACATTTTTGTAAGAGGGTACAAACATATATCAAAACACATATAAGAGAATACTTGAAAATGTTGTAGTGATTGCCCTTGTAAACAAGCGAGTAAATGCTATTGGCAGGTGTAGACCCGAATTCCACAACCTTTTCCCATCAAATAAATAGATTGCATGACCTTTGTGCAGCGTCCTCTCTATGTTTTTGTTTTGGCATAGGCATCTTTTTTTTAAAGCGCCCCTCTTTAGCCACTTTAGGAGCATTTACTGTATGCTCAACTGGATCATTTACTATATGTTCAACTTCAATTCCTGCACAAAAGCTTTATCAAAAACCTGAAACGACATTAATAGTTGCAGATAATGTGAAAGTCATATCAAAATTTATATTGGAAATCTAAATACACGACTTTTATGTATATTAAATCTATGGCATTAACTATGATATGCAAGACACGTTATTTATTTGACAGGATGCTTCAACAAGGTCCGACACAACTCTTTGAGCAAATGGTGTCTAAGGATTGAAGGTTGCAGTTGGAGCCATTATGCAGAGAGTATCCCAACAAGTCTCTGAAGAATTACTAATCCAAATTTACATCGTCTGAAACCTGCATAGTGATCAGTACGGACTTCAATGTGGGACTTCTTTGTCTTGCCATGAGGTCACCGTAGTATCCTCACGAAGGTAGAGGTGCACATGAGAGATTTAAATGCTTCACTAACAATGCGAGACAAAGACACTATCATAACAAATTATTCTTCCTCCATTATAATGTCAGCATTTAGAAACACAAAAGTTAGGACGTATCACAAGGATATGAACGATATGTATGATGCGGGGGACTATTTTTTTTTGGACAGTTTGCAAACCATAATAGTTATATCGACAACAAATTAAATAGAGGCAAATATATGCTGCGAAAATAAAGGAAAATACTCATTGTGAAAACAAAGAGTATACCTATCTCTTAAATATAGTATCTCCCATCATTGTAAGAAACACAAAGCATTAGCAAACAAATATGCGGCATAGTTATCTTTTGGGCTATGTAAATGAGTTGCAAAGCAACCTTATGAACACAAACAAATATTATTATACTCAATCACCTATTTAAGATTGTAGCAGATTGGAATAAACATCATTCTTCCAATGAAAATAATAACATTAGTATAAATGAAGCCCTACAGAGATTGGATTAAACAAAGAAGGCCCTCCTTCTAGCACCATCTGTATGAACCTTAAATATGCATTTTCTCAAAAACAAAAATCCCTTAGCATTGTTAGTGAACCAAAGAAAACAAAAGATTCACTATAAGATTCATTTGAACACAAGAATAATGGAAAAGATGCAAAAATCAAGCAATTGATACATAAGGAAACATTATTCTAGTGATCAAACCAGCATCTTATAGTGGATTGGTACTTCTTCAATGTGGAAAGAAGCCCTTTCCCAATCCTTTTCTAAGCTCCATGATGAAGATGATATGAAATGCTATGAAGATATGATATGGATTCAAATGACAATGATGCATTTGTGCATGAGATTGTGGAGGATTGATACAATAGAGAAGCTCTCTATTTATAGAATAGAATGATAGAAGAATGCCAAACATGGAGGATGTGGGACTAAAGATCCACCAATGAGAAGAGGCCACTTTTCAACTTGTGATAGGTTGAGGAATGAGCACATTTTGGTCAATGTGCCAAAGAGGGGGAGATTCAAATTTGAATTTGAGAGTTAAATGTTGAGTTTGACCTTTGCAAGAGACATGTAAGAGTCATGTAAGACCTCATAAATGCTTTGTTGGATGTACATGTCAACTTGGGGGGAGATTCAAATTTGGAGAATATTCCTCAAAGATGCCATTTTGAAAGAAAATGATGAATTAATAAATCAATAAATTGATTTATTTGTGCAAGTGAGAACAACTAGAGGATGTGATGGGTGATTAGATTAGATTTAATCAGGATTAGATTAACTTAGATGATGATTAGGGGTTTTGACCCATTTGACTTAAATATTTTGATTTATTTAAATCAAAAGGGATGGAAAGGTGATTTCAGACTTGATTAAGTAAATATTTGATTTATTTAATCAAAGAGGATGTTGTTAGGCTTAAATTAAATAAAGTCAATTTATTCAATTTAAATGGACGACCTTAGGAGATTAATCAATTAAACTTGGTTTATTTAATTGACGAGCGAATATGATTATGCATGATGTCAATTTTGCGTGTCTACAAGATTCATTGCTCCAACACATGATCTCCAAATAGGAGATCTCACCTCACCAAAATTTGATACAATTATAAAAATAATCATCTCATGTGCCAACCAAACTTCAAGTATAATATCACAATAACTAGAAACACAAAAGAACAAATGATCACAACACTCATTTAGGAGATAACCATGAACCACTATAAAAGATCCCATTGCATGATCAATAGAGAATCTAAGAACCTACCATGACTAATTCTCCTACTATGATTGAGAAATCATATAAACTCTAGGAACACTCATTGGTTTCATGATTTACATCTTCACCAAGGAAGATTATTTGGCCCCAATTGATATAGCATTCTATTGATGTGGTCAGTTGTCACACAACATAGATAAAATTCCTACAATACAACCTATCTCATGAATTTTTTAAAATTCAAATAGAATTTAAAATCACAAGGTGTTACACCCCATTTCTAAGTTACCATATTACTTTTACTTTTATGAGTAAAAATGTTTTTAATGCAATATTATGACTAAATAATATGTTTAATGGATGAATGAAATATATGAATATGCATTATGATGAATTAATCTTTAAATTCTTCAATGATGCTTTTGATATATGATGAAATGATTTATATGTATCAACTAACCACATACATGTTGCACTAAGTTGGATGCAAGAAAGGTTCAAACCCTCTAGAGGGGGAGGGAGAGTATCACCCATAAGAGGAGTTTGGAATGGAAACCATTGGTATGCCTGTTGAAGTTGACACACATACACTCACTGCAAAGGTTAAAGGAACCGTGTCAAGTCAGTCACAAGTTTTGTGTCAGTAAGTGCTTAACCTAAAAGTTCAAAGCTTTTGGTTGATAGGTAAAACTGTGTTTTTGTCATCTTTGAACCACTTTGATCATTTAATCAAATCAAATAAAAACAACAAAACTCTCATAAATTTCATAAATTGCATTAATGTGTATGTGAATATATGTACAAATATGAATGTAAGTGAAAGTGTATAAATGTATATATAGGGAATATATATGTACATATATATACATAATACTAATTCTAGAGATTTAATAAGGCATGCATATATATATATATATATATAACTTCTTCTTGCTTCAATGATGTTCTGCATGTTCCTTTATTTTTGGGACATTGTTTTGGTTGGAGGCTTCTTAGTTCTTCACCTTGATTTGGAGGATTTTTTCGTCCTTCATTTTCCTTTCTCTTTTTTGAGTCTTTCATTCACCTTTCTCTATTTTGGAGAGGAGTTTTTCCCATAGTTACCTCACAATGTCTTATTTTGTTGGGACCCATCATACATTCTTTTTAGGGTTTTTAGCTACTCCCTAAGTTCATCTTGGGGGGGTGTTCGAGTAATCATGCATTAGCTAAATTAATTAATTATTAGTCTAATTTATTCTCATGCATTTAAGCTAAACTTAGGAGTGATTTACTATGTTAACTAAAGAGCTATTATTAGATCATTCTGTCTCATTGTATGAGATGTTGACACTTGGCATGATATAATCCCTTTACCATTTAGGGTTACTTCTATATAGCACTCAACCCTCATTATATTATCTCTCAACCTTTCATGTTTTTGATGGAACTCTCAACAATTGAGGAATTTTGTTTTCCTTAAAGATTTTTGAGGTTCATTATGTAGCTTTTTCTTGTTGAGAAATATTATGATTCTTTATTTGTAGATCTCTTGCATGGAAGGTTTCTTTGTTTGTTGTTTGATCCTATGGATTATATTTTTCATAAATCTAACATAAAGTTGAATTCAAAAGGAGTAAATTCTCATTAATAACAGTTTAAAATGTCAAACCTACTACTCCACCAGGTGGAATTTGGAGCATAACTATAAACCCCTTTCCTTGCTACAAGGATGTTCTACAAAAAAGGTGGAACCAGTGTGGTGTCCAAACTTCCCAAAATATATTGGATAATGGGCAAGTTAAAAGTTGGGACAAATTAGTCTCTGAATTTAATCTAACTACCACTAATATCAAAAATTATAACACTATTGTTGAAGCCTATAAAAATTCTAACTTTCTTATGAATTATAATAAGGTATTAGATACCTCCAATGACCTTTTTTGGAGAGATGGTAGTGATTTGTCTAAGGTCAAAGCTAAGATAATTTATAAAAAGTTCTAACCAAGAGTGGCTTTGTTATTGATCATGTTAATAATTATTGGGGCATGAAACTTTCTGATAGCAACTAGAAAAAAATCCATCTATCTAGAACAATGTGAAAGACCCTAAAATTTCCCACTTTAGATGGATGATCCTTTTACATAAGATCCCTTTAAAATTAACCATTATGATGTAGATATTTGTAGCATATGTGAGATTCTAGAATTAATAATGCATATTATCTTTGATTATTTTTATGCTAAGGAGGTTTGGAAAATATTTTGTATTGAATTGTTAATTTGGAATAAAAATCAAAAAATTAATTGGCATGATGTGTTGTTTAACAATGAGAAATTAAATGAAGAGTTTCAATTGTTTTTGGATTGTCTTACCACTAAAATTTTATGGTACATCTGAAGGAAAACGAATGAGGAGAAATTTCAAGAGAATAGAAGGGTGCTTACTGAGTTTTCTAAAAGACTCATTTTCCTCTCTATTATTTTGTAGGTGAATGTTACAATGGAGATTTATATGGCCAAATTCATGAGGTTGATCACTGACGACAATGTGACAATGAAAAAGGAAGAGGTGAAGTATGGTCATACCTGGCACCACAACTAGGAGGATTCAAAGACCTTCCTTAGAACCGCGAGGGAGTTTCAAAGGGACTTTAATATTGCTGATGTTGGCAATGCAGAAAGACCAAGAGAGATCTATCATGCTAAACCCAGAGCAAATGGAGATGCTAGTCTAGTTTCTTAGGGTGTGTCTTTTATGCAGCTAATTGTTAAAGATTTTGAATGGGGGAACTCTAAAGAATGCAATAAGGGCTGCAAGGAATAGCATACCATCTATTACTATATCTATTTTTGTATAGGAGCCCCTAAGATACTTGGGAAATATTGCTTTAATGTTCTCTCTTTTTGGTAAATTCTTCCATGTAGTTAGCTATTGATAGACTTCCTTAATGTACTCTCTTTTTGGCATATATAATATGAAGCTAACATTAGATGGATGTAACTATGTTCGTTATAATATTATTAATACAAAAAAAGATATAATCTAGCACTAATATACTAGATATATGTTAAGAAGGTAACTTATATATTAAATCTAATATAATCTATGGGTATGTGTAGGATCATCATGGAGAAAATAGGCCCTTAAGTGGCAAAAAAATCAGAAAAATCAGAGTTAGGCAACTTGATGTAAAAATTTGAATAAGTTATCTATACTATTTCAAAAATGTGCAAGAATAGAATATGTAGAAAATTGAATGTAGTTTCTAAAATACTAGGTTTATTTTTTTTAAAAAAAAATCTATTTGGTGAAAATTTGAAATTTCAATGCAGTAGTACTTAAATTTTAGGGAAAAAATAAGAAGTAGGTGTTTGTCTAACCACCCTAACCATAATAAAACGATAATATATTTTTATAAGATTTTAGATATAATTAGAGGAGTCATGTCTGGATGTGATGTATATTTTTTTGTAATTTTTTTCCAAGTAAATAATTAATTATGAATTTTTTATTACAATTTTTAAAAAATATAAAAATTTGTATGTCTGACCACCTTAACTTGGTCAAAACTTCATGAAATTCATTTTTTCTTCTTTTTAATCCTATGGTATGTGATGCATAGAATGTGACACATGTTTCATATTCAAAAAATGTGATACTGTTTCAAAGCTATAGATGTTTTTCAATCAGCCTATCAATCAAGACTTTAGTTGTAATTCAAATAGAAAATGAATAATAATTATTTATTAAATTCAAAGTAAAGCATAATTTATATTGGTGGAAAGTTGAGAATTTCCTTTAAAAACCCTTTTCATTTCATTAATTTTGGGTTAAAAAAAAGTTGTCAGCCACATACCCATCATATCGCCACTTTTTGACCCATCATGATCTTGCACATACCCCTATATGACATATTACTAATAATAGGTTATTATTATTATAACCCTATATAACCCAAGATGCGTAATCTATATAATCTTATATAGATTATAATATATTAGGTTTACTTACTACTAATATAATAACAATAATCAAATAATGTATTTAAGATTATTATATTCTAGGCTAAATTAATATTAGGATATGGGTAAACCTATTATAGCTAGAGGTTATTACTACTAGTGTTAAAGTTTTATGTTAATATATAGTGTTATATTTAATAGTAATTCCTAATAACCTTAAATTATTAGTATTATGATATTAAATAGTAACCCTAAGGTTAGGGAAAACTTTAGTGGTGAATCTTCGCCAATTGGAAAATTTTAGAAATCGACCAAGTCAAAATTGGCGAATTAAACGCACCTAGAACAGGGTGTCCAAATCACTTGTATTGTACAAATTATTGGTCCAATGCAATTCCATTCGCCAACAATTTTTTTTATGAGGCATATTTAAGCAAAAAATTCACCATAAAAAGCTACATGTTTCAAATGGACTGATTAATATTTTCGCTTGGAATCCCAGAAGAATGTAATTAAACACCTACATATTCACCAATACTATTAAAAAAATTGTATCAGGACCTATTTCACCAATTAAAATTTATAAATAGTAATTAATATTAAATTGTAATTAATATTTGAGTAGGAGTATTTGATTTTCATTGTAGCGCTGTAACCCTAGACCTGCGAATCTAAATCTGGGTTTGTACATAGTGTACATTGTTGCATTGTTGCATTGTAACGTATCGAATTGGAGCTTACATTGATGCTTGTGGCGAGCTGGGTTTTGGTGCATTTCGCGTGACGAGCTCATCTGAGTTTAGAGAGTGGACCCTTTTGTCCCATGGTAATCTGTGTAAGTGTATTATTTGCTCAGACATTATTGGCTGAGTCCTATCCGAGTTGGTTTTGTTTTGGTAATTCTGTACAGTTGCTATAGTATGAATAAACTAGAAAATCTTTTGTCCCAATTCTCTGTGCGTTGAATTCTTGTTATATTTATTATTTTTTAATTTATTTTCTTTAAAAATAGTTGTATTCTAATTTCTCTATAAATCCATTTGATGGTTATATTTATTAATTTCTCTATAATTATTAAACACCTACATATTCACCAATACTATTAAAAACATTGTATCAGGACCCATTTCATCAATTAAAATTTACAAATAGTTACTTGTGAAGACCCATTTCGCCAATTAAAATTTATAAATAGTTGCTTAAATGAGGACCTATTTCACCAGTAACATTAAAAAATAATTACATTTGAGGACACTTTTTGCCTTGAAAATTACAAAATATCGTTGTATAAGCACGCAAGATTCACCAAATTTTTAATATACCATTTAAAAATCCCGTGAAATTTTCCAAATATAGATTGATATAAATACAACCAAAACTGTCATTTATTCTTACATATTTTGTTCTGTTCTTGATTCGGAAGTCAGTGAAAGTTGAAAACATAAACTTAAAGGTGAGTGATCATTTCTTCATAGTGTTATAATATTTTTTTATTATCTCTTTTCCATTCTTTTTTCAATCTTAAAGATGATATTGAGTAGGGAATGGGATGTATATTCTCTATCCTTCTTAAACAAGAAGACATTTTTTTTTCTAGCTTTTATTTGAAGTGAGGGATCAATATGTCGAGCAACAAGGGTAAGACTCCTTAGGGTGGTGAAGGGACTAGGAGGCCATCAAAACACCCAAAATGTAGAGGTACATACAATATTACTTTGGAATTGGCAATGCTTTTGATCCATCAAATCAAGATGGAGCTACATCATCAACTCTTCCACCAAATATTAATGAAGAAGGCATTCACAATACCTCACCACCACTGGAAGGTCAAAGTGAGATTTTCATTGAGTTAAATGTATCAAATGAGGATGGAAATACCTTAGAAGATGTTCCAAAGGATACACTGGTTAGCCAAAATGAGATAATTGACTTGGATAAGAATGATGTTGGTAGCAACAAAAGAAAATGCAAATAAAAAATGGAGCAAGAGTGGGAAAGGACAAGGAATTTTCAACTTGGTTGGTTGTCAAAGTACGCATTAATTGTACCAGTGGGGAAAACAAATGATGTTTAAAGTGCAATGAAATGCATGTGTATGATTTTTAGTTGGAAATGTAGAAGAGACAAGAAGTTATAGCTAAAACTTGACACTATAGAAAAGCATACTGGTAAAGTTTATGAAAAAAAATCTTAGACAGAAAGGAACAATCGGTCGTACGAGGGAAATCAAAGGAAGAATGTCTTTATGTTAAGTATTCCACGGAATATGAAGAGCATAACCAAAGAACGTCGAAGCTTGCTGCATGTCAAGGTACACTTGAGGATCAATTTGGAAAAGCAATGGAAGGAGCAAATCTATCAGAAACTATCCAGTTGAGTGTTGTTTTTCATATTTTGTCCAAAGGGCATCCTATGAAAGACTACCCAGAATATTGTAATTTATTATCTTTTTTAGGTGTTCGTCACTTTCCTTTCTCAAATTGGTCAGTAAACGCTGGATGGGAATGGGTGAACTGTCTTGTTGCAGTGAAAAAAGAAAAATTTAAAGGAGAAAGTAAAATAGTCAAAATTCATTGCATTATCTTTAGATGAAGTTACTACGGTAGACAATACTTCTTGGGTGTGTATGCATTTGTACACTATAAACATGTTTTCCAAGCTCATCTTCTTTGTGTTCATAAAATGAAGGACAATTCAACATTGCAAAATCTATTTGAACTAGTCAAGAAATATTTGAATGAAATTGCAGGTATGGATGAGTTAACAATTTCCAAAAAGTTGACGTGTGTAGGAGATGATTGAGTTGCAGTGATGCAAGGTCAAAGGATTGGTGTTTGCACAAAGTTACAAACTACTTGTGCACCATACATGCTTGGCATTCATTGCATGACCCACAAAATGAATTTAGCATTCAAAATTGTAAGCAAGTTTCCTACAGTATCAAAAGTTGAAAATCTATTCTGTGAGATCTACACATACTTTTGCCGAAGTCCCAAACATTTTGTGAATTTCAAAATTTTGTTCAGGGAATAACAACAAGAAACAAGCTTCTCAAGGATGTCAATACCAGATGGATCTCCTTGCATGGACCAACACAATGAGTGCTTCCAGAATATCAATCCTTGATTGGAGTAATGTACGAGCATTGCAACACAATAGACAAAGCTCCTAACCTCTTATATAGGTTAAGTGATATAGAGACACTCTTGAATTTAGCTAGTCTTCTCCCCATGCTAGATGAAATGAAAAACTTGTGAAGAAAGCCCAAGATAGAATTATGTATATTTATGAATATTCCAAACTACATAGACATACATGCTTGGCCCTCGATCATCTATATCTAGATCTAACACAAGAAAGCTCAAATTATTTCATGTGGTAGAAAATTACTGATTTGAATGATCTTGATAATTATTTATAGTTTAATGCAAATAAAAACATATGCATTTGTGTACGCAAATATGAGATACCAATGTACCATTGTAAGACAGGCAGACGCTCTAGCAGAGAAGTACCTGTTAAATAGGAAGATTTTAATGACATTGTTAAATCTATTATTGATAATTTGAAGGAAATTGCAAAATATCTTTCCTCAAAGATTTGTGAAAGATTCCCTCGACATGAAATACTTGAAGCCATGGGTCTTGTGTATCCTCAATTTTGGGTAAACCAAGATAGCCCAAAACATTTTCATGATCAAGTAAATATCTCAATAGAACAATTTTCAAAAAGTGTAACATACAATGAGTAGACAATAGAAGGGATTTTAAATAAAGATAAGCTTAGACAACAATCTAAGAATTTTACAATAGCTATGAGAGACCAGTATAATTCCATTGGCATGAAGAAGTCCTTTGAACCGAGATCAATAACAAAGGTTTGGACAAACTTAGGTCAAAGTGAAATATTGCATGATACGATATCAAAATATTTCAAACTTTCTAATTTATGTCAAACAATGATATTGGGGTCGGTGGAGGATAAGATAGTTTTCAATTCATTGGCATTTTTGAAATCAAAGTTAAGAAACAAACTAGACAAGGATTTGGAAAATTGCTTGAGGATGAAAGGAACTACGTATAATGTCAAATTTTTTCCTTTTGAAAGAAGAAGGACCGGGTTGTGCAAAAATCCAATTCCAAACCTTGGTATTGGTGGCACTGGTAGCATTGGTAGTGGTAGTGGGACAAATGATAGTGACACAATGAACGTTGAATTTGAGACAAAAGTTGAAGAAAATGAAGGGAAGACTCAAAATCAAGATGACTCTTTTACTTTATCTCAAGTTGAACATTAGTTTGAGGACCCTAACTCCATTTGGGAAATGGAAGTGAGTTAGAAGCTTTTAGGTATTTATATTGCACTTCATGAATCAGTTTCCATTGTTCCAAACTATAGTTGATGATATTTTGTATTGTATTGCATGTTCAAAATTGTGAATCATTGCACTTCATGATATTTTATTTTATATTGCATTTCATGAATCATATTCCAAATTGTAGTTGATGATATTTTATATTGTATTCCATGAAATTGTGATATCTAATATTTTATATTGTATTCCATGGTATTGAATTTGATATGTGATCTTGCATCATTTTTAAAGAACAACACTGATCACACTACTTAGAAATTCCTATTGCATTTCCATTCACACAATCTTTGATAAATAATTGAAAGGAATATTAATCCATTCTTTGAACAAAAGCTAACAATTCAACATCCATAACTTATAAATAACCATTGATTATTTTGAGTTAGATGATAGTGAATACAATATTGTAGAGCAAGATAGGTCGATATTATATTGAAAATTAAAGATATTATAGTGTCTTTTCCTTTTACCTACATTCTAATACTCTAATTCGAAGTTGACCAAGTTTTACCCATTCCTGGTCTCTTAAGTCATATCTTATGCCTTTACATCCGTTTCCTCATCGACCCCTTAAGCCTAGTGTTCTCAGTTGCTACTTGTAGAATCCTTATAAATCTTGCCTTGTCTTATGTGGGTCATAAAATTATTTAATTCTTGTTCTTTCCCTATGTTTGGGTTTTACTATTCGCTAAAATATCGTTCAAGTTATAAACCTAGGCAGGAAACCCCTTTTAAGTCATGTAATAAGTGCATGTGCTTATTAAAATCCTTTGTTATGCTTGGTGGGTCCCATTGACTACTTTCTATTGGTTCCCCTCCATCCCATGGGATTAAATTAATCAAATTAATGAACCAACAGGATAGCAGGTAGGCGACACTTGGACACCCTTTTGGCGGGTCCTACCATTCATCGAAGGAACTGATGACTAAAGGTGTTCAAATCAATGGTTACTATGGATTCTAACAAATGAATCTCATTCGTTCCCTGCCTCCCCACTACTATAAGATGCACACACTTTAAACTCAGAGTGGAAGCAAGGAGGTTGACATGTAGACAGTTTCAATGCTTATGGAGATGGTGGAGCCTGTGGAGTGACATAGATATAAATCCACATGTCATTTTTCAGTTGGTCAATGGAAACAACTGTTTGTAGTCATATTTTCAAACTTATTTGACCAAATCTGAGCTGTTCGTTGTGTCATCTCATTGCGAGACCGATAGTTAAAATTCAAAGTTCAAGATTGAGGGAAAATGAGTCGTATCAGCCGTTCTGGTTCACGCGAGCGAACCATAATGGTGGATATGATGCAGAGCTACCAAATTGCCAATTGGTATGTTTTAAAGCCATACAAATTTCTTTAAAGTATAATTGCAAACTGTTAAAGCATTTAACACATCTAAAGAGTTCTCATTGAAATTTTCAAGCTTGTTCGATGACAAGAACTAGGGTTTTCAAGCATCCACAAAACTAGTAAGTAAAATTGTTTGCTATAAGTGCTTGTTCTATCATTCTATCATTAGAGTTTCTAGTTTTGTTGCATTTCTTTTAAGGTTTGACATTCAATTCAAATGATTAGCTTGTTTACTCTTTTTATTTCCTTGCATCAACCTATACCCTAGTTGTAAGCTTGCAATTTGCTGAGTAGTAAAACCTAGTTTGCACAAACTCTATTACTATGGCATCCAAAGTCAAAACATCCATGTCAAAAGACCAATCTTCTGAGTCGAAGCCCACTAAAAGACCTCTTTTGAATAGGACTTAACTAAACATTTGGTATCTTCAACCTCTAAGAAATCAAAGGGACAACGTATGTACTTTGGCCCTGGAACTAAATTTGGCATCACTGATAATTATTGTATAATTAAAGATGTTGCCCTACTATACTCTGGATGGAGCCTTTTCTAGGGATGGTTTGGAAATAGGAATGCCGGTATCCCTTTTTGCAACCCTTGGAGGTTGGACATGGGTAAACTAGTTGTACCCAACATGTTCATAGATGTTGATCTTCTCAAAGAAATTGCTACGAACTATGACCCTCTAGTTAGGGTTGTTAGAGCTCATGATGGACAAAATTTGGTATGGGTTAATAAGGAAGAAGTTGCATATGTGTTCAAGTTGAACACTTGGAGTAGTGACATGGTTAATATTGATGAGAAGATGTTGAGGGAGGAATACAAAAGGGTAAAACACAACTTCAGGGTTTCGATGTTGACCAATTTTTTGATATCAATAGGGAAGGGAATCAATAAAAGAAAGATTACTTTGGGACCCTTTGATGTTGAGCCCCTCCATATTAAGTATTTAGAACCATATTTTTAGAAGATGTTTTACTCCCTCTACCAAATTCTAGGGTTTTATCTTGGCTCTAGCATGCCAATGGCCGATATGTACATGGCTACGAGTATCCAAAATCTTAACATAAATACCTTATATGATTTTTCCACCTATATAGTAGGGAAAATTCATAAAGGATTGGTGGCCTTCAAGGGTGGGAAACTTGGTGTTAGATTTTGGTGGTTTTCACTCTTTATGCATATGTTTCTTTTCAAAGGTGCAGACTATTTTGGTTGAGAGATGGAACTTAAAAGGGTTGTGGATGGTATTGAGATGCCGGTGCAATCATGGACCCCTTTATTGGATAGGAATGAACAAAATACCGATTATGTGATTGCTACAAATATTTTTGCCATCAAATTGAGATAGGCTCTAATGGTGGATGTACCTAGGGTCTGTCAAGTTATTGCTGAGTCTGAGTTTTACAACTATGTGCTTGTCGACAAGGATATGAATGTATTTATGTTGATATGAAATAATAACGTGATATGTGTATGAATAAACATAAATGCATATATACATATATACACACATTTTGAAATACATGTATGTGTAATGTGATGGAGTATCCATGCAAGCATAACGCTGTAAGTATATATGCATATATGTGTATATAGATATATACATATGGTATTGTTTATGGATATATGCATTCATATATCAAATGGTTTATTTGATGAACTTGTTTGTTAATGAGTATATGCTATTCTTTGTATATCAATTAAATGAGAATTATATATATATATACACTATGAGCGATAATGGAAGAATGAGTTTGGTAAAAAAATGGATTATTTAGACATTGAACTTATTGTCAAGGAATATATATATATATTTGGCTGATTTATTGAATATAAGGCATGGCCGATATAATGTGAATATAGCACTACATATAATAGCACAATGCTAAGTATTAAACCACATATATCATCATTGATAAAAGGTGATGGGAATACATAAGTTTTAATTTGTTGCGCATAGTTCAAACTTAATGAATAAAGCATAAGGTGAAGTGCTACACACTATACAAAGTGATGTGCTAAGTAAAGATAAAGTAGTGCTATATTGAGAGAAGTTGAATCATTGAAATGTTTCAAATGCTTTGGCTTGGACCAAGTTAGCAATGTGAAACGTAGCCAAATAAGTATTGACTTATTCTTCTAATAACAAGAAGCTAGTAAATAGGGAATATGGTGAGTAGTTGGCACCATATTATGAATTATGTGTTTCATTTAGAAGTCTCTTGAGCATGCAAGTCAATTTCTAGATTTGAACATGTGCAACATGAATCAGTCAAACTTGTTGTTGGCAAGCAAAGAATCAACCTGTTGTCCTATTTGGGTGAGTATTGAGATAGAAATTCACCACCATTTTATTATCAAGCTGAGTCAATGGAATTAAGCCGAGAAGTGTCATTTCATTGGCCTTGTTTGTAGACTGTAGATGTTAGTTTTTGGGTATAAATAGAGGCACCCTTATCTCATTTGGATACACTTCTACGCATTGTTACGCTGCTCCATTCTGCTGCATTTTTATTTGATTGATTCTTATTTTGCTACTCGAGTTATTTGTGAGGAAACTATAGTGAGAGGAATTGAGAGGGATTTGTTGCTAAGCTAATTTGAAGAGGGGGCCAACCTTGAGATATAGTGAGTCAATTGGATTAAATCAAGTAATAGGCATGAGGTTCTATTATCTTTATGTTTATTTATTTTTCTAAAAGATTGAATGTCTTGTATGTTTTATTTGGAATTACATTTGATTGCTTGAAATAGAGTAATAATCTATTTGTTTATTTGAAATAAAAAAGAGTCTTATTGATATGATTACCTTATGGCTACTTTTACATACTCCATATTAAGGAGTGGATGTCATCAATAGTATTATATACTAGATTTAATGAAAGCATGATCATCATGGAAAAAATAGGCCCTTAATGGCAAAAAATTCAGAAAAATCAGAGTTAGGCAGCTTGACGTAAAGATTTGAATAAGTTATCTATATTATTTCAAAAATATGTAAGAATATAATCTGTAGAAAATTGAATGTAGTTTCTAAACTACTAGGTTTATTTAAAAAAAAAAATCTATTTGGTGAAAATTTGAAATTTCAATGCAGAGTACTTAAATTTTAGGGAAAAAATAAGAAGTAGGTGTCTATTTGACCACCCTAACCACAATAAAATGATAATATTTTTTATAAGATTTTAGATATAAGTAGAGACTCATGTCTAGATGTGATGCATATTTTTTGTAATTTTTTTCCAAGTAAATAATTAATTATGAATTTTTATTACAAATTTAAAAAATAAAACTCATATGTCGACCACCTTAACTTGGTGAAAACTTCATGAAATTCATTTTTTTAATCCTATAGTATGTGAAACATAGAATGTGACGCATGCTTCAGATTCAAAAAATGTGATATTGTTTGAAAGCTATAGATGTTTTTCAATCAACCTATCAATCAGGACTTTAGTCATAATTCAAATAGAAAATGAATAATAATAATTTATTAAATTCAAAGTAAATCATAATTTATATTGGTGGAAAGCTAAGAATATCCTTTAAAAACCCTTTTCATTTCATCAATTTTGGGTAAAAAAAAGAAGTTGTCAGCTACATACCCTACACATACCCATGCATATCACCACTTTTTGGCCCATCATGATCCTACACATACCCAAAATATATGTTAGAATGAGACGTAATATTGCTAATCTATACTTGAATGATTACTTGATCATTACTTTACTACTGAATGAAACCCTAGGCTGAGAATAACCTATTTGGGTCGAAATATGTATTTGGTTAATGATTAAAACCCTAGGTTAATAATTACCTATTGGGTTGGAATATTTACTTAATTACCCATTGGAACCAATAGGTTGAGAAGAACCTACTTGGTTGGGTTTTTTATTTTATCTTTGTTGGGAACACATAGGTTTAGATTAACCTGCATGAGTGAACTAATTGATGATTGTTGGCTTTGTCCTAAGATTAGGAAATACCAAGGTTGAGACTCACCTATGTGATTAAGTTAATCACTTGAGTTTATGAATTGCTACTTGATTGGAGCCATAGGTGGGATTAACTATTAAGTTAGAGTTGTTACCTGTTTGGTTGCTTTATACTCTTAATGTGAAGTCATATTGTTGAAAAAATTCTACTCTTTGATTAACCCTTTTTACTAAGGAGATTACACTCTCGAATAGAATAATTTACTGATATGATTACTCTTTGATTGAGGTCATTTATTAATGAAATTATACTCTTGATGAGAATCACTTATTGTCGGGATATATTCCTAAATGGAGTCAGTTATTAATGAATATTTATTCTATGATAAGATGAAGCTTATGTAGCTATACTTTAGATTATAAGGTTATTCCTCGGACTAGGCAATTCATTGAAGGGAATAGCTTGTTAAGTTGTTTATGAAAAGTTAATTTGTAGACTTGAAAAGCTCATATGTTATACCTGGGATTAGAATATCCATTGAAGGTGTAATTTATGCTTATGCTTCATTGGTAGAGATACCATTGTGTTTTGGGAAAAGGGGAATTGGTTATTTTTGAGGTTAATGTTTACCTATGGAAGGAAATAACCTAAGCATAGTATATGAATGGTTATAATCCAAATAGAGCTATGGTAGTGTATGCGAATAGGATGAATGTTACTCAAAGTACTAGGTGAGAATACTTTGGCCAAAGTAGTGTAATTTTCCACTGGTTGCACTATCAATTTACTATGTTCCTTTTATGCATTCTAGTTTGGGATTTTCATACTTGTAGGTGTAGCTAATATATGATTAGGTTCTAGTTATGGAGGACTCAACACTAAGCTCAGATAGGCTATTTGTTATGAGATTTTACCAGCCAATTTCTTCATCGAAGGGTAGGGCCATCTTACCATATGTGGTAAATGTGCAAGGGACCACATTTGATTCCATCATTGGCATAAAAGTGCTTGAGTGATGCTTCTCCTCATCAGTTGGTGGCTGAGATTTGCAGATGTTTGTGCCAATATTGGGGACAATTAGAGTGTATGCACCAAGGAATGGGGACATCTAGAATGTATGCACCAATGTGATGACATCAGGACCAGTTATATATCTATTGCGAATAAAGATCAGGAGAGCTACATTTGTATGTATCATGTACCCATTTATATGAAGGATGTAATCATGAATGATAAACTTGAGTTTATTCAATATGAAATCTATGTTATGGAAATATTTATGAAATTACAATGAAATGTAATGGAAGTTTGGAATAGTGTTTATTTCAAATGTGCATGGAATTTACATTATAGAATTTTTTTTATTGCTATGTTATGGCATCATGGATCATTCATTGGAGGCACGAAAAATTTGAAAATTTATTGAGTAGGACATCACAGTTGTTACAAAGCTCCTTCATTTCCTGTTTGATCTTCATTGCCCTTTCTTTGTTTTCCTTCTCCCAAAATTGTTGAGTGTCATAGAGCTGATCGTTTGCTTCAAGAAGTGCCTCTTGGACACTTTCCAAAGAAATTTTTGTGGAATTAAGCTTGATGGTGAGCTCACTAACCTCTTCCCTTAACTACTTAGACATAGATAAAGTTTCATCTACAAACTTGGAGGCAACATCTCTATCATGCATCATGTGTAAGTAAGCTATTTTAAATTATTTCATAGCGCTCTTCATTGTTTGCAAATAAAAAAATGAGATATTGAGCTCATTTTGTCCTGTTGGTGCACTTTGAATTAAGTTTTCCACATGCATATGTTTTATATCCAAACTTGATAAAATATGCACCTCATTTTTAGTAGATACAAAAAATTCTTTTCCAATCACAGTCAAACAAAAGTGACAAATTGTTGTTATCTTGCATGTTAAAATAAAAACTATCATACTTGTTATCAAAGTCTCCATGGCTATCCTAAATTACTTGTGCTTCTCCTCGATCATCCTCAAAAGAAGATTGTGAATCCAAATCAATCAGTCTACAAGGTATTTGCTCAAAATCAACTACCTGCAATGTGAAATCAGATTCCTTTTCAAGATTGAAAACATCACTATCGATGCCATCCTCTATGCATGGCTTCTAGGGTGAAGTTAAGGAAATAATTACAATAAAAAAGAAATTCATCCCAATGTGGATCCTTTCCATACTTAGGTTCCAACACACCTGGATCCCATGTGTAGAAAGGCTGATCACTTTATTTAGAGAATAAGTGTTCATCAAGTGCTCCTCGTGAGTAGTTGCCTTTTTGAATAAATCACTCCAATTCATTATGACTGAAATCATCATAAGCATCTTTCTCCATAGGATTTGTTTGGTAGTCTAACTCAAATCCACCTATGTCACCATTACCCACACAGGGTAAAGAATCATCACTATTAGTTGATTTGAAGACATCATCTATTTTGTTTTAAACATTCCCATCATCTAAAGGTATCTCAACTTCATTGGATAGCTCTAAGGGTGTATACAAGGCCACTATTTCGTCAATTCCTTCATGCACAACCTAATCTACAACAATTTCATGCATGAACAAAGAGTCATCCCGATGCTTTGTCTCACATTCATCAAGTTTCAAAGCAATCACTTCATCTAATTTTTCTGCTATGAACTTCTCTTCAACCACTTGCTCTTCATTGAATACGTAAGGTTTCAACTTTTCCACCTCCTTAAAATGAAGTTTTGGATGGACTTCTTATCAAACCTCTCTATGATTCTCTCAGTAAACTCAATATATGATGTAATTTGAGCATGCCCCATTATGATCATCCCATGATACCACCACTTATGTGCAACTCCATCAAGGTGCATAGTAGCATATTTTATGGATTCTTCTTGAGGCATGGGGTTTTCATTGAAGTATGTGTTCACCATTTGAAGCCATGCTCTCATTGAAATCTCACTAGGCCCATCAAAGTAAGGAAGGCTAAGTTTTCCAATTTTCCTTTGTAGGTCATTATGGTGTTCTCTATTGCCCCTATTGGGCATATGCCTCATATTGAGATCTATATAATCCCGAAGTGATATGCCATGCTGGAAACAGGGTCCTACAGCTAACCAATCTTGTCTAAATTGGTATTGCATCTCAACTAAAGCTCTTGATTAGGTTGTGCCTCTACTCTAGGTGGAAATATAGGAAGCCTAGCCATGGCTGCTCCATTTTGCTGATTGTCTTCCCTTCATTGTCCCTCATCATTATCTTGCCCCAAATGATCCAATCTCTGTACCAATTGTGCAAGTTGCTGATTTGTCTCTTGAGCACATTGGGTTGCTCTTTCTTGACCTTTAACTGCTACATCCAAGAGTAGCATTATGCAATCTTTCTCACCAATATTCCTTTTAGCTTCTTCTCTTCTTTCACCCATGTTTTGAACTAGCAGATCCAACTAAAAGTGATTCTAAGTGTTTTCCCTCTTCCATAGAAAGCCAATGTTCTCACAGTTCCTCTTCTCTCTTAGTACCTTCTTTCTTGTCACTAATGCTCATAGATTTGTGCCATTCACTAGCTAGTAGGATGATTAGTGCTTTGATACCATTGTAATGGCCAATCTTGTTTTGAGTTTTGACTTAATTTTTTTTGATAACTTAATCTAATGACCGAATCTAAACTTCATTCCACTATATCTAACTTCAACAAGTATTTACTGAGCATTACAATGGCTAAACAAGTTTCTATCATCCCAAACTCCACTATTGATTTTCATCATAGCATTATCTTCAAAAATACAATGCAATCATGACCAATATTACATCACAAATTTCATACAAATTCCATTTTAGACTATGAACTATTTATTAACAGATTGTAGTATGACTGAAATCTAAATGTGATAGGAATCCATTACAATAACAATGAATGCATAAATCATGTGAATCAAAACTGAAGCTAAACATTCACACTAAACTAAAAGCATTCAACATACTTAGGTATACATTTATAAGACTCACACGACAATTTTGGAGTACTAAAAGGACTAATTTTTTAAGAGATTAACACTCAAATTTTACCATGATTTAACCAATAGCCATTAATGATTGTACAATACTAATTTTTCAGTTAATACTACCATCCAATGACTATAGAAACATACAACTCTAATTACATAGTCTTAGACTGGAATCAAAATTACATTCTTTTTCATGCTTGTTGTCTATAACAATAGATATAGAGACTCTAAACAAAAGTGTGATATTGCATTCAATAAAATTAGAAATAACATAAAACAATGGACAAGCTCAGACCTAGAATATAAGGCACCTTGAGCCACAGTGACTTCAAACTGCTTCCAACTGCCCAAAACTTCTAGAACTCAATACGCCATGCTCCAAAACTATTCTATCACTCCTTCATAGGGAAAGAATACTCCAGTTTCCAATGTAGCTACAGGTGGGAGCCACACACATGGAAGGAAGGCTAAGTATGAGTACAAAAGCAAGTGCATAGGTTTGGTAATTTTGAATGCCCTCCACAAAGGGCCCTAAGACTGAAACTAAGAGCTTACTGGGTGCACAAGATAGTTACTCTTCTTTAGAGATGAACGCGTCTTCCTTATGAGGCCCCTAAATCCCAAGTATGACCACATTATAGCTCATAATAGATAGAGAGTTCAACACCTAGGGTTTGATGAACAATACGACCCTTAGAAATGTATTCCACTGATAAATGAAACAATTTACTATTGATTGAAACTCAAAAAGTGTGCTGCTCAGATTAGCTCAAAGATTCACATTCAACTTCAATACCCTGCACAACTCCTTTTCTAAATATAATCATTAAACTCCATTTTTATCTCAAACAAAGATCCATAAAATTTCTTTAATCACCCAAGTAGGAAATATGGATGATCTCCTCCACAAACCCAACTAGGGTGGATCTCTCACAACTAAAACTAGTGCTAAAGACAAGTGTTTCTATTCTCAACTAGTTGCAAATGATAAATTGGAAACAATCCAACAAAGTCTCCTTAAGTTGTCAAATCCATTATAACCAAATGATAGAAAAAAAAGCATAATAAACAGAAGTGGAGGGAGAAATTAGGGAAATTGCCAATTTGAATCATTTTCCCTTCAAAAACCCAACACCCTTGCTAGCCTTTTAATACTTTTTTCTTTATACTTTAAAATATTATCAAATATTCCTCATGTGACGCATCCCTATGCAAAAGGAAACTATTTCTCCTTATTCAACCTTCTAAAACAACATTAAGTTATCTCATTAGGCACCAAGGTACTTTTTGATGACCGCCTACCTCCTCACTTAAGTTATAAAGTTATTTTATAAAAAATAACTTAAGTGACTACTAAAAAGAAAATATTAAATAATCCAACCTTAGGCTCTCTAATGCCACTATAGAAATAACATTGCTGAGAACACTATGGGCTTGAGATCAGTTTTCTGAAATAGACTTACTATAAATAGAAAATGCTAAAAATAGTAAGTACTTGAACCAAATATCAAACTAGCACAAACATTAAAGCTCATTGGACAACTTCCACACACTGCCCAAACATGAAACCCTACATTGCACTACCACTAAGACTAGCTACTAAATATAGTACTTACTAAAAATGGTGTGTCAGAACCAGACTAGCCCAAAGAAGGACATCGAAAATGGGGACATTACAAAAACACATAATTTTTTTATTTATTTTTCCCATGTGACATTTTTTAGGCACATTTTACAAGCGATTAGAGGAGTGATTGAAAGACACCAAGGATTTTTCTACTCACAATTTTTGCACGGGTTTAGAAAGTATTCTCTATCTTTTGGTCACAATTTCTACTGCTTTTAGGTAGGTGACTGAAAATTAGTTGACACTACCTTCTTGCTATCCTACCAATTCATCTAGTTAAAGCATAATAGTAAGCATAGACAAGGAAATGAACTATTTGATAAAATTGCTCAAACAAATGTGGTCTCATGGAATGCCATGACAAGCAAATGAACTACTGTCCTATCACTAGTCTTGATTGCAACCAATTTCCTATGCATTTCATCTGCAATGAATGTTGCAAAATGAAATTCCCTTTTAATGTTAATGTTTTGGATATCTGCAACTATCATCATCATAGGGATGGGGATCTATGTTTTGACATCCATTCCTAAAACATGACATAAGGTATCATATGTTTTTATAAAGTAATCTTCAAAGAGGTCCTCATTGAATGGCTCTTGTTTTGTAGGAACAAACCTCACAGGCTTCCTATTTGCACCTCTGAATCTATGTTTTGGCAACCAATTCACTCTATAATTGATCCTATCCTTTTGATATTCTTTATTTAGTACACTAAAATTTATGGGTTTGTTGGCAGTTGGATTTAGGTTGAAAACATTTGTTATAAATATCTTATCAATATGTATGAACACACCTCCATCTATAACAATAATATTTTTGGCATCTACATTATAACTTTGTGCCAAAGGTCTAAGAAAATACATATTGATAAAGATGTTTGGGACAACAAGTTTTCCTAAGTCAAATTCCCATACATGTGAAATAGGTCTTTTAAATAATCTTATGGTATACCAATATTCAAACAAAGACTGGAACTTGAACCATCAATTTTGTGGATTCTATAAACTTCTCTTGCACACTTAGGATTTCTCAAAGTAGAAACAGAGAGAGTTAGAACCCTAAAATTGAAGGTGGTTCACTCAAACTAAGGTATGTATGATGCAATTAAGGCTAAATTAAATTATCTAAGTGCAACTAAGTTATAAAATTAACTGATTATGAATGCAAAACTAATGAAATATGCAATGTTTGAAAACATAGTGAGGTATGCAAGAATGAACTAAAACATGAACAAAAATATTTTTTTTGAAAGAGGCTGAACATAGTGCACTTGGGAAATGAATGTTGAATATGGAAGGCTCTAAAAATTGGTAGAAATCAATTTAAATCATGAGTGGGACTCATTCACCATTGATGGTGAATTAGTCTTGCTATTGACTAAAACACCTGAAACTGCTTTCCGACTGTCAGGAATTGGAATATGAAAAAATCAAAATATTCAGCCCTAAGGTGGGACTCATTTGCCACTGATGGCGAATTAGTCCTCCTCCAAAATTCTATGAAATCAAAGGCCAATTCTGTAACTCCAGATCTACACTTGTCTTCTTATTGGATTGACAGAGTCAAATTTGTAGAAAATGGACTGTAGGTTGTCTCCAAGCTTGAAATAGGGTTTGGTTGACTTGAAACACTTTGTTGACTTCTTGACCACCTTTCAACACCTATTTTCTTGAAAAATATGCACACAAAAGTTTGCAAACACACATGAAAAAGGGGAAAAATGGTTAAGGGTTAAGGGTATAGGGATTTGCCTTGGTCAAATCCCACTTTGGTAATCAAACCCTTAATGAAGAAATGAAATGAAATGAACAAGGGATGATGAATAAACAACATGCAAATGTCCTAAACTCACCAAATTTGTTAAAGAAATATGAAGATATGTCAATGGATGCTCCAAGATGCTTGAATGATTACTTGATTGAATGATGCTTTGATGAATTGAATGCAAAAATGCTAAATGATGTTGAATGAGTGAATGCAAAATGAATTAGGTGTAAAATGAGAAGAAAAACACTTATTTATACACAATTATGCCCTAATAACCCACTAATACCTCATCATAGGCCGACATAAGGTCCTTTTGAATAAAAACCCGAAAGAAAATTTAAATTATTTTGAATTTGGAGCCAAGAGGGACTCATTCACCACCCATGGCGAGTGGGTGCCACCTTGGGCTTGCAAGTGGGTGTTGGGAATTAAGTCACATTTAATGTTTTCTATTGGGTTTACATTCAAAAATACACTTAATTAATTCTTATGAGTGCATAAAGGGGTCAAATAAAGCATAAGAAAAGTGTAAATAGTGATAACAAGCCTAGAAAAGTGTGAAATCTTGTTACAAGACTTTACAACACTTTAAAATAGGACTTGATAAGGGATAGAAAGGTGATTTTTAGGTGAATTGTAATGAGAAGAGTCTAGAAAAGTGTAGAAATGTGTTACAACACTTCACAACACCTTCACAAGACATCATAATTTGAATATTTAGGACCTAATGTGAATGCATAAGTTACATTGCAACATTAAATCAAAGAAAAATAAGCCAAGCATCATGAGGGAAAGACCTAAAATACCATGAAAATGTCAATGATCCATTTTCTATGGTACATTTAGCCCCCATTTTAGTGAGAGGATGAAATTTCTTCAAATTCACACTAAAGTAGCCATGCATATCAAGAAGGATCCAAATGAACTTATGCTAGCAAGATGGAATGAAAATGATCAAGAGGGATGATCAAGCCCCTAGGATGAAGATCCCATGGCAAACTAAACATAAGAATAAATGGACACATGTGTGAAAGAGAAAGAGAGAAGAAAGAGAAAAGGGAAAAGTCGGATCAAGCTTCGATCGTTTGTTCAGCTAGTTGTGAATCAGATCTAGGCTATTTGTCTGAAAAGGAAGATGCATACTCACTTTGGGGCGACATAACTCATGGTGTTCCACTGGGTGAGAAGACCCAAGAGGTGAAATACATACGCTAGTTGGTATTCACTCACAAACACATAGGTGGCTATTTGGAAAGTCATGCCATGGAATGGGCTTCCCGCTCAACCATACTAAAGTTATACCTCCTGATAAATTTAATAAGGCACCACAAAGGAAAATGTCAGTTCATGCTTCATGAGACAAGCAAAGCTTCATATTCTTAGGACTCATGAAAAAAGAGGAAGGTACCACAGGCATGCAAGATGTGTTATGCAAGGTGGCAAAGATATAAAATGTAAAATGAAAAAGATGTTGAAAGGGTCTTGTTAAGTTCATGCAAGGTCTATCACTTAGGGAGCATTATGTCTAATGTCTTCAAGAGAGGACCAATCAAAGAATAGTATATTCACAACTTAGGGGATGAAGTGTGTCGCATCAGGCTACTAAGAGGAATGCAATATGCTAAGATAGATCACGCTTATGAAGGAAATCACACCCAATGTCATCCACAAAGTGACAAATGCATTGTATGAAGTGACAAGGCTACACTAAGAAGCAAGGATGTAAATGAATAATGCTAATGTATGCCCCCCACTTTAAAGGAATTGCTACACACTATTTGGTGAGCAATTACTTTAAAGTAGCAAAGGGAAAAAATGCAAAAAGAAATAAGACATGAGAGCTAACTTGGAAAGCCCCTATGAAAAGTCATATGTTTCCAAGTAAGGCTGTTTCATGCAAATGAAAAAGGAACAAAAGAAAGAGGGATTTCCCCCCAGAAAGGAACACACCAAAAACATAAGGGATCTATGGATTTGGGGTCAGTATGTTTGTTGCTGCAATGTTTTTATTAAAGAGCTCGGAACTGTCATCATTCCCCAAAGCACATAGAATTGGAAGAATGACACAAAGAGAACAAAAAAAAAGAAAAATAAAGTCCATTTTGGGTCAACATGGAAGAGACATTGTGGTCTCAATGCTTTGCATCATCCCTAAAATGAAAACACAGGTGAAAATAAAATGAAAGGGAAAAAACTTTTGGGTCAACATGAAGGAGACTTTTCAGTCTCAATGCCTTGTGTCATCCCCAAAAAGAAAACACAAGAAAAGACAAAGAAAAAGGGACCGATTGGGTCAACATGGAAGAGACATAGGGTGTCTCAACACTTTGCGTCATCCCCAAAAGGAAAAAACAAAACAAAAACAAAAGAGAAAGTAAAAGGACCACTTGGGTCAACATGAAAGAGACATAGGTCATCTCTATGCTTTGCATCATCCCCAAAAGGAAAATAGAAACAAAAAATGAAACTTGGGTAAAATGTACGACATATAGAAGAATAGAGGTACAAATAGAAGAAATGTACACAGAGAGAGAACATCAAACACACATTACGGGGGAAAACGATACACACATACACAAAAATGTAAAAGGTTAGTAATGCAAATGCAAGTCAACCATTAATCGAGTTATTGGCTTCTCAATCTCAAGTAGGATAAGCGGAAGAGAAACAACAAAGTTAAGAGACAATGACAAATGCATTATGAGGAAAAGGCTAACAAATTATTTCCCCCCACTGAGTGTAAGGCAAGAATGAGCCGAGATGGGTGATAGGAAAGATCATGCAATAGTGAGAATAGAAAATTCTATGACTAGATGGCATGAGGAAGGGATTTTGTTTTAAGGGATGATAGGAAAGAAGTCGGTAGTAGTGAAGTGATCCTTGTTTAGTATGTCCTTCAATGTCCGACATTCATCAGTTTAGTGTCCAAGAACACGATGATATTTGCAATATGGTATGTTAGAGTCTTTAGGACAGATGACCAACCTATTTGAAGGTGGTAGGAGTATAAGAACCTTTTTTAAAGGTAGTTGAAGTATCCTTTCACATTTAGGTGGTGGACAAATTGGAAACTTGAGTTTTTTCAACTTGTAAGGTCGTTTGTGTTTACTAGATTCTCCTTTTTCATGTATAGAAGGAGGAAGAGGACCCATGGGGATCATCCTAACATCTTTGTCATTAGAATCAGGTAATGGTTGTTCACATGGAAGGAGAATGTTCAAGTTAGGAGGAGAAGCAAAGATCACTGTACCATTATCTCAAAGTCTCCAATATTCAAAAGGAGGCTTGTGAGCATGAGGAGGATCTTGATATCCTAATCTTGTTGTGTTTTCTTTTGGTGGTGTTTGTTCTAGAAGTTGGTGAATGTTATGCTCATTTTTTGTGTCACAACCTTGTTTACTTAAGATAAGAAAGCCTTTACCATATGTTTCTTCAAGGTTGATTGTTGTGTTTGTAACTTTGTTATCATAAAATGGGTGAGGATGTCAGGGAAAACTTTAAGAAACCCCCCCTCGGCGAAGGTGTAAAATCTGGAGAATCTTGTATACTTCTTGATAAAAATATTAATTATAGTGGCAATTTTTTTTAGTTTTTGTGAAAAAAAAGTCCATTGGCGAATATTTTCTAATCGCTAGAAGCCTGTGGAAAATCCTGGCGAAATTTTTTTTAAAACCACTAAAATTTTTTCCATTGGCGATTAAAATCTATTTTCAAGCCAATCAAATATTTCGATTGAAAAATTAAACCTATTTTCAAACTAGAAAAAATATTTTTGTTGGCGATTAAAACTTTTTTTCAAACTAAAAAATAAAATTCATTAGCAAATTAAACCTATTTTCAAATGATTAAGAACTTTTTGGATATTTAAACATAATATCAAACTAAAAAAATCAATGGTGAAGTGTCATTGCAAATTTTCCTAACCTTAGTTGCAAGTCTTTTTTGGTCATCTTTGTAGTCAGTGGGTTAGAGATTTCAAAAAATTCAAAACTTCAGACTTTGGTTCTAAGGTTCCAAGTTTCAACTACCACGCAACATTATGGACCATGAACGTTCGATGAATTTTCAATGGACAGTTGTAGTTGCATTCCAGAAGTATATCTCTCAAGCACTAGATATGCGAATTGAAACCTCCGAAATTACACTAGAACCATTTGATTTTTAGAAATCAATGGTTGAAATTTTATTAATTATTTAGGTCTTCGGTCATCCTACTCTTGTTTACCATTTAATATTGCCTAAGTCAGACGAAAATATTTTATGAAAACGCCTTAAATCTTAACTCTTTAATCTTGAGGGTCAAGTATCGTCAACCTTGCGATGTCCCCATTTTAAATTATGCATGTGCATAAAGTTTGTTTTAAAAGAGGGATCATTCAATGAATTTTCGATGGACGACTATAGATGCATTCCGGAAGTAAATCCTTGAAGTACTAGAGTTGCGAACTGAAACCCCCAGAATAATAGTAGAACCATTAGATTTTCAGAAATCAATGGTTGAGATTTTATTAATGATTGGTTTCAAAAATCAACATATAGTTCTAATCATAAGTGAGCAAAATTTATTGTGACTTATTAGCTAGGACATTGATAATCATTAAGGTAAAATGAGACATTTAATTCTCTCTTTTCAATGCATCGAAGTACTCTACCTTTCATTTATGCTATTGAAATTCTCAATTTGGCTGTGGTACTGGGCAGTGGCGCAGATTAATACGATAAGAATAGCCAGAGTGATCGATTGGATAAATTTATATTCAAAACTGCATGATGTACTATAGAATCATAGATGATGATGTCAATAATCTAGTGATTTTGACAATTGACAGCTTGCATTGCACTACCAATTTTGACAATTGACAACTTGTAAGCTTGAGCTATAGTTTGTAACTTTGCATGTAGCCAACTTGAGGTACCGATTAAGTTGGATTTTTGGTTTGCGGCTGCGTGAATCACAATTATTACTAAGTTGTTAGTAGTAATTATAAACAATCTCAGAGCTCACACGTGACACATGTGAGGTGTACAAGGTACCAGGCTAGTATTGGCACTTTTTGCGGCACAAATAAGAATAGTGAGCACAACTAAAATCATTCGTTTAATAGTCATAAGGGTTTTCATTTTGTAGGGTTAATAACTTAATAAGGATTCAGGAAGAAGATGATGCAATATTATTGGGGATGCTCTAAATTCTCCTACCTCCAGTTATGTAGTTACAGAGTAAAAGACCAATTTCCTTCAATTTCAGAATGGGTGGAATTGGAAAGAAGTTGATTTGGTTCACCTGACTTCTCAGATAGGTTTTGAACTAGGATGAGGAGCTCTGATGGACATAAGTGCTATCCCAATGCATGGAGGCTGCAAGTAGAAGATGGGAGCATTTTTACTACCCCTCATCGTCTACATGGTTTCCCAGGCAATTCCCATGCATTTAATTTCAATGCTCATCTTTTGCATGGGAGTAGTTTTACTAGCCCTCATCTTCTGCATCAGTCTGGTTTTGAAAGGGGCTAAGTACATTTTGTATCTTCACGGCTACCATTTCCCCAGTTTGATTTCGCCCCCTTTCCCCATTGCATTTATTTTCAGAGTGTATGGCTAACTCAACAAGTCTCATGTGTTTATTTTCAGAGCTCATGGTTGACCCGACAAGTTCCATTTATTTTCAAAGATACATGTATCACATTTACATTTTCAACTTTTCACCAGCGGTCCAGCAAAAGCTTGGTGCTTGCGCTTACATTTGTATTTGTACTATGTAATAATGTGACATTGTAATTCAGTTGTAATAAAATAAATGGTTGTGCTATTAATGTGACATTGTAATTCATTTTATTAAGTCCTTTGCAAGTTAAGTGCTATTAATGGTTGTGCAATGTGCTATTAATGTGACATTGTAATTCATTTTATTAAGGCCTTTGAAATTTTAAGTTTCCGGCCCCTTGGCCTTGATGCCAATCCTAGCGCATTAAACTTTAAAGCAAATTTAAAAAACATGTTTTAAAGAAAATTAAAAGCAAATTTAAAACACATGTTTTATGTTTATTATTTATATCATAAATTACTCAACCATTCGATGAACATTTGATGTATGGTTGTAGTTGCATTCCAAAATGAAATGCACAAAGCGCTACACTTGCAAACTTAAACCTCCAGAATCACCCTATAACCGTTAGATTAACCGAGATCAATGGTTTAGAATTTGTTGTCAATGTAGGAGTAAATCATTATTTTTAATGGCTTGTTTTAAATGCTATCAGCCATGTACAGTGTACTACCTAATTGTGTACTGTGTAGTCCGTAATTAACAAGTAGATGTTTCAGTGTCATTCAGTTTGCTCATTGCTGTGCACCACCTTGTTCTGGGTTCCATAGCTCCACTTCTAACAAAGCCATTCTAGTAACCCAGTTTCAAGCTTCAACGTAGTTTCGACTTAAAGAATCAAAATTCAAAATCTAGGTAAGTTAAAGAATTCTTGTGGCTACATTTCATTTCTTGAAGTTGATGTTTCTTAAAATCTTATTTTGTCAAACTTTGAAGCTTAGGTTTAGGGTTAAGAGGCTTAAGAATTAAGAAAAATTAAGGACTAATAGGGAATTCAAAAATTTCATATTGTTGATTATACCAACATGTCTACCACCAATACCACTAGAGTAATTTGTCGTATAAAAAAATACATTATGCAAAATTGCTTGAAACCCTAGGTTTCATTGATGAATACAATGATATTTATGATCCTAAAACCTATGGTAGGCGTACCTCAGAACTTAGATTTTCATTTGAGAATAAGGCTGCAAAGAAAATGCAAGTTAATAGTATCAGTGCACTGTGGGTAACTAGATTAGGGTGCATGATGTTACATGAAGTTTTCTCTTACCTAGAATTTATCATGGTTTGTGCCCTAAATTATGATGATAAAAAAAGAGAAATTGTTAATAAAGATAGCAAAGAAGAATTGTTAGCCATTAATGCAGAAGAACTTGGAAAAGTGTTGGCCTTGGGGTTTACGATTGAAGAATTTGGAAATGTCCACATTGACCTAGAAAAGCTTGCTAGTGATTCTAAAGTAGTGGATGAAATGGAGAAAAATTCTTTCTTAAATAGAATAGTTCAGGATAGAAACAAATTGAAAGGTGATCATAAGCCTCCTTATGATTTGGATATTTTTAAACCATGGGTTTAGCATACTATTTCCATGCTAGCATTTTTCCTCGTACTGGATAGCAATTTGGAAGTGGGTGCATGCCTCCTTGAAATGGTGTATAATACCCATTATGGTGTTCCACATGCCAAATATAATTTTATTGAGCACATTGTAGAATCCATGCATAATTTTTTTTTAATGATTAAAGGAGGTTCCACCAAGAAATTTAGGTTCACAACCTACTTGTGCTATCTTTTTCTATTCAAATTCAGAGGAATGTTTTAGACCAACAAGCTTCAGATTCAACCCTATGGTAATAGTAATCCTGAGCAAAAGAAAATGGCTCTAGTATATGAATGGACCACTGTTATAAGGTTGCATGATTCTCAAAGGAACTACAATCATTTTGTAGACTACTTTTTGTCTCCATTGCATCAAGCAATTACAAATTATAATCCAATGCCTAGATTTCCTATGTCATGTAGAAACTGCATATAACTAGGAAAAGAAATACAATTGGCCGATTGGTACTTATTGGAAGAATATACTATGCTAAGATTTTATGGATCAAAAGTATAGCCATACAAACTTCCAATACGTGTGACATAAAGTGTTTTCACTTTGGAATATGTAAGGCAGATGCAGAGTATTGATGAAAGACACTTTCCTAGTTAGGGGAAGAAGACCTTATTTTCTTCTTTACCTTTTTCATGTGGAGGGATGACATTCGAGAGAAAAGCATTTAGTGTGGCACATGATCTTTTGAATTTTTTTTATTTTGATGCCATTTGTCACTGGCAGTATGATCCATGTGACACCATTAAATAAATGTTTGTGCTTAATAAGAATGCTGGAAGTAGAATTCAACATCAAAGTAAACCCTTGCTTGAAAACTTGAGAAACAAGGATTCTTGGGATGAGGTCAAAGTTGCAATGGAGAAAAGTGCTGCTAAGAATGGTATTTCTTTTGAACAATTGTTATTATAAATTATGGCATTGCATCAAAAGACAATTAGGAGGTACAACAATTTTTATGAAAAAAGTCATAAACCATCCAGTAGAGTAAAAATGCCAGATTCTCTAGAGAAGGACATTACAAAAAAAATTTGGTCACGATAAAAAATTACTACCTTTTGGTCTATGAGGAAGGACCTAGGTGATCCAAGAGCTCTTGCAGAGTACGAAGATAATGAAGGAGATCTTGAGTTTAGAAAATTATGGAATACAGAGCATCCAAATGAACAAGAAGATGAAGAAAGTGATGATGATAGGCAAGAAGAAAGCCATGTCAATTTCAAACTTGGTTTAAGTGAGGCCACAAAAGAAACATTTACTACAGGAGAAACCATAGTTGAAAAAATGGGTTATGAAGGTGGTCCTTTGGGGTCCCAAACACAAGGCCCTTGGATGGTAATAAATGTAGAGCATAGAAAACCAGTTGATAAATCTGGCCTTTAGTTTGGAGGTGAAAAAGTAGACCTAGGGTATACAGGTCAATTTGCTAGAGCTTCAAGTTCAAATCATTATCCTCATGGTCAGACACAATCACAACTAGGACATGCCCATGTTGGAGGGCTTAGTACAACAGGCACTGCCTTTGGTGGCGATGGTATGGGTAGTAGTACTAGTAGTGGTCAACATGTGCTACAACAAAAAATTACACACAAGAGGACAACACAATATACCACAAAAACACCAGGCGATCAAGACATACAAAAGAGGCAAAGGATTTTAATAGGTCCAACTCCAAGTTACACTACCAGTGGATCCATGACAAATGAGTTATTTCTAGGCACTCCCCCAATGCCAGTTAGTCTAGCTGCGACATCATTAGCAACTGCAAGTACTCCTATTCTGTAATGCCTAGCCACACAACCCTAGAGGAAGTTAAAATTAACTACTCAAACGTACTAATTTTTATTTATTTTTTAAATGCAAAGAACATGCAAGGTCACTACCCATTGCAACAACCTCTAAGGTTACGAGACTGAAATTACTTTAAAACCCAAGCAAGAAACATGAATTGAAACCATAGCATTTAATTACTCAACAAATTAAATACACATACATTCCAAACATGATAAATTACATCAAAGCATAAGAGATACCACATGTTTTCAATTAACGATCATTTACAATACGATTACAACTCTCATTCCCCGAATGAGGTAAATCCAATAAACAAGGTTACAAATTACATCTTCCACCTCGATACAATGAGGGGTAATAAAATTACAATAATAACTGGAAAGAATAAAGCATGAAAGAAACTGGATCCCATGAGCTCTCCAACTGGAAATCTCATCCACACGAACAAGAAGATGACCCAATGAATTAAGGTGCACGTTCCACCCAACCATGTGATACCCGAAGGCTCACCCCCCATGCTAGGAGATAGTAACAAGGAATTCCTATACAAGACCATCCAACCCTAGACACAGGCTAACTCACACTGACACAACCAATCACATGAACCATACAACCATAAGGATAAAAAAAGTACAACTCCAACATCACTGACATAGGTCACATTGCTTCCAGAAATAAAAAAAGATTGAGTATGATAAGAAGACCATACACATAAAACCAAATACCAAATTTTGTCATAGAAAGTGTGTCATCACATAGCTTGACATGGGATATCCTCTGGGAATCTTCCTAGGCTTCAGCCCCCACTATGGGTTATCCTGGTAGCCTCTATCGAATCTCGACACCCATACTCACTCATGTGGAATCAAATACCTCTCGTAAAGACAAGATAGATGACCTTGCCATTCTGGGCCTTCCCACTCATCCCAAGCCTATACAAGCACTTGCATCCATGAGTGAGTCTCAATTATCTTAATTAGTGTGAAATACTACCTAACTTCTAAGTACATTGATTTAGTTATCACTTTATTAAACCACCTCTGAAGGTTATCCAATTTACCTCTTTGGGCTCTGGCCCCTAACAGAAGCCACTCTTCTACTTGACAACATACCAAACAAAACCAATCACCAAGGGAATCCCAAGTGCAAACCAAAAAGATAAAACCACTCCAACTATAGGAGGAACATATAATGAAAACCCACTCCAACACAGGAGGCAACAAAAGTCAAAACCCTCTCCAAACACTGGAGGCTACAAAAGTTAAAACCCTCTCCAAACACTGGAGGCAACAAAACACATAAACCACTCCTTCCAAAGGAGGCACGGACCATCCTTTTTCATGAAAACCAGGTAAAACAACCAGATACAACTATATGCTCTACCCAAGGCAATACAACGATTGACTAACATATTACGACAACCCACACAATTAAATGAAAACCCCATCTGGAAGAATTACAAAACAAATCACTCCAAATAGAACAAACAACTCAATCAAAGAGTTCCCTAGCCTTTGGAAGCAAAACTCAGTACTACCAAAGTACACTCATAAATTTACAATCATAACAATATTGCCCATACAATACCAACAAGAATTCGCTTAAATCAACAATCATATAAATACATGTTCTTTAAATAACTAAAGATGTCTTTCGACATAACGATCTTCTCTCATAAAATAGGAACCAAAGTCCATATATACCTCATATACTTAATCTTTTAACTATTCATATAAGTTCTAAACAATATAATTTTTATGAACCTTATCTATTCCTTGCAATCTAGAAAACAAACAACATTCCCCATTCACCATTTAAGGCAATGGAATAAAAGAAAATTTAAATAACATTCTACCCATTATAACAACATCGTAATAAAATAACCCTTTTCTTTACACATATTTAATATCATCAATTTTTCTCTAATTATAATCCATATAACTAAACCACGTACATAATCCTGACATTTAAGAAATCCTTTACAAGAACTTCAAGATTCCATCAAATCAAACAGGTCGTTGTAAACACATTAACCATATTCATTTCAATTACAACCCTAACCCTTAACAAATATTTAATCATTGCACTAACCTTAATTTCCAAAATACAATAACACTAATTTTAAAATCAAAACTTACATACACCTTCCAACTCAAACACAATTATAACTAATTAATTTTCACGTGTTTTATAATACTAAATTTTTATTTTTTTAATTCAAACTTGATAAAAATAAATATTATTTAAGGAATTCCAATTCCTAATAATTAAATTTAATATAAAAGCTTTAACTTTAAACATTACTTAGGAAGCATTTCAGATGACTAAATGACTATTGTTAGGATTTTCTAAATCCAATTCACTCAATAACACCTTGTTTGCAAATACTCAAAAGTAAATAAAATTGCATTGGCAACATTAAGGAATTAACACTAATAATTTAATTCCGCTTTCTCAAATACATAATGATCAAAATCAACTTTTAAAATAAAAATAAAAATTATTTTATAATAAAATCATTCTTCGCACCATTAAAATAAAATCACCATCTTAAATAACTTATATTTAAATATAAATATATATTAAATATATATATAAAAATATATACCTAATGTATATACAAATATATATATATTTAAAATAAACTATTTACATCCCGTATATAATTATATATATAATATATGAATATTATATATAATATATATATTTAAATAATAAATATAAAAAAAGAATATAACATATATTATATATTATATATAATATATATTTAAATAATAAATATAAAAAAAGAATATAACATATATTATATATTATATATAATATATAAAAAAAGAACTTTTATAAATTTCAAACCCTACCAGTAGCGTGGACACGGCCCTGTGGGAGGCTGCTACGTAGCCCTCCCCATAGGGGGCGCTGTGTAGGCAGCAGTGCTGCCTCCATAGTCGCCTCCCTATGGGGGGCGGCTGTGGGGTAGGCCCTCCCCCTCAAAACAAAATTTTTTATATATATTTTTAAATTAAAACAAAATAAAAAACACACTTCCTCTGTTCAGCAAATTTCCCAAAATTTACACAAAAAACATTTGACAGAGAGTTTTCCTAGGCATGAAATTTCATGCATATATATATATTACCAATATATATATACATAAATTTCTCATTTTATAGTCAAACTGAGCAATTTATCTACATAAAATGACAAATTAAGAAATTCTTTCAAGCACAATTTCATGAACTCAAATTTTTGGAACTTTTTAACTTCAAACAAAGATGTTTCAAGATTTTGTTTTGTTTCCTTTCAATTTCTATTGTTTGAATCTTTCTTTGTTTTCTCTTTTTCCATGATCTCAACAGAGGGTTTCAATTTTGTTTACACACAAGTTTTCAAAATTGAAAATATAATTTTCAAAACAAATAAATAGAAAAGAACCTGTGATCTTGAAGATTGAAGAAACAATCTGATGCTGAGCTTCTTGCCAATGCAACACTCCAGAACTCCTTCCAAGTCTCCACCTTCAAATCCTAGGTCGAATCCAACAAGAACCAAAACCCTCTTTCTTTTCTTTCACAGCCATTTTCTCTCCACGAAATTCAAAATTAAAATCCCTCCAATAAAATATCTCTCCATTTTTTCCCAAATTGAAATTCCCCTTTTAAAAATGAAATTCCATAGCATCTTAAAAATCCTGCCCAAATTAAGTCAAATTTTTTTAAAATATCTCATCCACCAAAGTTATGGCCATTTGGAGATATTTTGAATTTTTAAATAACTTAAAACAAAATTTCAATTTTCAAATAACTTAAATTCATTTTATATATCCACTTTTCAAAGAAACTTTAATCTTTGAAACCAAAACTTGAATTTCCAAATGAATTTAATTGTTTAATCTATTTCCAACAAAATGGATTTAGTTAATTAGTTTATTCAAATAATATAACAAATTTAACCACTAGAATTAAATTACTTCACCACAAGAATTTAAATTAAATTAAAGCTTTTAACCACTTTAATCTAAAATTCATAACTAATCATTTAAACCTTTTTAAACATTGATTTTTACATATAATTCCCAACAATGACAACCTATCAAAACTTCAAAGATGACAAGACTTAACAACATACCAGACACCAACTGACGACACACTATGACCAGAGTGATGACTTGGCACGAAAAACCTAGCTACTATCTCCCAATCGATTATTGTTGGTCAATGGACATGCTCAAACCTGTGAAACCAGGTGGAGTCGATGTCCTGTACCTATAGTCCCAGAAACAAAACAAGTGTCGAACATGCATATAACATAGTAGACACACCGTGAAGAGGAAATTGTGGAATTACAGGGCGCTCGTAAGTGAGGGATGTAATCCCGTCCCCTTCACCCATACAGTATTACTAACTGACGAATCTAACATCAATAATATAATCAAAAGCATAAAGCATCATTAATTCAAATATATGCTAAGCTAATCCAAAGCATGCCATAATGATAACATCTGAATAAAATACCATCACATCAAAAAATAACGTTCACATCACTTTACAGTTAGTGATCAAATAGTAACCAAGTACCATAGTCAAAGAATTAACAGAAACAAAGCATAACATAGAAGAACACTGTTCGATCAAAAGAGAAAAAATGGAGGGGTGCTACATATTCCTTCGCCATTCAAGCATTCCATTGTTCCTGCATCCCCGGGTTTTGATTACATTGAAGAGTTTAAAAAGAAATAAAAATTGAATAAAAAAGAAAAGAAGCAACTGATGGAGAGTGCGTCTGCTCTAACCTTAGAGCCTACAACAACCATGGTATTACCCACATTTGACACAAGTAAAGAAATCATGGAGTACACATTTCTTGTTCCCACAGTTCAAAATAAACCAGCAAATCAGATGGCTCCATCTAAATTTCAGGTGAACAATTTTCAATTGGATTTTTCTGGACTTAGAAATACTAACAAAATTAATGTATCAAAGAAGAACAATGAATTTGTGCACACATCATTGTTGAAGCAAGATAGAGAGAAAAAAAAGGTTGTAGACTCAAATTGAAAAGTTATAGGAAGACCTAGCAAATGAGAAAGAAAAGAGGAAAGCAATAGATAACAAGAGCAATGAATTATAAAAAAGAATTAAAAAATATGCCTCTACATTAACAAGCAAAAAGAGGATAAGCAAAATGAGATTGAGACTGCAGTGAATGAACTAAAGCAAAGGCTAGATGAGAGCAACAAGAAATATGATGAGGAAAAATGCACTTCAGCAAAATTAAGACTAAGTATTGCAAATAGAAATGCACAGTGGGAACAAAAATTGGAGGAGAGGAAAAGAAATGAAAGATTGGAGGAATAGCTAATGGAAGCAAAAAATGAAATTAAGTCTTCTCAAAATAAGTTATCTTCATTTTGTAGAGAAACAATGAGGCATATGAAACAAAATATATGGGATGAAATAATGCAGGGGATTGATCATTTGTGTGACATGTTTCAATTGATTGATGCTATCAGACAACATCATAAGAAGCTCAAAAAATATTTAATGGAGAACAAAAATGTGTTGGCATTAGAGAAATTAGCAAATCAAATTCAACAAATAGTCTACAAAGCCAGTGACAATGTTTTGAAATCAAAAGGGATTACTAATCAGCTTGCTACATCAATGATGTTGTCATCTATCATTGAAAAGTGTTTGAAAATGCGTGAAATAGAGAAATATTTGCATTTGGCTGCAGACAAGATGAAGAAGGTGGATGAAAAGTTAAGGAACTTCACAGAGCTTGGTTTACGAGAGACTTTTGACAAAAATGAGTGATTCGTTGGATGGAATGATTTCAGAAAGAAGATGAAGGATGCAATGAAGATTGATTTGGACCGGTTTCCTTAGAACCCAGATGTGGTGACCTATTTGGATTCCATCAAACCATTGCTAACCCTGAATGCAAAATTGACTGAAGAATCCAAGACAAGTTCCAATTTGAATCATGAATTGTTAACAAATCTTCAAGTCAAACAACATCAGTTAGAACAAATGAAAATTCCAACACCTGTAGAGTGGAAGTTGCTAGAAAAGGTGATGCATTGATTTAACTTTTTATTTAATATGAGTTTCCAAGTTCCAACTTAGCTCTGTGCAGAGCTATCTTTGAGCAAGATTTTGCATTGTCAATGTCTCTATGTATTCCTTTATGTGATACAATGATAATCAATTTAAAAGCTCAAATTTAGACTTTAGTAATGTGTTGATGTTCAATTATCTATATTATTTATTATATCATTTGAAGAAAAAGTCTAGTAGTGGTTTCAACTTCTAGATACACTTGTTATTATGTTCATTGTTGTATATGCTACTAACATTATTGTTAATATGCTATTAATCTAATAAGCATTGAGTTGAGTGATGAATCGTTGAGCACATGCTCAAGTTTTACTTTTAACACAATTAAAATATGAACTATAACGTGATTTTAATTCCAGGCATCCATAATCTTAGTGAAATTACATTACAATTCACACATCAATACTCAATCTCCATGACTACTTAGCATATTCACTAAACATTTATATGAATTCATGCCGTGGATTATCTATTATTGGAATCGGAATGATGGATTTTTGGTTAGTTTCATTGCTACCAAGTTTTGGTGAAGAGAGCGGTTTTGGTGCTTTTCCTAACCTTAGTTGCTAGCCCTTAGAGTTTTATAACCTTGTCACAGAGCTCTAAATTTTCATAACTCCCCTATTCCTCGACATGGTTGATGGTTCACTTTTTTGAGTTGCAAGTCTTTCTTGGTCATCTTTCTACTCGGTGGGTCAGAGGTTTGCAAAACTTTAAATAGCCTTTGGTTCTAAGGTTCCAAGTTTCAGTGACCACATAACATTATGGACTTATCTTTCCTTTCAAAGGCGCCATCATCTGACATCTCATTGAATGCTATGTATAGACTAAACTTGAGTTATCTTTTCAGGAACTTCCAAAAGCATGCTATGTATGGACTAATATAAAATATAAAATACAATATAAAATATAAAATATCACTATTTCATGGAATACAACATAAAATATAATCAACTACAGTTTGAATTTGGAATATGATTCATGAAGTGCAATATAAAATAAAATATCATGAAGTGCAATGATTCACAATTTCATTGAATACAATATAAAATATCATCAACTACAGTATGGAATAATGGAATATGATCCTGGGATCCATGAAGTGCAATATAAATACCTAAAAGCTGCTAATTCTCTTGAATCTCTTCCATTTCCCAAACGTACTGGGGGTCCTCAATTTGACGTTCATCATCAGATAAAGTAAAAGAGTCATCTTGAATTTGATTCCAAGTTTGCTCTTCATTTTCTTCGGACTGTGTCTCAAATTCAACATTCATTGTGTCATTTTTGTCAATGTCAGCTATCTGAGTCCCATTGCCACTACCAGTGCCACTAGTACCAACCTTTGGAATTGGAGTGTTGCACAACCCAACCCCTCTTCTTTCACATGTGGACCTCCAAATTATGAGTGCCCTTTCAAAAGGAAATTTTTTGACATTATACGCAGTTCCTTTCATCCTCAAGCAATTTTCCAAATTCTTGTCTAGTTTGTTTCTTAACTTTGATTTCAAAAACCCCAATGTACTGGAAACTCTCTCATCCTCCATCGACACCAATATCATTGTTTGACATAAATCAACAAGTTTGAAATATTCTGATATCAAACCACACAATATTTCACTCTGACCTAATCTTGTCCAAACCTTTTTTATTGATCCCGGTTCAAAGGCCTTGTCCTTGCCCATGGATTTATACTAGTCCCTCATAGCTGTTGCAAAACTCCCACATTGTTTTCTAAGCTTAGCTTCATCTAAGATTCCTTCTATTTTCTGCTCATTGTATGTTATAGTTTTCAAAAATTGTTTGATCAAGATTTTTACCTGAGCATGAAAAAATGTGGGGTTATCTCGGTTTTCCCAAAATTGAGGATACACAATACTCATGGCTTCAAGTATTTCATGTCGAGGGAATCTTTCACAAATCTCTAAGGAAAGAGATTTTTCAATTTCCTTCAAATTATCACCAACAGATTTAACAATGCCTTGAAAATCTTCCCGGTTAACAACTACTTCTCTGCTAGAGCACCTGGCTGTCTTATATTGGTACATTTATATCTCATATCCACATACATAGATGCATAATTGCTCGCTTGCATTAAACTATAAATAATTATTAGGATCTTTCAAATCAGTAATTTTTTGCATATGAAATAATTTGGGCCATCTTGTGTTAGATCTAGATATAGATGATCAAGGGCCAAGCATGTAAGTTTACGTAGATTGGAATATTCATTAATATAAATAGTTCTATCTTGGGCTTTCTTCATAAGCTCGTTCATGACATCCAGTATGGGGAGAAGACTAGTTAAAGTCAAGAGTGTCTCTATATCGCTTAACCTATGTAAGAGGTCAGGAGCTTTGTCTACTGTGTTGCCATGCTCATACATCACTCCAATCAAAGATTGATATTCTGAAAGAAATCGTTGTGCTCGTCCATGCAGGGAGATCCATTTGGTATCGACATCCTTGAGAAGCTTGTTTCCTAGTGTTATTCCCTCAACAATTTTTTTAAAATTTTGTGAAAGGTTTAGGACTTCGGAAGAAGTATGCGTGGATCTCGCAGACTAGATTTTCGAATTTTGATACTGTAGGAAACTTGCTAACAATTTTGAATGCTAAATTCATTCTGTGGGTCATGCAGTGAATTCCAAGCATGTATGGTGCACAAGTAGTTTGTAAATTTGTGCAAACACCGGTCCTTTGACCTTGCATCATTGCAACTCCATCAACTCCTACACACACCAACTTTTTCGCAATTGTCAACTCATCCATACCTGTAATTTCATTCAAAGATTTTTTGACTAGTTCAAATATATTTTGTGCTGTTGAACTGTTCTTCATTTTATGAACACAGAGAAGATGAGCTTGGTGAACATGTTGTATAGTATACAAATGCATACAGACCCAAGAAGTATTGTCTACCACAATAACTTCATCTAAAGATAATGCAATGAAATTTGACTCTTTTACTCTATCCTTTAATTCTTCCTTTTCCATTGCAGCAAGACAGTTTGCCCAATTCCATCCAGCATTTACTAACCAATGTGACAAGGGATAGTGAGGAACATTCAAATAAGATAATAAACTAGAATATTCTGGGTAGTCTGTCATAGGACGCCCTCTGGACAAAATATGAAAAACAACACTCATCTGAATAGTTTTTGATAGATTTGCTCCTTCCATTGCTTTTCCAAATTGAGCCTCAAGTGTACCTTTACATGCAACAATGTTCACCATTATTTTTTCATGCTCTTCATAATCCATGACATACTTAACATGAAGACATGAACTTCCTTTGATTTCCATCGTACGACTGATTCTTCCTTTTCGTCTATGATTTATTTTTCATAAACTTTACCGATATGATTTTCTATAGTGTCAATCTTTAGCTGCAACATCTTGGCTCTTCCTCATTTCCAACTACAAATCTTACATTTGGCTAATGTTTCCTTTTCAATATCATTTGCATTGCCAATCCCCACTGGTACTGGTATGAATGGGTATTTTGACAACCAACCAAGTTGAAAACTCTTTGCCATTTCCCACTCACGCCCCCTTTTTGGTTTATTTTTCCTTTTCTTGCTACCAACATCATCATCCTCATCCAAGTCAATTATCTCATTCTGGCTAATCAGGCCTAGGGTATCACTTGGAACATCTTCTGCGGTATTGCTATCCTGATTTGATACATTTTGATTTAATTCAATCACAATCTCAACTTGACCTTCCAGTGGCAGTGAGGTATTGGGAATGCTACCAATATTTGGTGGAATAGTTGATGATGTAGCTCCATCTTGACCTGATGGATCAGAAGCTTTGGAAATTGCAAAATAAGATTGTATGGTATGTCTAAGTTTTTAGCGTTTTGATGGCCTCCCAGTCTCTTCACCACCCTGAGGAGCTTGAGGAGCGGAAGGAGTCTCTTCACCAACCTGAGGAGCAATAGGAGTCTCTTCACCACCATGAGGAGCTTGAGGAGCGGAAGGAGTCTCTTCACCACCCTGAGGAGTGGCAGGAGTCTTAGAAGCGGCAGGAGCCTTACCACCCTAAGGAGCGAAAGTAGTCTGAGAAGTGGTAGGAGTCCCTTCACCACCCTAAGGAGTGGCAGAAGCCTTACCATCTTGAGGAGTGAAAGGAGTTTGAGAAGCGGTAGGAGTCTCTTCACCACCCTGAGGAGCGGCAGGAGTCTTACCCTTGCTGCTCGAGTCGCTCGACATATTGATCTCTGATTTGCTCGACATATTCATCTCTCACTTCGAATAAAAATTGGAAAAAAATGTCTTCTTGTTTAAGGATAGAGAATAATAATATAGATCCCATTACCTACTCAATATCATCTTTAAGACTGAAGCAAGAATGGAAAAGAGATAAAGAAAACGTATTATTATAACTAATAACACTATGAAGAAATGATCACTCACCTTTAAGTCTACGTTTTCGACTTTGGCTGACTTCCGAATAAATGACACTTTCGATTGTATTTATTTCTGTTCATGGAATGGATTAATAATAAATCACATATCAAATTCAATACCATGGAATACAATATAATTTTTTTGGCTTTTCCTAAACTTAGTCGCTAGTCCTCAGAGTTATATAACCTTGTCGTGTAATTCTAAATTTTCATAACTACGTGATTCCCCGACTTGGTTAATGGTTCACTTTGTTCAGTTGCAAGTATTTCTTGGTCATTTTTCTACTCGGTGGGTCAGAGGTTTCAAAAACTTCAAAACTTCAGAGTTTGGTTCTAACTTTTAAGGTTCACTTTGTTGAAGCAAGAATGGAAAATAGATAAATAAAACTTATTATTATAACTAATAACATTATGAAGAAATGATCACTCACCTTTAAGTCTATGTTTTCGGCTTTGGTTGAATTCCGAATAAATGAAACTTTCGATTGTATTTATTTTTGTTCATGGAATGGATTAATAATAAATCACATATCAAATTCAATAGTACCATGGAATACAATATAATTTTTTTGGATTTTCCTAAACTTAGTCGCTAGTCCTCAGATTTATATAACCTTGTCGCGGAGTTCTAAATTTTCATAACCATGCGATTCCCCGACTTGCTTGATGGTTCACTTTGTTGAGTTGCAAGTCTTTCTTGGTCATCTTTCTACTTGGTGGGTCGAAGGTTTCAAAAACTTTGAAACTTTAGATTTTGGTTCTAACTTCTAAGGTTCACTTTGTTGAAGCAAGAATGGAAAAGAGATAAAGAAAACTTATTATTATAACTAATAACACTATGAAGAAATGATCACTCACATTTTAAGTCTACGTTTTCGGCTTTCACTGACTTCCGAATGGAGAAGTAGAACCTCAAAACTAAAAAAAATGTGTAAGAATAAATAAAACTTTCGATTATATTTATATCAATCCATGATTCCATATTTGGAAAATTCTGTGGGATTTTTAAATGGTAACATTAAAAATTTGGCAAACCTGCGTGCTTATACAACACTACGTTGTAATTTTCAAGGCAAAATGTGTCCTCAAATGTAATTGTTTTTTAATGTTATTGGCGAAATAGGTCCTCATGAGCAACTTTTTATAAATTTTAATTGGCGAAATAGGTCTTCACAAGCAACTATTTGTAAATTTTAATTGGCAAAATGGGTCCTGATACAATGCTGTTTTAATAGTATTGGCGAATATGTAGGTGTTTTATTAAATGCTTTCGGGATTCTAGGCAAAAATATTAGTCATTCCAATTGAAACGCATAGTTTGACGATGGCGAATTCTTTGCTTAAATATTCCTCATAAAAAAACTCATTGGCGAATGGACATGCATTAGACCTATACTTCGTAAAATCTGGGTGATTTGGACACCCTATTCGGAGCGAGAATTCACCAATTTTGACTTGGCCGATTCCTAGAATTTGCCAATTGGCAAAGATTCACCACTAAATTTTTCCTTGAAGAATGTGGATGTGTAGAGGAACTAGGTCCATCTGTAGGAGGGAAATTAGGTTCTTCACTTGTTTCAGGATGTAGGTATCCAAAGTTATCAGGAGGTGCAACAATAGGAAGGTTTTGTGACTTCATACATGGGTAAAAGGTAGCATTGTTTTCAAGATTATCAAGGAATGAGTTTAATAACTTGTTCATGCTATCATCATCTTCTCCAATGATGTCAAAAAAATGAGGAGGAAATTCATTTGGAGTTGAAGGAGCATGAGGAAGCTCAAGGTCATTAGGATCACAGCCAAAGGCACATTTGACATGTTTACAAGGGATTTCAATGAATTCCAAAACTTGCTAAAATAAAAAGCCATGATGACAATGAATAAAAGTAAACTAAGATGCAAGAAAGAAGATAAAATAGACAATCTGGAAAGTATAACAAAAAGTAACTACAAAAAACTGTAATGAAGACAATACCTAGAAAATGCCTGAAAATGTGCAGGTGGACTGATTTGCCCAGGGAGGAGATTTTTTTGTGTTTTTAAGAAAATTTAAAGTGATTTCAATGCTTTTTAGATGCAAACCGAAGATGCAAATGTAGATTGTCAAATTTTTAATGATTTGATATGCAAAAATGAAGTCTATATGAGTCTTTCACTAATGCAATTTGAAAACCCTAGGATGCAAAAACAATGCAAAAACTAATGCAAAATTTGATGCTACAAGTCCTAGGATATGAATGCAAAGGAAAATTAGAAAGATAATGTGTTCAATATGCAAGTTCACCAAAATGGACCATCAATTTTATGGATTCTATAGACTTCTCTTGCACTCTTAGGATCTTTCACCTAAAAGGAGAGAGATAGAACCCAAAAATTGAAGGTGGTTCACTCAAACTAAGGTATGTATGATGTAATTAATGCTAAATGAAATGATCTAAGTGCAACTAAGTTCTAAAATTAACTAATTATGAATGCAAAACTAATGAAATATGCAATGTTTGAAAACATAGTGAGGTATGCAAAAATGAACTAAAACATGAACAAACATAAATAGAAATGAAAGAGGCTAAAAAAAGTGCACCTGGGAAATGAATGTTGAATCCTTTGAAAATTGGTAGAAATCAATGTAAATAACCAGTGAGACTCATTCGCCACTAATGGAAAATCAGTCCTACTATTGACAAAAACACCTAAAACTGCTTTCCGACTATCAGGAACTAGAATTTGACAAAATCAACTTTTTTAGCCCTAAGGTGGGACTCATTCGCCACTGATGGCAAATTAGTCCTCCTCCAAAATTCTATGAAATCAAAGGTCAATTATGTACCTCTTGATCTGCACTTGTCTTCTTGTCGGGTTGATGGTGTCAAATATGCATAAAATAGACTATAGGTTGTCTCCAAGCTTGAAATAGGGTTTGGTTGACTTGAAACACTTTGTTGACTTCTTGACCACCTTTTAACACCTATTTTATTGAAAAATATGCACACAAAAGTTTGCAAACACATATACAAAGGGGAAAAATGGTTAAGGGTTAGGGTATAGGGATTTGCCTTGGTCAAATCCCACTTTGGTAATCAAATCCTTAATGAAGAAATGAAATGAAATTAACAAGGGATGATGAATAAACAACATGCAAATGTCCTAAACTCACCAAACTTGTTGAAGATAACTGAAGATATGTCAATGGCTGCTCCAAGATGCTTGAATGATTACTTGATTGAATGATGCTTTGATGAATTGAATGCAATAATGCTAATTCATGTTGAATGAGTGAATGCAAAATGAATTAGGTGTAAAATGAGAAGAAAAACACTTATTTATACATACTTATTCCCTAATAACCTAATAATACCTCACCACAGGCTAACATAAGGCCATTTTGAATAAAAACCCGAAAGAAAATTTTATTTTTTTTGAATTTGGAGCCAAGAGGGACTCCTTTGCCACCCATGGTGAATGGGTCCCACCTTGGGCTTGTAAGTGGGTGCCAAGAATTAAGTCACATTTAATGTTATTTGTCAGGTTTACATTCAAAAATACACTTAATTACGTCTTATGAGTGCATAAAGGGATCAAATAAAGCATAAGAAAGTTGTAAATAGTGATAACAAGCCTAGAAAAGCATGAAATCATGTTACAATACTTTATAACACTTTAAAATAGGACTTGATAAGGGATAAAAAGGTGATTTTTAGGTGAATTGTAATGAAAAAAGTCTAAAAAAGTCTAGAAATGTGTTAGAACACTTCACAACACCTTCACAAGATATCAAAATTTGAATATTTAGGACTTAATGTGAATGCATAAGTTACATTGCAACATTAAATAAAAGCAAAATAAGCCAAGCATCATGAGAGAAATACCTAAAAGACCATGAAAATGTCAATGATCCATTTTTCTATGGTACACAACCATTCACCGGAATTGTTGCATCTCTACAACTAGTAGCGTAGTCTCTTAAATGTTTTGACAAAAAAATAGTCCCTTGTGATAATTTAACCTTCCTTGAGGATCCTGGAAACTTAACAATAAGATCCTCATCTAATGGTATCTTTTCTTTTGTGTATTTAGAACTAGTTTGACTCATTTTGATTTATAATTGCAAGAGTAAATTCAAGGGTTTAATTGAATTCTAGGGCTTCTGAGATAGTGATGAGTGAATATAGAAACCCTATCAGCCAATTATCATAGTAAATTATAGAAGTTTTTAATATAATAGGGCAATTTTTTTACTTGATTTTAAAACTAGAAACCTAGGTTGCTCTTGGGATGTTGGAAAGCTCGAATTCTGCAACAACTTAGCTCCAACTTTTCATTTTTGGTTGTGAGAGTTGAATGCCATGCCTTTATAATGGAGAAATTTCTTTATAGTTGACAGATAACCATCACTTCTTTCCATTACTTCTCATTTGCTTGAACAAAGAGTTCACACACAGTGTTTTGCAATTTTAAACTTTATCCATTGATCTTCAAGTGATGCAGGTTAAATCAATGGCTCTTGTGAGGTCAAAATATTTGAAAACCATCAATTGGGTCCCCTTCAAACGTTAAAGAACATTTGGGCGAATGCTATGAATTCACGTGTTACTTTCCCACAATCTCGTAAGCTAGCCCCTCGCGGCCTCTGGAAGTTTGCGGGATGAAGGAACATTGTGGGGATAAGCTGATTGGAGATGACTAGACAATGAGAACCAATGGGAAATAATGGTAGCATAAAATATTGAAAAGCAAGAGAACACATCTCTCTCTCTCTACCATTCTTGAAAGGTCCACCTCAAGACTGTTGATTAGGTGTGGGGTAAAGGTAACTTAAGTAGAAAAATATGCACGTCTTAAAGTATTTTTAAAGACTACTAGGGAGCGAGGCCAGTAACAAGGAGCCTTAAGCCGGTATTTAAAAAAGTGAGGTGAGGGCTGATCACCGAACAATGGAGAAGACATAAGAATAAAACTTAAAGGACCTCGACAAGACAAACTGGTCAACATCAAATTAAATGTAGAACAATTGGTCCTTAGGAAAAAGAAAGAGAAGGCCTAGGGTTTTAAGCAATGGGAAAGAAAAACCCTCTTAGACATGCACATAAAACCTTAAAAATGGAGAAAACTCTACTAGTGACTTCAACTATGAAGATGTAGAGATTTGCAATAGGGGATACATATTTTACAAATGTTGTGATCATGATTAATCATTTCTCTATTACTTTCCTAGACTTATAATTGCAATTATTTTGGACTCATGCCAAGTAATGTGTTGCTCTCTACTGACCAAGTTTCAAGGTTGATGTCATAGATTGTCATGTCCCCTTTTCAATAGCTGACTTGATGAGTGTTTAGCCTTTATTTATTCTTGAAGGCTAAACAGGAGAAATAAAGGGGTAAGCATTAAATTAATTATTTATAAAGTTATTTCTATAAAGTAAAATTAAAAGATGACTTTATATTTAATTAATTTAATAAAGAGACTTAAAATAAATAAATATTAGATCATAAAGTCACTTAAGGGAATAAAATAATATTATTTCTAGAAGCTTCTTGAAAAGTCATTTAGAAATATTAGTTTGGTAAGAAAGCTTGAATGCTTTGCATTGCTCGAGGGTTTGAAGACTCTAGAGTACCAAGTTTGGTTGTGAAAGATCAACCCTAGCTAGAATTGTTGAGGAATCCATCCGGGGTTTCTACAGGTGGTTCATTGGAGAGATTTGATAGGTGCAATAGTTGATGTAATATTGCCCTAGTTGAATTGATGTGATAACTAGTTTATTATTGTATCATCATCAACATTGTAATAGTTGAGGTATTGTTGCAATCATTAATTTCATAGGAGAATTGCACAGCTGATCTATTGTTGCAATTATTCCATTTGAGGAGGAATTATTTACTTGCTGGAACAAATTATCAAATTTTAATGGTCTCTTACCAAAATTTGAAGAATATTAGATATTTTAATAATTCCAAGTTTTGAAGGATATTTGCAGATTGGTGAAGATTATCTTTAGTCACAAAAAGACAAACAATATTGCAGTTTGGAAGCATTCGATTTTTGGAGGAAATTAATTACAGATTTGGTGAATATTCTGAGAATCGATTTTAATTGGAGTAATATTCTGGCTCGACTTTATTGAGAGAAGCCAAAGACGATTCCTCTGAAGGAGTCGATTGTATTTATTTGAAGATTATTATATATTCAGGTCAAATTTATTTATGGAGACTTTGCCATTTGTGTGAAATCGTGGTACTATATGATCTGAGATCGCACTTCATAAGAAATATGGGAACAACATAGTCGGGAAAAATAGTTCGATTGTTGAAAGAAATCACTGTTGGAGAGGATCGATTTCCATCGTATTAACTTCATTGGCAGCCTTCAATTATTGATAAGGATGAATTTACTTCGTCAATCCAGTCGCAGCTGGAGCTTGGAGGAACACGATTTTGAGAGAGGCGATTTCGGATAAAGACAAATAATAATTGCCAAGTCTGAATAAAAGACAACTAGCTCATTCAAAGTGAATTGATAGAGACAAATAGCTCCCAATCGATAAAGACAAATATATTTGTGGAAGCCGTCCAAATAATCGGGCTGTCAGAACAAGACAAATTTAGAAGGAGATGAGCCAATTAGAAAAAAACGGAGTTGCTAGGAAAGTTGTTGAGTTGCTTGAGTCAAGACGTGGTCACTTGGAAACGATTTTTGGAGGATGTATTTTTCTCAAGGTCTCCTGGCACAGCCATATCAAGTGATTCGATTTTGTCTTCATCAAGTATCGGCACTACTTCCAGGTTTCAATATTTGTATTCCAATACCAATTGCATCGCTGTTCCAGGTTCTCACTTTGCATATATATAATTGTACAAGGAGTCTTGCATTTGCATTGTGTTATCGTCCACAGTTGCTATCATAACAGCAGATTGTAAAACATCCTGGATTCCATCTTGGTCTGAATTGCATTATATTTGGAATCAACATTGAATCTCCGAGACAGTATTGTAATCAGCTGCAAACCATTCTAATGAAGATTGGAGATAGCTTGGCAATTGTTTGTCATAATGTATGTTGGCTGTAGTTGCATATTTATATAATTTTCAGTCATTTTACTTGCATAGAAAATCCAAAAATAAGTGCATTGCATTCCTAGTTGCATCTGAAGTTTTTGACATTGCTAGAAAAGTATGTTATGCATCATATCTTCATTCAAAGAGAAAACACAAACAAGACAACATCAAAATCAGGTGACAGCAGTTACAAGATAACTGTTTGACGAAATTCCTGAGAGAGAAAACAGAAAAATTTGACCAGATTTTGCAAGGGTTATTACATAGATACAACATAAAAGATTAATGTGGGTTCTTACTTCATGTCAAAAAGGTCTAGGTAGATGACTTGAAAACTTTAGATAAATCTTAGGGTTGCGAACTCTATTAGATAATAAGATTTTGATATTTTCTAATTGTAGTTTAGAGTTGGTATTGTTAAAGCCCTCGCTGTGATATACATTAGTGTGGGGCATGACCTTTGCACTTAATCCTAATTGATAGAGGATTAATTTAAACATAAATGCTTCTTGATTTTTTTGTAAATCTTAGATGGGCATGTCATAAACCAAAATCTATTGAATGATTGTAAGTTCTTTTAATTTTTTTTAAAGTAATTAAAATGAGTTTGAGTACATTAATGTAATTAGGTGTTGAATAAGTTTTTTTATGTATCAAGGAATTTTCCAAATGTTTTACAAAATAGGGCATGGGGCGGGGATATTGTTTAACTATCCCCATGTCCCTGAAATGTCCCATATGTGGGAAGCGACCATTAGGGGACACATCCCTAGGGATCATATCTTTAGTTATCTCAACAAATCTATTTGAATGTATCATTGTTAGCTATTGGTTGTATTTGTTTTTTTTGTAGTAACCCCAATTCTAAGGTACTTACCACAATATTGAGACATGAGGAGAAAATTAGTCTAGACAAAGGGAAAAACCTATGATGCTCAAATCAAGGGTTGGAAAAGGCCAAAAAACAAGAGTTCGATAAGTCTCTTTTACACTTTGAGCCTTGTCGAGCTCAGAAGGTTGTTCCTAGAGAATTTCAAAAGATAACACAAGCTAATAGACTACACAAAGAATTTGAATCATATCATAAAGAAATTCCTGGAACCAACTGTGACAATATTGCTTCATGTAGGTTTCTTGCACGTACAATTCACAAATCTCTATTTATGGCAGCTAGGTTATATGATGCATCACAAAATGGAAAAATGGTCAATAGTTCTTGTAGATACATTCATTTGTGGTCACTTATGATATCATTAACCCAAAAGAGACATTATACATAAATAATTTAGTGGTTTTCGTTAGTTGTAGGTTCATAGAGGATTTTACAAAGATTTATAACATTGAATTGTGTATAATGGAAGGACATTAAATTATGAATAAATTATCAACAATAGAAACATGATTTTTCATTTTAAAGATGTGCAAGATCAACTTCAACTAGTAGACTAGTGCTGATTTTTGTAGCAATAGAGTTAGATTTGGACCATAGTTTTAGGACTTAGACCCGAACTCGACTGGGCAACCCAAAATTTTGACTCGAATTTGAGACTGGGCACAGACTTGGCAAAAAACTTGGTATGGACTAAGCAAAAAACAAACCTCATAATTACACACAAAAAAAGAATTAAATACATTTAGAGATAGTCTAATTTGACTATCAATTTGTCATAATTCAAACATTACACATGTCATATGATCCTCAAACTCTCAAAATTTGAAATTTCAACCACTATGTCTGTTATGTTAAGGCGCTAGAAGAGTCTAAGCTCAGGACTCGAGAGTTCAAGCCTAAGACTCAACCAAGTACTCTCCAGGACTCGGCCAGACTCGACACGAGAATCTAGTTGACTCGGCTAGACTTGACACAAGAATCTAGTTGACTCAGCTCAGCTAGCTCAAAGACTTGAGAATTTGGAGTGTCTTGCAAAGTACTCAGAGAGTCTTCAAACTATGGTTTGGACAATAAACCATGATGACAAAGTAAATCATAGCATTTAGTTGAGCCTATGTACTTGACCTTGTATTGTAGAGCTTAGACCCTCATTTGCCCTCCCATTCCCAAAAATGAACAAATGCACCCATTCTTAGTAATCCACCACAAATTTAAATGCCCACATATAGGTCTTGAAAATGTTTCTACTTTAGCATATAAATGCACAAGTAGAATACTTGTACTGCACCATTTGAATGCAAACTATGACTTGATATAAAGTACAACAAATGTGAAGTTAGGAATTCCTTGAACCCTCTAAAACATTCAAATAAAGATGGTGACAACAAGTAAAATGACAATAAAAGTAATGTCTTACATTGATTTATTGAAAAAATTACAAATCCTGAAAAATTTACAAAGCCATCATAGAAGTTTGACACAAATAAGATTGTTCTACATTAATCAAACATCAAATACAATGGAAGTCTACATCATGACTTGGATTAGCCTCAACACTTCAGAGCTTGCTTGAAAGCATGAACGAAGACCAACCCTTATAAATGCCTAGTGAGTTGGTAGATATAGAGGAAGCAAGAAGAAGATGGAAGTAGCTGTAAACACATGGCACCGTTTGGACCCTTGATTTGCAACTGCAAATGGCATATTCTTGCAGTATCTTTGAGCTCATTTTGTAATGATTGCTAGACAAGAATGGAGGCAGTTCCCCTTTGAATAGTTGGTTAAAATTGAATCATGTTCTAGGTAGAAACCTCCCATAGAAGGTGGAAACAACCTTATTTTCACATTTTCTTAGGGTAAAAGGATTTACCCCTTTTTCCTTCACCAATAGATCCTTTGGTGGTAAAATTGACCCAAGATTGGTGCAGACAAACATGAGTTGTAAGAAGTCATGAAAAACCGTTCTCCTATTCATTCTATCGACATAGCTCCTTCCTATTTCCCTTTGAAAGTTGGAAGTATACTGATCTGAAAGTTCCATTTTGGTGTGTGCTGAGCAAGAGTATTGTGCTGCTTTGATCTATGCTACATCTCTAATTCGTAGGATCTTGGCAATAGACAACATTCATCATCACATCCACGTTTCTGGTTCCCTTAAAAGAATTGATGGCCATTTGAAATTGTTTTGGTGACTCAGAGGTCCAAGGAACCTTTTGTTGGAGTATCAGAGGTTCAAGGATTTTGCTAACCTCCAACAATTTGCTTTATTCTACCTTGTCGACCCTTTGGAGGTTCGGGGAACTCATGAAGCTTCAACATCGAACTTTATGTAATTGTCTCTTGGGAAGTTAGCATTTCAGGGATTAGAAGAATCTTAGAACTTTCAACATCTCATTACTTTCACCTTGTTGGCGTTTGGGATTTTAGAAGAATTAGTGGACCTTTGACATGGTCTCGTTGGTTCATTGGGAAGTTAGAGGATTGAGGAACTTGATGAAAACACAACCTTTAAAAGGACGAACGATCCTATGATCCCAAAAAGTATGATAGAATGTCGAGGATTGGGGATACTTCATGCTTCATGCCAAAAGTAGGCAAATAGGGGGATCTCTATGTCTCCAATTCCGGAAGAATGTTTAAGGCAACATGTCAGGGAGTTGGGGATTGGGGAGATGCCTTAACCCTTACCTCAAATTAGTATGCAAATAAGGATAAGTCTGAACCCATGAACCCAAAAAATAATAGTGTAAGGTGTCAGGGTACAAGAGTTAGGGATACCTCATACCCTGTACCACATTAGAAGTATTCCTGCATCTCCAACTTCGTAAAAGTATATGTAAAAGAAAATGTAGGAAGTTGAGAATTAGGGATACCAAGGAAAAGGTATCTAAGTAAAGGGATGGTTGAAACTCTATCTCCAAAAGATAAATTAGGAATCGAGGAGTCACAGTTCAAAGGGAAAGCATCCTTGAAACTTTGTAGAAATCGAGGAGTCACAGTTCAGAGGGAAAGCATCCTTGAAACTTAGAGAAACACTGTTTTGTATGCTTTCTCCATAACATATAGGGTTACTTTTTGAGAACCAAAGGATATTTTTTGTGTTGTGTATTTTCATTCCTACAGCCAGATGTATGCTCAAAGTTACAGCTCTGTAAGGAAGTCTGCATGGACAATGTTCTCTTAGTGAAAATACGCTCTTTTAAAATCATAGATTGATAATATTTCTGAAGTTAATATTCTTTCATTCCATTGTAAAGTGTTATTCTGCAGCGAGAGGCATCTAGCCGTGAGATGAATAAACACTTATTGGATCGGAGAAGATGAACATCTTTTAGAACGTATTATTCTTGGAAGTGGCTTAAGAAATATGCTATTTTTACCATATTTTCACATTTAAGAAAAATAACCACAATAACCTCGAAGGAAATATTATCATAACCAGGACGAGATTCTAATTTGAAATTTACTTTTCACATGTACACGAAAAAATAAAACTAAATACATAATTACTTTACTTTCACATGCAATACAAAATACAAAAATAACTATATATATTAATTACGAAGAGCAAAACAAAATTTCAAATCTCTCATTCACCCATCTCCATCCATGGCAAAAGAGAGAAATTATAATTACAGCTGGATATCGATAAATAAGTAATCACGGTGGCTGTAACAGTAAAAAATAAAGACAAGCTTAAAGATCTTAGATATAAATATCTGTTAACTACTGAGATCTATAATCTCGAGATGTCTCTTTAAGTCTTGGTTTTATCTATCACAAAAGGTATATAAGTTGCTAGTTTAACAGATATCCACATTCAAGATATCTGAACTTGTCCTTACAGGCTTACTAGATGTTTCTGTTAAAAGAATGTCTGCCATGATTTTGAGTTGCATTATAATGATTTTGCTTCTAAACAGCGGAAATAATATATCTGCTTATTATGGCCGTCTTTTGATTATTTTATCAAGTAGTCATTAATTAGGGCTTCCAATCATTAGTAAAGTCTTACATAACTTTGCAGACCTATCAGTTCGTGCTGCAGTACCATGCATATATGAAACTGAAGATTGTGTATATTTTTTCTAGTGTGAGAATATATGGCGTTATTAGGGAATGCTAATGTTTTTTGTAAGTTTTCTTATGCCATTCAATCCTTTATGAGCAGGTTCTGTCCGCGACTGCAAGCTTCTGTTATCTTTCCAGTTCATCATTAGAAGCAGGTGCGTTTATTTCAATGGTGCTCTTTTATCATGGTTATTTTGTTGGGATTAAGGTGTCTCAACCTTAAAGTCTCAACATGGTGAATTATTTTTTAATTAATTGTTGCATAATTATTTTATCTTAAATTATTAACTTCCTAAGTTTTCATTCATTTTTGTAGGACCTCTTTGTGAGGTGGCATCTTACATGATAAGTGATGAGATGGCATAATCCTTAGTTTTTAGGAAGTTGGATTTCACTTGGAAGATACTATTTTTGGGAGAGATGTTGACATATATTTCCATTTTGGAGTGGAAATTGATTTGGAAATTTCCTTTGTTGACTAAAGAGTCTTGGTTTGCAAATTCTATTATGGATTGGAGTTGTATTTTAGCAGCTGACATTTGTGGTGGAGTTCATGTTTGTGAAGTGGTGTGAGGTAAAGAAAACAAATATTATTGATTATTACAGTTTCTATGTTGAACTTACATTGTATTTGGAAAGATGACCGTTATAGATGAGATAGGTGTTGTTGCTTTTGGAAGTTGCTATGTGCAACATTTCATGGATTAGCAAGTTATTGTTTTTTTGACACAACTTACCTCTTGGGATTTGAAGTTGGTTTTGGAAACCATGGGAGCCTTCCTTTTCATGTTGAACTATATTTATATGTTGGTGCCTTAGCACGTTTTATGAGACAGGTTGAAGATTTTTAGAGATGCTATTATGCTGCTGAAATTATTCTAGAATCCTGTAATAGTGTGAAAACTCTTGAAGAGCATAGCTCTGAGATTGTATTGTAATTGTTGTTCTTGCTGATTAATACAATTGAGTTGAGCGTTTGGAGTGTGGGTTTTTTCCCGAAAGGGTTTTCCCACGTATATGTTGTGTTATGAGTTTATTCTATTTTGAATATCTATTTATGTGTATTTAGATGTGCATCTGAATTTGTAAATGTTAATTGGTTTAGAATTTTTGCAACTCTCTCCTAATAGATTCAGTGTAGGAAATTGTTTCCACTACATGTGTTTCCTTTTAGTTGGTATCAGAGCCTGGCCAACTTTGATTTTGTTGTTGGGTTTGAAGGGTTTTTTGAGCTGATCTAAGTTTTAGTGGGAGTTTTGCAAAAGTGATATTCTTGATATCCTGTTGCAGAAAAAGATGGAAAGCTCATTTGGAAGTATTGAGATGGAGATGATTATTTTGGTGAAGCATTGGTTGTAGCTTTGGCAATGCAAGCATCGAAAGATGTGTGGTTAATTGATTATGGAGCATCTTTTTACATGACGTCACATAGAAATTGGTTCTCAAAATATGAGGAATATGATGGTGGAAAGGTGTATCTTGGTGATGATTCTCATCTGAAGATAGTTGGTAGTGGAAGAGTCAAGAGACACGGATGGTAGAGTGAAAGGAATTGATGGTGTGTTGCATATCCCAGGTTTGGTACGAAACCTACTTTCAGTGAGTAAATTGAATGATAAGGGTGTGCAAATTGTCTTCTCGAGTGGAGGATGTAAGATGACTAGAGGAGCTATGGTTTTGGCTAAAGGAGTTCAGATAGGAACCTTGTTCAAGATAGATGCATGCACAGTACAGTGCAATAGTTTTTCTAACAAACCAAAGAAGAAATCTTTGGATTCTTCATCCTCACTGTCAGATTGAGTAGAAAAAATTGTAGCAACTACATTTCATGGTCATGCATTTTGGGTACCTAAGGGTGCTCATTCCTTGGAAATGAAGCTTCCTGCGAAGAAGACAATGTTATGGCACTAGAGACTTGATCATATCGGTGAGAAGGGTCTCAAAACCTTGAAATCTAAGAGCCTTGTAGAAGGCCTTGAAGATTGCAATCTCGAGCTCAACTTCTGTGAACATTATATCTTTGGTAAACAAAACCATGTGCAATTTTTAAAAAGTTCTCATAAGTCTTCTAGGGTTTTGGACTATGTGCATTCTGATGTTTTTGATCCTATGAATGTTCCTTTGTTAGGAAAATCTGTATATTTTGTTTCTTTCATAGATGATTACAGTAGGACATTTATTTATTTTCTCATAAGTAAATCTAAATTCTTCAGTCGGTTTAAGGAGTTTAAAGCCTTGGTAGAAAATTAGACTAGTAGAAAGATAAAGTGTTTAAGAACTGACAATGGTTGTGAGTTTTGTTCCACAAAATTTGATAAGTTTTGTAAAGAACATGGGATTGAAAGGCATAAGACAACTCCATATACCCATCAACAAAATGGAGTTGCAGAGAGGATGAAGAAGACGTTGATGGAGAGGGCTAGGAGTATGCTGAGTGGTGCTGGCCTTGAGCAAAAGTTTTGGGCTAAAGCTATTGCCACTACATGTTATTTGGTAAACAAATCTCCTACATCAACACTTGTTGATAAGACACCTATGGAGGTGTGGTCGGGCAAGAAGCATTCATTGTGACATCTTCATGTGTTTGGTTGCGAGGCATATGCTCATGTGCCAAGGGAGAAAAGGTCAAAGTTGGAAAACAAGGTTGTCAAGTGTATCTTCATCAGATATGGTATTGGTGTGAAAGGGTACAAGCTTTGGGATCCAATGGCCAAAAAAGTTCTCTATAGTCAAAGTGTTATCTTCAGAGAGATGAAACCTTCTTCCTCTATTTTGTAGCCTACAAAAGGACAAAAGAAAGAAGATATGGTTCAATTTCCTCTTGACTCTAAGAAAGTTGAACCTGAAGCCCAAAATGGACTTGCTGATGAGGAGAACTTGAGAAGATCAAAAAGTTATGAGGAAGAAGAAGAACCTCAACCTCAACTAGTGAGGAGGTCTACACGTGAGAAGCGACAACCGAATAGATATGGATATTCACCAGAGAGGTTTGGATATTCATTGTTGGATTCAAATTGTGTTTTTGCTTTGATTTCTAACACTTATGAGCCTAGGACTGTTAGATAGGCTATGAGTATGGGTGATACAAATTCCTGGTTGAAAGCCATGGATGAAGAAATGGTTGCATTAAAGAAAAAAAATACTTGGGATTTGGTACCATTGCCCGAAGGACGTAAATCCATTGGTTGTAAATGGGTGTTCAAGAAGAAATTGGGTCCTGATGGTAGTATTGAGAAGCATAAGGCACGGTTGGTCATGAATGGGTATTCTCAGAAGGAGGGAATTGAATTTGGTGAGATTTTCTCTCCTATAGCGAAGATCACATCCATTCGTTTTTTGTTATCACTTGCTACAACATATGATTTAGAAATTGAGTAGATGGATGTGAAGCCAACATTCCTTCATGGTGACTTGGAGGAAGAGATTTACATGTCACAGCCAGAGCACTTAGTGGTTAAAGGTAAAGAAAATCTAGTTTGCAAGTTGAAAAAGTCTTTGTATGGTCTTAAGTAGTCTCCTAGGATGTGGTATTAGAAATTTGACATCTATGTGTTGAGTTTGGGATTTCAAAGATCTAAATCTGACCATTATGTGTATTTCAAAACTAAAAAATGGTCACATTTCATTATTACATTGTATGTAGATGATATGCTATTTTTTGGGAATGGTAGTATGATTTTAGATTTGAAGTTCTAGTTGTCAGCACAATTTTATATGAAAGATTTAGGTGCAGCAAGGTATATTCTAGGGATGGAGATCAAAAGAGATAGAGCTAACAAAAAGCTTTAGTTAAGCCAGAGAAAGTATGTGAATATGGTGTTGTAGAGATTCAACATGTCATCTTGCAGATCCTTAGTAGTTCCTGTTTTGCATGGGACAAAGTTATCAGTTGAGGATTGTCCAAAATATCCTATTGAGATTGAGGACATGACTAGAGTACCATATATGAGTGTTGTAGGCAACCTGATGTAGTCTATGGTCTGTACAAAGCCAGAAATTGCCCAAGTAGTGGGAGTCTTGAGTCGGTTTATGGCTAATCCTGGATGAGTGCATTGGGATGCGGTGAAGAGAGTGTTCAGATATTTGTAGGGTACTTCTAAGTATTCTTTATGTTTTCATGGTTATCCTACTAGACCTCATAATTCAGTTTGTATTCATGGGTTTGTGGATTCAGATTAGGGTGGTGACGTTGACAGCAGGAGATCCACCAGTGGATATGTTTTTACGAGTTTAGTGGTGCTATCAATTGGATGAGTAAGCGGAAAGCTATAGTCACTTTGTCCATGACAGATGCAGAGTATACGATAGCCACTCATGCTTGTAAGGAAGCCATTTGGCTTAAACAATTGTGTTTTGATATTGGTTTTGATGCTAGATAGATTACTATCTATTGTGACAGTCAAAGTGTCATTAGCTTAGCTAAGAATCCTGCTTTCCATGCCAGAACAAAGCACATTAATGTATAGTTTTATTTTGTTTGTGATATGGTAGAAGATGGAAAGGTGAAGTTGGAAAAGGTTGATACTTTGGCGAATGTCACAGATACATTGACGAAGCCAGTGAACACTGACAAGTTCAGATGGTGTGCCAATTCCATGGGCCTTGAGCAGTTGATGTTATAGACTCTTGACACGTCTTCAAAAAGTGGGAGAATGTTGGGATTAAGGTATCTCAACCTTAGAGTCTCAACATGGTGAATTATTTTTTAATTAATTGTTGCATAACTATTTTTATCTTAAATTATTAACTTCCTAAGTTTTCATTCATCTTTGTGGGACCTCTTTGTGAGGTGGCATCCTACATGGTAGGTGATGAGATGGCATAATCCTTAGTTCTTAGGAAGTTGGATCTCACTTGGAAGATACTATGTCTTGGGAGAGATGTTGACATATATTTCCATTTTGGAGTGGAAATTGATTTGGAAATTTCCTTTGTTGACTAAAGAGTCTTGGTTTGCAAATTCTATTATGGATTGGAGTTGTATTTTAGCAGCTGACATTTGTGGTGGAGTTCATGTTTGTTAAGTGGTGTGAGGTAAAGAAAACACGTATTCTTGATTATTGCAATTTCTATGTTGAACTTACGTTGTATTTGGAAAGATGACCGTTATAGATGAGATAGGTGTTGTTGCTTTTGGAAGTTGCTATGTGCAACATTTCATGGATTAGAAAGTTATTGTTTTTTTGACACAACTTACCTCTTGGGATTTGAAGTTGGGTTTGGAAACCATAGGATCCTTCCTTTTCATGTTGAGCTCTATTTATATGTTGGTGCCTTAGCACATTTTATGAGATAGGTTGAAGATTTTCAGAGATGCTATTATGCTATTGAAATTATTCTAGAATCCTATAATAGTGTGAAAACTCTTGAAGAGCATAGCTCTGAGATTGTATTGTAACTGTTGTTCTTGCTGATTAATACAATTAAGTTGAGTGTTTGGAGTGTGGGTTTTTTCCCAAAAGGGTTTTCCCACGTATATGTTGTGTTATGAGTTTATTTTGTTTTGAATATCTATTTATGTGTATTTAGATGTGCATCTGAATCTGTAAATGTTAATTGGTTTAGAATTTTTGAAAATCTCTCTTGATAGATTCAGTGTAGGAAACTATTTCTGCCACCTATGTTTCCTTTTATATTTCATTGGTACTTTTACATTGCACTCTTAATATTTTTAGTCGTGTTCTTTCTTTGAAATTGTAGAGATCTTGACTCCACAAGTTATTGAAGCTATGAGAAGGTATGAAGATGAACAGTTAGTCAACATCATGTTTAGTAATCTAGCAAAGGATTTCATTGATAAGCATGTCATAACTTAATTGAGCTTTGAAATGTTCTATGTCAATATTCATGTGTCCCTTTTCGTAGTTTGGTGGCAACGTCCCTATGTTTCTTTATGCTTTTGTTCGTAAGTATATATGCCTCCTACCATACGTTGCTAAGTGGATTTCCAACTGCATATACAATTTCTTATCAACAAAAGTGAATAAATGTAATGTACATTTATAACTTGATTGCAAATTTGGAAAAAATGAAAAGAAAAATTATGCCTTCATCATCAAGGAGGTCAATTAGTATGTAAATTGTATAGGCAGTAAATGCTTTATTCTAGAACTTTCTTCACCACTATTTGTAGAGTTCATGATTTCATTTATTTTCCTAACCTCTAAAATCTTTAATTTTTTTTGGGATAAATTTGAAAAATTCCCTATCCAAGGTCAGTAGTAAATTTGTAGGACGATGCATGATCTTGGATCAGGAAGCATCGCCAACTTTTGAATCCCCCAAGGAAAGAAGCCCTATCTTTGGAGTTTCTATTCCTCTATTCCTTCAGAATAATCTTGGGAGTTACAATTGGTCTTGATAACGGTCCACTTAAAGGCAGGTTGTGTCTATAGGTGTATGATGAGAGGGGTGCTAAGTTCATCATTACAGTAATCACATTGATATCTCTAGACCACGACCTGTTGGAAAGTTTATTAAGATATCACATAAAATAAGGAAAAACATGATTTTTTAATCTATTATAGGAAATTCAAACCATAATTGTGAAATGAATGTTTGATTTTTTATTTGGTTCAGGTAAAAAATACATTTTGCTTTGGTAAAACCAAGTAAAATAGTATAACATACGTCTATTTTGTAAAATACATAATGGATATCCAATTTGTAAACTACAAAATGAATATTTGTTTTGTGGTTCAAAACATATATCCATTATGTGGTACAAAATGGTTATCCATTCTGTATTGAAAACGGATATCTGTTTTGGATCACATACAATTATATATAATTTATGAGCTATATATATAAAATATAAAAATATATAATATTATTATAATATATTGCTATGATTTATATTATTATTTATTATTTATATTATATATTATTATAATATATTAATACAATACTATATATTGTTTATATATTATTATAATATATTATTTATATAAAACATAATAGACAAGTTGAACGAATATCCATTCCACATGAATATTTGTTCTACATAACATATATTTGTTTTCTTTTGCTATAAATGAATAAAAAACAAAATGGTTTTAGAAAAAGTGACTTGAGAACATTGACAAAGGAGGCAGACTATGCAAACAAAATTAGATATCCAAACCTCACAAACATGTGTCTGATTTGTAACCTTGGATTTTTGTGTTTCAATAGGTGAGGTAAGTTCATTTTTGAGTTTTTTTTGTATTTTTATCAAAATTAATTGAGAGTTTTAGTATAAATTGGGTTTTTATTTATAAATTTTAGTAATTAGTTAATTTTTTTGTTAATTTGTAAGTTTTAAATTTGCAATAGGTTGAAATGACAAAGGAAGTTGGAAATCCAAACATTGCCCCACAAATCCCTTGCCCACCAAACCTCCTTCAATTGAAGACCTAATTGACTTAAATATCACTAAATTGAAGAACATTGTGGAAATATACCATCAATACCCTCGATTGTCTTAAATGACAACCACATTAGAGGGAATTATTTTTCATGTTAAAACCCTAACAAGCCAACACAAGTCATTTGAAGAGTGATGAGAATCCAAGAGGCAAAAATACTAAAATGACTTGTCATACAATCAAATTAAAGAATTAGACATATCCAAAGCCCAATTAGCACAACATTTTGTAAATCCTAAAACTAGATTACCCATTGATGTAAGTAAGCCCAAATTTTCTATTAAATGGTGCACACATGAAGGTATCACAATTTTGTTTGGTATTGTTAGTGAATGGTTTTTGATAAACCACCCAACAACAATTTTGATGCCCCTTTATATTTCATCCACTCAATATATACAATTTTTTTTTTAGGAAGGCATGCTAACTATTTTGACTTAAAAATTTCCAAGGAGTAGGTAGAGGAATGCCTCAAGATAGACCCAAGGAAATGCGAAAAATGTAAGGTCCATATATTCCCCCTCCTATTCCTTCTCCACCTCCAATAGCATAGTGAATATTTCATTGTTGTTGATGCAACAATGTCGAGCCTCAATGCCATACTCTTTGATTGACCATTTGATTACACATACTTCTCAAATTTTCTAGACACATGACATTGATGCTCCTGCTTGATTGGTTGATGTTGGTGGATTGTCCTCGTTTACACATATTTGTGTGCCTCATCATTGTACTATGTGAAATCATTTGTGTTTAGGCCTACTTAGAGAGACTAGTGAGCCACCCCTAAACACATTTTGAATATGATATCCATGGTATGACACCTACATGAGATGAGCCAAAATCAAAGGGAATAACACCTATGGAGGCATCAAAGGAAATAATAGAAGGGGGGCCATCAAGGGTTAGAGGAGGAAGGTGAATTTTTTGTACAGGTAAAACTTAAAGTTATTTCATAGTGCATTTTATTTAAAATTAATATAAAAATATTTGTATTAATATATATTTAAGTTGGATAACAATTGATGACAGAGTATGAACTCAAATAAGTTCATCATGGTACTCTTTTGGCCATTGATCTTGGCCTAGAATCAATGGCAGTATAATTTTTTGTACATGTTTAACTTTTTTTATTGCATGCATATCATTTAAATTGTGATTAATTAAATATATTAATTTATGTCTTGATCTTATTTTACTTTTTTAGTGTTCTCCAAATCAGAATGGGGTGACACCTTTACCAATATATTATAGTAGAACACTTGATTGTCCTAAGGGATTGTCATTCACATAACGAGTTTCAGAGCAATCACAAAGAGTCGAGGTAATTGAATTAATAGTTTAAAGAAATTATAGAACTTATTGTAGTGATTTACATGCTAATTTCTAATATATTATGATTATATGTACATACAAATTGTCTTACATTGTCACTTTTTATATAGGAAGTTATAGTTGGTTCCTCCATGACGAGTTCTCAAACAATGGAAGAAGCATCATTGGTGGTATATGTTTTTTGTATTAGATATAAAATTATGTTTAGTAATCTAGACTTTTAATTTACACATCTAACACCCTTTTATTGTACACATTTCTTTTTTTCTTAATAATTATATATTACTTTATATCAATTTTATTTTACTTGTTTTTAGTCTATTCCACAATCTAGCTATGTCGCTCCTCAACCATTTCAATATGTTAGGACTCTCGATCATCCTAAGGGGCCCTCATTTGGTGAACGTTTGTCATGAAAGAAATAAAGAGTTGAGGTAATAAAAAATTGAATTACTTTAATTGATAGTGTAGAGAAATTATGGTTTAGTATAGTTATTTAGATGTTAATTTGAAATTTCTAAATTATAGTAGATAAGTTTCTATTTAGTAGTCTAACTTATTTAGCATTGAGCTAATTAATCTAATTTGTGGTTTGAATTTTTATTGTGTAGTCAACTTTGAATTGATCAAGTGGTGTGAAAAGACTAGATTTTGATGATCAAGAACAAGAACAACTTTAAGGTCAATAGGACAATTAGGATTTGATACATAGCTATTTCACACACACACATACACACAGGCACACACACAATTTGTAAAAAGTGTTTTGAGTTGGCATATATGCCAAATTTTTATGTGTCCGCAATTATTCCACACTTTTATATATAAAATCTATATACACAATATAATTTGTTCCTTGTGTGCATGTTTTCCTATGTTTAAACTTAAAAGTTGAATGTATAATCACTATGGAATGGTTTATGAACAATAACATATTAGAGATTGATTTCTTGATATTTTACAGTTTAATAGTTTATGAATTACATATCATTGTCAGTCATTAATTATCATTAGTCATTTACAATTGGTAATCTATCTATATTAGTGTTAAATTTGGTTTCCTTGGGCAACTTCACCAAATTTGATTTCTTTATTAGCCGGTAGACTATATATAATGTGAGATTTGAGCCAATACCTGTCTCACGCTGGCATACAATTAGTGGTTTGTGGTGAAACAACTGATTTCCATTTGCCGATAGATAGAGTCAAATCTTTGAATCATATCTGATTTGATCATATCTTATTTCTTCAATGCATGCATGAAAACAAATTTTAGTAGGTCTTATCCCCACCGCTTTATTCATTGCTATAATTTTTGGCCCTACAACCCCGATAATATCAAATCCACTTTGCCTTTACTGTAAGTAGATTGAAGCAGCAGCTGTAGGGAGATTGGTTTTGGTCGGTCTGATTTTTAAAAAATCTGCTGTGGTAAGGCTTTGTAAACTTTTCTTGCAAAGTCTGCCTATTTTTTCTTGTCAGATTGTTGACAGCACAACACAATTTGTGTAGAATCTTGAGGTAAGTCACTTGCCCTGGTCTCAGTGAGTTTTAGTTTTGAGAATCTATTAGCAGCCATTATCATTTATTTTTGGGATTCAATTGTTGTTGATTTCCAAAGCGCCATTTGATCAAAAGCAGGAATTTGCAAGTATTAGTTTTCAAGTTTTCTTTTAGTTTTTTAAGGATTCCAAGTTATTATCTTCTCTAGACGTCTTATTGTGAAAAGTTGTCTTATATACATTTCAGGGTAAACCATTGCATAAATACTTCTTAATATTTATTTGGTAATTCTGGGTCATCATCTCTAGACATGATATCAGCATACTACTACAATTACACACTTCTACTATCTCCCTAGGTTGTTGCAGTGGCCAATTCAACATGAGTGAGGATTTGAGCTTTGGTCTCTTTTGTGAGAGTTCATCCGTTTACTTACACCACAACTTCGACATTAAAATTTGCTTTATTTTATATTCAGGCTTTTGAATTGCAAGTAACTTTTTAGGATCATCCTTCTGTAATGGACTTCCTATAGTTTTATCTGTAAAATTATGTTATTATCATGATTTTCCTGCTATAGATAACTAGGGCTAGATAGACTTAAAAAAAGAAAAAGAAAAAAGGAAGTTCTAGCCCCAACTGATATTATACCCCTCATATTGTGGTCTCTAGAGTACGGGTAGAGGATTTACTACCTTTGGCTTCTAGACTAGAGGCCAAAATCACCAAACAATCCATTATGATTGTGAGCAAGTATTGGCAAGGCCATTGAGATGCTTGAGTGCCAACTTGTTGCAATTTTTCATGTGAATTGCATCAACCAAGCTCTAATTACGCTCACATCTAGAAGAGCTACAAGGTTAAATCTTCCTCCCTGGTAAGATTAACAAAATTGTGATCAATGACAACTTAATGACTTTTTATAAGGCCTTTGTTTTGTCCACATTGTTTGTTCTATCACATAAGTCATTGGCATAGAAGAAGGTTTCAATCTGGCCACACTCGTCTTAGATAACCAAATCCCATTATAATTCAACTAAATGGTTGAGGCTCTCATGTTTGCGTAGATATTTTTAGCATACCTGCTCCGTTGTTTGGGGAAAATGCGAGGATTCTTAGTCTCTTATGTGATGCTAATTGAATCATTTTTATCTGTAGTAATCTTGTTATCGTTTATCTCCAATTTGTTGCTTTTAGTGCTTTAACATAGCATTTTCGTGCTTCCATATGTTCTGATGAGAAATATAAACTTGATATGTATCAATTATTTTCCTCCTCTGACAATTTTTCAGTGTCCCTTGTTGATTAATGTCGTTATTTTTTGAAATTGTGGTAGTTTTACAACAATTCATTTCTATTTTTTTTCTCGCAGGTTCATATATAAATTTATTTTTAATTGCCTGTGGAATATTTATGAATTTCATGATTTGAACTTTCAATTGTTAATTTATTATTTTATGGAATAACTGCAGGTACTATACAACAAGACTACGAATTGGATTACCTACACAAGAATATGCACTAATAGTGGATTCAGGCGGTACTGTTACATATGTTTCTTGTTCAACCTTACACAATGTGGCAATCACCGGGCAAGTATATGTTGAGCACACATCAAGGGCTTTGACAACCAACGATATATCCCTGATTCATTGGACAATGATTGAACTGAATTTTTTTTGGTTTTGATTGCTGTTAGACTAACGTGCTTTTTATTGTGTGTATGCCTATGGCCTAACTCCATAGTTACCTGGAAACAAGGATGGTTAGAACTTAGAGGTGCACCATTTTTTCAGAAAATGGGATATGGGTGTTTTAGGGATACTAAAATACAAAAAATGGCATTGATCATGGTCATGTTCATATCTCTGCTACTACTTCATCTAGCAGCTAGATCCCTGTCCAAATCAAAAACTCAGATGGAAGATTCTTCTAGTGTCTAGCCATTCTTCAAGAAATAAATTCTATTGCATGAAATTCTTTCAAAAGTTCAGACACGGAATAGCTATTTGCCAAAACCTCAGCATCTCCATGTGTGACTTGCTGGATAACAACAAAAATCATCTCTTTCAAATTCAACATGAGACGGAGAAGAAAGGCGATTACTTGAAGATCATTCAATCAAATGTGGGCCATATAGAGAATGTCCAAGAAATCTATGCATTCTAGTCAATGAGTTGAGAGGCTTGGAAAGACAAATCCATCACTGGATCTTTCATAGAGGCCAGCATGTCTGAAACAATGCTCAAGGTCCTGAGGTTAAATCTGACAATGAATTTGAAGAAAATATGTAACCTTACCTCTTCTATCTCTTTGGTGATCTTCTCTAGGTTTTATGGTTTCACAATGCTAGTATTTCCTTCCTCAGGCTTCCTTGAATAATTGCTCTTATTACCCTTTGATCTAATAACAAAATTTAATTTTACCAGAACAAAAAATCATGCCAGGCCAAGAAGAATAAGAGCTAATGTAGCAAGAAGATAGACCAGGCCAAGAAGGTTTTATGCCCCGAGATTTTGGCTTTGGCCAGGGCAAGAAGAATAAGAGCTAATGTAGCAAGAAGACAGGCCCCTCCAAACTTGCAATAAACATTCTCTGTAAATGGAATGAGAATGAGAAAGGAAAGCAGAGGAGTGCATTCAAAAGCCAAAAATGACACAATAGTTACTACTCCAGTTTTTTCCATGCACATTCTCCTTCAGTAGGACGCAATATTCCCTTTTGGGTAGCCATTTTCTGGTCCACCATTATGTCAGTGTACTTTGAACATATCTCCACAACCTGTAAAAATCACAGTAGAATCACACCCACACAAAATTTCTCCCATTAAATGAAAACCTAATTTTCCCTTCTAAATGAAAACCCAATTTTCCCTTCTAAATGAAAACCCAATTTCCTCACATTTACACATACAATGTTAAAGAAAGATCGTCCTACACAACATACCCAATTTGTTTTAACAGAAGGGGAGAAAATTGATATTTGCAATGGCTGCATCTTGATGGGCCATCGAAAGAGACTAGCTGTGTTATCTGAGGAGGCAGATTATAGCGCACATCCCACTCTGTAACCTGTCTTTCAGAGGCAGCCAAATATCTCTCTGTAATACTCGACGGAAAGTCCCCAAATCCCATGGATATTCCATCTGCTGCCAGATTGTGTATATACTGTATTGCAAGGTATAGCAAATAATCATGTTACTGGATATGTGGTGCTATATTCTTTCTGCAAAAATTGAGAAAAGGCTTTTTAAATAATGCTGTATTTTTCTTTCAAGATAAGGGTTAATCTGGAATTAGTCAGCCTTAATAGTCCACTCTAGGTAGATAGATTGACTATTGTTACAGACATTGTACTTTTTCATAAATCTTCTTACCATTTGGTTGTCAAGGTTTTGAAAAAAAATTTCTCGATTGCCAATGGTGCTAGTAGAAATATCTTTCTATAGAATCAAAGATGTAACCTTTCTTGTCAGGGCACATTGAGCTTCTATGTTAGATTCAGTGTCAGATATTGTGTTTTAATGTCTTCAGAAAATTCTATGTTAGATTCAGTGTCAGATATTGTGTTTTGATGTCTTCAGAAAAGAAGTAACTCTTAGCAAGTAGGATTAGAAGTGGGAATTTTCTCTTCTAGTGAGTTGGGAGTGATCTACTACTATATGAATTCTCTTTGTAAGTCTCTCATGCTATGTGATGTTGTAATGTGTCCTTTTCTCTAGTCCATGGTTGTTTAGTGAAACTATCAATTAGGAATGTTTATGCTGGAAATAAGGTGGCCAAGTTTTCTGCTATAAAGTGGTTGTGTCTTTGTGCGCCTCACTTGAGCAGCGACTAGACCTATCAGTTAAGATAATTTAGCATGTTATAATAAAGTGTTTGTGTGTTGCTGTCACACCTTTCTGAAGCACTTTTAAGTTAGAAGTATAGTTACTTTCAGTTAGAATCACTTAAATAAGGGAATGAACCTGTTAGTTATCAGTGTCAGTTTACAGTTTGAGTTTGCCATCGATTGAGGGATGGAGCTGTTAGTTAATTGTTGTTGATTTAGGAAGGGACTTGTCGGTCAACCGCCATCACTTGAGGAATGACTGTCTATGATTTAGAATTGATGGGAGCAAGGATCATAAAAAAGTGCATAGAGCAAAAGAGAATGGAATTTTGTAAATTTTCACAGTAATGTAATGTTGGTTTCAATGGTTATGAATGCTTGCAAGTGGAAATCTACAGGTGGGTCCATCAAATCCTTGGGGATGGAAACCCTCAGGGCAGTTTGTGTAACAAAATTTCAGTAGGATCATGTAGAGTATCTAGGATAATCAAGTGCCTGGTTTTGCAGGTTGCTGAGAGTTTAGGAGCTTTAAAGGTATTCAGACTTGCATGTTGGGTGCACCCAGTAAGCAAAAAAGTTGTCATTAAACGATAAAAGCCTCTAAAATCCCACTTATTTTGGATGGGAGGAATAGCCCTATAATAGCTCTATATTCTATTTCCATTTGCAGTGTTTTAAATTTGTATGCAAATATCTAATAATCAAATAATACTTATTTTATTTAATAAAAAATTTAGATTTGTCTAAGTTTATTTCATTCCCTTATTGAGTACTTATTATTAATTGTTTAATCTAGCCACATGTAACTAAAATTTAGAGTGCATCCATACACAAAAGAGATAAATGCCTATGATCGAATGCCACTGCTTTTGTTTACTGTTTGACATTTCACGATGCCCAACTAGGGATTTTATTTTTGCTCAGATACACCTGATTTTTCTTGCTTGAACATTTCAGCAAAACCCTTTTGATCCTCAATTTTTGTAGATCTTCAAAGTATTTTGCTTGTAAATTTCTATAATTTCACTTTCGGTAGTCGTCAACCATGTATTTCATCTAGTCACAAATAGATTGATTTTCAGGACTATGAAGATGTGGTTTTTGAATAATCTGCAACTTATAAGAACAATACACTTATGTGCTTAGTTTGGTTTTAAAATTGGTATCTCATCTTCTTATTGTTACTATAATTTTTTTTTCAAAGCTGAACTTTATACAAATATTTCCTTCAATTCACTATAAGCAAATAATTCTCTATCAGCGTAACCCTCGCACCCTTCCTAGTGCAAGTGCTAGTTGTTATTCTCTATAGTTGCAAAATCCTTTAACCGCTTTCTCTAATAGTCAACACATTAAGGTATAGAGATGGAGAAATATATATGCCATCATCATAGAAGGTATCATTATGTGAAAGACTACCTTGAATAATGTAGGGTTCATGTGTAGTGAAAATTATTGATCATGAAAAATCACATCATATTGGATAAAAGAAAGTAGTACATCACTAGAACATGACTTTAAGCATATAATTATCACACATATTACTATTAATAGGAGAAAACTAAATAATATAAGGTTCATTGATTAGCAGTTTAATTATACTTTTGGTTTTTTAGTAGTTTTATTATAATTGTTTTTTCGTTCATATTTGGTTATGTATAAATGCTACCTTCGGGCTTTATAAGGGAAGGGATCAAGGAAGTACAAGTTGAAGCATTATAGAACTATATCAACTTACTTTTCTTCCACCCAAACACTCTTCAATCTCTTTTATAAGCTCCTATATCTTGCTCATGAACTTGTCAATCATGAGCTCTTAGAGCCAATGAGAACACTTGATAGATTTGATGAGTGGCCATTGGTCATCAAATCTTGAAAATTATCATGCAATTCTTATGTAACATTGCCAAGTGGTAGAATCCTTAGCTTAAATTTAATAGTCATGACATGGATGCTTAGTAATGATGGATAACTTCATAAAAAGGAGAGATTTCATGATTTTAGGACCTGCCATAATCCACATAACAGTCCATTGCCATGTTGGGACAGTCATAACAACCCATAAGATCATCAAATCCCATGAATACAGGTTAGAAGAATGAAATGTTTTTTCTTGACTAGGGTAGTGCACACCAATATCTAGCTATGAGGTGTCATTATTTCCACAAAAATGAGAAAAATATGACAACTTGAGGTTTCCTATGGGAAAATGATTGTTCAAATAAAAGTTGTTAAATTGTAAAATTGCAAAAATGTCACTATCTTTGATAAATGTTTTGTGTGAACACACCAAGGTGGATGGGTAAATGCTAAAGAAGGCTTCCATTCATTCCCCAAATCACATGATCATTTTGGAGTGTTGTATTTTGGCAAAGTCTCTTAAGAGACTTAAGAGCAAAAAATTACCAAACTATGATAGAGAATTTTTCAAAGCTTGTGGAACTTAGCAATGTTTTTATTGGACCTAAAAGTGGATTTTGCATCTCTTCACATTAACCTCTCTCATTTTTGGTCAACTCAACATCGTTTGACCATGCCAAAACCTATCACATTCTTACAAAAAGTGTTAGTGGAGAGTAGTGCAAATATGATAAGAAATAAATTTTTTGTCTCATGTGTCATGGATCAAAACTGAATTTTCCAACATGTCAAAGGGGGGTGGATAAAAACTAGAGAAGGTCTCTGTTCATTCCCCAAGTCACCTGATCATTTCGAGGTGTTGTATTCTGGTGTAGTCTCTTAAGAGCCTTATTGAGTAAAAACCTGCCAAACTATGACAAAGTACTTATTGGAGCTTGTGAAACTTAGGAGTGTTTTTTTTGGACCTAGAAGTGGACATGAAATCCATCATTAACCTCTATCATTTTTTTTCAACTCGACATCGTTTAACCATTCCAACAATGAACACATTTTTGTAAAAAGTGTTAGTGGAGAGCATTGCAAATATGACAAAAAAATTGTTTCATGCATCGTGGACCAAAAGTGATTTCTCCAACATGTCAAGTTGGGTGGGTAAACACTATGGAAGGTCTCCATCTATTCCCCAAGTCATTCGATCATTCTGAGGTGTTGTATTTCGATGTAGTCTCTTAAGAGCCTTATGAGTACAAAACTGCCAAACTATGACAGAGTAGTTGTCGAAGCTCATGGAACATAGGAATGTTTTTTTTGGACCTACAAGTGGATATAAAATCCCTCCACATTAACCTCTCTTAGTTTTAATAAACTCAACACCGTTTGATCATGCCAACAATGAATGCATTCTTGCAAAAAGTGTTAGCAGAGAGCAGTGCAAATATGGCAAGAATAATTTTTTTGCTTCATGCATCATGGACCAAAAATGACTTCGCCAACATATCAAGGGCCCCCGGGTGGGTAAACACTAGGGAAGGCCTTTGTTTGTTCTCCAAGTCATTTGATCATTCTAGGGTGTTTTATTTTGATATAGTCTCTTAAGAGCCTTATGAGCAAAATAATACCAAACTATGACAAAATAATTCTTAGTGTCATGGTACTTAGGAATGTTTCATGTGGACCTACAACTAGATATGGCATCCTTGCACATTAACCTCTCTTAGCTTTTTTCAACTCAACATTGTTTGACCATGCCAACAACAAATGTATTCTTGCAAAAAATGTTAGTGGAGAGTAGTGCAACTATGGAAATAAGCAAAATTTTCATTTCATGTGTTGTGTACCAAAAATGACGTCACCAACACATCAAGGTGGGTGGATAAATGTTAGGGAAGGAATTTATTCGTTACCCAAGTCACTTGATCATTCTGAGGTGTTGTATTCTGATGTATTCTCTTAAGAGCTTTATGAGCAAAAAACTGCCAAACTATGACAGAGTAGTTCTTATAGCTCATGGCACTTTGGAATGTTTTATCTGAACCTACAAGTGGATATGACATACCTCCAAATTAACCTCTTTCGGTTTTTGTTAATTCAACACCGTTTGACCATGCCGATAATGAATGTATTCTTGCAAAAAGTGTTAGTGGAGAGTGTATACACCTAAAAATGGTCTGGATAAATATAATTAATTAAATACAATTATTTGATTAATTAACCTTTAATTCATCTACTTATAAATAAATAGAAATATTTATTTATATGGTTCACTTCTATTTTCTTCTATCTTAATCTAATTCTTCTATCTTAATTAAATAAACAAATTCAATAGTTTGTTTTATTTGATTATCTAATTCTTTCATCTTAATTAAATAAACAATTTCACATAGTTTGTTTTATTTAATTATCATCCTTTTATTAAATAAACAAATTTCATTTGTTTGTTTTATTTAATAATATTCTTTCCTCCAAAGTTGAATAATTCCAATTTTCAATTGAGCACATGTTTATAGCTTTTGTCTCAACCAAAATTGAAAGTTTCAATTTAATTCAATTATGCTTTATCTTTCCAACCAAATTTGGAACATTCTTGAGAGACTTGGATCTCTTCTTCCTCTTTTTCTTACTGGCATTTGGAAGAATGCTTTATCCTCTCCATTGTCTTCTCCAACTTCTTCATCCTCCACCATTGATTTATCTAGGTCAAATTTGAACTATTGCTTGCTGCCACATCACAATTTTCCTTTGAAAATCTATAAAAGCAACCTCTTGCTACAAGAAAAGGATCCCAACTTTGTGCAAACTTACTCTGTAGAGATTACTAGAGCATCCAACATTCAAACATTTAGCAATTATCAATTAGAATCATATTATCATTTTAGAACCATGGCTTTTGTAGTTGCATCTTAAATTATCATAATAGCATCACATTATCAATAGTTTTCATATCATTAACAGATCATTTCATCATAGCATATTATTTATCAATTATCGTATAGGATTAGTTTCCAACATTTACATAATTTCTCATTCTTTAGGTTGTCATTTTAATAATCACAGTACATACAATCTGAGAGCCACTTTGATTTATTAAATCCTTGGAGATAGAGAGCAATGGGATGACTTTAGAGATTTTATTGTGCTTCAATTAAATTAAATTGATATTGAATTCTCTAATACAATGTCTTATTGAAGTGTGATTTGGTTATTCATTATACACATATTTTCCACACACATAAATTGGCACCCACTGGGTGATCCCACAATAGTGGTTTACAATTTTTGGCCAAACTGGACACTGAAATTATTTTCTTAAACTAAATCTTCACATTCGGGAACCTATAGAAACTAAACCATGAATAATTTGAAGATGATGAAAACTAGAGTCTCGTCACATTTTGTCTGTAGATTCTAAAAATATTTTTTTCAAAATTTTTGGAATCAAATTGCACTTCTTTTTCCATCTCCCACAAAACTGGTTTTTTTCAACAAACAACATTTTTGAAAAGTGACGACACCATATAACGCATAACCTTTTTTTCTATGAAGGATAAAATTCTAATTCTTTAATTTAGATTTGTAACTCGATATCTAGTGCTTCCACTTGGTTAGACAATTTTTATTGAATATTTTTTCTTTAATCAAGTTTTGAAGTCAAACCAATTACAATTCATATGGTGTATAATAACTTTTTTTGTATTTATCAAAATTCAATTTTATTTTTTTTGTTAGATCAAGGACTTCAATATCTGGTGCACTCATATTTTTTATTTTTTATTTTTGATAATCTGCTATTTTTCCACATGTGCATAACAGAGACCTTCATTTTTGATGAAAAACCTATTTTTAATAAAACAAAAAAAACAAATACATAATAAAACCAAAACATATTAAAATTATATTCATTGGATAACTCATTCTAAGGACTACCTGATTCAAGTTGGGTTTGTGAAGATTCCTCCATTTTCATCCTCAACCCGAGCTTCAAAGTGCCAAAATTTAGGTTTTTTTGTGTCTCAGGGAGGGGATGAGGAATAAAGGGGGTTCGAACTAACCCCTAGGGGCTCGCTCAAACCAAGGTTCATTCAAACCCTAGTTCATTCAAATCCCCCTTCTATAAGGGGTTTTGATGGCTTTTTTGATGGGAAAGTATTAGGAGGGTTCGCCCAAACCTAGGTTCTAGCGAACCCCTAATGGGTTCGATCGAACCAATAGGTTCGTACGAACCCCTAAAATCAATTTTTTTTCCATGCATTCATTTTCTATGAGTTTTCCTTCCTCCAATTGTAAACCACTATTGTGGCTTCACCCCACCATGGGGAAAAACCCCCATTTTTAACATTTTTCTTGATAGAGAGCAATGGGATGACTTTAGAGACTTTGGTGCATCTGACAAATCTTTTAGCGCATCCAATTACTATTACGGTGCATCCGAAAAATCCTCTAGAGCATCCACTTACTGTTATGATGTATCCGACAAATCTTTTAGCGCATCCAATTACTATTACTATGCATTTGACACATCTTTTAGCACATCCAATTACTATTATGATGCATCCAACACTTCTTTTAGCACATACATTGATTTCTATAGCACATACAACAATCTTTTAGCGCATCCATTGACTGTTTTAGTGCATATGCTCCCGGTTTTAGCGCTTTTATAGTCAATCTTAAAGTGGCCATATCTTGGTCATACAAAGGTTTTTTTCGAAGATTTTTTTTTGAAATGTGGTAGAATTTCATAAGCTATGAAATGGTGTAGGTTTTTCTCAATTTTTGTAGAGTTAAAATTTTCAATTTTACACGTAAAGTCAAATCACATTGTAACTTGGTCTAAGTTTTAGGGTTTTTATGCTTAATCATTCATCTAACCCTTATATCTTCTTGTTTCTTGATCTCATCTAACATTTTGAGCATTTATTGTAAGTTTTAAGAGGAACATAAAGCATTGAAGTGAAAGAAAAAGCATTTGATATCCATTGTACTAAAAACGCTTGTCAAATATCTCTATTTGAAACTACTAATGGTGTTTGCAGGGGTTAGAAATATTATTGCTTTCTTTTGATTAAGATAGGAATCTAGCTTAATTAAAAGGTTAATTGAACCCCTTGTCTACTGGGATTGAAAGTGATAGGCCTATGCTCTCCCCTTTACTGGGTGATCAAAATACTAGACTCATTATTTATGCTTTATTAACACATTTAGAAGGTCTGTCATAGTGGGAAAAAGTGTCACCCTACGAGAATGCCCTAAGTGGGAACAACCAAAGCCAAGTTTTCCAACCCACTATAATCAAAATCAAATTTGGGAAAAGTCCACAATTCGATGGAAGTGTGCAAGATAACCATCCCCAAAGCCTTTGTTCTAAAGGTTGGGAGGTCTCCTAAGGTAGTTTATCTATTGTTGCTCCGAACGAAAACCCTTTCTACAAACTTTAAGTTAGAATCCAACCGAGTCAGTTTCTGAACACTTTCTATATCACAATGCAAGGGGAGGGAAGAATCTGCCCCCAAGACACTCACCATATAACTATCAAAGACACTAGCAAAAAGTGGAGGATTTGACTTTGGTTAAGACTCGAGAAAGGAAAAACCACGGGCACCCTCTAGGGGGTGACACGGCTGTGTGAGCTGACATAGTTTTAAGATGTGGGTTGTGGTATTTTAAGTGACCTTTTGACATTAGAAAAGTGCTTGATCTATCTTCTATTGTGTTATACTTGTGGAAATGAAAGGAATCATGCCAAATTCTTGAACGCACACTCAATGTTTAATGCATAGACTTGAAACAATTATTTACAAATTTTTTGTTGTGTGTAAAGTCATTTTTAAAGAAATCATCCTTTAAAGCAATTAACTCCCACAATTCACAAGAAAATAACTAAAGAAAATATCATTGATCATAATTTATTCCCTGAAAGCATAAACTCAAAGAATAGGAAATTGAAACCTAAACCACCATGGCTGGAATGGATGAGGATCAATTGAATGCGTTAACTCAGCAGGTGCAAAACCTTCAACAATAATTCCAATACATATAAAGAGAAACCATAGAAAGGTATCTATTGCCAGACATCTACCCATATCCTCTTGACAAAACAATGAACATGAGACCTCTTCATCAAAAATTACATCATCCAAGTTCAATGTCTTGGAATTTTGGCACAAGTTCAATAAGCCCAAATCTAAGTCCTCAAATACAAATGATATTGAGCAATCCTATCATGTCATGCATTTATCTCCATCCACCATAAGCCAAAATAAACCTCATGATTCTCTCACCCAAGTTAATGATTCCATCCAACCATCATCTCCTATCATACCCTCTACATCCAATGATATCAAAATTCCACAAACTCTTCCAATCTTTGATCAATATCCCATTTCTCAAGAATATTATGATGATCCCCTCCTTTCACTTTTCATCCAAAATAATTCCCTTACATCTCAAGAGACAAGTATTCTTCCAAGTCATCCTTCCACCCCATCTAATGAATCCATACCATCTCATGATTTCATTGCATCCTAAGAGCACATTAGTTATTCCATCCTATCTAATGATGTCTTACCAATTGATGATCAAGACGTGCTTTCTACAAAAGCTCATGATTCGCTTCCTCATCAAGATCATGATATGCTTCCATTCAAGGATACCCTTTCATCTCATGAAGATGCTCATCCTTCTTATGATCAAGATATGCCTTTCATACCACTTCATGATGATTCCATACTTAATAAAGAGCAAGCTACTTCCTCTCCTACACCTCGTGATCCTTTTCCAAGTCAAGATCAAAGTACCCCATCATCCCCATGCCAAGAGCCTATGACACCTATTCAAGCTATCCATGAACCCCACACTTATAAATTGGGATCCTCCACCTTTTCCCATTCTGGACTACTTCCAACACCTATCCTCTCATCCATATCATGGGTAAGTGCACCAAGATGGTTCCCAAAAAGAGGGCTTAAATGGCCATTTTTTTTTTCTGAAATCAGGAAATGCTGACCTTGGATGTGAAATTGAGGATAGTTACACTCAAAATTTTGAGATGGAACAAAAACAAGGATCGAAGTGCTCTAAGTCTACTTTCTAAACTACTAATTTATTTTGAAAATGGTTGAGATTAAGGGGTTCAATAGAGGGATGTACACAAATTGGTGTTGTTTTTGTTAGAAAAACATAACATAGCAACTCTTGTACGACTTGAGCACGGTGAACTTTTTTTTAGTATTTTTAAAATCATTATAGTTAGAAGTTAGCTAACAGCATCTAGTTGATGCACAATTTTTCTGATAAATTTTTAATGAATATTTGATTTTTTACAAATTTTCTAAGTGGGCACTTCATAAAATGCAGAATTTTGGCCGTGCTCCCCTACAAATTTTTGAAAGTAATAGATTTTTTTAAATTTTTATTTTTTAAAATTTGTAGAATGGAGTCTAGTTTCTAAAAATATAATTTATTTGAAATTTCGATGAATGGTTAATTGATAATGAAAAAAAACCAAACACTGCTTATTGAAAAAAAATAGACATACAAACAAAATAAATTATGGATGAAAGGCCCTAACATTGTCGGAAAGTGAAAAAATTATATCGTTGGAAAGCTAAGAGAGAACTTAACATTACCCATGTGTTTGATTTTGTCGATATTGAACCAAATGCAATCTTGACTTGTTGAGCATGAACCCACGTTATGTGAAAAATTGTAGAATTTGCAAAAACACATCTCGGTCATTGGGAGTGCCCTCCAAGCCTTTGGGTTGGTATTCCAAGGAAAATACCAAAGATAAGGCTCAGGAATTTCCAAAGCAAAACATAACGTGAGCGCATTATAACACACTTATGTTATTTACTAGTTTTCACTTTATCCTTCTATTTGGAATATTTCTAGCAACAAATAACGCACTCGTGTTATTTATTCCTTTAGTTAAATGCGAGTTTTTTGAATGTTTGTTCATATGTTTGTATGTATATGTACGCTGGTGTGTCATGTATGTATGT
>VDFB02281492.1:293545013-293619125 GCA_007258455.2 Sequoia sempervirens
CCTGCCACACACATCTTCACATTGAAAAGACACTAAATATGATCCATTCCACTGACCTACTAGCCCTACATCGGTGGAATGGCTAAGAATCACTTTTTAGACTCTCTAAACAATTCTAAGGAAACCACGGACCGAGACTTAAGAAACTAAGTTTAAATTAGATTGATTATTTGAATTACAATTCCTACAAATTTCAAGAATGAAAGAAGTATCTTTCCCTGACAAGAATCAAATCTTAGAATGCTTGAATCACTATGCAACTTGAAAACAAGAATAGAAAAGCTTTCCAAAATAACTGAGCAGAGGTTTTTTTATTAATTTTTATGTATTTTTGGGATACAAGATCTGCCTTTCTCGAGCTTACAATTCTTTGTAAAGGTGTCTAAATTAGTTGAAATAACTTCCTCTTCATCTTCATCAACCCATCCTTTCCCTTCCACAAAAAATACTCTTCACCCTCCTGCTTTTTTGCAATTTTACATTTTTACAATAATTGACAATTTTTGTTATAAAAAACAACTTTTCAATAATATCACCTAGTGACCTATTTCATGGTGCAAATACATTGAAATTCATCGTTTAATGACCTTCACTCATCATATTTACTTGAACATTACAGATTGAACAAATTAGCCTTTTGAAGGAATTTCATGACCTAGGTGCTCTTGCAGGTTTGTCATGTTACAACCTCGTTAATCAATGGACATTTAAAATCACCTGATTCGATAAACTTTCCTATTACATTTTAAACCACATCTTTTTGAGGAATTTTGTTAAATTTAACAATTGACTTTCTTTGTGTATGCTTCCAAAGCTTTCATGGAGTTATTTTGTCAAACAGTTATACAAACCAACTTTCATTGACTTTCTTTGTGTATGCTTCCAAAGCTTTCATTGAGTTATGCTTCCAAAGCTTTCAATTAGTTAATTTGACAACTTAGCACTTTTTGCACAGGTAAAATTATTCCTCATGCCGAAGAAATGAACTGTTAAAAGGAAAAAAGTAACAAATGATCATCTCCAAGCCATCAGAGATAAAGAGAAAAAATGGATGAGGGAATATCATGAAAAGCAGAAATTGGGAACAATTGATGAAAACAAGCCAGTTGAAGAGGAACCTCAACTGTCAAAAAGAGAAAAGAAATTGGCAGCACAAAGGGCACGAATGCAAAAGAGTCATGCTAGGGGAGATGTAGATATCGTAGTTGGAGACACACCCTCTACTGCAAGTGAATATGAAGGGACACCATTAAGCACAAGCGAATATGGAGGACACCATCTACCACAGTGAGTATGGTTGGACACCATCCACCACATCTGAAGTTGAGAGTACATCATCACTCGGAGTTGAGAACAAGGTATGCCATCATCCCCATGTGAACCTCAAGGTATGTCTTCTATTCCACCCTCGATCAAAGATGCATAATCTATCCCACCTCAATTAAATATTGATGAAATTGCTAATGTTGAGATGTATGTACCTAAGAGAACACCACCTATAATTTTGCGTAGAAAGCCAAAGTTTTTTATTAATATTGATGAGGATATTTTGCAGCACATGGAAGGTAAGATTCTAGAACGCACTTGTAGAAGATATGTTGATAAGATTTGGCAAATGTTCTTTGAAAGGCTAAATGAGACTGCAAGATGTCAACTATTTGTTCAAATGATGTGAGGTTTAAAGTACAGAAACATCATGAAGACTCTTGGGTTGAGAACATCGAATGCATCAAGTGTAAACACTATTGTGAAAAATCTAATGGATGCTTATGACAGTGTGGGTAAGACCTCACGCTCAAAGGATAGTAATGTCACCCGACGTGTCATTACATCGACTTTGGTAAGCTATCAAACAAACATATCTCACCTCAATAAAAGGGCAAGTGAACAAATGGGGATTAGTAGAATTTTTTTATCAAAATCCATTCAAAGGTGGCAAAGAATTGAGGGCACCGATTCAAATGAATTATGGGCATTCTTGGGGAGACTGCCACACAAAGATAAAAAAGTTGTTGAAGCATTAAGAACACTAATTGAAGATTATTGGAAGAATAATACAAGGCCATCTCTGAATCAAAGGGATGTCATAAGAAGAAGAATCGGTAGTCGAAACTGTGAGCCACATCCAAAGCATTTTTTGGATATGAATCAAACCCAATTTTTTCATAAATTTCAAAATTCTTATCCTCAAATTAGTATTTCTCAAAGATTTTTTGAGATTATTAAACCTTTTTATGTCAAGATAAATCAAACATGCACTACTTGTTGTAAACTACATATTGAATTCTCTAACCATTATGATGTTTATCGGTCTATATGTTTACATTTGCATACTAACGATGTTTTGCAGGATTGTGGCATAGAAGCCCCACCAAAATATTCAAGAAAGTTCTTATCAAAATTTTTATGTGAAATAGAGGATGGCCAAATATTCTATAGGACAACATGCTTGGATGGTTCATGCGAGTGTTGCGGTGGCTTACAACGAATGCTAGTATGTCAACATATGGAAAGCACATATGAGGTGGGACAAAAACTAGTAGAGTTCGGGAAGTATAAAACAGTGGCATATGCTACAAAAGATGGGTCTAAAGCAAAAAGGTGTGAGTTGGTTATTCAAAAAATTCCAGTGTATCAGTTCATGTCCATGTTTTGTGAGAATCTAGTGTATGAGTATGCAAGGCATACCCATATAGCTCGATGGCTGGACACACAATTCAAGCTTTGAAAGGACACCTTTCCACTTGGTAGCATAGTATCAGTGGTTGAATTTGCAGAGAACTACACTCTATAGCCACAGCGTGAGGTGCAATCATAGTATTACAACTCCACACAAGTTTCGATATTTGTGCACATAGCATTCATACATGCAGTTGAAAGTACAGAGGACGAAAGGAAGGTATTGAGGGAGTATCACTTTTATATTAATGATGATCTCATGCATTCTCCAGAGTTCATGCAAGGTTGCTTCCAAATGTTCTACAATCATTTGGATAAGAGGGGCATATCATATGGTCGACATATAATATGGTCAGATAACTGTGCATCACAGTTCAAGAATGTTCGCATGTTCTACTGGTTGTGTCGGATGCATCTCACTACACGTGTTCAACATATGTGGAACTTTTGTGAGGCCGAACATGGAAAGGAGCATGTGATGCAGGAGCATCGCGTGAAAATAGCATTAGCATGAGAAGAGTTAAAGTATAAAGACATTACTGATTAGATGCAAGATCAATCAAGTGGTGTGTAATGGTTCGATGGGTCTAGGTAATGAAGGTGCGTCTTTGGTTGGTAGATTTTTTTGGTTGATGGATGATACTAACATTGCACCATATGAGGATTGTTGTACACTAACAGGATCAAGTGAGCTGCACTCTTTCCTTAGCTCAAATGCAGATCATGGAGTATCAATACACGTAAGATGGCATGCTTTTGTTCTTCATGTACAATGCAAGCCTGGAATGATTGTGAGTTAGGGGAATGGGTTGAAAAATGGTTGACAAGTTATCTTAGCCCACTTCACACGTATCGCCCTCCGATGGCATTGGAACTAACACGGATGGAATCATCGGTCGACTTTGACCATGTATTAGATCTAGTTCAACCAGGTAATATATCTACTTGCTTAGTATTTGAAATTCCATATTGTTATCTTACTTTGTACTATATTCATAATGTTGACTAATTTCAAGAGATATGTTGCACATATAAATGTAGGGCATGTTTATGTAGTTATTGCAGATGAAGACAACAAAGAGGGTACAGACTATTACTTGTGTCATTGTGTTGAGGAAAAAAAGAAATTGGAAGCCCCAATTATAGATGGAGAAAATATTGAATACCCTATAGGCTCAGTTGTTGTTATTGGAACGTGGCTGAGAATGTACCCACATAAGAGTGTTAAACATTGGCTGTTTGAGGAATTTGACACGCATCGTAAGATTCTTCATTACTCAAACCTTATCGTGACATCCAATGTTCGTTTGAAAAAATATGGGGGTAGACCTTTGAACAAGACCTTGTGGAAGGTCTATGAGTCTGACCATGAGGCAGTACTTGACACAATAAAGAGTAGAACAAACCCAGATGGTTCATTGGATTAATTTGTAAGTATATGCACAACGGTTCTTATTAGTTTATACTTGTATCCACGTCAATTTGGTTGATGCCAATGCTATCATCTTATTTTACTTTGTGTATCTATATGTAACCAGGCAAACATTGATTGGTGTCCCCTTGCATAAAATGCAAATTTATGAGCCATCCAAGAGAATCTCAAGCGGAAAAGCAATGCAACATCCTTATTTTGATGATCTTGACAAATCTCTATTATGATTTTAAGCCATTACAAAAGTACGTGCGAAGCTTGATGAGGCAATTTCAAGTTATTCATTTGAATTTAACCTTATCATGACCACCTATGACGTAGACATTATAAGAGCATCTCGAATTTCAATAAATTCTATTCATGAGAGGTGTTGTGTGCAATAGGTATCTTGGAACTCCCAGTGAAGATGTATGACCAAGACTGACTAAGTTGAGAGACTGCCATGCCTATCTGTAAGTGCCTTCCATCTATTTTGGATGAGTTATTTCTTTTTATTCTTTTCCTTTGTGTATCTATAACTAAACTAGTAAAAATTGATTGAGGCCTTGTCCTTTGTAGATTAAGATAATACAGAGAATTAGGTTTCTTTTGAGTCCATCTAGATGAAAATCCATTGAGTTTTTCCACTGTTAGAGCACATTTTCTGAAATTTAGTTTGGAACCTTCAATTTGAGGTTTTGAGAGTCAAGTAAAGAAATAAAGCATACTCCATTGAATTAGGCTTGTAGATCAGTGGAGTAGGGTTATAGTAGGGTTTTTATAGTGCAAGAGCACTAAGGACAATCAGGACCACAAGGTGGTCAAGTGGTAAATTTTGATTTGTAGTCCATGAAGAATGTTGTAATAAGGTCACAAGGACCATTAGGAAGTGTTTTAAGTCAATCTGGGTTGGTAGGAGATGAGGTTGCAATGTCATGTTAGCATGTTGTCAATTTGGTGTAATGAAGCCTTGAATGGCCTAAATATGAAAACGTATGTAAATTCATAATGTAAGGGTCAAGATGATGTAATGAGGCCATCATAAGGTCACTAGTTTAGGTATGGAGTCATTGTAATTGCTATTTTAAGTCCATTCAAGGCTCATTATTCAATATAGAAAGTTTGGTTAATGTTTGATTCAGAGTTTTCAATGCTTTATTTCTGATTTTTCATTGTATTTCCTGATTTTACTGTATTTTCAGAGTTTCCTTCACCTATACGGACTCGTACATTCTTAGATATCTCTCTCATTCATTTTTTTATATTATTTCGATGATCAATGGATGTTTTTACAATTCTATTTAAGGAATTGGTCTTTTAGTTGTTCAATGGTGAATTGGAAGACTATAGTTCTGACCTTATGGAAGCTGGATTAGATATATGAACCTAATTTGGTTTCTTGGTTCTTAAGTCTGAATTTGTATTCCTCCACCCTACTCTGCATCAGTTGATATGCCTTCAAAAAGGCCTTGTGAATGTTGTATGTTGTTGGCAATCATACTTTTGAAAAAATACCAAAAGGCTCTGTTTTCTAACGTTTTTCTCTTTAGAAGCAAAGAAGTTGGGACAATAGGCATGCCTTCCAAAATAAGTGTATCTAAAAATGATATATATTTTTAATGGCCAAAATGGGTACCCTAAAATGTATTTATCTTGTAAAGGTTCATTGTGGTTTGCATGTTACACCCGATTTAGTGTTTTAGCACTTACAAGCAAATTTGGTCTTCTAGTGCAAGCAATTGTGAAATCTGATTAAACAATGTTGTAAGAAGGTGTTTTAGCTTTTTGTAATGTCAAAATAAAGATGAATAAAGTGTACCAAGGTCTGGTAAAAGTTTGGAAGCAAGATTTGAAGGTTAGGTGTCTTTTTTCCTTGTGAAAAGTTGCAAAGTTGTGCAACTTTTGTTCTCTAACTCATCTGACCAAACGGACTATTTCAATGTGTATGAATAGGGATTTTTTCACTAGGAATGGTCCTATTTCATACCCAAACACATGGAATCTCTTTGAGCTACGTTCAACCGGATCGATCCCTTAAGGGTCCAAAGGGAAAAATAGCTACAAACTTCAGCATGAGATTACTCGGACACCCTGATGCTTAGAAACTTCTTGTCTAATCCTATGGGATTGAGTTGGACCCCTCTACAATAACCTCTCTCATTTTTTGTTATCTCATAGTGGTTTTCCCGTAGTATCTAGGTTTTGGTTGATGGAAAAAGTGTTAAATGGAAGCAGTGGAAAGTTGCAAAGTGGTGCAATTTTTGTTCTGCAACTCGTGTGACCAAACAGACTATTCCAACATGTTTGAATAGGAATTTTTACGCTATTTATGGTACTCTTTTGCACCCAAACACGCGGAATCACTCCAACCTACTTTTAATCAGATCGATCCCTTAAGGGTCTAAAGGGAAAAATGGTTGCAAACTTCAAAATGAGGTTACTTAGACACCGTGACACTTATAAACTTCTCGTCTGATCCTATGAGATCATGTTGGGACCCTCTACAATAACCTCTCTCAGTTTTTATTATCTCAAAGTGGTTTTCCCGTAGTCTCTAGTTTTTAGTTGATGAAAAAAGTGTCAAATGGAAGTAGTGAAAAGTTGCAAAGTGGTGCAATTTTCGTTCTGCAACTCGTGTGATCAAACATACTGTTCCAACATGTCTGAATATGAATTTTTACACTAGGCATGGAACTCTTTCACACCCAAACATGCGGAATCACTTCGAGCTACATTCAACCGGATCGATCCCTTAAGGGTCCAAAGGGAAAAATGGCCGCAAACTTCAGCATGAGAATCAGACACCATGATGCTTATAAACTTCTCTTCTAATCCTATGAGATTATTTTGGACCCCTCTACAATAACCTCTCTCGGTTTTTGTTATCTTGGAGTGGTTTTCCCGTGGTGTCCATTTTTCAGTTGATGCAAAAAGTGTCAAATGCAAGCAGTGGAAAGTTGCAAGGTGGTGCAATTTTCGTTCTGCAAATCCTGTGACCAAACAGACTATTCCAACACATTAAAATTGGTATGTTTACACTAGGCATGGTCCTCTTTCACACCCAAACATGCAGAATCGCTCTGAGCTATGTTCAACCAGATCGATCCCTTAAGGGTCCAAAGGGAAAAATGGCTGCAAACTTCAACATGAGGTTACTTAGACACTGTGACTCTTATAAACTTCTTGTCTGATCCTATGGGATTGCGTTGGGCCCATCTACAATAACCTCTCTTGGTTTTCATTATCTTGGAGTGGTTTTCCCGTGGTGTCTAATTTTCAGTTGATGGAAAAACTATCAAATGCAAGCAGTGGAAAGTTGCAAGGTGGTGCAATTTTTGTTTTGTAACTCGTGTGACCAAACGGACTGTTCCAACGCATCTGAGTAGGAATGTTTATGCTAGGCATGGTCCTCTTTCACACCCAAACACGCGGAATCGCTCTGAGCTACGTTCAACTAGATCGATCCCTTAAGGGTTTGAATGTAGTATGTTGAAATAGGCTATTCCTCCTATTGTTTAAGTTGTGTCTCAGTGATATGGGCCTGATGTAACTTGATTGTGGTAGCTTGATATACAGAGTCTATTGATGCTAGGGTTCAATTTGTATGATTTTGAAAAAAGAAGCCAACTGAGTAGAGTTATCAACATTATTCATAAATCATAATAATTTGTTTAGTACACTAGCCATTTGAATCCTTCTTGTAGTCTCAAACATTATTTTGTATCATTGTTACATCAGTTTTTGAAGTGGCAACTTAATATAGCTCCATAATACAAAATTTGGTTCAAGCTGATTTTCACATGAAAAAAATGTGAATCAAATCACGTTGATGTGAAAAAAAACCATGAGACCATAGCTTGTGGTGCAGGAACACCTAGGTCATGTAATGCCTTCAAAAGGCTAAGTTTTCAAAAATGTATTTAAGTCCATGTAATGCCAAAATTAAATGTAATCAAGGCATGAAAAAGCACAAAGTGTAATATTGTCAAAATGCTAAATATGTAAAAGAGAGAAAAAGAAAGAATGTGAAGAGACAAAACAAGAAAATCAAGAAAATCAAGGAAGAGGATGAGTCATAGGTCGTTCAAGGAATATGAAGAGGTAGTTAATGGTTGGAAACTTCTTTAAAAGCATTGTAAAGGCCGAGCAAAGAGATCATTGTATTCTGGAAGAATTAAATTAACAAAGAGTTCCCTATTTTAGCTTATTTTCTGTGTTTTTCAGTTGTTTCTTAACTTGTACAGATTGCGCAAGAGTTTAGGGTTCAAATTTAGATTGTTTCTAGTAGGTTGTGGAATCACCATTTGTTTGCATCCATTTGGGAAGGAATCCATTAAATTTAATGTTTGTTTGAGCATTCTTCTTATGGCTCGGTCTGAAATCCTGTGCATTGAGTTTTGAGTCTTATAAGGCATTTCCACACTACTCCACCAATGTAGGTCAGGTAGATTGGTGGAGTAGGTTAGGGATAGGTTATTTGTTATGTTTTTATGTTTTTGAGTGGAGGAAAAAGAAATAATACCTTGAAGGACCTGCTGCTACATAGGAAATTCTGAGTTTTTTAGTCAAAATGAACAGTTTCCAGCATGATAGTGGAGAAAGAAAAAGTGCATGAGTTAGAAGATGTTTCCAAATGCCTTTTCAGATTTACTTTGACATGTTCCAATGGTTGGCTAGAGTTTTTGAGGTTTGCATGTAGCCTATACAGGAAACCCTCATTGATTTTTGAGTTTTTCACCCTATAAACAAGGGTTTGTCAATATACTGTAAAAAGGAGTCTTTTAATCCCTAAAAAATGGATAAATTGGGAGTTTTGTGTTATGTATAATGACTTTTTTGAGGATTTAAGTGTTTTGGGAATGTTTGAAGGGGGCTTCTTTGAAAATCAGGCCTATTTTAGTAGCCTTTTTGATAGCGTTTAGACTAAAAACTGCTTATTTCTTCAATATAAGTTATTCTAAGTTTTTGATATGAGGACATGGGCATTAAGAGGTCTCTAAATTTTTTTGGATCTTTGGTTTTGAAACATGTATGTTTGGTTTACCCGATTTAGGGCATGAATGTCTCATTGAGAAGTAGTGCCTTAGCAGCTAAGAGAATATAAGTTTGACCTAACAGTGATTGGTGAGTTGATTTTGAGATAATGTTGTCTAAGTGATGGTGTCAGGAATGTATGGAGTCTTGGAAAGGTTTAGAAGTGAGATATGTTGTTTTGACAGTTGGACAATGAGGAGACTTGGTGTAAAATAATACATGAAATTGTAAGTTCAGTCAAAACAAAGTTAAAAGAGAGCAAGTTCCTGATTTGTATCAGTTGTAATAATGATGTTCATAGTGCTTGATGGTCTAGTAAAAGTTTGAAAGCCAATTGTAATGATGGATTGACTATTTGGGACAAGTTGAATGAATTGATTGAATGGAAGAGTGCCTTATTGAAAATGGTGTTTTTTAAATGCATGTTGATCTAATTGATTGAATCAAAGTTTTCTAACATGGTTTTTTGCTTTGAATGAAGCAATTGGAATACAAATTTGTGGAAGGATGAATGATGAATGATAAGAGAATTTGAGTGGATGAAAAGTAGATTTATGATGAAATGTTGAAATTTTGTTTGATCTTCTCCAAGATGAGTTTGGGACAAGAGTCCCTTGAGTTGTTGATTGGTTTGGAAATCTTTGTATTGCATCAACTTGTTGCTTACTATTATGATATGATATATTTTTTCTAAGCATCCATAGCTTGTTCGAAAGCACCTATTTTAGGCTTTTAGCCATAGCAGCAAGGCAATGAACAGTTTGATAAAATGCTTTGATAGACATGTATGAAAAATGTGTTAGCATAGACAAGGCAGTGAACTCTTTGAAAAAATGCCTCAAAGAAATGTGGTCTCATGGTGATGGAATGGCATGATGAATGCCATGAAAAGAAAATTGTTGTGGATTGTCATGGCATTCCATCACCATTGAGACCACATTTCTTTGAGGCATTTTTTCAAACAGTTCACTGCCTTGTCTATGATATTGCTTACTATTATGATTTTGATAGATTTTTTCCAAGCATCCATAGCTTGTTCAAAAGCACTTGTTTTAGGCTTTCAACCATAGCAACAAGGACACACTTGAACTATTTGACAAAATTCTTTGGTAGACATGTATGAAAAATGTGGTAGTATAGACAAGGCAGTGAACTGTTTGAAAAAATGCCTCAAAGAAATATGGTCTCATAGAATGCCATGAAAACCAAATGCAATTGGTAGCTGCTCCTAGTTATTAGTTATGCAATGTGAAGTAATTGCATAATTGCTTAGGTTGACTTTGTAAAAACTATATTGAAATTGAAACTTTGTCATCTATCAGCATCTAGTTATTAGTTATGAAATGTGAAGCAATGCTTTCAGTTTGAAAGATGTGCAATGCAATGTAATCAATGTTATGAATATAAACTACAAAAATCTATTTTTTACTAAGTTACTGGCTTGGTTTTGGGTTTGGGATCGAGTTCAAGAACCCAGTTCGCCGGTTCGGGAATTTTTTTTTTGGAGTTGGGTTCGTTTTGGGTTCGGTAATACAAAAACATATAAAAATCAGAAATATATACATATTTGCAACAGTAATCAAGTTCAGAATACACCACCATATTAATACTTAAATAACATAGCAAAAAAACACCATGACTTTCATAGTGAAATATTAAAATATTAGTGATCTACTCAAATGTCATGATACAAAATTATAAATTAAAGTTCAAACATAAAAAAGTCAAGTGTTTACAATCATCCATTATTGATCATTGATCAATTTGGAAAGTGTGAACATTTTTCTGTGTGGAAGGAAAACAAGAAAATAGTGTTACATAATTATTTACATTGTGAAAGAGCCAAAACCTTTTTCTTGTAGATCGTAGAAGAATCTCAGCGAGTTTTTGGGTGTCCTTGCCTTGGAACGGAACTATCCCGAGCCATGAATGATTGACCAGGAACTATGAGAAAGAAATAAGATAAATCACATGCAACTCGTTGCAATTTCTTTCCTTGGGAAAAAGGGTAAAGTTTTCTTTTCAGGGAGAATCTCCTTTAGAGTTTGAATGTGCATTGATAATTTTCAAGATAGACTTAGCCAAATATGTCATCTAGGTTTGAAGCTTTTAGGTAAAATGTTTGCTTCTTAAAATTTTGTTCAAAATTCAAGATGCAGGCTCTCCTCCTTTAGGGAAGAGAAGGCCTATCAAACCTAACACTCTTATGCAACACTTCTTAAGTTCTTGTTGATGCAGTATTAGATGCGAAGTTTCAAAATAGGCATGGTTATATAAATTCTCATCTCACGACTATCATTGCATCAAATTAAGAATTTTCAATCCTTTATGGTCTAGACAAGAGAACTATGGAGTAGTGTTCCAATGCTAAAGTCTTATTGTGAATCTCTTTTCTATGAGTGGTTCAAAAATGAGGAATCTTTCTTCTACACCAAATGAGAAATATTCACAATATGTGCTAGGCAGGAATATAAGTCCATAAGATCGAGTATGCAAGAATTGAGAATTGCAAAATTGGCTTACATTCAACTTCCAAACACATAAATTTTCACACTTTTCAATGTTCACACGTAAGTCAAAAAGTATATGTGCGTAAGTTGTAAAGTATATGCTTGAATACACATAACTCATATCTATTGAACCATGAATTTATAATTTGTAAATATGAACACCATCGATAAAAATATTTGTATTAAGCAAATAGCCATGTATGCATACATCAATATATGTCGATATGAGTATAAAATATAGTTACAAAATAGCCACATAGGCTTACGAGAATGCCATATAGGCATACAATGTCAAATATATCCAACAAAAAATATGTACAAAATTGCCATGTAGGCATACAACAAAGGGCTCTGTGCATTCAAAATTCATTTCTCTCCATGCTCTGGTTCAAATACAATTTTCTTTCCCTTTGCTGGGTGATCCGATGGCGATAATTCTGTCACCCATTTTTGTTGTGCTCGAGGAGTGCTCCTACTACTCCTCCTAGTGTTTAGCTTCTGGTGAAGTTTCAATTGTTACAATAAGAAGTAAAGATATTAATATATAGAAATTACATTATAAAATTAATATATTAAAAAAAATAATCACTTACGGCCATCTCACGATCACTCTCCTCGATGGCAATATTTGCACGTCGATGCTCAGGCATGCTCAAGCCCTGTATAAACCATCCAAATAGGAATTAAACTATGAATCAATAATGGTTTGATTTTTCACTAGAATTAGTTCATCTATAACAATGAATGTAAATTGAAATTTAGTAATTTGCCTCATACATCCCCTATCAGAGCCATCGAGGATTGTATAGCGGAGGAAACACCAAAATCCATTGCCCTCGTAACGTTTGGTGGTGTTTCTGTCACCAACATCTGAAATAAAACAACAAATTATTCAACCACAAAAAAGTTACAATAGCGATCCATGTGATGACTTATAACATATGAGATTTAATGAACAAAATTTTGAGTACAAGTATTAAACAGATATATTTCTAATTATTAGTTATCGAATTTGAAGTAATTCTTTGAGTTTGGATGATGTGTAATTTGCAACATAACCAACAATATATATAAACTACACAAATCTATTAAACTTAGAATTCATTACTTAAGTTCTCTTTAAATTCTATATTACCTCCGTGAATGTTTGATCAAATCTACTGGCACTCAGAGGTGTTTCCTTGAAACCTCCAACAATACCCTGTTCAACATCCAAAATCACATATTAAAATACCATTCGTAAAACAATGCTATTAACACATGTAAACTTTACATACCCCATCGATAGGTGTATTGCAAAAATAAGTAGGTGGATGACTACTGTATCCAGTCTCTACACTGTGAGCTTGCAATTTTATTAAAATAGTAAAACTAAATTAGTTAATCTTGCATTTCACAATCAAAATTTAATAAATTAAATTCAATGAACATGTTGAATTTTACCTGAGTGTCAATGCCATATGCATCATGCAAAATTTCAGCCGTCCTCTCCATCCCTATAGATGCATATGGATCAGGTTGTGTAGTAGCATATGGATCCTGTGTAGCACCCTCCTGAGTGCCGGTAGGGTCATACGAACAAGTTGCCCCGCAAGATTGACACACATGGTTTTGAAGGCCACCACCTGAAGACTCCCCTGGATGGCATTGTACAATAGGGCTAGTGTGATGGATGACACTCCGGGTCAAAGTTTTGATCGCCTGCAATGTCTCTATGTCGGCACTCTCCTTTAGAATGGAAGGCATCACAATCTGCTCACGAGGCAGCCTAGCGAGAGGTCATCTCCCTTGCCGCGTAGGATCCGGGTGCTATCCTAAGCTGACCCCCCACCTCTCCCCTATAACTCCCTCATATCAAAATAATTTGGGATTTGGTTCAATACAAACTCACTGTATAGTTTCCTAAGAAAATATTGGGGGACTTCACAATTATTGCACGATGGGTAATCAAAGACCATATACCATCTTTCATAAAAATGGTTCTTAATCTCTTGGTGGTGGCACCAATGAATAGGAAACCTCTTTGCATTGAGGGTAAGATTTTGATTTGTTTTAGGGTCAGTGAATAGAGAGCACAAATCACCTTTAGTAATTTTTAAATCTTTTACTTGTTTATATGATAATTTGTGCATAATATGCCAGCTATCGCCTCCTATCTTTCCATCCAGATATTTGTTGGGTAATTGCATCTACATTTTTTAACATGTCTTTCAATGAATTTTCTAGAAGCATTCTTTCTGTGGTTGAAGCATTTGGATCACTCAACCTACTGATAAGATCCTCAAGTTGTTTTCTATTGTTCTCAATTTCACTCCTCAAATTTTCTTGAGTGCCAAGAGGGAATTGAGAGAATGGTGGGGGAGGTTGATTTTGTTGAGGATTTTGCTGTTGAGGATTTACCTCCTCTTCTTGTTAACGATTTGTAGGATTTCCTACAAATTTTTTAAAAAATAATCAAATCTAACCTAAAACAAATAGCAAACAATACTTACCTCCTGCATCTCTTCGTCGTCATAGCACCATATTTGCAAACAAAATCCAACTGTTTTTGATGAAATTTGCAGAAATCCTTCCTCCTAGAACGCGAGCATGAAAGTGAGGATTTTTGGCTGTAGGCAGAGCTGAGAAACAGTAAAGAGCAAATGATACACATTTGACTTTTTTTTCTTTTAAAATCACATAACACGCTCGCATTATAACGTGAGCGTGTTATGTCTTTCCAAATTTTTTTCCCATTTGGCCACAAAAGTGTGACCAACTTCATGCACCCACCCTCATATCCTCCCCAAAATGGACTCACATCTTGTTTCACAAACAATACATATCCCATTCGTAAATGAATGTGTCAAAGCATGAATCACAAAGGAAAAGGATTAGGCCTTCATGAACAAGGTATCCTAGAACCCCTTTTTGTTCAAAAACACCCATATTACCTTGGCCTTGGTTATATACCTAAGTGTTCTAGTTCATCAAACCTTCCATCTATCCTAGATTCTCATCCTAGTCCATCAAACCTGCCATCTATCCTAGGTCCTCATCCTAGTTCATCGAACTTTCCATCTATCCTAGGTGTTCATCTTAGTCCATCAAACCTTTCCTCTATCCTAGGTCAATATCCTATTCCTCAGGAACAACAAAGGCACACATCCTTGATGCCCATTCAAAATTCTACCTACACTCACTCATCCATAATACCTCCATATCATTCATCTCAATCCACTCCTCCCATTGCTTTTGGAAGCAATTTGGGTACCAAATGTCAAAAGCTTCCATATCAAAATCCACATGTGTCAAAGTATCAACATGTCTCCTTGGAGAGGCATGGAAAAATAAAAGAAAATTTGATCCAAAATCAAAAGGAAATTGCAAAAGGCCACAAAGGCCCATCATAGAAAAAATTTCAAAGACCACAAAGGTCCATAAATCAAGAGAAAATTTCAAAAGGCCACAAAGGCCCATCAAAGAAAAAGGAAATTTTCAAAGGCCACAAAGGCCCATAAAGAAAAAATCAAAGTCAAAAGTTGTGTGGATTCCTAAAAGTCTCGTAGAAACAATAAAATCTAAATTGGCATCCAAATTTTCTAATCCAAAAGCTTCCTCCAATCTTCCATCTAAAAACCTATCACCTTCCAAATCCATTTCTCCTCCATCACTCCACCACCCTTCAAGGTGTGTGCCAACATTGATCTTGCCATCCTTTCCATCTATCCATCAACAGGCCTTCCAACCTCCTATCCATTATCCAACATTCATTCCCCATCATTCTCCTTTAATCCAAACCTTTTCATAAGTCCTTAGCTTCTTCCATTATACCATTAATTTGCCAACATTTAGGAGCCTAATTTCTCATTTCCATGGTTTATTAGAGCAAGTATTCGAGAGATATTTGGTTGTGAAACTTAATGCTTAAGTCTTTCCATCTTCCTATCATGCATATATTATCTTCCACATTTCCACCTTTGATCTTGAAAAAGTTAAGGGTCTTCTTGAACATCACATATCTTATCCTATACACTTTATCCATATCTTCTATACCATATCTTTCATCTTATCCATATTCCATCATTCATTACTAGATACATCCTTTCTTCTCATCCTTGGTCTTGATGAGGAATAGGGGAAAAATACTTGGGCCTTGTGTCCATATCTTATCTAGTTGATCTTGATCATCCCATTCATTATTTTTATCCTTGCTTTCTTCTATTCCATATCTCCTAGCTTATCAAAATCCATGTCATCATGTCCCTTTGCAACCTTAAATCTTATCATGCAAATCATATTTGAGCCTAGTTGTAAAACATTATCCTGTCCTCATATCTTTTGTCAATCAATCATCAATAATCATCAATCTTATCATACTTAGAGGATATCAGTGATCCTAAGTACTTATCATCAGCATGCCTTATGGAATCAATCATTCCTGGCATCCTAATCAATCAACCATTATCATCTTTTGATAAGAGATATGTTGCTTGTGTGACATGTTTTGTAGTGAATCTCTCATTTTGATCTATCATTTATCCATGGTTACATTACCCCTACTGTGGGGTATCCTATTCCTTCAATCAGTCATATCATCTCATTTCATCTTAAATGTCTTGAAAAATCCAAAAAAAAAAAAAAGCTACAAAATCTAAAAAAATCCAAAAAAAAATCCAAAAGGGAAAAAATACAAAAAAAAGAGGTGATAAGTCAAAAAAGTCAAAAAAATAATAAAATATGAAAAGTGCAATAAAAAAAAGTAGTGAAAACTTGGCAACAGGTGCTATTTGTGATAGATTAGCTCTTCCATCTATTTGAGCACGTCTTGGTTGTTTTCCTTCACCATCATTCTGCTTATCATTGAGAACCTCATTTACATATCCTAGCAATGCGGTCCTGTCTCACCCGAGCTTGGGGGAAAAATCCTGAACTCACTGGGGGCAACAAAATTTGAGCTTAAACAAATAGATAAACAATAGTATGACAATGCAACAAACACAAAGATCATAGGGAAACTCAACAATTGAATGTACATCAATCATCAACAAATCAAACCATCCAAATCAAATGGCTAAAATCAATCAATCAATCAAATCAAATCAAATCTAAATGGATGATATTATTTTGAATCATTATTTTATCGATTTATCATGAATGTTCAAATGTTGTACTTTGATTTTTGTTATCATATATTTGGAGCAACTCGATGATGTATTGAACTAGATAAGCAAGGAAGGAGTATAATTTTTCTTTGTCTGTTGTCTATGAGTTGATCATTATTACTATGTGAATTGTCACGAGATGTGCTATACAATGTATCACTGACGACATTCTAGATTCAGATAGGAAAATGATTGATTCTTGTCTGTTTTATGCAAGAAATGCTCAGGTCATATCAGTTTAATCATACCTAGATGCTTGTGTTAACTTGCAATATCGAAAATCATGAAAGTAGTACTCAGGTCGTCATGGTTTAAATCATACCATCGATGCTTGTACTAACTTTCAACATTTCAAAGGTTCAATGATGATAAAAGCACAATAAATGGATTGTTAAGATGACAAATTTTGCATATTTAGTTTTGCATGATTAAATTAGATTGCATTCATGATAATTTGCATCTGCAGAGTAGATTTTCTAAGGCTAGTGAAGTTTTCAAAAACAATGTTATCTCTATCATTTAATGGACTGAGGATACTTGAAATTAACAAAAACATATCATTCTCATGTAGTTGCACAATCATTTTCATGTCATACATGTATTAGAAAACATTATCATATCATTCATTCATCTATACATTTGATCATATAGTTACATTATCATATCATACTTTCATCTATGCATCACATCATATATTTGCATTGGAAAAATATAAAAAAAACTCATCATATACTTGCATAATCATTGAAATTCTCATATCATGCATGCATTAGATCATACATATTTGCATCAGAAAATAACAAAAATAAAAATGCATCGCATCTCATTTGCATTGTCATTTCATCTATCATATAAAATCATTATTCATGCATCACATGTCAGTTGCTTCATTATAAATCCATTTCATAATCATATTAACATCATTCACATAGCATATAGAATTGTAATCAAATGCATATATCATAGGCATCCATCATGAAGTCATATCAACACATATAGATTAGGAATCTGACACATATCATATAAATCTCAAAAATCATAATGTTAAGTATACAATGATGTCTGAATAAATGTCAAGAGATACAATATCAAAATGGAAATGTGTCAAAATCAAAGTGTACATCATCAAATGTCTCAAAATATATCAATGATCATCATATGGAGCTATGTCGTGCTCCCCCCAAATGGTGCTAGCATCATCGGACCTGTACCTCCCCCACCTGATGGTCTTGCACCTAGATCTCTCCGTGGTGGTGGCTCTATCACTCCTCTGCTAGTGGTCCTGGAATGGGTACGAGCACTGAAAAACTAAGCATGGCTAACATGATGCTCAAGAGGCACTAACTCATGATATTTACCTCTATAATACTCAGCCTCTCAGCCCTTGTGCATAACCTCTCTAAGCATGTCTACTATAGAGATGCCCTCTACTACTCACTGCCTCCTCTCTGCCATGCCCTTTTCCTGCTCAACCCACTGGCTCAATTTATCCCTCTCAGCCGTAAGAGTGGAAATTTGTGCCTGTGTCTAAGCCTGGGCTTGGGTCTGTGTTTGTAGTAAAGCCTCTACCTGTGCAAGCTAACCCTACAGTGTTTGTACCTGAACTTGTAAGGCTGCAATCTAAGCCTCCTGTTGCTGTGAGGGCAATCCAATATGTACATGTTGTGTCGCAACTACCAATAATAACCTCTTTCAAGGCACTAGGAGATCTAATAATACATGTCTACCACCCCCACCATCACCTCCACCACCATCACCCCCATCCCCATCACCTCCATCACCCCCATCTCCATCATCGCCATCGCCACCATCTCCTCCTTCATCTCCATCCCTGTCATCATCATCACTGCTCTCTACCTCCTCCTCCTCCTCATCTCATCCATCTCTCCTCTGCCTGCATCCATTTACTATCGCCCTCTCCTCATCATCTAACAATGGAACTGACTCATCTGGACTAGAGATAAGTGGTAATGGATGTGTGAAGAAGTAGTGGGAATACTCCTCTGATATTGCTGCATCTGTAATCTTGAGGTGATAATCCCATATCATTGGCTACAGTCCAATGTACTCCTCAACTGTTGCATCATATGACAGGGTAGGTCCCCACTCTATAGCATCTAGCTATCTTTGAGCATAATGTGCAACACCCTATAATCTATCGTACTGCTGCAACACTCTCATCAGTAGGAAACACTCAATGATGAACTGTGTTTGTCCAATCAAGTATTTTGTTGTACACATATACAAAATCTTCGTGTCGTCCTCATCCCACTGCCCACAACCAATGTATGGTCTCCACGTCACTATGTTGAGGTCATCAAGCACACACCTCTAGTACTCCAGTTTTCCCAACCTGTGTTGGACAATTGAACCTATGTAGCCATGAACATAAGCTCTCCCAACTGACCACTATCTATTTGCAATGAGACACATGATGGCTATATGCTCCCATGCCCATATTTGTAGCAATGTGACTCTGGCTGACAAACTGCATCCTCTTAGATAAACCACCTAGTGTAAATCATGGTATAAATGGGCCAACATACTGGATCCCCAGGTGTATCTAGTCCCTTGTGCAATCATCTACTCTAGAATACTACCCCATCCAACTAAAAGTACTTTCGATCTATGGTCGAGACATAAGAATCCTCTAATGAATCCAACAAGTACACAAGGCAAGGTCATGTACACGTTGACCATCTCTCACCACAAAATCTTGTAGCTGCAAATCCGGTCATCCTCGAATACTTTGCGCAAAGCATCGGTCCCTCCCTGTTCAGTGTGATCATATAATACAAGCTCTCCAACCATAGGTATCCTCAAAATGCGGTAAACATCCTCCGAGATCACTGTCATCTCACCAGTAGGTAAGTGAAAGGTGTTATGCTCGCTATGCCACCTCTCCACTAAGGCTGTCAAGAGACCCTTGTTGATTCTAATTTGGGGCATATCTAGAAGAGAGGATAAATCTCATCGTGCAATAATGGCTACCTCAGGTTGCACTAGCTAAGGTATCAAATCCCATGTCCTCAAGAAGTGCTCGTGAATCTATAGATTCGCCAAAGGCTCCTATCATCACAAAAAATTGCAAATTAGTAATCTTGTCAATCAATCAAAATCAATCAGCCTATCAATCCAATCAACTTAGGTGAGATTTTGATCAAATCTCCTGAGCATCAATCTATTATTCAACCTTGCCTATTATGAGGTTAATCAATCAATCTATCACTGAACCTCACCTATCATGAGGTTAATCAATCAATCTATCATTGCACCTCGCCTATCATGAGGTCAATCAATCAAACAAACTATAATTGATCCTCGCCTATCATGAGGTCAATTATCATCAATCAATCATTGAATCTCACCTATCATGAGATCAATAATCATCTAAATTTATCAAGATCATCAATCAAAATCAAATCAAGGGTTGATGTGAACGAAAATTATCAAAAATAATGAATTTACTGAAAATCACATCTTTCTAACTTAGATGCGCTAAAACAGTATATCAAAGCACTAAAAAAGTCAATGCACCATTTAAATTCATCAATGTGCCAAAACAGGTTATCAATGCGCCAATATGGTGAATGCGCCAATATGGTGAATGCGCCATTTTAGGGTGCCAATGCACCATTTCAGGCTACCAATGCGCTATTTCTCTAAATACGCTATTTCATTCACTGAATGCACTAATCTAGGCTATCAATGTGCTATTCCTTCCTATGCGCTACAAAACCCTATTTATGCGGTACAAAATTCTATCTATGCACTAATTTAGCATATGCACTAATTCCTACCAGGGATGCACTAAAAATCTACTTCTATGCACAAAAATAGTGAATGTGCTAAAATAGTCATTGAATGCGCTACATCGGGTTGTGAATGCGTTGAAACTCTAAATCTGAATTTAAAATGAGAAAAATGCGGGAAAAATGAAAAACAAAAATTACGAGGGAGTTTATCGGGGTATGTACCGGAGGTGCATATGCTGTCGGGCGGTTATGACGTTGCATGTGCTTGAATCAGTGTGTGTGGTAGGGAATCACCATCTTGCTCAAATTTCTCCAAGTTGCTCTATCACTCTCAAATTTCAAAATCAAAATGCACAAATGAGCTTCTAATCCAATTTTTTACCCTTTTATAGGCTAATTAAAAGGGAATTTATGGGGTTGATTTATTTTATTTTCAAAAGGGGCTTAATCAATTAATTCATCAATGGGGCAATTTTCACATTATTTGTTGGGAAATAAATCGCTTCAATATCATTTCATCATCAAATAATCACAAAATCATAAAAAATCAAAAAAAATCAAAAAAAAAAATCCTAAAAGTTCAAAAATTCATCGATTTATCTCCCGAGGGGGCATATATTCATTATCACTTGAAAATTAGTGTCAGGGCATATCAATTTTTTTTTTCGGTACTAACAACAAAATTATTCTTTGACGTAATGTGTAAACACATCACTTCAAAGAGGAGAAAAATGTATACACCTAAAAATGGTCTGGATAAATATAATTAATTAAATACAATTATTTGATTAATTAACCTTTTATTCATGTACTTATAAATAAATAGAAATATTTATTTATATGGTTCACTTCTATTTTCTTCTATCTTAATTAAATAAACAAATTCAATAGTTTGTTTTATTTAATTATCTAATTCTTTCATCTTAATTAAATAAACAATTTCACATAGTTTGTTTTATTTAATTATCATCCTTTTATTAAATAAACAAATTTCATTTGTTTGTTTTATTTAATAATATTCTTTCCTCCAAAGTTGAATAATTCCAATTTTCAATTGAGCACATGTCTACAACTTTTGTCTAACCAAAATTGGAAGTTTCAATTTAATTCAATTATGCTTTATCTTTCCAACCAAATTTGGAACATTCTTGAGAGACTTGGCCCTCTTCTTCCTCTTTTTCTTCCTAGTCATTTGGAAGAATGCTCTATCCTCTCTATTGTCTTCTCCAACTTCTTCATCCTCCACCATTGATTTATCTAGGTCAAATATGAGATACTGCTTGCTGCCACATCACAATTTGCCTTTGAAAATCTATAAAAGCAACATCTTGCTATAGGAAAAGGATCCCAACTTTGTGGAAACTTACTCTGCAGAGATTACTAGAGCATCCAACATTCAAGCATTTACAATTATCAATTAGAATCATATTATCATTTTAGAACAATGGCTTTTGTAGTTGCATCTTAAATTATCATAATAGCATCACATTATCAATAGTTTTCATATCATTATCAGATCATTTCATCACAACATATTATTTATCAATTATCATATAGGATTAGTTTCCCTCATTTACATAATTTCCAATTCTTTAGGTTGTTATTTTAATAATCACAGTGCATACAATCTAAGAGACACTTTGATTTATTAAATCCTTGGAGATAGAGAGAAATGGGACAGCTTTAGAGATTTTATTGTGCTTCAATTGGATTAAATTGTTATTGAATTATCTAATACAATGTTTCATTGAGTGTGTTTGTTTTTATTCTTTACACATATTTTCTACACACCTACAGAGAGTAGTGCAAATATGGCAAGAATATTTTTTTTCATTTCATGCTTCATGGACCAAATTTGACTTTTCCAACACATTGATTTTGGTGGGTAAATGCTAGGTAAGGCCTCTTTTTGTTCCCCAAGTCATCCGATAATTTTTGAGGTGTTGTATTTCAATGTAGTATCTTAAGAGCCTTATGAGCAAAAAACTGCCAAACTATGACCGATTAGTTCTCAGATTGTGTGACACTTAGGAATGTTTTGTATGGACCTACAAGTGGATATGACATCTCTTCACATTAACCTCTCTTGGTTTTTTTCAAATCAACATTGTTTTCCCATGCCAACAATGGATGTGTTCTTGTAGAGTGTTAGTGGAGAGTAGTGCAAATATGGCAAGAAGAAAACTTTTTGTTTCAAGTGTCATGGACCAAAAATGATATAAAAAAAAATCGACATGGGTGGGTAAACGCTAGGGAAGGCCTATGTTCACTCCCCAAGTCATACACACATGAACACACATACATTAACATACAAATATAGACACATGAACATACATACACATATTGGTTTTTAGCTTTACAAAATTGATATCCCTTTTCAACTTTACAAAACATATATCCATGTTGTAAATCTTGCTCTCACAAGACAACATGAAAATAAAATTTATGAAACATATATCTATTTTGTAAGAAAAAAATAAATATTCGTTTTGTAAAGGAAGAAGCACATATCCGTTTCTTCAAATAAGAAATAATTTCTATTATATATTATATAATGTAATATATAATAGAAAAAATATATTATAATATGTAATATGATAATATTTATATCATGTTCTATGTTAATATTATATAAATATTATATTAATATCACATATTATATGATAGTATATATTATATTATTCTATTATAATATTATATTATATCTACACTAGGTAGGTACAAAGAGAGGGAGAGGGAGAGGGAGAGAGAGTGACAAGGAGAGATAGAGAGGGAAGGAGGGAAAGAGGGAGGGAGAGGTAGGTAATGAGAGAGGGTAAGTGGAGATAGAGAGAAGTAGAGAGGGAAGGTGAGAGAGAGGTATATATATATATAGGGAGAGAGGAGGAATGAGGGAGGGATAGAGTGAGAGGTAGGTAGAGAGAATGGTAGAGAGGGGAGATAGAGAAAAGTGGAGAGAGATGAAGGGAGAGGTAGATATAGAGAGGTGGGGGGGAGGGGTATAGGGAGATGTACCTAGACAAAGAGTAAGATGGAGATGTGAGATAAAGAGAAGTAGAGAAAAAGAGAGAGGTAAGGTGGGAGGGATAGAGGGATAGGTAGATAGAGAGATGGAGGGTGAGGGGTTATAGAGAGAAGTAGAGAGGGGAAGGGGGAGAGAGGTAAGTTGGGAGGGATAAAGTGAGAGGTAGGTAGAGAGAGAGAGAGGGAGAGGGGAGATAGATAGAAGTAGAGATGGAAGGGGATTAAGAGAGGTACAAAGAGGGAGAGAGAGGGAAGGAGGGAAAGAGGGAGGGATACATAGGTAATGAGAGAGAGGTGGCGTGGGAGGGATAGAGGGAGAATTAGGTGTCAGATAAACGTACAAATCTGTGTCACACTTTTATAAAGGAATTGACCAACAAAACAAAAAAGAGTCAATTTCGATCACATAAAAGTGGTTTTTATGTTTTTAATTTCAAAACTATGTAAACTAATGAAATATAGAAATCTTGATGAAGTTTATGCTTGTAATTTTTCAATTTAAAAAAAAATTGTTTTGATATTTTTTTATAAATTTAAGAGTGGATTTTGAATTACTGAAATTTTAAAAGAAAAAGTGACGTTGATTCGATGTCAAAAAAAAAGAGAAAACAATTTTATTTTTTATTTTTTTACCAAATAAATAACTTCAATATCTAGTGTATGGAAAAAAAAATTAAAATTTTGGTGTATATTTTCCTCATAATAATGTTTTAAATTCAAACTTACCAAAATTTGGTATTTTTCACTTGATGTCAACTTTTGTCTATTCTTTTTAATCGTTTTCAAAAAATAAATTGTACCCTTTTGGAGAAGATTTTCTCTTCTAGTGCACCATATATTTTTCAAAATATTTTAATATTTTTGAAATTTCTAATCAACCTCAATTTCTATTATAACAACCTACTTACATATTACAACTAATCAAAATATCAAAAAAGTTATATATTTGGATTCTTAACTCCGAGCTCTACAAAAGGGTATTTTTAGTTTTTTGGAAAAAATATTTTGACTAATGAAATATTATGTTAAAGTGGAAAGTTTCAAAGAATTCTAAAAAAAGCTAAGGTGTCTACCAACAAGGATGCCACATAGATGGTTTCGATTGAAATATTTATGGCTGAAAAAGTTTCGGCCAAAACTCTACATGTAAATTGAGGTGCATTTGATACTTACAAAGGGAAATTTTTTATTGTATAGTTTTGGGTGGAATTGTTTCTCATGAAACTATATGTGCCATGTATAGGCCACATAGTTTTAGGTGAAACTATTTTTCTAGGGTGAAATTGTTTCACTTGAAACTATTTAGTTGGTTGAAAGTGTGACACGGGTTTGTGCTTTTACCCAGCTAGAGAGAGAGAGAGAAGTAGAGAGGGAGGAAGGGAGAGATAGAGATAGAGAGGTAGGGTGGGAAGGATATAGGGAGGGTGAGGGGATATAGAGAATAGAGAGGGAAGGGGAGAAAGATGTAAGGTGGGAGGGATGGAGTGAGAGGTAGGAAAAGAGAGGGAGGGTGAGGCATTATAGAGAGAATTCAAGAGGTAAGGGGAGAGAGAGGTAAGGTGGGAGGGATATAATGAGAGGTAGAGAGAGAGAGGGTGAGTAGAGATAGAGAGAAGTAGAGAGGGAAGGTGAGAGGTGGCAAGGAGAGAGATATCTAAAGGGAGAGGGGGAGTGAGGGAGGGATGGAGTAAGAGGTAGGTAGAGAGAGAGATGTATATTCGAAACATAGAGATAAGTAGAGAGCGGAGGGAGGAAGGGAGAGGTAGATATAGAAAGGTAGGGTGGGAGAGATATAGGAAATGGTAGGTAGATAGAGTGGAAGATGGAGATGGGAGATAACTTAGAGAAGTAGAGATAAAGAGAGAGGCAAGGTGGGATGGATAAAGGGAGAGGTAGGTAGAGAGAGGGAGGGTGAGGGGATATAGAGAGAAGTATAGAGGGAAGGGGAGAGAGAGGTAAGGTGGGAGGGATAGAGTGAGATGCAGGTAGAGAGAGAGAGTGAGGGGAGATAGAGAGAATTATAGAGGGAAGGGGAGAGAGAGGTAAGGTGAGAGGGATAGAGAAAGAGGTAGGTAGAGAAAGAGGGTGAAGGGAGATAGAGAGAAGTAGAGAGGGAAGATGATAAAGAGAGGTAAGGTGGGAAGGATAGAGAGAGATAGGTAGAGAGAGATAGTGAGGGGATATGGAGAGAAGTAGGGAGGGAAGGGGAGAGAGAGAGGTATATAGAGATGGAGTGGGAGAGAAAGAGTGATAGGGAGAGATAGAGGGAAGGAGGGAAAGAGGGAGGGATAGGTAGGTAATGAGAGAGAGGTAGGGTGGGAGGGATAGGAGGAGAGATAGGTAGAGAGAGAGGGTGAGTGGAGATAGAGAAAATTAGAGAGGGAGGGAGGAAGGGAGAGGTAGAGATAGAGAGGTATGGTGGGAGGGATATGCTAGAATTGTGAAACCCCACAAAACCACAAGCCACAAGATCAAACCAAAAATAAATACACCTTCCATGCAAGAGATCTGCAAACAATATGTATAATATTTCTCAATAAGAAAAAGCTATAGAATGAACCTCAATAATCTTCAAGGAAAAAAAAATTCCTCAAAGGTTGAAATTTCGAGAGTAAATCTCCAAAGTTAATACAATCAGGGTTAAGTGATATATAGGAGCAAAAACCTAAGAACATAAAAGCTCACTTTAGTTAACATAGAAAATCACTTAGTTAACTTAATAAAGCAATCCTAAGTTTAGCTTAAGTGCATGAGAATAAATTAAATTAATAATCAATTAAAGATTAATTAATCATTAGATAATGCATGATTACTCTAACACCCCCTTAAGATGAACTTAGAGAGTAGCCAAAAACCTTAAAAAGATAATGCATGATGGGTCTTGACAAATAAAGCTTGGTGAGGTGCCCATGCATAGTCAAAAGATCTCTCAAAACTAGAGAAAAATGAGAAAACCATAGTGGGAGAAAACTCCTCTCCAAAAGAGAGAAAGGTGAATGAAGGACTGAAAAGCCTCAAAATCAAGGTGTGAAGGACTGAGAAGCATCCAACCAAACAATGTCCCAAAAACAAGAGGAACATGTAGAACATCATAGAAGAACGAAGAAGCTATAGACTATTGTCGAATGATGACTTATATGATGTTGAAATGAAGAAACTTTAGAAACAAGAATGTAATAATCTCCATATGGTAAATGATCCATCTCACTAAAAAAAATGCATGTAACCAGTCGTTGATGTACATTGCACTGAAAATACATAGGAACAAGAACTAGATACGTAGATCACTCAAATGTGAAACCAAGGAAGCATTAGCACCAATAGTAGAAACCCCCCCCCATAATGCTAAAAAGGGAGAGCCATGATAGAAACATTGAAACTATGTGAAACCAAGAAGTGCATGTAGGAGAAACAACTTGTAAATAAAAGGGTGTGCAAACTAAGCCACACATGCATGAAGTATGAATCACTAGGATTCACTGCTATCATGGAAGAGACACTCACTTGAAAAAGGTGTGATGGAAAACCAAAGGAAAAAATCAACCCCCATGGCACTTTATATGATAGTGCGAATATAAAAGAGAATGTGCATGAAAAAGATGCCTACAATGTCCAAATAGGATAAAATATTGAAAATGCATATAGAACAACAAAAAATGAATCATCCCACACAATCAAAAAGTTTCTAGGAGCTAAGATGTCCAAGTAATTCATTAGAGTGAAAAAAAACTTGAATACAATATACCTAAAGAACAATATTGAAAAAGTGCACGAATGGTTATGAAGAGCTCTGAAAGATGGTTCCAATGCCACTAGAATAGTGAAAAATGGAGAAACAGGTCAAAAGTTATGAGCTCAAGATTGAAAACAATACCTTTGACTTCAACAGGTTGTAGAATGTACTAGTAGAAAAAATGAGAAAAATACCAACACCATTGGATAGTGCTTGGAACTAGCTTTCCTATGATATCTTGTTTGCCGAATTTTGATACCCGGGCGAAAAGTTATACCCATTTTCTTGATTCTGCCTATTTTGCAAAAAAACATTTTTTTTAAACCCCCCAAGGGCTAGGAACTACTTGCCCATATGACTCTAGGGTGGGAATTTTTATTTTTTATTTTTTTACTTTAAAAAACCAAAACATAAAAAAAACAAAAAAAAATGAAAAAAACAAAAAAGAAAAAGAAAAAAAAACAACAAAGAAGATTTCAAAATTGTTCTTGTATCCCTAGTTGAAGGAAAAAATCTCATAAATTGAGAAGGGGTTCGATGAATCTGCACTTTGATATTGAAATATCCCTTGCTAGATATAACCCAAAAACTCAATTTTGAACATTTGACATTTCGTCAAATGGTTGGCATGTAATCTAGTTTGAGACTGATTTATGAGTGTGTATGTGTTGTTTGAAGCCTTGTTGGAGTGCTTAATGTTTCCAAATTAAAAAGAACAAGTATAGAAATGGTAAACAAGATTGCATAAACATTTAACATGAATTCCACTTCAAAATTTGTCTTTATTCAATCTATATTAGGTCTGATTTACAATAATAATAGATCTTATATAAAGTTATCAGAGCTGTAATAGCACTATTACACCCCATACAAATGAAAGATTTATATTCCCAACATGCTAAGAACATACCCAATGATAGTTTGATGGTTTCCTTAATAATGCAACTCTAAATAAACTTGATGTGGTTGATCTAGACCCTGAAACAAAACCAATATGAACTTCAGTAACTAGCTATAGGCATGTCAATAATGGCTGGACTAAATTTTCTCCTTAGTGGTCTAAAAACCTTAATTTCTAGCTAGGCTTTGACTGGAAATGATACCCAAATAATACGACTAGCTGGTGAATGCATTGAAATGATGATATCTACTAATAAGAAGCCCCAATCAGCAATTACATTCTAATAACTCACTACTGCAATCAATTCTAAGTGCAAATTACCCTATGATGAAGACCAATGATGCCTAAATGGAAACCCTAGGTAGATTTCCCTGTTTGGTGAATTAGGTTTTCGTCCAATTCTTTATCCTCCAAGGGATTTCATCCTCTAAAAGATCTGTATGCTATCAAAACCCTCTTCTAGAGCTCAAAGCTGCAATATGCAAGTAATAGTTTGTTCTATCTTCATTGTCTTCATCTGTAATAACTGCATAAACATGCCCTGCATTGATATGTGCAGAAAATCTCTTGAAATTAGTCATTATGAATACACTAAAAAGTAAGATAACAATAGGAATTTCAAAAACTAAGCAAGTAGATATATTACCTAGTTGAACTAGATCTGATACGTGGTCAAAGTCGACTAATGATTCCATCTATGTTAGTTCCAATGCTGTCGGAGGGTGATATGTATGAAGTGGGCTAAGATAAATTTTCAACCATTTGTCAACCCACTCCCTAGACTCACAATCATTCCAGGCTTGCATTGTACATGAAGAACAAAAGCATGCCATCTTCCATGTATTCAATACTCCATGAACCTACATCTGAGCTAAGGAAAGAGTGTAGCTCACTCGATCCTATTAATGTACAACAATCCTCATATGGTGCAATGTTAGTAACATCCATCAACCAAAAAAATCTACAAACTGGAGACGTACCTTCATTACCTAGACCCATCAAAACATTACACCACTCGACGATTGATTTTGCATTGTCTTTATACTTTAACTCTTTTTGTGCTAATGCTCTTTTCACACATACTCCTGCACCATCATGCTCCCATTTTCCATGCCCAGCCTCACAAAAGTTCCACATATGTTGAACACCTGTAATGACATGCATCCTGCTCAACTAGTAGAACATGCATGAATTCTTGAACTTTGTTGCATAGTTATCCAACCATATTATATGCTGACCATATGCTATGCCCCTAAGCCAAATCAAGTTATAGACATCTGGAAGCAACCTTGCATGAACTCTGGAGAATGTGTATGATCATCACTAATATAAAAGTGATACTCCCTCAATACCTTCCTCTGGTCCTTTGTACTATTAGTTGCATGAATGAATGTTATGTGCACAAATATCAAAACCTGTGTGGAGTTGTAATATTGTGACTGTACCTCACGTTGTGGCTATAGAGTGTAGTTCTCTACAAAGTCAACCATTGATACTATGCTGCCAACTAGAAAGGTGTCCTTGCATAACTTGACTTGTGTGTCTAGCCATCGAGCTCTATGGGTATGCCTTGCATACTCATACACTATATTGTCATGAAACATGGACATAAAATGATACATTGGAATCTTATAAATAACCAAATCACACATTTTTGCTTGATACCCATCTTTTTGTAATGTATGCCACTATTTCATACTTCCCAAACTCTACTAGTTTTTGTCCCAACTCATTTGTGCTTTCCATATGTTGACATACTGGAATACACTACAAGCCACCGCAATGCTCGCATGAACCATCCAAGCATGTTGTCCTGTAGAATATTTGGCCATCCTCTATTTCATATAATTTTTTTGATAAAAACTCTCTTGAAGATGTTGGTGGGGCTTCTATGCTACAATCCTGCAAAACATTGTTAGTATGCAAATCTAAACATATAGAATGATAAACATCATAATGGTTAGAGAATTCAATATGTAGTCTACAAAAAAAAGTAGTTTGTATGTGATTTATCTTTACATAAAAAGGTTTAAGCATTTCAAAATATCTTTGACAAATACTAATTTGAGGATAATTCTGTTGAAATTTATGAAAAAATTGGGTTTGAGTTATATCCAAAAAATGCTTTGGATGTGGCTCACGGTTCGGACTATCGATTCTCCTTCTTACCACATCCCTTTGATTCAGAGATGGCCTTGTGTTATTCTTCCAATACTCTTCAATTAGTGTTCTCAATGCTTCAAAAACTTTTTTATCTTTTTGTGGCAATCTCCTCGAGAATTCCCATAATTCATTTTGAATCGGTGCCCTCAATTCTTTGCCGCCTTTGAACAACTCTTGATAAATTTTTTCTATTAATTCTAATTTGTTCACTCGTCTTTCTAATGAGACGAGCTCTTTTTGTTTGACTACTTACCAAAGTCGATGCAATGACACGTTGGGTGACATTACTGTCCTTTGAGCGTGAGGTCTTACCCACACTCTCATAAGCATCCATTAGATTCTTCACAATAGTGTTTTCACTTGATGCATTTGATGTTCTCAACCCAAGAGTCTTCATGATGTTTCTATACTTTATGCCCAGTATCATTTCAACAAATAGTTGACATCTTGTGGTCTCATTTAGCCTTTCAAAGAATGATTTCTAAATGTTATCAGCATATCTTCTACAAGTGCGAGCTGGAATCTTACCTTCCATGTGTTTCAAAATATCCTCATCAATATTAATCAAATACTTCACCTTTCTACGCAAAATTCTAGGTGGTGTTCTCCTGGGTACATACATCTCAACATTAGGAATTTCATTAATATTTAATTGAGGTGGGCTAGATTGCATACCTTTGATCGAGGGTGGAGTAGAAGACATACCTTGAGATTCACATGGGGATGATGGAATAGATTCTTCATCAAATTTGAATGATGATGTACTCTCAACTTGAGACCCCATTTCTTGGACCCATTTTTTCAAAACAGGCCACTACATTGCCAATTTCACTAAATTGGCAAGCTAGTGGGTGAAATTGGCATCCTAACTTGGTTTGTTTGAGAAGATGGGTTCAAGAATTGGGGTCTCTCAGTCATGTAAATCACTAGGAGACCCCATTTCTTGGACCCATTTTTTCAAACAGGCCACTACATTGCCAATTTCACCAAATTGACAAGCTAGTGGGTGAAATTGGCATCCTAACTTGTCTTGTTTGAGAAAATGGGTCCAAGAAATGGGGTCTCCCAGTGATGTAAATTTCTGATAGACCCCATTTATTGCACCCATTTTTTTCAAATGGGCCACTACATTGCCAATTTCATCGAATTGGCAAGCTAGTGGGTGAAATTGGCATCCTAACTTGGCCTGTTTGAGAAAATGGGTCCAAGAAATTAGGTCTCTCAGTGATGTAAATCATTGGGAGACCCCATTTCTTGGACCAATTTTTTCAAACATGCCACTACATTGCAAATTTCACCAAATTGGCAACCTAGTGGGTGAAATTGGCAACCTAACATAGCCTGTTTAAGAAAATGGGTCCAAGAAGTGGGGTCTCCCAGTGATTTATAATTTCACTCTCAACCCTATACCTCAACCCTCAACCCTTAAACCCTCAACCCTCAACTCTTCAACCCTAAACCCCTAAACCCTCTACCCTATACCCTCTACCCTATACACTAAACCCTCAGCCCTCAATTCACAACCCTCAACCCTTAATCCCTCAACCCTGAATCCCTATACATTGGACCATCAACCCTAAACCTTCAATCACATACCCTCAAAACATTACCCTAAACCCTAAACCATCTACCCTCAATCCTAAACCATCAACCCTAAACCCTTAAACCCTCTACCCTTTACCCTCAACCCAATACCCTAAACCATCAACCCTATAGCTCCTCAAACCTATACCATCAATTCTCTCTCTCTCTCTCTCTCTCTCTCACTCACCCTATACATAGGAATCTCAACCCCAATCCTTCAACCATATGTACCCTCAACCCTAATCCCTCAACCCTATACCCTTAACCCAATACCATAATCTCTCAACCCTACAGGTCATCAACCCTATACCCTCAATTCTCAACCCTCTACCATATACATTGGATCCTCAATGTCCTCTTCTCTCCTCTTTAGCTCAGTTCTCCCTCTATATCTATATCCATCTATCCCTCCTTCTCTACCATAATCCCTCAACCCTTAAACCCTCAAAGAATCAACCCTAAACCATCAACCCTATACCCTTAAACCCTCTACCCTCTCCCCTCAACCCAATACACTAAACCATCAACCCTATAGGTCCTCAACCCTATACCCTCAATTCTCTCTCACTCACTAACTCATATCTCCCCCCTGCTATTAAACCCACTTAGTAAACTCTCCACCCTAATCCCTCAACCATCTTGACCCTTAATCCCTCAATCCTCAACCCTTAAACCCTAATCCCTCAACCCTTATACCCTCTACCCTATATATTAGATCCTCAACCTTAATCCCCCAACCTTATACCCTCAATCCTCTACCTTCAACCTTAAACCCTTAAACCCTCTACCCTCTACAATCCTCTACCCTATACCCTCAACCCTATTCCCTCAACCCTTAAACCCTTAAACCCACTTAGTAAACTCTCTACCCTAATACCTCATCCTTCTTAACCCTTAATTGAACCCCAACCCTTAAACCCTAATCCCTCAACCCCTATACCCTCTACCCTATACATTGGACCCTCAACCTTAATTCCCCTTGACCCTATACCCTCAATCCTCTACCCTCAACCTTAAACCCTCTACCCTCTACCATCAACCCTTAAACACTCAACCCTAAACCCTAAACCCTCAACCATTAAACTCTAAACCCTTAAACCATCTACCCTCTACACTCTACCCAATACCCTTTACCCTCAACCCTAATCCCTCAACCCCTAAAAACCCCAAACCCACCTCTACAAACCCCCAACCTAATCCCCCAACCTCTTCACCCCTTAATCCCCAACCCCTCAACCCCAAACCCCTCAACCCCCACCCCACCCCATACAATGGAACATCAACCTCAATCCCTGTGCCATACCCCTCAATCCCTCTACCCCTCAACCTAAACCCCTCAACCCCTCAACCCTAAACCCTATACCCCCACCCTCAATCCCTCTACCCCCACCCCCACCCTAATCCCCCTCAACACCTAAACCCCTAAAATTACTTAGTAAACCCCCTCACCCTAATCCTTCAACCCCTTGACCCTTAACCTCCCAATCTCTTAAAAACCCCAATCCCTCAACCCCTTATACCCTCTAAGTACTCATATACATTGGACTCTCAACCCTAATCCCCCAACCCTATACACTCAATCCTCTACCCTCAACCTTAAACCCTCAACCCTCAACCCTTAAACCCTCTACCATCTACCCTCTCCCCTCAACCCTAATCCCTCAACCCTAAAACCCAAAAACCCAATTAGTAAACTCTCTACCCTAATCCCTCAACCCTCTTGGCCCTTAATCCATCAACCCTTAAACCCTAATCCCTCAACCCCTATACCCTCTACCTTATACATTGGACCCTCAACCGTAATACCCCACCCCTATACCCTCAATCCTCTACCCTCAACCTTAAACCCTCACCCCTTAAACCCTCTACCCTCTACCCTATAAACCCTTAAACACTAAACCCTAAAGCCTAAAGCCTAAAACCTCAACCGTTAAACCCTCTACCCTCTAGCCTCAATCCTCTACCCTCTACCCTCAACCCTAATCCATCAACCCTTAAACCCTTGAACCCACTTAGTAAACTCTCTATCCTAATCCATCGAATCTGTTGACCCTTAATCCTTCAACAATTAAACCCTAATCCCTCAACCCATATACCTCTACCCTATACATTAGACCCTCAACCCTAATCCCCCAACCATATACCCTCAATCCTCTACTCTCAACCTTAAACCCTCAACCCTCAACCCTCAACCCTTAAACCCTCTACCCTCTAGCCTATACATTAAACCCTCAACCCTCAATTCTCAACCCTCAACCTTTAATCCCTTAATCCTCAACCCTCAAACCCTAAACCCTCAATCCCGATACCCTCTACCCTATGCATTAGACTCTCAACCCCAATCCTTAAAACATATGTACCCTCAACCCTAATCCCTAAACCTATACCCTCAACCTAATACCCTAATCCCTCAGCCCTAGAGGTCATCAACCCTATACCCTCTAATCTCAACCCTCTACCTATACATTGGATCATCGCCCCTCCTTGCTCGTCCCCTCCTCATACTTCTCTTCTCTCTATCTCACTTCTCCCTCCATCTCTCTGTATCCATCCCTCCCCTCTCTACCCTAATCCTCCTTTGAACCCTCAAACCTTAAACCCTTAAAAAAATCAACCTAAACCATCAACCCTCAACCCTTAACCTAAACCCTTAAACCCTCTACCCTCTACCTAAACCTAATCTCTCAGCCTAATCCATTAACCTTAAACCCTTAAATCCAAGAAAACTCTCTACCTAATCCCTAAACCCTCAGCCTTGTCCTCCCAACCCTTAAACCCTCAACCCTCTACCCTCAACCCTCAACCCTTAAACCCCTAATCCCTCCTTCATACCTATATCATGCCATTGGACCCTCAGCCTAATCCCTCAGCCCTATGCATCAATACTCTACCTCAACCTTAAACCCTCCAACCCTAAATCCCACAGCCTCAGCCCTCCAACCTTAAATGCTAAACCCATAAAACCCTCTACCCTCTACCCTCTACCCTACATTAAACCTCAACCCTCAATTCTCAACCATCAACCCTTAATCCCTCAGCCCTCCAATCCCTTAGCCCTAAAACCTCAACCCCTAAACCCTCTACTATTTTGTTTTGGACCCTCAACCTAATACTTCAGCCTCTGCAGTCAAACCTATACCCCTAAACCGATGCACCCTCCAGCCAATGCCCTCTGCCCTCAACCCTGTCCCTCAGCCCTTAAACCTAATGCCTAATCCTCCAGCCTATACCCTCAATCCTATCACTTTCTCTCTATCTATACAAATCCACCTCTCCCTCCCTCCCTCTCTCCTCACCCTCTCTAGTTGTCTCTATCTACCCCTCTCCACTCTATCCCACTCTCTCCCACTCCCTCTCTCTCCCTCTCTCTTAGGTCTCTCCCTCCCACCCCCTCTCTCTATCTATCCCTCCAACCCTTCCTAGATAAGTTCCTCTGACTCCACCCCCCTCTTTCTCTCCCTCTCTCAAGTCACTCCCTCCCACACCCTCTCCCTCTCTTAGGTCTCTCAATCACACTCCCTCTCTCTCCCACTCCCTCTCACACTCCCTCCCACTACCTATCTCTGAAGTCTCTCGCTCTCACCCCCCTCACACTCTCAAGTCTCTCCCTTTAACACCCTACCTACATAACTCTCTCTCTCTCCATCTCTCTCTCTCCCCCCCCTCTCTCTCCCCCTCTCTCAATTCTCTCTCTCCCACTCCTATCTCTCTCCCTCCCTCCCTCTCCCTTCCCGCCCTACCTAGTTAAGTCCCTCTCACTCCAACCCTTTCTCTCCCACTCCCTCTCTCCAGACTCTCTCTCTCTCTCTCTTAAAATTCTCCCTCCCTCTAAATACATACATAAATACATACATACTTACATACATATAAACATAATACATATGTAAATACAATCCTACATACATACAAGCATGCATGTACATATGTAGATACAATCTTACATACATGTAGGCATACATACAATATACATGCATTGATACATACATGCATACATACATACATACATACATACATACTTACAAGCATGCATACATACTTACAAGCATGCATACATACATACAAGCATGCATGTACATACAAACATACAATTATATAAACATACATTCAATAGAGTAGCATTTAACATAAAGCAAGACATAACGCAAACGCATTATACTGCGCTCACGTTATGTCTTGCTAGACATGTTCCCCACAAATGCAAAAAACTATGTCAAAATTGAGATATAATGCAAGTGCATTATAACGCCCATGTGTTATATCTTGCTTTGGGAATCCCCAAGCCTTGGGCTTGGTATTTTCCTTGGAATACCAACCCAAAGGTTTGGAGGGCATTCCCAACTACTACAAATGTGTTTTTGTAAATTCTACAATATTTCACAAAATTGAGTTCGTGCTCACCGTCACAATTGCATGTGGTTCAATGTTGAACAAATCGAACACCAGGGTAATGTTAGGTTCTCTCTTAGCTATCCAACGATGTAATTTTTTTCACTTTCTGGTAATGTTAAGCCTTTCATCCATAATTTCTTTTATTTGTGTGATTTTTTTGGAAAAAAGTAGTGTTTGGTGTTTTTTTCATTATAAATTAACCGTTCATCAAAATTTTAAATAAATTACATTTTTAGAAACTAGACTCCATTCTACATTTTATTTTTTTAAATTTCAATTAGTTTCCAAAATTTGTAGGGGTGGCACAGCCAAAATTCTTTTTTTCAGGAAGTGTCCACTTAGAAAATTAGTAAAAAATTAACTATTCATTAAAAAATTATCAAAAAAATTGTGCATCAACTACATATTGTTAGCTAACTTCTCACCATAGCGATTTTAAAAATACTAAAAAAAAGTTCACCGTGCTAGGGACGTATAAGAGTTGCTATGTTATGTTTTTCTCACAAAAACAACACCAATTTTTGTATGTACCTCTTTTGAACCCCTTACTCTCAACCATTTTCAAAATAAATGAGTAGTTTAGAAAGTAGACTCGGAGCACTTTGATCCTTGTTTTTGTTCCATCTCAAAATTTTGAGAGTAACTATCCTGAATTTCACATCCAAGGTCAATATTTCCCGATTTCAGAAAAAAAGTGGCCACTTAAGCCCCCGTTTTGGGAACCATCTTTTTGCACTTACCCTAGTATTGATTGTTATCCTTTGCAAGAACTAAAACAAAAAAAAAATATTTGCTTAATGTCAATGTCATCTCACAAAACACTAATGATTTGAATTCGTTAGATTTTACATCCTCCTTTCAAGGAGAAAACAAAATCTCACAATCTAAAGAGTCTTGTGTAGGTATGACACCTTGTACTAAGCAAGAGATATCTTTGTTACAAAATAACAAAGCATCCTCTACTTTTGATCAAGAGAGTATCTTAACGAGAATCCTCCAAGATCGTTTGATATCTCTCCCTCCAATAACACGAAATAAATTTTACTACAAAAGTTCTTTTTGTGCATATCATTAAGTTCATGGTCATTCTACTAATGAATGCAAGGATTTACACAATAAAATTCAACATCTTAAGGAATATGGTGCTCTTCCTTGTGTTGGGGCACCTATTTCTTCTAATTGACATTTATTTTTATTTTATTCGACTCATCCTTGTCTTGCATTAAGTGGGGGCAAGGGGTTAGGTAGCCTCATCCTTGTATGTCACTTGTCTCTTTTGGATAGTTGACCTCCTTTCATGTACATAGAAGAGAAAGCTTGGGATGTGAACAAAATGCCTTAAGTGGGCTAGTGGGTTACATACTGCCTTTTGGGGGTAACCCCTTTTCATGATGTAGCTTATTAGAAGTTCATATGACTTGGCATAGGGATTTCTAAATAAGCTCTCATGTCTTCTTCTACTTTAAAGAAATTGCTCATAGTAATGGTGTTAGCAACAAATTTTTAAAGTGGGGGCATACATCAACACTCATGTTTCAATGCATAGTTTTCTTTATTCTTGCGATGTGTCCTTTTCTTGGTGGTGTCATTGGGCTTGATATATTCTGAGAGCGTGATATTTCTTTGACTTGTCCTCTTTTGGAGACATTAGGCACAATGTTACCTAAGATGAGACCTCACGTGAACTAAGTGAAATACCTTTGAATGTATCTTACACTATTTAGCATTTACAATTTTGATTATATGGCCACCTTGCATAATACACTTTGCTTACCTATGGTTCCATTCTGTTTGTTCATGGGTTTCAAGCATACGAAGCTTTGCTTGCCTCATGAAGCTCGAAGTTCATTATTATGTGGCGCCTTGTCAAAGTTATCAGGAGGTATAGATTTGGTATAGTTAATGTATGATAAGAATCCTAAACATGGGCATGGCTTTCTCATTATACGGTGAGAAGCTGATACAGAGGCATGTATTTCTCATGAAGCCACCCTTTTGGATACTCACCCAACGGACATCTTGAAGTTTCGTTGCCTCAGAGTGAGCATGTATTTTTGGAAAAACAACTTAGATCTGATCCACATCGTGTTGGATAGATGGTCAAGGCTTGATCCACCTCTTGTTATTTTTGTTTGTTTTTATTTTTCTTTCTTATTAATTGGCATTGTATGTTTACGTATCTTTTTTTGTTGCATAGCATACACCTTGTGCATGTCCTTTGGTGCTTATGTTGGTTTGATGTAGGATCTTAGATCCTGGGTGATTTGTAATTCCCTCCCCAATATTAAGCTAATATAATACTATAAAGTAACTAAATAAGAGAAGTAAATAATAAAATAGAATAATTAAAGATAAACTACTCAATTTATAACTTGTCTAATGATAGAAATAATGATGAATTCTTGCATGATCTACAAGAATATTTTTCAAGTTAGATATTTCTTTGCTAATCCAACAATTATATTTACAAGAGGGAATAATAATAAATAATAATGATATTGTCACTAAGGAATTTCACAATCATTACTTTATGATGATTTTGATAATGTACACACCTAATGTTAATACAAACAAAATGAATGACTTTTCTTTTCTCCTTTTTTTTTGGAAATCAAACATTGCTATTCCAGCTTTACACTAATTTTCAAAATCATTTATATTCATTTAAACTAAACCTAAACATGGAACATATTTTGTTATGGTTAGTATTAAATCTTTACAATACATTAACTTATCGCCCCAAAGATATTATTACCATTAAATCAAAATAAAATAGAACATCTAAAATTGTTAGTGAAGGTAAAATCAAGATTACATAAAGGTTGAGAAATGTAATAGAATCAAATACTAAAGAAGCATTATAAGTGTTGAGCCGACCTCAATCTATTTACCTTTCCAAGTGAGCTATTTAATGCCTAATCATTAGAAATGAAGACAATAATTTAAACCAATATTACAAGCATAAGCATACAAGAAATAAGCTAACAATTTGAACTATATCATCCACTATTGAACTCCCTATCGTTATAGGACTAATAACTCAACAACTTGTGATTGATTATATATATTTGTAGTATACACGCACAACTAAACATATACACATAATTCATGACTATTTAGTTCGTTAAAATTTGTTAGTAACTATACTTTAATGGATTTAGAAACTTTAAATTTATATTCCACAAATTAACCTTATTTCTTTACTTATAACTCTACCCAAAAATTCCTAGGTGATTTCAATTACCAACTTTGCTTACTATGCCTAGACTCTTTTATGGTAAGTTGTTTGAATCACTTTGATATAAATTAAAATATTCTTATTCTTGGATTAAATGGAGACATTGTTCATCCAATAATAAATCAAATAAATAATTGAACTCTCTAACAAGAACACAACCCTAAAAATAAGAGGATAAATAAAATCAACAATTTGTAACCAATATTTCTAAGCACTAGACAATTAAGGCTCTTAATGGATAACTAGAAACTAATTTTTAAAAACTAACTTAAGAATACACGTAAGGGTTTTTTTTTTCTCATGTTTCTATCTTTCTCATGGAAAATTTTCTTTAGGTATTTCTCTTTCCTACATGATACCCTAACTTGGTTTCACTCAATTTATTTTAGTTTTCAATTTACTATCTTAGATTCAAAGTAGGAAACGGTAATGTTTTAGTCATAAATTCTATTTATTTTATTGGGTTTCTCTAATTTTTGGATATGTTTTACAAATATTGGATTTATAATAGAAACCTTTTAAATTTTATCATCTAAATCTTTGTGTTTCATTATGTGTGAAAAGATTTTTAGGACTGTTTTTTGACATATTTTTATTGTGAATAAGGATGTCAATGCTTTAGATTAATAAATCATAATTGGTGATCTAATGGTAATAATATCTTTGATTTAATGGTAATAATATGGTTCAATGGGCTCTCCACCCAACCATAGGATTGAGATTCAATCCACCCCTGAGCTAGGGTCACATAACACTTCCACAAAATTACTTTCCACATAGGATCCGCAACTAAAGTGCAACATATAAGATCCAAATAAATAAACTTGACACATTAGAACCACTAATCACAAGGATTCCTACTCAATTTTACACTTTACATAATTTTCATATCACAACATCTTGCATTCATTTTTCTTTATTTTGACACACAAAAAGGGTATAAATGAAATTAAACTAAGCAACGTGGAAGACTCAACCAATGCAAACCCCAACACACTACTTGTAGCCAAACAAGGGATTCAATGTATCAAATTTCACATAGTTTTTTTATAAGAAATATCAATATGATAAAAAAACTCATTTCAAATCAACACAGATAGAAAACTAAAAGGTTAGACCTTGCCAAGAAAGTTTTCTATACAACTTGTAGAACACTCTCTCCAAGAAATCTCTTTCATTGCTCCTTCCTCTTAACAAACATGGCACAAACTCAAAAATGAAGAATGAAAATCAAAATGAACTCAAGAAAAAAAAAAGGAGAGAAAACCCCCTCCTCCACATAAATAGAGAGAATCAATGGAAGGGGGAAAGGAAACCTCCTTTTCAACTTCCCAACAACCCTTTCAACTCCAATTTTCGTCACTTTTCATAAGCGAGTAATTAGAGTGGGTTTTGGACTTTACAAAATGGATTTTATGGAATAAAAATATGTCTAACCCATACACCTATCACCTAGGAAACATTTTAAACAATTAAGACCACATGCAAGGACTTCATAAAACATAAATTAAGTGACCATTTTAATAAAATGAATCAAGAGACTAATAAAACAACTCTCACATACACACAAACCAAACCACACAAAACAAGGTTAAATCACATGCCCATGACACGACTAATATTTCACAAGGATACAATACTGAAAGTATCTATGTGAACCCCTTATCAACATTAGCCAATTTGTACCTATTTACTCAACCAAGAATGTGTGTCAGTATGACTCATAATTAATTAAAACAAATAACATATGGGTGTGTGCAAGAAGTTGAGTCCACTTTTTGGCCAAAAAGTGGAAGTGTTTTCCCTAATTTTTAGAATTTGACACTTTGACCTTAAAATTTGAAGCACTTAGAGATGGAATCTTCAAAAAAGTCACTAATCATAAAATGTAGTACTCGGAGTCTAGTTTCCAAATATGTAATTTATTTCAATACCCAGATTGTAAAAATTGAATTTCAATAGGCGTTTCTAAAAACCACTGTTTAAAAGTCACTTTTTTATACCATACCATGCACGTGTACGACATCCATATTTTGACCTAAATTATCATATTTTTCTAAATCCTTTTGGGAAAAGTTTTGTGACTCACTAAAGCTTGCTTTTAATATTTTTTTATAATTTTTTATTGAATACTTTTTTTTTTATTAAATATTTATTAGGCATATTTGTCATTTTGAAAAATCGTCGTGTACGACACGCATAAGATGACCTAAACTTATCATTTTTTGATTTTTTTTTTTAAACTGAAAAGAATTGTCTAAATTTTGCTCTCGTGCAATCCGTTCATCAAAATTTTATGTTGATCAAAAGTTATTAAAATACTAAAAAACGATAATTCAAGTTTATGGACTAGTTTCATTAGAAATTAATTGAAAAATAGAAAAAATAATCAAATTATTAAAAAAATTACATATTTGGAATCTGCACTGTCTCATCTATAATGGGTTTCAATTTCGTAAAAAAATCTGCAAAATAGGTCTTCAAACATATGTCCAAAGTCATTATTTTCCTGTGACATTAATAGGACCTTCAAGTTGCAAGTCAAACTAGGTCCAAAGCTTAGGTTCGGGTCCCCAAGCCATTTCCCGAACCAAAAAACAAGCCAAAAAACCCGCTCAAAAATTCATAATTTAAAAAACGGGATCCCGGGATCTCGTCATTAAAAAACGGATCTCGTTTCAAAACGGGATCCCGTTTCATAAAAATGCCATTTTTTATAGTTCTATGAAACGGGATCCCGTTTTGTAAAACGGGATCCCGTTTTGAAATTCTTCCAAAAACGAAAATTTCCAAAAATGGAAAGTTTTCAAAACGGGATCCCGTTTTGAAAACTTTCCAAAAATTTTCAAAAATTAGAAGTTTCCATTTTTGGAAATTTTTCAAAACGGGATCCCGTTTTAAAACTTTCTATTTTGGAAATTTCCGTTTTTGGAAAATTTTCAAAACAGGATCCCATTTTGAAAATTTTCAAAATGGAAATTTCAGGGATCCCGTTTTTAAACTTAGGCTCAGGATCCCGAAGCTAAACGGGATCCCGCTTTTTAAAAACGGGATCCTGCGGGATCCTGTTTTTTGGAAGCCGAATTCATTTTTTTACCTAAGGCAAAAACTTCCACGTTTCGTGGACTCAACTTTGTGCACTTACCCATATGAATTAAAAATTCCAAGAATAATAATCAACTAAGAAATTAGATCCACTAATATACAAAGTAACATACAATTTAACACTCCTTACTCTAATGATACCTGCTATGGAGTCAAGGAACAATTGAGTGAATACTATTTGCTATCAAAATATCACCACTTATGTCAATAGAATATTTAACTTATAATGCATACTACTATAAGTAATATTGAATATCAATAATTGTCTTCATATTCACACCTACCCACATCTATCATATGTAATTACCTAACATAATGTAATCCACTTAATATACATAATAATATTACCAATAACCGAGCATATTGATCATTACATAATTACGTAGATAGAGAATGGAACTCATCTGACTATCACAAGAATTCACAATAATTGTTAGATAGGATTAGTCAAGAATATGAACATCTTCATGATGTAGAAACAATCATCACTCATGTGTACTATCCAAAATGAAATAACATAGAATATAACATATAAATCATAAAAAACTAATAGTATCAATAAGGTCACAAGGAAAGGGGTCTTACAGGCTTGACCACTCCCTTGATCTTTTTCATCCTAGACCATCCACATCAGTACACTTGGACCCCTCTTGAATGTTTTTTTTAGTGTGAGTTTGAAGCAAGTTCATCCTCTCACTAAAGTGGGGATAAATTACACCTTTTCCTTGCTTGATTTTGGAATAATTAATGACAAATTGAATTTGATATCACCTTGATCTAGTGTTGTAATGTGTTTCACACATTCACCTTAGGTCTTGGGCCCTTTTTAAGCTAAATAAACCTAACTTTTCCTTAATTTAATGTTGTAAAGTGTATTTTTTACACCTTCACATTAAATTTAGGAGGCTTGTAAACTAAATGGATCTAATCTAATGTTGTAATGTGTTGTACACTTTCACATTGGATTTGGGGCCCTTTCTAGCTGAATAAACCTTTAAATTTTCCTTAATTTAATGTTGTAAAGTATATTTATTTAAATTTCACATTGAATTTTGAGCCCTCTTGCACTTATGACCTTTATATCATCATTAATAGGCCCCTAAGAACCTATATTGTGCATCCCAAGGCATATTTCAATCAAAATCCTGACAATATCAATAAGTAAACTTAATTTCTTAACACCTTGACACTTTTTCCACCTAAAAAGGCCCAGTGGGACCCATACAAAAACCTGGGAATATGAGTCCCACCCAAGTGGAACCCATATGCCAGGTGTGGCTTATGAGTCCCATTTGACCTATTTTTAAGGTTTTGAGTGAGACAATCTAGGTTTTAAGTTCAAATTTCATGAATGTCAGCCCGTGGGATCTAATAAATGGGATATTAGATGGATTGCCTATATAAATGAGGGCTCAAATCATTATTTCATTAATCCTTCATGATATCAATTCAAGCACTCAAGAGTTAAGCATTCCAAGACTTCACAAGAGCATCAAGAGAGTTTACAAGATCACTTCTAAGGAATTCAAGAGCATAATTCTTCATGATTTGTTTCAAATATTCAAGATCCATTATCATGTCAAGATCATCAAGAATCAAACATGTGGTTGAGCTAGTTTTGTGATGTTGTATTCAAGATTCAAGGTTATCCATTGTTCTACACTTATTTCAAGATCTAGATCTACATCCTTCATGGCCACTTCATGTTAGGTTGCTGATTTACAAGACATCATTCAAGGTATCATTGTTCATGTCTCATGTTCCATGTTTCATGTTTCATGTCCTTATTTCATTGTCTCATCATTTGGTTTAATTACCTCAAAGGGATTTGACCAAGGAAAACTCCCATTCACCAACAAATCAACAAGTTTTTCTCGAGCTCTACATGTGTGATTGCAAATCTAGGTGTCTTGGACCTTGAAGATCCCTTGAAGATTAGATTACAAGCTTGGAGAAAGTTGTTGGAGTTGCCCCTCTTTTGCAAGGTCACTATCTTCACAAAAAGTCATCTACAACTTTGAAATTAGGGTTTTAGATCCGGAAACAAAGTGGTTCATAGAAAGAGAAAATATTGGAGGGAAGAATCAGGTCACAACTCTCTAAAAAAGCACACTGGGATTGATACGTTGGACCTTGGGTGTATGAGTCCCAGTAATGCCATTTTCAGGGTTTCTGGAGATTTAAAATCAACACTGTTAGATTCTAGTTTTGGCACAGAAAGCCAAGTCTGGGACTAAATCACCTAGACTGGCGTATGAGTCCCACTTAGCCTTAAAATCAAAATTTTAGCATTTGCAGTCCGCATTCAAGCCTCTACAAGTTTCTAGGTGCATGCCTCTAATTTTACAACCTTTTGTTCTGATTTATATGCATTTCTAGGTCATTCATTCAAGTTTCATGCATCACTAGGTTTGAACATTAGATCTTGGATTTTATTAGTCTTTCCAAGCCCTAGCTTGGTGGTGAAACCTCTTGTAATCTTAATCATACCCTAGGGCACCCTTCTAGTATATCTCTTGCCTCTATTGCACTCTTGGGTTGAGATCTCTAGGGAATCCTTGAATGTGGAGTATAGAAAGTTTGTTGTCCTAGATCCTAAACCCTAGTGACGAAAATTTTCTATCTTACAATTGCCTCACCCAAAAAATGGACATGGTAAGTAGCTTCTTGAAATAGTGCTATTTTGATGCACTACTTCAAAGGATGTTTCAAAAAACTTGGTTAGCCTCTAGATACAAGGTTTTTAGTGACAACCATGAACACCATAAATATACTTCAAATGGGAGACACTAAATTCTCTATCTTACCCTAAGCGACCCATTTGTTTGCATGAGAGTAGGCTTGCAAGGTATAACACCTGTAGATTTTTACTACTTTATTTTTTGCACACTTTATATAGCCCACTGATAAATATGCTTGAAGGTCACCATGAGTTCAACATTGTGGGATATATCTCAATGGTAGGCCCTCTCTAATAAAAAAAAGGAATGCTATTTCTCTTCACCAAAGATCACATGAAGCTCAAGGGGAGAGTATACGTACCAAGCCTTTGGATGACTCAATTTTTTTTGTGAAATTGGAGTGTTTCTCTTCACCTAAGATCGCACAAAGCGCAAGGGGAGTGGATACATACTAGAAGTTCACAAAAGCATGACATACACTCATTATTTTTAAATCCTCAAAGGAAATGATGAATCCATTTTAAAAGTACCATTTGATTGAAGTATGAATTCAAGTATTTGTTCAATTTTAAGCCAACATTGTAATGGTGAGGATGTATGGATTCAATTTTAACCATCTTTGAAAGATTATGGCATTGTAAATTTTAAACCCAATTGAAAGCTAGGGGTGTTGCCACAATAGTGGTTCACACTTTCTGGGAGATCCTGATTTTTGTTGAAATCACATATTCTTAGAAAATATAATGATTTAATCCTTGAAAAGTTATGTTTAAAGGATTCCAATTGAAGAGGGTTTGACCAAACCATGTTAGACCAAGCCCCCTTGGATAGAACCCTGCCATTTTTAAAACATACCTATAACAGAGTCTCCTTTACACCTGTCAAAATGCTGATAAAAAAACCACTTTTGATTTACCTTATGGGGGATTAAATGAATTCATTTAAAATTTATTTTCTGTAAGTCTGTAGTCCTTATTATAAGCTTCCAAAAAAGTATAATTTTAAATAAATTTAATTTGATTATTATATTTATTTTTTATTTCTTGTGAATGTAGGTTTTTCACTAAAAATCAAGCTCCTTGTTTTGTACATGTGGAAAAATAGCATATTATAAAAAAAAAATTGAAAAATATGAGTGCACTAGATATTGAAGTTCTTGATCCAAAAAAAAATAAAAAATTGAATTTTGATGAATACAAAAAATGTTGTGTTATATGGTCGCGCTATGTCAGAATTGTAATTAGTTTGACTTCGAAACTTGATTAAAGAAAAAATATTCAATAAAAATCTATCTAACCAAGTGGAAGCACTAGATATTGGAGTTACAAATCTAAATTTGAAATAATTAGAATTTTATCCTTCATGGAAAAAAAGTTATGCGTTCTACGGTGAGCGTCACTTTTTAAAAATGTTGTTTTATGAAAAAAACTAGTTTTCGAGGGAGATGGAAAAAGAAGTGCAATCTGATTCTAAAATTTTTGAAAAAAATATATTTAGAATCTACATATAAAATTTCACAAAACTCTAGTTTGCACCATCTTCAAATTCCTCATGGTTTAGCTGCTACAGGTGCCCAAAAGTGAAGATTTAGTTAAAAAAATTATTTTAGTGTCCAGTTTGGCAAAAAATTGTAAACCACTATTGTGGGATCACCCCTAGTTGTCCTAAAGCATGAAATAGAGCAGCATATGATGGGTTATATCATCCCATAAGTGTTTAAAAAATACTTTTATAATGAATATTAAATGGCACTTTGCTCCACCACTTCAAGAGGTGACAAAACTGAGAAAAATTTGAAAAATCCAAATTTTCAATTTTTTTGGTATTTTCTAGGTTCTAGTAAATCACATTTTTGAAGGTCAGTAAATGAATGATATCAAGTTTCCACAATCCATAATGATAATTGCTTGGCTGATTTCTGGATTTGATTTTGTGAAATATTTTTGCATCAACGTTTCAGATCACACTCGGTGATCCATCATCAGGATGAAAGAGAGCATAAGGAGAAAAGCTGCTTAGCTGATTTTTGTAAATCACATTTTTCTCCTTATGCTCTCTTTCATCCTGATGATGGATCACAAAGTGTGATTTGAAATGTTGATGCAAAAATATTTCACACAATCGAATCCAAAAATCGGCTAAGTGGTTAGTAAATGATTGGAGAGTGGATTAAATTGAAAATCAAAGTAGACATTAAAAACTAGCTCACTATTTTACCTTGCAAAAGCATTGGTGGGCCACAAAAGTGCTTCTTTGTAAGATATCGAAATCATCATTGTTCCACAAAATCACCATTGTAATGAAAAAGCGTTGCTTTGGTGAAATTTAAAAGTGCCTCTTTGTTGTACCTATAAAAAAAACTAGAGAGGTCAAAAGTGTCGCTATATCAAAAGTGACCCTCTGTTAGAAAAATAAAAAGTGCTGCCATAAAGAAAAAGTGTCATATTTCAAAAGCGCCTCTGAAATGCAAAAGCATCACTGTTCTTCAAAACTGTCACTCTAGAAAAAAGAAAAAGAGTCGCCCTACTTGAAACCTTCAAAACACAGGAAAATCAAAGAAAATTTATCAAATTTAGTTAGTTTTTCCCTCCCTCTAGTGCCAAAATGTGACTATAATCATAACATATGCTAGATACACCAGATCCAATAGATTCTAAGCAATACTTAACTAGTTAAGCTATAATCCCAATGAAATTCTTGAAAATCATCAAATAAGGAAGCCATTAAACATAAACAACAAGAAATGAATAATGAAAACTTATTCTAATGCCTCAAGCCTCATCCCATTTGGGGATTGGTGTTGCATTGATGTGGAATGTCAACCCTTTCCCAATCCCTTGGATAAAACAAGCTCAAAGATGGATTATATTGATAAAAGATTGATGAAAATGGATGATTTGAACTACAATGGATGAAAAATTCTCAAATGAATGCTAATGGATGAAAGTGTGGATGCAATTCAAGAACATAACTTTGCTCAAATGATTGTGGATCCTTTTCTCATAGAAATGAGTTGTATTTATAGGAGAAAATGGTGGATCAATGGCTAGGATTGATTTGATCAATCAATGGATGAGAAACCATGAGAGGTGACGGCATGGATCAAGGATTCTCATCAATGGATGGATGGGAATGCAATTTTACATGGATCAAAGAGTTAATCAGTGGCTCACAATGATTTAAAGAAGCATGTTTGAGTTCAAATGGAGGAATATTCCCTTGCAAGTGGATGGGTGAAGAAAAATAGGAATTAGATAATTAAAAAAAAGTTTTAGTTGTGCAAGTTGAGTGAAATTAGGATGCTCATTAAATAATTGATTTATGTAATCAAAGGGGTTTAAATGCCATTTAATTCAATAATTAAGATTATTTAATTAAATGAGAGGACATAAGCAATTTAGTCAAATAATTAGCATTATCTGTTTAAATAAGATGACAATTAGTGTGAAAGGAGGTGAATCAACCAAATAATAATGATCATTTGATTAATAGGAGAAATTGATGCATTTAATTAAACAACTAGGATCATTCAATTAAACAATCGAAAAAGAGGTGAATTTAGGACAAAATGGTGTTACTAATAAGATTCAAGTGTGCAATAATAGTCAAGACAATTTTAAGTGTCTACACATAGCATCTAATGTGCTCCCCCTAAAATGTTAAGTTTTTAAAATTATTTCACAAAATCTTAATGTATATTGGAAATTAAAAAATTATGGTTAGAAAAGTAAGAGATAGCTTGACATTATTGTGGTGTTTTTGGATCAAAATCGAAATATCTACAAACATGATGGAGAGTGTGCTCGATATTTTGTTATTTTTCTATATTTTATAAAAAAAACATATCTTTTCACATTGGCATGCAAGTATATCCCTTTGTGTTGGATGCTTGAGGAAAATCCAACTCTAAGGATTGACCCCCCCTCCACCCCCCATGTAGAATCTAAGGAGGTACCCCCATGCAACATCTAGGGGGGATGACACCCCCAGTGGGGGGTCTGAGGGTTGCACACCCTAGCAAGGAGTTGGGGGCAACAATCCTAAAAGCCACATTATATATATATTATCATTGTAAATCTAGACCCGTCATCATTAGGTCATAGATCTGATAGTAGAGATTATGTTGCCTTGTCTTGTGCTAGAAGTAAACCCTATTTTATGAGGGCCTTAAATATTATGGATATGTATTGCATTATTATTGTATTATGTGTGAAAGTTTGATAGTTTTTGAAAGAGAAAAAAATGGGTTTTACAGGGACCCAAAACCACAAAGTTTACAAAAAAAAGATAAGATCATCAAAGACCCCATTAATAGAGAGGTTGCAAAGAAAACAACAAAATGACAAAGCCACAATGACCAAAAAATCTAGCAAGGGCCATAGAATAGACCCAAAAAGACTAGACAAAACACCAGCAGTAACTAAACTTGGGACTTTAATGTTTCCACAGTCTCAACTTTCAAGTTGTTCATTTCCTAAACCCCCCTCTTTAAGATCTGGACCATCTGGGTAGTAGGAGGTGCTTTCCTCTTAAGGTTGGCATGGGTCCTTTTCGATATATACCTTGGTCCTCGTTCTTGCTTTTATCCTTGTCCTCTTCCAGATCAACAACTAGCAAGCCCTGTTGCGACTTTTCCAACTTTTCAGACATTACATTGATGGTAATGGCATTGTACCTAGCCATTTTATGGTTTTGTTCCACAACAGTTTTCATGTTATTTTTTATTTTTACAATTTTAGCTTCTAGAGTCTTATACTTGTCCTCAATGTCATCTTCTCCCGCTCTAGTATTGTTCTTTTTCCGTTTTCCTTCTTCATTGCTAAGAGAAGACAAATTCAATTCCATTTCCTCCAACTTGCTATTTAGAACCCTATTTCTGAGATTAAGATCGTTAATTCCTTGATAGGCCTGTTTCATAACCCTGAAAATGGCTTCAATGCCACTTCTAGCAGAGGCAATAATATCTCTAGACTGATCCTGGTCTAAAACGAGGTTAATGTCATCTAGGTTAGGGGATCTGGGAGATCTAGTATCATCATCTCTAAAAGAGGCAAGACGGGTAGACATAGAGTTTCTACTTGCTTCGGGGTTCTCAGTTTTGTCCTCCAGAGAGTCCGCAGAGTAGGAAACTAACTTATTGGCAGGGGAGCCCTTAAGAGCGGGATTCTTTAAGGGAACTGGGTAGTCGGGGTAGATCTCAGGGTTAGCTTTAGCAAGTTGTGGTTTACTAAGTTGGGTTTTCTTACCAGACAGAATAGGGGATGGGTGGGCTTCAACAATTTTCTCCTGGTTAGGCTGATTCTCTGAACCCCCACTGTCTGTTTCATAGTCCTCAGACGTTGTGGAGGCAACCGGTTTGGATAAAGCCGCCATGCTTTAATAGTGTTCATATATTAACCTAATAAGACTAGGATGAAGAATAGGGCATCTCCTAGGATTTTTCTTGTGGTCCTCAAGGCTATTTCTCAAAGAATAGAATAGATAATGGGGCAGAGAAATCTGTACCTTATGGCGGAAGTGGTTAAGGATAGCAAAATGATGACCATAAACTTTGGTGAATCTCTTATCCAAGGTAATATACTCCATTATGACATGAAGCACCTTTCTCCAAAGCGCCTTGATGGTGTCTATTTCAAAATAGCTATTGGAAATTTTGGCCAATTTCATTTTCTCCTTTTCTTTCTTAGGGGATTTGATTACCGCCTCATCTAAAAACCTTCTATTGTGATAAAACTTCACATCCTCAGTGGACATTCTAGTCACCTCTCCTATAATTTTATCATCCAGTTTCACCTTTCTCCCAAAGAGGTTTATTTCTCCATTATTCCAGTTCTTCTCAAAATAGTCCATAGCCATAGTATCATCCCATGAAGTTTTTCTAGGAATGGAACCAAACCACCTCTCACAACCTGTTTCCAGACCTTAGCATTCCTTGTGTGCACTTCGTAGCTTTTTGGCTTGACTCTTTTCCTATCCCCCCATTTTGGTATGCACCTCACTGCAGGCTCTAGAACCAATGCTGAAAACCTGTTATAATTTTATGCAGCCATTCTAATGAACCCACAAAGCATGTCGCTTTTTCTTCCCAACTAAGTAATATGACACAACCCCATCAAATCTCTTGATTTCGATGTACTTAGCCCTTTTCCCTTTCATCATTAAATATATTTGCCTCTTTCCCATGCGTAACATCATAATCTAATAAGGCCCTGACTTTAGCTCCCAAATCCCTAAAATTCTGCCATGTGTTCAATCCTTGCCTCTTTACCCCCTCATTTGCAAAGTAATACACCACATTGTTAGCTTCCCTATAGACATGTGAAACTTTAACTTTATCAAACTTGTCTAGAATAGATTTTGCTTCATCAATCCAATTCTTTATAGACCAGGAGGGGGGGTCCTACCTAGGAGACAGTCAATGATGTTTTTGGAGTCCCCTTCAAGCAATAAATATTTTATATTCAAATTATCAGCTAACTTTAAAACTTGAAAATATCATATAGCCTCCGCCACATGGTTGGTTTGATGACCTAGGAAAATGGCCACAACCTCCATAAAGTTACCATTTGAGTCCCTTAACACACCTCCACTTCCGACCATCCCCAGATTTCCCTTCGCAATGCCATCAAAGTTGGCCTTAAACCAACCATTAGGATGAAAGGTCCAACACACACCCTTCCTGCTTTTCTTCGCTAGCTTGGATGCCATAGAAACATCCATTTTAATATTCCAATCCTTAGCTATCATTATATCATAGGGAGTACACACCACAACTTCAAGGTTAAGATCTTTTTGGGGAATAAAATTGAAGTTTTATTTTATAAGCCTATTTTTTTTTTCGAAAACATTAGTCTTTGACATCTTCTTATCCCTGAAAAGTCTATTATTAAATTCTTTCCACACTCCCCAAACAACAAAAGGGAAAATAAAAGCCCATAACCTTCAAATGAAGGGATTTTGAGATGGAGCTTTCCATTGTGAAAAGAAATCTTCAATGGACAGGGAAAACACCCAAGAGATATTCTAGAGGGCTAATAATTTTCCCCAGATTATATAAACAAACGGGAAGTAGACAAACAAGTGGTTAGCTGACTTCACCTCACACTTGCAAAGGTAACATCTATTTGGGATTTGAAATTCATGTTTACAAAAATTATTCACCTTAAGCACCTTGTTTTGAAGTAGAATCTAGAAGAAGATGTTGACTTTAGGAGTCAAGTGTTTAATCCACACTTTAGACCAGAAAAGAGGGGGAGCATGAGAAAGGGATAAGAAAGAAACAACTAAAGAAATAGAGTAGTTACTCGAAGGGTTGTCCATCCAAAAAAGATTATCATCTAGTTGAACCTGTCCCAAACTAACAGCCCTTAAGGAAGATTGAAGTTGAGCCAACTCCTGATTAACCCCACAAAAATCCACCCAGTCTCCTTCATACCAATAATCTTTGACAAACTCCCCAAAAGTAACTTTGCATAGCTCATCCCATCTGTTGAATCTTTCAATTTTGATTAGGGGATCCTTAAAAAGCCATCTATCCTCCCAGAATTTGGCTTGATTGCCGCTTCTAATGTGCCATCCTATCCCTGATTCCAAGATCTTTCTACTGACAATCATATCATTCTAGCAAGCTGAACTACAAGGCAAAATAGGAGAATCCAACAATGCTTTGAGGGACACACAATTGGTCATATATTTACTTCTTAAAATATCTTTCCATTCCCTAATAGACGAGAAGGATCTCCATATTTGTTTGGCTAGAAGAGTCTTATTAATCATTTTTTTTTCTAAGACCTAAACCGCCCAAGGTTTTTAGTCTACAAACCAAATCCCACCCTATAAGAGGCATCCTCTTTCTTTCCTCCACACCAGACCAAAGGAATCTTTTTTGGATCTTTTCAATGGCCTCTGCATATTTAGCAGGAATTTTGAAAAGGCTTAAAGCATAAACTGGGAGATTCTGAAGAGAAGCTTTGAGAAGTTGAATTTTTCTAGCTTGGCTCAAAAGAGCTCCTTTTCATCCTGCCAACTTCTTTCTGAACTTGTCAACCAATGAACACCAAAAGGAATCTAGAGGTTTAAGACATAATGGTAGTCCAAGATAAGTAGAGGGTAAAGATTCCACTCTGCAACCAAGGATTCTTGCAATCTAGACTTGTCTATGCTCAAGGGTATTAAAGAAAAAAAGGGAGCTCTTCTGTCTATTGACCATCTACCTAGTCGCCCCCTCATACACGTCTAGAGGTTTTTTCAAAGTATTAGCCTCAGTCACCGTAGATCTTCCCATCAACATAATGCCATCAAAAAACTGTTGGTGAGAACAAATAAAATTAGTAGATGAAAGACTAAGACCAGCAAGAGACCTTTGTTCATTAAAACTTTTAAGATTCCTTCCCAGGTTCTCAGCCATAATTGCGAACAAAATAGGAGAGATGGGATCACCCTATCTTAGGCCTCTTGAATTTTGAAAGAATCTGGAAGGAGACCCATTCACAATAATAGAGGTGGAGACCGTAGTAACCAATTGATTCACCAACTGAATGACTCTGCTGCTAAAACTAAACACCCTAAGAATTTTAAATAAAAAATCACAGTCAACACAGTCATACACTTTGGATATATCCAGCTTAGAAGAAACGCTTCAGTTTTAGATTCCACAAGTGAATGGATATTCTCATGGACAATAACTATAGAGTCTAATATTTTCCTTCTAGGTACAAAACCATTCTGTTGAGGGGAAATCAATGAAGGAAGGATATTAAGGATCCTTGAAGTCAAAATCTTTGATATGATTTTATAGAAAGAGTTGCAAAGACTAATGGGTCTAAATGCCTCAAACTCCATAGCCCCAGGTTTCTTGGGAACAAGGACCACAAAAGTAGCATTTAATTCCTTAAGAAGACTTATGGACCCAAAAAATTCCTTAATGTTCATTCACAACATCCTTTTCAACAATTTCCCAAAACCATTGGAAAAAGAACATAGGAAACCCATCAGGGCCAGGGGCCTTATTTCCTTCAAAAGAAAAGAAATCTTTCATGATTTCCTCCTTAGAGGGAATGGCAGCAAGCTTATCATTATCTTCCCTCCCAAAAATATTAGGGAAAACCTCTAACATAAAATATTGATCATTATGATTGATTTCCCCATTCGTCGAAAGAAGGTTGTTAAAGAAGAGGACAACTTGCTTTTTGATGTCTTCCTCTTCCTCATATCTCATGCCATTAACTTCTATGTTAGAAATTATATTGGCAGCCCTGTGTTTTGAGGCAGATAGATGGAAGTACTTGGTGTTTCTATCTCCAGCTAAGAACCACAACACCCTAGATCTCTGCCTCCAGAACTCCTCTTTAGCTATTATATGATCATGCAGTTTCACCAGAAGCTCATTTTCTTTAGCCTTATTATTTTCAATGTATCCTTCCCTCTGAATTTTATCCTGGATCTTTGCAAGCTCCATTTGAAGTTCAGATTTAATGCCAAAGATGTTTCCAAAGGACTCTTTTTTCTAGCTTCTTAATTTGTGTTTAACTTCTCTCAATTTTTTAGCAATTCTGAGCATAGCAGTACCTAGAACATCAATATTCCACCATTTCCTAATTTCATCAAAAATATAGGAGTGGGACAACCACATTCTTTCAAATCTAAAGGGATAGTTCTTCTTCACCTTTATAGGGTCCACCACAAAACTTATAGGAAAGTGATCCGACCCCACTCTAGAAAGAGCTTTAAGAGAACAAATGTAGTTTATGAGCCACTGATGAGAAATTAAAGTTCTATCCAACCTTACTTGAATCAGTTCCTTACCGATTCTTTTATTCAACTAGGTATACTGGGCTCCTTGCAAATCCATATCAATCAATGCCTTATTGTTGATGAAGTCAAAAAGATTAGATTTACTCTCCTAATTCACCTAAGATCCTCCAAATTTCTCTTCATTCAAAATGGGTGTATTAAAGTCGCCCATTACAACCCATTGATCATTATCAAAGATCCTACGAAAAGCAGAGAGCTCATCCCATAAAGATTTTCTAGCTCCTTTCCCATTAGGAGCATAGATATTCAACTGAATCCAACTAAAATTATCTCTGATATGTGTGAATTTAGTAGCCACATGATTAGTGCTCTCTAGCAAAGGTTCCCCTTTAATAATGTTTTGGTTCCAAAAAGTTGCAATTCCTCTTGATGCACCATCTAAACTATTTCCTTGGATTCCATCGTTCTGAAACATTTTAATCTTCTCCACCTTCTCTTTGGACATTTTAGTTTCTTGGACGAGAAGAATATCAGGTTTATGATCCCTAACAAAATTGTGCAAAACATCCCTCTTATGAAGGTTATTAAGCCCTCTAATATTCCAAGATATAATCTTCATATCTTACCAGGGGATTGGAGAATCTCTGGAATGATCTTTTGAACACCATTTGCTATGTCTTGAAAGCTTTCATGCTCTCTCTTCCATTTACCCGACCTTCTACCTTGGCTTAGCTTAGTAGCACCACAATCTGCCTTTGCTCTTGTTCTGGTAACAACTCCACTTAGAGTATTCTGATGTTTACTTCTCTCCTTTTTCTTTGAATGAGAGAGGACTTCTTCCCAATTAGTATCTTCTTGGCTCTCTAACTCTCTGCCAGATTCCCATTCCTTATCATACATTCTTCTTTGCTCCTAGGGGAGAGTATTCATCTAGCCATTACTGAGCTAGTTCAAATTATCACTCGAAAGTTTGGTGTTTTGGCTCAGATTCTCAAAGGTTTCCTTGACAAAATCTAGAGTTGTTTTTTCTCAAATTTTAAGAGGGTCACTTAGGGGGAAACATTCTACAAAAGTAGTAGTTAGGATAGGAATGCCAATATCTAGAGACAAACCTTGAACAGGAATATCCTCTAGTCTAGGATACCCATTATCTTTTCCTTCTAATAAAATCTTAAGAGTGGAAGAAACAAAGTCCTCATCCCTTTTACCATCCCCCGCATTCTCCAAGATTCCTTCTCCATCTTCCTTTGGATTAGAATTACTTTTTTCCCCTATTTGTTGATTCTTCTGCACATCAAGATCCTTGGGTTCTGTTTCGCCATTGATACCAGTGGTATTCCTTTGAGCTTCAGATTTCTTGCCAGATTCCTTATTAAGGGTATTGGTATTGCTTGCTAGCCCTTCCCCTTCAGGCTTCTTTCTCCAGACAGTCCTAGGGTTAGACTGGTGGTTTTCTTTGTCTTTGTTGGCATTTAATGGGAATTTCTTAGCCTAATGCCCCATTTTTCTGTACTTAAAGCAAGCCTGAAACTCTATAGTTTGCGTCCAAGTTCCCAACTTTGACTATATATCTATTGAAGAAGGGAGGTTAGCATTTTTTGAAACTCCCACATAGATTCGAGCAAACACCAACCACTTTCTAGCTATCGTCATAGGGTCAATAGACAAAATCTCTCCAAAAGAAATAACAAAGCCATTGAAGATGTCCTCGTTCCAATATTCTAGAGGGAGACCCAGGAGTCTAGCCCAAGCTGGAACATTCTAAAAAATGGAGTCAAAGAGATCCAGATGAGAGGTCCATTTCTTAAGGGTTAGGGAAGATTTTCCTATGACCCAAGGTCCACCACTTCTCACAGCCAATATATCCTCTTTGCAGGTGAACTCAAAGGCAAAGAAATGTCTAGGAAGAGCAGCCACCATAACCTTCCCATTGATTCTCCACTTATTTTTGACAAACTCCCTAACCACCTCAACATTTGGTCTAGGGCCCATAAACTTACCAACCAGAACTTTTTCCATCAAAGTAATATTATGATCAATAATCGGATTAGGCACAGAGATGGCAAACTTACCTTTCACTGGGTCATAAAAATTATGCACTGGAGGAAATATCGATTTTCCATTTGGCTTAACACCAAACAGTGAAGACCAAGGTTTGGGCTTTGCTACTTCCCTATTAGCAGTCCCTACCACTTCATTGGGTGGCTTTTGGAGTGTGAGGTTTTTCTTCCAAAAGGGTTTTCCCTAGGAAAATCACTATGTTGTGGTATAAATATTTATTTCTATTTAATTTATGTAAATATTGTTAAGATATGTTTTTTTTTGCATAACCTCCTCTCAAGATTAGTGTAGGAATTTGTTCTGCAACCTTAGCCTTCTTACATCTCATACACTTCAACTATTGATAAGAACTATCACTTAACATCCCCAAATGTTCTCATTAGCTCCATAACACCTTTAGGCCTCTTGCATGTAAGCAATATGTGTAACCACTATTGAAACTATGAAATATCATTACCATAATTTTATTTTAACTATTTTTTCTTTCCCCTACCCTCCAAACACAAACATGGCACCTATAGCATGAATGTAATTTTCTTGGCATAAGTGTTGTGAATTGCAACACAAATTCCTTAATATGAAGCACAAATACTTCAATAGTAAAAATCACTCACTAAGGAGAAAAAATGCTTCTATTATGTACAAACATGGATTCCTCTTCCTTTATATGAAAGTGATACATTACATCATGAAAATACCATAGGCCTTTACACAAATGCCATAAAATGAATTCATCTTGAAGCATTTATGGTTCCATCTGTCTTACTACCCTAACACATGCCTATTGATGTGTGTTTTGCATGTCATAAATTAGATAAATAGTAGGTATTATATCACTCTTGAAAGGAAATCTAACAATAATAACTTAGAAAAAAGACTACCCAAAGGCTTCTATTGTCAAGTCTTGACTTGTAAAATAACTTAGTGTTTAATGTATAATTTTTTTTCACTTGGGGCCTTATGTTTACTCACTGGAACTAAATGAGGTTTTTGATAAGATTTAGATGGAATTTATAAAACCCTAAGTATACCTTCAAATTTGAGATCTGAAAATAACTTTGGTCTCCTTATTTGACAATAATTTTAAAGCTCTTCGTAAACTAACTTTCTAATTTCAAATCAATTTCAAAAGATGTGGTGAGAAAAGAATAAATATAAAATTCCAACATTTGGATACCACAATATTGACTTAGTGCATCAGATAGATAGATCCCTCAAATAAACCAATTTATATTTAATCAAATATATACTCACAATGTTGTAGAAATAATGCAATATTCAATGGATGTAAATATTTTAAAATCAAAATGATTCACTTAAATACCAAATATTTGGTCCAATTCAAGTAAACATTCATAATTGAACTTGATTTAAAATATTCTCAAACTACCCATGCAAAGTAACTCACAATCAACAAGTCACAAATGCTATGAACCAAAGATCTATCAGATATTTTAACACTTCACTAATGCAACTGAACTTTATATATTATTTGAGAAACGAACCATGAGAAACTATTTAAATAATCCGTAGAACACCAAATCAATGTTTCTACTTTTATTGATTTCAAAATAGTTTTGGTACAACAATTCTTGATCTCTCTCGAAAAACTACTACTACTAACTACTAGATAATTCTCTCTACTAAACCGTACTACTAAAAATGAATGCATTTTATAGGAGATGCAAGGAAACCTTATTATGTCATGAATGAATGGGAAACATCCATTGCCAAAGGTTGAGATCACATTTGCATTTAATAGTTGGAATATAATTAATTATTCATCTTTCATCTCCAACTAAATTCAGTTACAAACTTGCCCTGATAGTTGTCTTCATACAAAAAGACAAAATGCACCTTTTTTTATGTTGAGTTTTCAAAGATAGGACACCTTTGGATAAACTTGACATTGGAACATATAAATAGGAATTAAATTTATGGAACTTCATTAAATATTTCTAATCCATTTTCAATTACGCACTCTTTGCTCTTTGGAAAATTACAACACCTCCCTTAGGCCTCTTTGGGAAAAATAAAATAATTGAATAAATACTTGGGAAAGCAAATTGTAGATCTAAAACAATTTCCAATGTGGACACATAGGCAAAATCATCATCCTCTTAAACCTCGTACCAGGCAGCATGATTAAACGAAAATAATGCTTCTTCAAGGGAAAAACTAGCATGTAAGTCAGCTCCATAGGCTGATCAGGTTCATATCAACATATTCCTGCATAAAAACATAATAAATAACTTTATAAAATACTTATCATACTTGAAATAATCACCAAGAATCATTATTTAAAGTTATTTTTAGACATATCCTAAAAAATGTGCTTCAATTCGCCATTAAATATCAATAATATTAAAGAGAAAAACTCATTAATTCCAAACTTGAGCAATTTCATCATATCCCGGGTCTTTTATATTTAACAGGATGTTGGGCTTTATGATTTATCAGGCTTAAAATTATGACATATTACTCATTTACAAAATTTTAGCATGCCACCGGATATTGTAAACATCGAAGAGATTGTGGATGCAAAACATTATATTTATCGATCTTAAAATTATACCATTAACCCTTTAAAATTCACTTGCTCGCCATATTTTGGTTCGTGCGCGACTTTAATAAAATGTTGGTCATATCATCACATAAGTAAAATGGATGTATATATCATATTTCCTGCTTTAAATATCATCTCACAAAAATAGTAATACTTTGTGGAATTTTGAGTGCGTATGGATATTGCGGGGTTTTTAGTGTCAAAGGATATGAGCAAAAGTGGCTTGAAATTCTGCAATGGTGGCTCATTTTCGAAGGCTGTAGCAACACGTGGCAGATAGGATAATTGCAGAGTTACGATGGGTATGAGGATGAGCAGGATTCAAAAACTTATCCGATATATCTTGGGTGTGGTCATATTAGGGATTTCAAAAACTCAACATTATGATTTTGTTATACAAATGGTTAAGTCAGTTAATGAATTCATGGGAGGCAGTTAAGACATGTCATGAACCCGAGCCCAGCGTTGCACTACACAATACAAGGAGACTAAGGGTGCACACCTTGCAACAATCCCCCTAGCGCAAGTGAGGGGTTCGAACCTGTGACCTAGGTTCTAATACCAATTGTTGCTCAGATGGGTGCCATTGCATTGAAAGATAGACCTATTAATTCCCAATACAACTGCCAGAGCTAATGAATCCATGGGAGGCAATTAAGCCATGTCACGAACTCGAGCACTACACTGCACAACACAAGGAGACTAAGGGTGCACACCTTGTAATAGATTTAGGGTTGTCGTTTAATTGTTGCAGAATCGTCTATGTGTATGTTGACAAGTCATCAAAACTTGATTAAAATTTCATGTATGATTCTAAAGTAACAATAGTGATGGTATCTTGATTCTAGTTCAAATCGGTATTCTCTAAAGATTTAATAACTAAAATGATTTCATAATTTACCATTCTTTTCAAATGACTACAATAAAGAATTGGGTTCACATACCAGTCTAATAAAGAAAAAAATAAAAAGTTCTTTGTTTTATGTAGGAGGTTTCAACCTTGCGAGATATTTAAATTCTAATGGATATGTCCAAACAAGGCCACACTTACGTCATTGCCTTGATAGTAATAAAACTTTCACAATTCCAAAAATTTGACCAAATGCACTACATTCCCACAAGCTTGAAAGCTCCACAATTCTAACTAAAGATCAAAAAGGAGGCAAACTTATGAATGTCAACTCCTGACTAGGATTAACTATCAAACCAATTTAACTATGAAAGCCTAGATTTACAAAAACTTCTAAAGGAAAAACCACCCAAAAATCATCTCAACCAAGTGAGCTAAAACTTTACAAAACCTTCAATATGCAAAATGATTAATCCTTAAACACAAGATTAGGAAAAAGACTCGAATCAATAAGAAACAAAAGATGAAAAAATAAGGAGTCTTCATTTTCAATAGGGTGTGTGTGCAAGGCACAATAATACCCTTAAATGTAACTTTTAAAAAATAAAAAGACTCTTAGCAATGTTCTTACATTGCTTAGTCACCTATACTCCTACACTCACTCACTTTGATGCACTGAGACTAGTATATGATCAATTTTCCTTTTTATGGTTTGATCTCTTTTCTATCTAGAGGGAAAGGAAAGAAAAAAATTATTCCTCTCCTCACCCCTATTTATAAATTTTTTCCTCCCTTTTCATTTTTTCCCTCTATTTTGACCTTTTCCCTCTCATTTTCAACCCTTCTATCTTTTCATAGTCTTAGCTCTAGTTCTCCTTTCAAGAGACTACTCAAGCCTCGGAAACCCACATACTCTCTTGAGGAGACATCCTCCTACCATTTTATAACTACCAACTCTTCCAAACATCCAAGGCATCTTTTCGTTATTTTTACTTCCTCAAGATACTTTCTTTTAATTTCTTTAAAGTGACATCACTCCTTGTGGTATGGAACCCCTTTCAAAGAGGAGATAAATGCACACTCTAAATTTTCTCATTATTTCCTTGTGTCAACTCACACTAACCAACTAAATAAATTATATTTATTTAATCAACAAGGCTAATTACTATCATTGATTAATTAAATAAATTCAATTTATTTAATTAATTAGACTAATTTCTTGTCATTAGTTAACTAAATAAATTAGTGATCCTCTCCTACACATTAAATTGTGCATTGAATGAACCAATCCTTTGATTAATTAATCTAGCCTTCTAAATAATTAATTAAATAAGACAAACATATTTGATTAATTAGACTAATATACATTCTTCCTAATACCCCATTCAAAAATAAAATTAAACTATTTCTACTTTATCACTAGAATTCAAAAAATTACACTTTTCATCTCCACCCTCCATTCAAATTTAAGAATATTTGAACAATTTATCTCAAATCAAGCCTCTCCTCCACTTTCCCTCTCACCAAGCACCCACATGTATGCATCATATCTCTCTATGCAAGAAGAGTTGATCCCAACCCTTCATATCATGATTTGATTCTCCCTATCCACTTGCACTCATTTGCATTCCCCAAGGAAGCTAAGGTAATCCTAGTGTTCTATCAACATTGTTCTCATCCTATTTATACCTTTATCTCAAGCCTCACTTTCCTTATGGAAATGAATCATAGCCATTCATCATACAACCAAATCTCAAGTATTGACACTTGTCTTAATAAATTTATATAAGTATCCCTATTCAAAGGAAAATTCACCATATTTGAAAGTAAGGTGCATGTCAAATGAGGCAATTTCTAGGAAAGAGTGGCACAAGAACATCTAGGTTGACAAACAAACTTCACAAAAAAGATATATTTTATTTTCATGTTCAATTTTTTTGACACTTTTGATATAGCTTTAAGAGAATATCATGGAGTCTTGTAAGGATAATAATATCCATTTTTTTAGGAATTATCTTTTATTTTAAACATCATAGGCAATCAAGGTGTTTAATGCAATTTTTTTATTATTATATTTCACAATTTCAAGGTTTCAAGGGTTGAATGGATTTGTTAAGTTAAAGGGAACTTACCTCAATGGTACACTTGGAGTAATATTATAGGTCCTGATTGTGTACTCAAGCATCTTGATCATGTTATGATGTCAACACAACTTATTTTCTCCTTTACCGCCTATTATTTTATAAAAATAATATCTTCAATGCCACTTATTTCTTATAAACAATAGGTAAGAGTGCTATCAAATAATTGACACATGTGAATATTAAAGATCATTTTTAGTAAGCAATTCATATAATGACTAAAAACATATAAAAATGGACTGCTTAGCTAAATAAGCTATAAATACTTAGGTCTATCGACCATTTGATAGCACCACCACCCATGTATAATTTTGTTTATCAATTTTCTTATATGTCTATATATAGTAGTTGAGATAGATATTAAAAGATGTCATTCATATAAATATTGTAAAGTAAAATGCTTTCTTTATATTAATGTAAGTTAATAAAAACAATGTATACAATTATATAGATTTCAACCTAAATTAGTTTATAACAATTGCAAATGATGAAATAATATATATAATAATATAGATATATATTAAATTAGAATAGATATCTTTATATATATAAAGAAATGTAGTTTTGAGACAATTAAATATCTTATATAACAAATTGAAGAATATGTCTACAATCATACAAATTCCAATTTAGATTAAATAATATATGATAATGTGTAAATATCTTATTTAAAATTGTCGAAAATCGCAGGAACTCCTTGTGTTGTTAAATGTACAGCATAGGAAAAAAGTTAGCCAACTCTGCATTCCGTAGAAACTGAAAAGAAAAGTTGAATAGGTAATTGTTGGCGTTTTTGAATAATTCTGAGATGGCGTGTGTGATGGTTCAACCGACCATTGAAGCCTCCAGTGGCTACGCACTGGGCATTCTTGTCTTTCAAACGTACAATTTGTTTGTTTCTGCAACAGATGTTTTGGCTGACCATCCACTTCACAAATTATTTCCAATGCCTGACATTGCCATGTGATCTTGTCGCATCTAATGGTTATTTATTGTCTGAATTGATTATGGTAATTCTTATGGATTCATTTAGGTTGCCATTTGTATAATTCTATATATTTTTAATAGATTAATAAAATGAGTATCTTTTAATTTGTTGTATAGAATATTGTATATATTTTTAATAGATTAATAAAATGAGAAATTTTTTAATTTCTTGTATAGAAAAGATAGTTGTTGTAAGACTGATATTTTTTATATCTTCTAGATAGATATATTTAAGATATTTACATTTGTTTAGAATATATATACATTATAATCTAAGTTGGAATTTATATAATTGTATACATTTTTTCAATTAATTTAGATTAATATTAAAAAAATATTTTTTAATTTATTATATTAAGATATGTAATTGCTTCAAAACTACATTTATTTATATGTATTTAAGATATCTATACTAGTTTAAAATATATCCATATTATTATATATACTACTTCATCATTTATAATTGTTATGAACTAATATAGGTTGAAATCTATATAATTGTATACATTGTTTTAATTAACTTAAATTAATAAAAGAAAGCATTTTACTTTACAATATTTGTATGAATGACATCTTTCAATATTTATCTCAAATGCTATATATAGATGTGGATACAGATAAGAAAATTGATAAGCAAAATTGTGCACGGGCCATAAAATTTAGAGGTGATATCAAATGGTTGAAAGACATAGATATTTATAGTTTATTTAGCTAAACATTGCATTTTTATATATTGTTAGTCATTATGTGAATTGCTTACTAAAAATGATCTTAAATATTCACATGTATCAATTATTTGATCACTCTTACCTATTGTTAAGAAGAAAGAAGTGATATTGAAGATATTGTTTTTATAAAATAATAGGTGGTAAAGGAGAAAATAAGTTGTGTTGACATCATAACATGATCAAGATGTTTGAGTACACAATCAAGACACATAATATTACTTAAGTGGAAAGGGGTCAATTACCCCTAGATTTGTCACAAAAGTTGGACCAATTAGTTGAGATTGATAGAGATGCGTAATGCCCTTGCTTTGTATTGCTCTTTTTTAATTTGAATAAATTTTTACCCTTCTTTTAATTAAAGTTCCCTTTAACTTGCCAACAAACCCATTCAACCCTTTGAAACTTCGAAATTGTAGATATGATAATATGTATATCTTCATTATCATGAGATATGGGTTCTTGTGAACCACTACTCATGAACCATGGGTCAATTAGTTGGACCTATAAAACTACATGGTTGAATCATGATAACAATATCACAATTTGACACTATATGGAAAATACCTCCTACTTATCAATATGTATATATTTTAAACAAATATATATATCAAAAGCAAACGTCCAATTTTCTTTAATATTTACATATGCGATTGCCAAGTCATTTAAAGGCACTTCTCTATCTTGCAAAATCGCTCATTGTGAAAGCACAAGGCAAGACTTTGCATTTGCATTAGAGGGAGAGAGAGATAATATGAAGGTGCTGAGAGGTGAAGGTGTATCCATCAAACCCTGTACGGGTGAAGATCATCGTGATCTTGTTTAACTGAGCAATTTGGATTTAGTTCAAATTAAATGGCATAATATTTTGCTTTAAGTAGTACGTACTAGCTATACTTTTGACACTAGAAGCATGGGGTGGCATAACATTTTGCTTTTAAGTAGTACTTACTTGCTATACTTTCTGACACTAGAATGGACAATTGTTTAGAATGGACAATTGTTTCAGGCATGGGGTGCGCCAGATGCGTACAGCGTGGGCTGATGGGCCTGAGTACATAACTCAGTGCCCCATTCGGCATGGAGGAAGTTATACTTACAATTCAACGTTAGTGGCCAAGAAGGCACTTTGTGGTGGCACGCGCACAACTCTTGGCTCAGAGCTACTGATTATGGAGCATTCATTATCCGTCCTAAGGAAGGAACACCTTATCCCTTTCCAAAGCCCGCTCAAGAGATTGCCGTCCTGGTAGGTATATATCTGCTACAGAAATTCTACTCTCCCATAGTTTTCTTGCCCAATACTTCTCGATATAACTAGATGTGTGTACTGGTATTTATGAATAGGGGAATGGTGGAACAGAAATACCATCAATGTTGTGAATGCAGCAACACGAACAGGAGCCGCCCTTAACGTCTCAGACGCTTTCACTATCAACGGGCAGCCAGGAGATCTGTATCAGTGCTCAAGTGCATGTGCTTTAGTATTATTAAACCTAGTTTTACATTTGATTAGTTTAACTGTTTCCAATGCACTCATAAAATGTTATTGTTGAATGCAGATACATTTAAAGTTCCTGTCAAGACCCGGGAGACTAATCTTGTCAGTGTTATCAACGCTGTGCTCAATACTGATCTGTTTCTCGTCATTGTGAACCACAAGATGCTTCATATACAATGTAAATTTTAAACAAGCAGAGAAAACATAAAACAGAAGAAAGAAATAAAACAGAAGAAAGAAATAGACAAGACAAAGAATACGATTTATAGTGGTTCACCAAGATTGGCTACGTCCATTCTCAAAGTAGGGAAAACTTGTATTAACAGTTATCAGATATCCAGTACATGATTTGCATACATGTATTTATACACAGCTCTTCGATATGAAGAGATGGGAGAATACAAACAGTCATGTGACCATTGGGCTTTACATCCCAACAATCTCCCCCGTGAAGTCCAATCAGCACAGCCATGCACTGTGTCATCCCTGCATTTCCAATCTTATCTTCACATCGCAATCAAGCTTAAAGTTTTTAACTTCGCCAAATATTATTCACGAACACTTCGAATCAATCTTCTCTAAGCCAAATAGGGTAGAACAAAGCTTAACACAATCCTGACAAAATATTTATCAGCTCTGCCACCTGCCCATCTGAATATGGACCAAGACACACCAACAACTCCTCTAGTTCCACCAGTTGCAAAATCATCAGCACTTTTTCCCACAACCACACTCTATAATCTAAATGAGTCTTTCCAATTGGTATAGCTACGAGAGCCTTGCACCTGACTTACATGGCTACCCATTCCTATTTCATCCAAAAAATGTTGATCTCCATCAGAAGTCTCGCCATTTACACCAGGCTGCTCAATGTGCTCCTTTATACAAGCATCATCTCCACACCTTTTCACTAAGATTAGATGATCATCTATTTGAAATATAACACTGCCTTCTCCTACTGATTCATTTGGTTCACCGTTTTTCATTTGGGCTTTAAACTGATCCAGTTTATACACTTTAGGAGGGAAATCAATGAGGTTGTTGTATTTCCTACAACTACCGTACAGCTCTATGTCAGACTATGCTTCCCCTTTAATCACCAACAAGTTCTCTTTCACATAAATTATGACATCATCTTTGCCAAAGCCGGGCATGTCCACCTGCAAGAGCAAAGCATCTTTATCTTCCATAGCCTAGCGGCCTTGACCCTCCTCTTGTAGAGAGGAATCAAGGCATCCCTCCACAATAACCCGCATTTGTTTCATGGCATCCCTCTCGGGAGGAATAGAATGATGCTTGTCCACTTCGCTATTTTCTTCCTTGACCTTTCACTTACGATTCTCTCCACAAACTGGAAAATTCGAAGGTGAAAAACTCTGATTCCTTTCTCTCAAGGTGAAAAATTTCGATGCCTTTGCCACTCCAAGACTCTTCAACTTCTTGTGCTAATGACGTGGCTTCCCAAAATAAGTATCCATCTTTCTATGGCGCTTGTCGTTTATCTTGTTCGTGTCATTACAAAGCGTCTTGGGACCCTACAGACCGTTTCTCCAGTCTCGGTGCACGTTTTCACTACAGGTAGAGCACCTTGGCCATTATAGTTGCCATTTCCATACAGAACATATGATTACTAAGCTTTCTCTTTAGCTTCTTTTCCTATAAAAGAACTCTAGCCTTCACCAATTTTCTTGTAATTTCTCTCTCTGCTTCTTGATCGTTGCTACGACCTCTATTCTTTGCTCTTCTGCCAACGAGTGATCCCTTCAATTTGTCAATCTCTATAGGAGGGAAAATAGTGGATGTCATGTCATCGTTTATATCAAGATCCTCTTCACCTTGATCTCTTCCTTGACTGATTGATGCAACTTGGCTTGGACCTCCATGCGGAAAACTTTGACATGAGACTTGCAGAAACCCAACAGCTTTGGCATAATTTGGCCCGGATTCTTGACCACTCCCCTGAGGCACGGGTTGCCTCCATTGTTCCTCCACGCCAATGCTGCTAGACGAATCATCACCGTCCCTCAACCATATGAAATCCTTGAAACCAACACAAACCAACGCAAGAATACCAATGTTCCTCGATTCCTCGCACTCTACCATTTGGTCCTCGGTCAACGCATCAACAGATTCTTCAGCCCTGTGCTCCTCTTTCACAATCGACTAGACGACCTCTGCCATGACAACATCTTCATCAACCTCCATATCTGGGGTTCGAACCGGGATCTCCACTTGCACATCTTTTTCCTCATAAATGTTGAGACCCAGCTTCACCATCTTATGAATTCTGGAAGAAAAGGTATTTGGATCATTGAGGCGGAAGCCAGAAGTGAGAAAAACTATTTTATAGATGAGCAATATCAGGTCTTTATAGACTTGCCACTCTTATCTACCTCTTCCCTCTTCCGCAACTCCTCCATGATGGCTTTCCTTTGTTGTGCATCACCTATGCAGTCAAGAAGTGCTCTAAGCTCAATTTTGAGATTTTGTAAAAACTCTTCTAGTTTAGATTCAACTCCAAATGCAACACCCTTCTCTTCAGCCGAATCCTCCTTATTTTTCCATACATCTCACCAATGTACACGACGTTTCGTTTTAGCTTTCACTTGCACAACATCACTTTCTAAATTGCCAAGAAATTCTTCAATGGCTGAATTGGCTTCATCATCTTCTTCCATCTCTTCTCAACTTCACCAAGGTCTGATACCAATTGTAAATTTTAAACAAGTAGAGAAAACATAAAACAAAAGAAAATAATAGACAAGATAAAGAACACGATTTATAGTGGTTTACCAAGATTGGCTACGTCCACTCTCAAAGCAGGGAAAACTTGTATTAATAGTTATCAGATATCCAGTACATGATTTGCACACATATATTTATACACAACTCTTCGGTACAAAGAGATGGGAGAATATGAATGGTCATGTGACCATTGGGCTTCACATCCCAACATACAAAACCTTACAAAGAAAGCCTTCTGATGTTGGGTCTTGGGCAAACGACAGATGTACTAGTGACTTTCAATAAAGTTGCAGGAAGCTTCCATTACAGGTTGTCTCTAGAATTTCAAGGTTTCAAGGGTTGAATGGATTTTACAATTTGCAAAGTGAATAGACTAGGTAGCATGTTATGCCATTTAATTTGACACTTTCACAACCATCACACATCTTTGAAGGAGATTTCATGAATCGAGTTGAATCGATTCAAATTCAAATGCTCACCTTTCCCACCAACTCAAATGACTGATATGCTCATAAATGAAATTGTAGTAAATTAACATTTTTGCTAGACCAACTCTAACACCATGTGGAAATCGAGCCAAGTAAATTGGATGAAATGAAAATTACAACATTACATGAATTGCAAGCAAAAATGGAAGATGATGAATTAATCACAAATAGATGGAAAAGGTTCATTCAAATTAACTGAGAGACAACTATCTAGTAAGTACCTCTCCAATTACTTATACCAACTAAGTAGTGATTAACCTATAGTAAAATATGTGGCATAAATGATGATAAATATTTTACACGAACATCATGTAAGGTTGCTTTTTAATTTTTCTTTTAGTAAGGATTCCTTATTCATTATTGTAAACATTCAATATATTTAGATTAGAAGTTCAATCATACAATTCTTTTGGATCAATTTATTTCTCAAGGTTGTATAGCATAATCATTGGTTTTTTCTGTCATCATGAGATAATTGTTTTGATTGTAGGTGATTTATGGGAGCTATGGGGTTCAGTAATCAACTTCAACATGAAAAAGAGGACAGAAATGTTGATGATATAACATGTGTGTTGGAAGGCCTAAAACAATACAAGGATAAATAGATGAAAAAAGTTTTTCACAATGTGAATGGAGCTGAGTTGCACGTAGGAGAAGTGAATGAAGAGATAAAATAACTAATTATGAAGTAGATTAATTTTAATAATATTTTTATAATGAGTTGATTGTAGATAAAATGGTGATAAGGGAGTCGAAAGAATTTTGGCGACGGTGGTCAAATTATGGTGAGTTGAATCCGACAAGAGAAGAGAAGAGAAGAGAGGAAAGTGTATTTGGTGGAGGGTCACCTATGGTTGACATAAGTCCACAAGAGAAAGAGGGATTAGTAAGTAGGTTTGGTAGAGGAAGACAAGAATGATTCTAAGTAGATTTTGGAAAAGGAGAAGAAAGAACAATTTCATGGTACCTATGATAGCATTGGAGTATGTTATAGATAGTTTACCATTTAGAATAGTATTTCAACCACCCAACTTCTTTTTTGAGCTATGATCATAAACATTTTACTCGATGTATCTAATGTAGAAGCATTCAAGCTCACAATCAATCCTACATCACCAAAACAAAAAAAAATGTTCACTTTTTTTATATTATTGGAGTAGGTTTGAGATTTAAGAGAATCTTGTGGAGTGTTATAAGATTAAAAAGCTCTATTTTCAAAGACTTGGATTCTTTTTCAAACACGAGAGGCAACCAAGGTGTTTAATGAGTTTTTAAAATTATTATATTGCATAATTTCAAGGTTGAAGGGGTCTATTGGAATGTTAGAGACACATTGTAAAGTAAAATAATTAATTTACTCAAATCGGATGCCTAGGGAAGTGTACATAAGAAAAGTAACGTTTAGAATTCCATTTTTGTCTTATTCTTTCAATTTGGGTGCCTAGAATGGAAGAAAAAACTAGTGATTTTTTGGGCAAAAAATTAATGAATCTTTAGTTTCCAATTTGGGGTGAATAAGGATAACTTGATTTTTTTCATTTTCAATAACATCTATGGAAAAAATGCATTAGATATATGGCATTGGGCACCATATTTGAAAGTATTTGATGACAAATTTTCAAGATATATAAAGGAATTTTAAAAAAACTATAAAAAATTAAAGAGTATATTTGAGCACCACATTTTTATGCATCACAATGGTTTTAACCTTTTTAAATACAAAATTTAATGATGTTAAGAAGTAGCAATCACCAAAAACAAGGTTGAAGAAAGGATTTGCAAGTTGCTTTGAAGGATTACATGACAAAAATGTAAGAAATTAGCTTGCCAAGAGGAAATGCATAGATGAAAAGGAAGAAGAGTGTTGGAGGTATTAAAGGAAACCAAGAAAGTTGTAGGATGAAGGGGAAAGCTAAATTGAAAAGGAGGAGTGAATACAAAAAAGTTGAAGGCATGATTGTTTGGGAATTTGAAGGCATGAAGTGCCTAGAAAACCTTGAAATTTAAATTTTATTTTTCTATTAAATCATTACTATGTAATTGATTCTTGAAGAATTTGTTAAATATAAATACATATAAGGGTTTAAGTAAAATTTGTGTTTCCAAATTTTATTTCAATATATATTCACATTGATATGTGTGCAAGAGTGTGGGTTGGATGATATGTTAAGGGTGCAATATTGGGTGTTTTGACAAGCCGTCTATATTTTCTACATCATGGAGCAACCAACACATCATGTCATCCCTTCAACCTCTCATCCAAGAGCACTTCCAAGATCATGGAGGTATAATGCTATTTTTAACTGTTGTATTTTCTTATTGTTTATGTCTTCTTTACTCTATTAGAGGAGTGATTTAGTTTGGATTGGATGATTGTGTTTTGATGCATTCCACCTTGTTTGTGGTTCAAATTTAACTATCATAGATAGAAACCAATCTATCATAAAATTTAAAAATTCAAGATACAAAAGTGGATACATTAAACAATTGGTTAAAATAAGAAATAGTATTACATATATTAATAAGAATGATACAATTTCAATAATATTTCATCTATAATTTAAACTATATAACTGATCTAATAACTATAATTATTAAATATTTGAAATAAAAACATTTAGTAAACACTATTCAAAAATAGTAATCCTTATTTATTGGAGAGGAGAGCATTCACCTAATAATAGGTATGATCAATCTATACTTTTATAATTAGAAGAAAAATATTATATATAAGTGTATCAAAATATCTATTCTACTTTACATCTATTATAACTCCTAAGTGCTAGTCTTAAATAGAGGGTGAATACAAATACATCCCAAAACAATTTCCTAGATATTAGCGAAACATGATAACAATCCTAGTGAGCTGATTCTATCAGCTGGAAGATCGAAGTAAGCCTAGCTGTCGCATTGGGGTCCGAGATTGTCTCCAGAATTCTAACAACCTCATTCATTGTTGGACGATTTTCAAGTCTGGGAGAGGTGCAAGCTAATCCCAGCTGCACCATATTAATCATTTGTTGCTCGATGTCGTCTGCTTCGTCTTCAAGGGTGTGGAGATGAGGAGCAATCACTTGAAATGGTGTGCCAGTCACGGAAGTCCTTAGTGCCCACTTTGGAAGTGTGTTTTCCTCCCTAAACATCGCGGACGTTGGATTTTGCCCTGATATCATTTCTAAAATGACAACTCCATAGCTGTACACGTCTCCTTTTGCTGTCATTCTCCCACTTAATGCATACTCTGGAGGAAAAATAAAAACAAGAAATCTTGATCTCAAGCAAATACAATGCACAAGTTGTTTATAGTGGGTTTCTTATAGAGAAGACACACTTACCTGGCGGCATGTAACCGATGGATCCTTGCAAATTGGAGGTGCTAAATCCGAGGCTCAAGTCATCGTATTTCAGAATTCTTGAAATCCCGAAATCGGTAATCCCGGGCTCGAAGTCCATGTCCAGCAAGATGTTGGACGGTTTTAAATCGCAGTGTAAAATTGGCTGCGGACATTCATGATGAAGGTACTTCAATCCGTGAGCCACGCCCCGTGCAATTCTCAAGCATATGCTCCAGGTGAGTGTCTTTCCTTGAATGTGTGAGGCCAAGGTTCCATTCGGCATCATCTCCATAACCAAAGCAATGGTCTTTGACGCCCAACAGTAGCCCAACAAGCGAATTAAATTACGGTGTCTTGCCACGGCCAGTGCTCGGATTTCAGCAATCAGGCTCTCACTCACTGTAACACTGCTGTCGGTTTCCTCTTTGAATCTCTTCACCGCTACAGCTTGTTCGCTGCCGGCTATATTTAGCCTCCCGCTATACACGGTTGCCATTCTACCGGAGCCGAGTATGTTGTTGTCGTTAAAACCTGTAGTCGCATGGAACAGTTCCTTCTGGTTTACTTTGACTATTTGGCTCTCCAAGGACAAATCCCTCTGCCCCGGGTAATGATAGTTGGTATCTGAAGTACTCTCTTTTCTCCTGTGAACATACAAGTAGACCATGGCCGTTAGAACAACAGCTGCAAAACCAAACGATCCAAGGATAATTAAAAACTTGGATCGGTTTGAGAGACCGCTGGAGGATTGAGCTGATGACTTGAGGCATTCTAGGCTGCAGAGATCAGAATTCCCAATGAAAGAACTGGCCGACAGATTTCTGAACACACCCCGGCTGGGAATAGGACCAGACAAATGGTTATAAGAAACATTCAGAAAAAGGAGGGTTTCCATGTCGCCAAAGTAACTTGGTATGGAACCAGATAAATTGTTGACAGAGAGATCCAAGTGCGTAAGAGTGATAAGTGTGCCCAAGGTTCGCGGAATTTGACCATTAAATTGATTGCTTGAAAGGTTCAGCTGCAACAGCTCCACGCAGTTGCCAAGGCTCTCCGGGATTTCGCCGCCTAAATGATTGCCGGCCAGGTCTAATACAGTAACAAATTTCATACCCCCTATTTCTGCCGGAATTTTTCCATTAAGTAGATTACGGGGCATTGAAAATGAATGAACTATATTCCGCAGGCTTGCAATGGCGGGAGGAATGTTACCGTGTAGCAAATTGTAGCCGAGGGACAGATCCTGAAGATTGGAACAGTTTGAAAGGGATCCCGGTATTGTTCCTGACAATTGGTTTTGCTCCAAATGCAATTCCGCTAGGAAGTGTAGGCGACCCAGCTGTGGAGGTATGGACCCGCTTAGCTGATTGCCGTGGAGTCTGAGAAGGCCCAAGGCCGAACAGTTGCTCAGCTCCGCGCGATCCGTATGAACTTTGTCCCCATCCATAGCTGTTCCAGGGTAAGCCCGGCATGAAGGAAGGAATCGGGCCGCTCATATTGTTTTGTCCCACCTTCAATATCCGGAGTTGAGTCAGATTGCAGATAATGGTCGAGGATAACACACCGGAGAGACTGTTACCGGTTAGACCCAGGTTTTGCAGTCGGGTGA
>VDFB02281492.1:293619225-293688933 GCA_007258455.2 Sequoia sempervirens
CATCCGTACCCTAGCTCTCTACCTTTACCTTGCTTATCGCGTTGGGTGGGGGGTCTGTTCCTGCATTTGGGGGGCGTGGGTGTCTTTTTTCTTCCTGTTCCTGCTCTCTTTTCTCTGCCCGCATGTGTGGTGCGGTCTCAGGTGTTTGCTGTGCGCGTGGTGTCGCTGGTAGCTGCGTGGGTCTCGTGTGGGGTGACCTTGGGGCTTGGTTTGCCTCCCTGGTTCGACCTCTTTTTGGAGGTGCTTCCCCTCTCTTTGCCTGCGACTGGGGGTGCTTGTGGGCTAGGGTTTTTTGATACCTTTGTCTTGGCTTTTTTGGAGGCTTGTATGCTCGGTGCGAATTGGGTTTAATGTCCCCTGGGGAGACCTCGGGTGCTTGTTCCAAAATGGATTTTCGTTCTGCAATTGGCATGAAGTCTCCCTCGTCTGGTTCAAAAAATTTCAATAATAACTTGTTTTTGTCGGATCCGGGATTAGATGGAGCGGGTTCGTCTGGTGGGGCTCGGATCACGAAAATCAATGGATGCCTAGAACGTTGCAAGGAGAGGCCGAAATTAGTCATTCCATTGGAGATGGTTGCGGAGGACATTGATTATTATTCGAGGCACTCTTTTTATTGCAAGTTTTTGGAAATGCGGATATCGATGCAATTTTTAGAGTCTTGGGCCCGACGAACTTGGATGCCGGAGGGTGAGATGGATATAAAACTTCTGGCGAATAATTATTTCATGGTTACCTTTGACTGCATGGCGGATCGTAACAGGGTTTTTGAAGGGGGCCCCTACTTCTACAACCAGGTTGGCTTGTTCGTTAAACCATGGCATGCTGGTTTTAACCCTGCTGAGGAGCTTCCGACTCGGGTCCCGGTGTGGGTTCGACTTCCGCGGTTCCCTGTGGAATGTTGGCGAGATGATGTTTTGCATTTGTTGGGGTCGATGCTTGGGAAGCCAGTTGGTTCTTCACAACAGACTCAGTTTAAAAAGGTGATAACTTTTGCTCGTATTTGTGTGGAGATTGACCTAAGTAAGCCATTACCAGATTCTGTGGATATGTCTGTGGGTCCGCACTCTTGGGTGCAGTCATTGGATTATGAAACTCTTCCATTTCGATGTCGTCTCTGCCATGAGTATGGTCACCTGCAGCGGAGATGCCCTAGGGCTAGGCCTATTGAGACCCATTTTTCTCAACCTCCTCACAACCCACCTAAGGAAGATAAGGGAAAGGATCCCATTCCTGGGGATGGGGTTGGTCCAGATGGTTTTGCTCCTGTTAGGAATCGTAACAGAAACCGAGGTCAAAAGAGGACCTTGAATGAAAGGCAAGATGAAGATTGTTTTAATAGGTTCGAGGTTCTAGAGGATCTTGATCAGCAGGAAGTGAATCCAGGCTTGGTTAACTTGGATCAGGGTATTGTGTGTTCTGGCCAGGAGGATCCTCCTTCTGGGACTACTCAGGATACACATGATTCTGGTGCTTTGCAAATGGTGACTGACCTTCCAATGGATGCCCAAGTGGAGCCAATCTCTTCTGTGGAAATGAAGAAGAGTGGGGGAGATAACTCTTTTCTGGCTTTGCATGCGAGTTCAGATGTAGGTAAGAATCTCAAGTCTTCTCCTTCTCCTTTGGGTATTCATCAGAAGGATCTCAAAAAAGGGTTGGGGGAGAAATCTTCAAAGCTTGGCAGGAAGAAGGATATGGAAAAGATTAAGTTAGCCGGGGAAACTCTAGTGGAGTCTGGGTCGGTTAAGACTTTGGATTCACACTTCTCTAGCTCTTTGAAATGATTGTTCTATCATGGAATGCAAGGGGCTTGAACAGCAGCCCTCGACAAAAGGCTGTTCGTGAGTTGGTTAGAAGTCAATCTCCTGATATTTTGTTCTTGCAGGAGACTAAGTTATCTGTTGAATGCATGATTGGTTTATCTCCTAAGTTGTGGCGAAGCGGGGAATGCCAATGCATTGGTGCTCAAGGGTCTGCGGGTGGAGTGGCTTGCCTTTGGAATCCGCGGAAGATCCGCCCTCTTTGGTGGATGTCCAGCAAGTCTTCTATCTCGATGATTGCTTCTTGCTTTGAGACTGGGGAGTCTATCCTCCTCACTAATATCTATGCACCTGTTGATTTTCAGGGTAAGCAATTTTTGTGGGCTCATATTCATTTTGTTCGGAGTATGGTGCCTTTTTATCCTTGGATCATGGCTGGTGACTTCAATGCTATCTCTGAGTTGGCTGAGAAGCGGGGTGGTAGTGCTCGGCTGGAGCCTTCTGCTTTGCTTCTTCAGGATAATATTTCTACTTTGAATCTTGTTGATGTAAAGCCTAATAATGGTCTTTTCACCTGGAGCAATCGAAGGCTTGGGGATCTCTGCATCTCTGAAAGGCTTGATCGGTTCCTGGTGTCTTGTTTTTGGGTTGGTGGCTTGTGGTCTTCTAGCTCAGAAATTTTGGATTGGAGGGGGTCCGACCATTGGCCTATCAAGCTTGTTGTTTCTTCAGCTCATGTGCCCCGATCGCCCCCTTTTAAGTTCCAGCTTATGTGGCTACGGGAGCCCTCTCTTCATGATTACATGACTGAATGGTGGCGAAATGGTAGACCCGCCTTTGGTACGGCAATGTATACTTTTTCCAAGCTTCTCCAATTTGTTAAATATCAGCTTAAGCGTTGGAACCGTCAGTGCTTTGGGAACATCTTTCAAGCTAAGTGTGCTGCCCAAGCTGGGTTGAATAGCATTACAAGGGTGATCAGGGATAATGGTGTGACTGCTCATTTACTTCAAGAGGAAGCCAGGGCATTGAGAGTTTTAGAGGAGTGTGAATTGCGTGAAGAGATCTATTGGAAACAGAAGGCACGAATTGAATGGCTTCAGGAGGGAGACAAGAATACTGCTTTCTTCTTCAATTCTGTCAAAGCCAGGCGACATGGGAATGCTATTTCTGTCCTGGTGAACGACAATGGTGAGCCTCTTTCCTCTTTTAAGGATATCTCGTGTGAAGCAGTGCAGTATTTTGAGTCTCTATTCAGGGAGGATCCCCAGGGGGCTCCCAATGAGGAGGCTCAAGTTTTGTCTTGCATCCCTTCTTTGGTCACTATGGACATGAATGAGTCTCTTATGAGTGATATCTCGATGGATGAGCTGGAGAGAATGGTGTTCCAGATGAAGAAAGGGAAGGCCCCTGGTCCTGATGGCTTTCCGGTGGAGTTCTTTCAAGATTTTTGGGATATTATCAAGCTTGATTTATGGGCGGTAGTCCAGGAATCTCAGAGGAACAAGCAGATGTTACGAGTTCTGAACTCTACCTTTTTGGCTCTTATCCCCAAATGTGAGGGGGCAGATAGGCTCAGTCAATTTAGGCCCATTTCTCTTTGTAATGTGGTCTATAAAATTATCTCTAAAATAATTGCGGACAGGCTGAAAAATTGGCTCAAAGTATTGATCTCTGAGGAGCAGAGTGGTTTTGTGGCAGGCAGACAAATTTTGGATGGGGTGGTTATAGCTACTGAAACCATTCATTCTATGGCCACTTCCAGGGATAAGGCAATGTTCATCAAGCTGGACATGGCCAAGGCTTATGACAGAGTTCGTTGGTCCTTTCTTCGAAAGATCCTTGGGGCTTTTGGTTTTGGGGATGAGTGGATCCAATGGGTCATGAGTTGTGTTACTTCAGTATCCTTCTCTGTTCTGATTAATGGTGAACCCTCAAAGTTGTTTTGTGCTTCCCGGGGTCTACGTCAGGGCGACCCGGTTTCTCCTTATCTGTTCTTGCTCTTGGCTGAAGGTCTTGGCCGGTTGTTGAAAAAGAATGTTGAGATGGGTTTCATTCAGGGGTGGCGATGGGGAGGTAATATTCCCCCACAGTCTCATTTGCAGTTTGTGGATGATACTGCGCTGATGGGTATGGCTACTATCAGGGAGGCTACACATTTGCGTGCTGTGCTGGATGTTTATCTTCTTGCCTCGGGTCAACGAATTAATGAAGATAAGTCCTCAATCTTCTTCTTCAATACTCCTGGTCCTATCCAGCGGAGGATTGCTAATATCTTAAGGTTTCAGGTTGGCTCCCTTCCTCTGACCTATCTTGGTATTCCTATCTCTGTCAAAAGGATGCCCAGGGATTCTTGGCAAAGTATTTTGGATAAGTTTCGGACAAAAGTTAACCATTGGACCCATAGGTGGTTGTCCTTTGCTGGAAGGGTTCAGCTGATCAAATCTGTGGTTCAAGCTCTCCCCATTTATAGATGTATGCTCCAGGTGGCCCCGGTTGGTTTTGTTCAAGATCTTGATGCTTTAATTAGACAGTTCCTTTGGGCTGGTAATTTATCATCCTCCAAATGGAGTCTGGTGCGATGGGAAATTGTTTGTAGCCCGAAGCATTATGGCGGTCTTGGATTGAGGCAGTCATCTTTGTCTGGGATAGCGCTTGCTGCTAAACTGTTTTGGAGGTGGTGTGTGGAGCAGGGTCAGACTTGGGCCAGGATTTTATCCCACAAATATTTTTTGGGGATCCCTCAGATGGATATTCCCCGCTATCCTTTGGTGGGGAAAGGTTCGGTGATTTGGGATACACTCAAGAAAGGGGCTGCTCTTGTCAAGGATGGGTTGTTTTGGATTTGCAAAAGTGGGCTGGAGGCTCACTTTTGGTTGGATTCTTGGGACGGTTTTCCCCCTATTGTGTCCCAGTTTCCTCATCTGTTGCCCCTTTGTCACAGATTCACTGCAGTTGGATGGGTTAGGGTGAGTGATTTTAAGTCAATGTCTGTCCATGGCCAGTTGAGGGTTACTAGATGGAAGAATCATGAGGAGTGGCCTGTGGTTGGGATGGAGGAGGAGTGTGCGGAATTGCAACGTATCCTTTCTAGCAGGAGTTGTAGCTCCCTCCCGGATGGAGATGTTTTATCTTGGTCCCCCAACCCTAAGGGTGTTTATACTGTTGCCTCTGGCTATCAGGTTCTCTTATCTCACAAATTGGACAGGGTGGAGGTTCGTTGGTGGCAGAGAGTTTGGGATAAGTTTTCTTGGCCAAAGTGCAATTGCTTCATTTGGACTTTGGCATGGAAGAAGTGCTTGACTTGGGACAATATTTAGAAGCGGGGATTTCAGGGCCCTTCTAGGTGTGTTTTGTGTGGGAATGGGGAGGAGGATTCTGCTCATTTGTTTTTCCGTTGCTCTTTCTCCTTGAGGCTGTGGCATTTTTGGTGGGAGGCTTGGAAAAGCCCTTGTGTTCATGCTTCCTCTTTGGTGGATTTCTGGAGTAGTCTTGGCAGACCTCCCGCGATGGCAACCTTCTTACAGGATGTGTGGTATGTTGGGCCTACCTTCATTCTTTGGCAAATTTGGTTGGAGCGGAATCGTAGAATCTTTCGGGGTGAAAAGATGGTCATTCAGCAGATTTGGCAGAGGATTATGGGTATGATTCGGGAGACGGTGGAAGCGAAGAGTGAGGTGGTGTATCCCTTGGAGAAAGAGGATGCTGAGAAGGTGGAGAGACTGGGACTTCAGGAGATGTCCTCGGCTTCGGCTTGTGTTCGAAGGGGAAGGCGGGCAAGGAAGAAAGTGATGAGAACAGGTAAGTGGCTTCCCCCTCCTGTTGGGGTTCTAAAGATTAATACTGATGGCTCCTCTAGGGGAAATCCGGGGCCTGCAGGAATTGGGGGGGTTGGTAGGGATTCTTCAGGGACGGTGGTTTTCTTCTTCTCTGTCTTTGAAGGAGTGCAGTCTGTTAACCAGATGGAAGGTCTGGCGATCCTTTTCGCTTTGGAACGGGCCTTTGCTTTGGGGTGGAGAAAGGTTATATGTGAGTCTGACTCACAAGTTTTGGTTAACTTGCTTAATGTTAGGAAGATGGCTGACGTCAGCTGGCAGTTGGCTAGGATGGTTCAGCAGATTTTGCAGATTAGTTCCTTGATGGAAGCGGTGTCTTTTGTCCATATTCCGAGGGAGTGGAATAGGGCTGCTGATTGTTTGGCGAAATGGGCTTCAGAACAGCTTGATGGTTGGAAGATTGAGAGGTGGGAGCAGATTTCCCAGGAGCTCCGTCGTGATCTGGAAACGATTATTGCTGAGGAAAGAGAAGAGACTGATGTTGGATGTTGATTGGCTCTTGTGTTGTTTAGTCTTTTTTTGGTTCCTTGGGGCTTTGGCCTTTTGCTGTGATGTAATGCTTTGTTTCTGATCTTCAATAAAGTTTTTACCCCTCTTTTTCAAAAAATATGTGTGCAAGAGTGTGGGTTGGATGATATGTTAAGGGTGCAATATTGGGTGTTTTGACAAGCCGTCTATATTTTCTACATCATGGAGCAACCAACACATCATGTCATCCCTTCAACCTCTCATCCAAGAGCACTTCCAAGATCATGGAGGTATAATGCTATTTTTAACTGTTGTATTTTCTTATTGTTTATGTCTTCTTTACTCTATTAGAGGAGTGATTTAGTTTGGATTGGATGATTGTGTTTTGATGCATTCCACCTTGTTTGTGGTTCAAATTTAACTATCATAGATAGAAACCAATCTATCATAAAATTTAAAAATTCAAGATACAAAAGTGGATACATTAAACAATTGGTTAAAATAAGAAATAGTATTACATATATTAATAAGAATGATACAATTTCAATAATATTTCATCTATAATTTAAACTATATAACTGATCTAATAACTATAATTATTAAATATTTGAAATAAAAACATTTAGTAAACACTATTCAAAAATAGTAATCCTTATTTATTGGAGAGGAGAGCATTCACCTAATAATAGGTATGATCAATCTATACTTTTATAATTAGAAGAAAAATATTATATATAAGTGTATCAAAATATCTATTCTACTTTACATCTATTATAACTCCTAAGTGCTAGTCTTAAATAGAGGGTGAATACAAATACATCCCAAAACAATTTCCTAGATATTAGCGAAACATGATAACAATCCTAGTGAGCTGATTCTATCAGCTGGAAGATCGAAGTAAGCCTAGCTGTCGCATTGGGGTCCGAGATTGTCTCCAGAATTCTAACAACCTCATTCATTGTTGGACGATTTTCAAGTCTGGGAGAGGTGCAAGCTAATCCCAGCTGCACCATATTAATCATTTGTTGCTCGATGTCGTCTGCTTCGTCTTCAAGGGTGTGGAGATGAGGAGCAATCACTTGAAATGGTGTGCCAGTCACGGAAGTCCTTAGTGCCCACTTTGGAAGTGTGTTTTCCTCCCTAAACATCGCGGACGTTGGATTTTGCCCTGATATCATTTCTAAAATGACAACTCCATAGCTGTACACGTCTCCTTTTGCTGTCATTCTCCCACTTAATGCATACTCTGGAGGAAAAATAAAAACAAGAAATCTTGATCTCAAGCAAATACAATGCACAAGTTGTTTATAGTGGGTTTCTTATAGAGAAGACACACTTACCTGGCGGCATGTAACCGATGGATCCTTGCAAATTGGAGGTGCTAAATCCGAGGCTCAAGTCATCGTATTTCAGAATTCTTGAAATCCCGAAATCGGTAATCCCGGGCTCGAAGTCCATGTCCAGCAAGATGTTGGACGGTTTTAAATCGCAGTGTAAAATTGGCTGCGGACATTCATGATGAAGGTACTTCAATCCGTGAGCCACGCCCCGTGCAATTCTCAAGCATATGCTCCAGGTGAGTGTCTTTCCTTGAATGTGTGAGGCCAAGGTTCCATTCGGCATCATCTCCATAACCAAAGCAATGGTCTTTGACGCCCAACAGTAGCCCAACAAGCGAATTAAATTACGGTGTCTTGCCACGGCCAGTGCTCGGATTTCAGCAATCAGGCTCTCACTCACTGTAACACTGCTGTCGGTTTCCTCTTTGAATCTCTTCACCGCTACAGCTTGTTCGCTGCCGGCTATATTTAGCCTCCCGCTATACACGGTTGCCATTCTACCGGAGCCGAGTATGTTGTTGTCGTTAAAACCTGTAGTCGCATGGAACAGTTCCTTCTGGTTTACTTTGACTATTTGGCTCTCCAAGGACAAATCCCTCTGCCCCGGGTAATGATAGTTGGTATCTGAAGTACTCTCTTTTCTCCTGTGAACATACAAGTAGACCATGGCCGTTAGAACAACAGCTGCAAAACCAAACGATCCAAGGATAATTAAAAACTTGGATCGGTTTGAGAGACCGCTGGAGGATTGAGCTGATGACTTGAGGCATTCTAGGCTGCAGAGATCAGAATTCCCAATGAAAGAACTGGCCGACAGATTTCTGAACACACCCCGGCTGGGAATAGGACCAGACAAATGGTTATAAGAAACATTCAGAAAAAGGAGGGTTTCCATGTCGCCAAAGTAACTTGGTATGGAACCAGATAAATTGTTGACAGAGAGATCCAAGTGCGTAAGAGTGATAAGTGTGCCCAAGGTTCGCGGAATTTGACCATTAAATTGATTGCTTGAAAGGTTCAGCTGCAACAGCTCCACGCAGTTGCCAAGGCTCTCCGGGATTTCGCCGCCTAAATGATTGCCGGCCAGGTCTAATACAGTAACAAATTTCATACCCCCTATTTCTGCCGGAATTTTTCCATTAAGTAGATTACGGGGCATTGAAAATGAATGAACTATATTCCGCAGGCTTGCAATGGCGGGAGGAATGTTACCGTGTAGCAAATTGTAGCCGAGGGACAGATCCTGAAGATTGGAACAGTTTGAAAGGGATCCCGGTATTGTTCCTGACAATTGGTTTTGCTCCAAATGCAATTCCGCTAGGAAGTGTAGGCGACCCAGCTGTGGAGGTATGGACCCGCTTAGCTGATTGCCGTGGAGTCTGAGAAGGCCCAAGGCCGAACAGTTGCTCAGCTCCGCTGGAATCCTTCCGCTGAAGTTATTGTATTCCGCTGCAAATTGTTGAAGGAATTTTAGTTGGCCAAACTCGATCGGAATACTTCCGCTTAATGAATTTTCCCTCACTCGTGCGAGCTGTAGAACCGTAAGATTCCCCAGCTCCGCCGGAAGAGAGCCTGTGAGATAATTATACGAGATGCTCAAGACGGTCAAGCGGGAAAGTTGGCCCAATGATCTAGGAATATCACCCGTGAGGGAGGAGTGGTAGATGGATAAACGGATGAGAGACGATATGTTCCCAAGCGAAGGAGGAATTGGTCCTTCGTATAGACTTTGTCCCATCCATAGCTGTTCCAGGAATTGCATCTGGCCGAGCCATGAAGGAATCGGGCCGCTCATATTGTTTTGTCCCACCTTCAATATCCGGAGTTGAGTCAGATTGCAGATAATGGTCGAGGATAACACACCGGAGAGACTGTTACCGGTTAGACCCAGGTTTTGCAGTCGGGTGAGAAGGCCAAGCTGTTTGGGTATGGTTCCGTTCATTAAAAGGTTAAAACATAAATCTAGCGTAACCAGATTGGTACAGTTCGATAGAGAATGAGGAATTGGGCCTACGAAATTGTTATCATGGAGGATGAGCTGCTCTAACTTGTATAGCTTCGAGAGGCTGGAAGGTACGGGGCCAGTAAGGTTATTAAAAGACAGGTCGAGGATTTTAAGCGCGGTACAGTTGGAGAGAGATAACGGAAGTGTGCCGGTGAGATTGTTGCGGTCCAGATCAAGAAAAGCGAGAGTAGAGCAAGACGCGAAGGCAGAGGATGGAATTTGGCCAGTTATATGATTGGAGGAAAGATTCAGTGTCGTGAGGCGGCTAAAGTTGGGGATGTTAACTGGGAACGAGCCAAAGATGGCCTTATTTTGCAGATTGAGGGCGATTACACTTTGCTTGGAGCGGTCACAGGTGACGCTCGTCCAATTACAGAAGTTGGAGAGGTCTCCCTCGAGCCAGTCGTCGAGAGGAAAGGCAGCGAAGCTCTGTTTCAGAGCCACTAGTGACTCCGCATCTCGCGGGATGGCCGTCGCCGTTATAGCCAGTGCGACAACTGAAATGACTGCCAGAAAAACCGTAAAACAGGCCATCACTACAATTACCTAATGGCAGTATTAACAGAACAGATAGACGGGAGGAAGGACATCACACTCTTCTTAAATAGAATTCAGTTCAAAGAGTGAAAAGTAATTTTGACCAAAATAAATAAATAAATAAAAATTTACCACTTTTAGTTATGTATGAGGTGTAAATCTTATATTGAGTGATAGATGTTTTTTTATGGCATCAAGTAAATTTATTGTCAGTAATTCACGTTAGAAAACTCACCATCATGACAAATTCATCGCAAGGAAAATTCACCACTCACCGCCACCGAAAATTCTTAATATATATTTCCAAGACTGAATTTTTTTTTGCAAAAGAATAATGGAGGTCTTATTTCTTTATTAATGGGGTGAAAATTATTCTTTTGCAAAAAAAAAATCCTAAGTCTTGGAAATATATATTAAAAATGTTAATGTGATGAATTTTCTATGGAGGTGAATTGTTGGTGGTGAATTTATTTTGCAGTGAACTTGTCATGACAGTGAATTTTCTTGCAGTGAATTTTCCGACAGTGAATTGCTAGTGATGAATTGTCCTAGAGCCGTTTTTATACATGTGGTATTTAATATAATTTTGAGTTTATAAAAAAATAAAATGCATATAACAAGTTACATGTTATGGGATAGTGAAGTGAATATAAATTTGACATTATTTTTTGAGTGTATTTAGTTGAAATCTAGATTATTCTTTTCCATTGTCCTTGATATATTTGATTATTTCAAATAATTTAGTTTATACATTTGTATAATGATGAAATTTGCATACTAATAATGTTGTTATTAAGGGTTCCAATATAAGGATGTCTTACATTATTAGGGATTCTAATATATGGATGTCTTAGACCATGCAACCTTCAAAGTTAACATAATAAATTACAATCCAATAAAGAAAGCACATAAATAGGAATAGAACATTATTTCTTTTTCAATTTTCTAATGAAGAAACGTCACAAGATCCCACAAGAAACGTCAACAACAAAATGACTTAACACTCCATATGCAACCAATTCTATCTTCCTTTAGACTCATCTTCCCTATCTACTCTCTCTAGCTTAATTCATTGTATCTTCCTTTGACTACCAACCTCGAGCAACCTAAATAAATGGTTCGTTGTCCTTGCCAATCAATCATTTGAACATGATGTTTCATATCCCCTCTATAAGTAAGTTGAGTAAACTCATGAACAACGCATTATTACGAGTCCCAATACAAGTGTTTGCAAATAGCAATGACTATGAGAAACATCATTGACCAAAAGAGCATGATGTGCAAGCTACCCTAATACAAAGAGAACACAAGGTTCTCCCATACATAACATTCACATCTATGCATAAGCCCCAATAATGTGTAATATTTAAACATTTATTGTAATTAAACTAGACAACTATATGCAGGCATTGAAATATCACTAACATTAATTTTTGTCATTAGTTAAACCACTACTATATTAAAATTAAATTTATTAAATAATATCAATTTTTAATTATATTAAATATATCATTTTTCACAAATATTCAAAATAATAAAATAAATTCATTTAAATCTATTATCCAAAAATAATTTAATAAAAACTAGGATAAATTAAACTAGTTAAATCTTTGATCAAATTAGTTAATAATCATAAAAACAAGTTAACTCAATCTTTGAAAGAGAAAATTTAATTAATAAATCAAACTCAACCAGTTAACTTTTTGATGAAAATAATCAAATAAATCCATTAAACACATAAATAAGATAATTGAATAATAATAGCTACCACATCTCACATCCACCCCACCTTCAGTTGGATAAGTCTTGATATGAGATTGAATCTTATGCATGTTTGTTTCTTTAACCAAAATACAATAAATTGAGATCAAATCCTTAATTTCATAAAATCCTAATCCTAGTTCAAGCAAGTAGATGTTGACCTAATGGACAACAAAAAATTGAGCAATGTTCATTGAGAGGATATTCATTTTCACTCTATCATAGGCTTACATAGAATTAGAACAGTGATTTTTTAATATTAAATTTGTAATTCTTATTTTTATCTTAATTGTAGTGCTTACATTTGGCACACCCTTTGGGACCAACCCATTTTTTACCCTTTTAAAATTTGATCTAAATAGTTTTTAATTATTATTTTTTTCAAGAATTTAGTGAGATCAAAGAGTTTGGGATCTTTTCTTTTTCTCTCTATTAGTGTGATTGTAATCATAGTATAAGTTAAATACACCAGATCCAAATGAATTTAAGACATAGTTAACCCCCTAAGCTACAATCCCAATCACATTTTTGAAAGCTTCAAAAGTTAAGAAACCATTAAACTAAACATGAAATGAACACGAAAGCATAAAAGAAACCTATTCAAAGACTCCAAACCTTATCCCATTGGGGGAGTGGTGTCATGTTGATGTGGAATGACGACCCTTTCCCAATCCCTTGGATGATATGAGCAGTTAATCAACCTCCATTGTTAAAATATAAGCTAAATGTGATAAAATGATGCCATGGGTGGATGAAAAGATCAAAAAGATTGATAATGGTGCAAGTATGAATAGAGATAGTATTCAAATGGGCAACATAACTTTCTTTGATGAAGTGGATCCATTTCTCTCCAAATGGTGAAGTATTTATAGGAGAGAAAATGAAGAATCAATGGTCAATATGGAATCAAGGGTGAAGGTATGAATCAAGGATTCTCATCAATGGATGAGAATAAATGATCACATGGATCAAAGAAAGCATCAAGGGCTCATAATGATTCAAACAAACACACTGTGTAACAACTTCAAAAGTTTGTTTCAAAGTTTGTTAGGAAAGAATATTCCATTTTTGGAGCCAAATAGAAGAATATTCATTGGGAATATTCCCTATGCAAGTGGATGGGTGAGGAAAATTAGTAATTATTTAATTAAAAGTTTTGTGTGCAAGTTGAAAGAATATGAGGATGCTCATTAAATAATTAATTTATTTAATGAAAAGTGGGACATTTCAAATAATTTAGATTGTTTAATTAAATAAAGGGAGATAGGGGTTTAAATTTAATAATTTTACTATTAATTCAAACAAGATGAGAGATGAAGATGAAAGGGGGTGAATTAACCTTATTAAATTAATTAGATTAATAGATGAAAATATGCATTTAATTAAATAACTAGGCTTATTTAATAAACAGGAAAGATGATTAGGATGAAACAATGTTAGTGCTAGATTCAAGTGTATAATACCATTCGGACAATTTTAAGTGTCTACAATCAGCTATTGTATTATATTTGTGTTAAACTAGTTTCTTCAAATCTATCAAAGGGCTTAGGTTAGTGGTTAGTTGTAGCTCTCCAAAGAACTTTATTAGCAATGACCTCCAAATTCCTATAGTAGAATTCATTTTGTTGAGGGAACCTTTGAACTAATTTATTTAGTTTATGACATATTTTCTTGTTTGAATAATGTGTCTTCATGTTTTATATCAATTTTGTTTGTTTTATTCAAATTCTATTCTTCTTTGAAGCTTTATTTTATGAGAGATTTTATCCTATGTAGGTTTTGGCTGAGGTTTCACATTGTTTTCTAGGTAGCACTACATTTGGATTACATAAGAGGATAGTTGTAGGTAGATTCGATATTCCATATTTTTATCATGAGACTATCCCCATTCATGGCACTTCTTTGTGAAAAAATTTGATGCCCTCTTATCATTAATAGGAATTAAATTTTTTAGGCGATAGCAATAGATATAATTTTTTTTATTATCATATTGACATTCTTTGATCAATATTAGCCAAAGAAAAATATAGATTATTTCTAAGACTAAGAGTGATAGTCTTCATCATTTCTAACACTATTACTGGCATTAAGTTTCTAGTTGTAATCTCTCCATGCAAGTGGCCCCTTGGTATTCTTTTGCATCTCTCTTAGTACACTCTAATTGTTATTTATTTGAATCCATTCAACCAATTTATAGCAAGCAATTACTTCTCAAGTGGTGGTTATTGGAAATATTGAGTTGGCTACACCATATTTAAGGCATTCTCAAATTGATCTAAAAGTTTCATAGTGTGTATTGTCCTCTGTGGAGTGACTTTTGAATCTTTCTAATATGATTTCTAAGCATCTCATTTTACTATATTTGTTTAAATACAAGATATTTTCTTCCTATACTAAGCATTTTATTGATATTTTAGTTTATTTAATTATCAATAGAAGCTATTATTTATTAAAAAAGTGAAAAAAATATTTAAAAAATTCCTAACATTTGTGTAGAGGGGGTTTATTCAATTTTTAATATTTTATTGTCATAGGTCATTACTAGTCAAACTAAAAAAAATAAAAATTATTAACTTATTTAGATTCTAGGTTGACTTGCCAAAGGCTTCAAGTTTAAAACTATCACATATTTAGTTTTGAGTGCTTAAAATTAACTTATTTGTGTTTATTGTCTAGATTAGTTATGTGTTTTGGTGATTGGGTTCACATATGCTCTCCTCTTGCACATTTTAGATGATCTTGAGAACCAAAAGTGATCTAATTCACTCTTCTTCCTTTTTATTTTTTTTATTAGGCCTACCCAAGGATATCATCACCTTAGGAAATGACTTGAATCATTCATTCTAGTGGGGTAGAAAACGGGGAAATTGTACCTCAAAGGAGAACCATCATGTGCAGCATAACCTTGGTGCCCATTTTTTAAGGAGACAAGGTGAAGTGGATTTGAACTTATCCATGAACACATTCTTTTAGATGGGATCTTGTTAATGAACTTAAACATCACATACCTTCAAGTATATAGTTGAATCCCTTAGATTTGTTTTTATCTTAATTAAGCATCCATTTGGTCATGCATATCCATCTAGTACACTAATCTACAAATTACACCAAGTGGTTACTTATATTATACCCCAATTATTTCAGTACTTGACCATGGTACAAACACTTCTAGGGAATTAACTATCTCAATATGTGTTAGGTTGGTAGGAAATTTTTTTACTCTATTCCCAATAAAATGGGCCAAGTCTACTCAACTTTTTAATGCATATTATATTTAAGATCCTACAGGAATTGATACACAAACATTCATATCTTAGGGTTGTTCATGTATTTTTCATCTCTTATAATGATTAGATCAACCCACCCTACATCAAACCAAAGAGGGATAGCTTATCCATCTCAAGCCTTCATATTTTTTTCTTTTTCTTTATATGGGTCACAACCTATTCTACAACCACAACTTTGATCAAAATTCAAAAACCATAGTCAGAAACATGGTCCAAAACTAAATTCTAACCAAAACCATCATATTGCACCCTTGGTTCTCCCTTGAACATGATGGTTATGATGATAACCTTGTAAATCAAGATGAATATTTTGAGAATGATACTATCATAGACCAAAAATGAGTATATTGATGGATCCCTTGGTGACATTATCTTTAGAAAGATAGCCATCCTAAATAGGGGAAGAAAATATGTCATGCTTTTAGTACCTTATAGGCCTAGGATCCAAGAGTCTACCTGTGTGCAAGAAAATTATGTCAAGGTGAATGAAATTGCAATAAAATCAAACAAAACACTTAAGTTTAGGTGTAGAAAGTGAAACAAACATACAATTTAAAGAAAGTAAAGTATTTTATACTCCCTATTGTGTAGATTTTCCCTTGATGTTTGATTTGAAATATGTGCTCACTCATGATTTTAGTAGCATAACGATGCTCATTCAAAATTTGTGAGAGATCCCATGGAAAATGGTTGAGTGTTGGATTATACATTTTGGTTGAAAATGGATGAAGGGCTAGGATTGCTTGAGGGAGATCAATGGTGAGGAATGAATTCGATCTCTCAAGTCACAAGATTGTTCCAAGTGGCACAACGAGAAGGCTTAAGAGGGAGATTGTACCCTTGAAGTAAGTCAGGCATATTTGCATAAAGACATTCCTTGTCCCATACTCCAAAAGCATGTTGGAGTAAAGAATAAAGGAATTTTAAATTTCTTTGTGGGTACTTTTGGGACAAGGACCCATGTGGGGTTCCTTCCCAAAAGGGTAAAGATTTTAAGGCTAGAGGACATGGTGGATGGGAAATAAATGGAAAGAGGTTGACCCCTTTCCTAATCATATATTAGGAATTTTCAAGTGATTAAGGGAGTGATTAGGAAAAGTGGGAGAATTGGAGGATGTGACACCTTTTAATCAAGGATAAGTGTGTGCACATGATTAGTTAGATGATTAGGATGGGATTAGGAGGTAAACATTTTTTTGGAGGATGGGACTAGGAGGAGAGAGAAGGAGAGGAATTATTTAATTCCATTTGGAGGAAAAGCGGGATAAATTAAATAAATAAATTTACTTAATTAATTAAATGGAAGAAAGGGTAAAGTGGTATGGATAAGGTAGGTAATTAAAATATTTTTATTACATTAGGGATTTAATGGAGATTAGAAAAAAAGGAAATAATAATTAAATAATAAATCATTATTTAATTAACGTAAATGATGGGGAATTAGACTAAAAATAGGATAAAATTGATCAAATGATAATGGCTAATTTTAAGTGTCTAAATTTTTCCCCTCTTTGAAGTAAGATTAAAAAATATGTTTCAAAGAAAAATAAAATATGCTTGACATGAAGAAATATAGGTGAAATAGATGCCCCAATGTGGAAAATATAGTAGGAACAATGATTAGGGTGGATGATGCCCCCTCAAGAGAGAAGACAAGAAAAAGGAGCTTGAGATCTCACTAGAAAGAAGAGAAGGGGTGTAAAATGAGGTATAGGATGAAAATGGGGAAAAATAGATGAAAACAGAGCTCTGGGGAAGAAATGACAACATGAAAGGTGGTGGGGGTGAATTAGGGGGATATAAATAGTAATAAGGGGTTAATTATTATTCATTTTAACTCTAAGTTAATTGTAATTTGGTGAGGAGGAGATTAGAGGAGTGAGGAGATGATGGTGAACATACTAGCTATGGAGCATTGTGTAAACTAGGTGATGATGACAGGATAGAGAGGAGGTTGAGGTGGTTAGGTATGGAATTTAAAACTTTCCAAAGTTCTAGTGTTTTTGCATTAAATAGAGGAGAATCCACAACAATAGAGGTGAATCCACAACAATAGAGGCAAATCAACAAAAATAGAGGCAAATTTGTGAAAACATAGGTGAATCCACCAAAATAAAGATCAATATGTTGCAAAAAGGTGAATATACTTGAAAAGGGAAAATATACACCAACAAAGAGGAAAATACACATGAATACAACCACTAGGACATCCTCATCCTAGCTTGAGGAGCATGGGACTTGGATATGGGGTGATTTTAATAAGACATGGATAGGTATCGCTAGGACATGGATACAACCAAGATGCAAGGTGGGGGATAGAGTGTGATGGAGCTAGCTTTAGAACTCATGGAGATGAGCTAGGAGGCTCATTATTACAAGGGATTATATTACTAGGTACTCTTAGCAAGGGGATCTAGAATTGATCTTGTTTGTGCTGAGAAAATCTAGGAGGAGTGGGTCCCAATTGACTTAATCAAAATCAAGATGGAGTTAGTCAATGGTTCTGCCACCATCACTAGAGCCAAGATAATGAGGTATAGGGTCAATAGCATTAGGGGGAGTAGTAGTCTCCTCAATGCACTCAAATATGAAGATACATGTTTGATTGTGGTACATATGATGGAAATTTTATTCTTTCATGAGATATGGATGGATGTATATATGTATACATTATGGATGACTCTAGTATGGTGTTTGATCCTACATCATGATGTTCATGATGTGTTATATTCAATATGTTTATTAATGATGGTGATGTACGATGTATGTCTATATGATGTTATGATGCATGCTTTTTTTAATTTTATATTGATATATGGATGTATATTAATGTGAACTGATGATTTTTTCTTATGCTAAAATTAATATGATGACAATCCTAGCAACTATGATGTAATGTGCAATTAAAAAATGTACACAATATAATGGAACTACAATGTAATGATGAAAATATTCTTATGTAATGACGGAAAAGGTGCCCTTAACTTGGACTTGATTTAGTGATGTAATATGCTTAACATATTCACATTAGGTCTTGGGCCCTTGTGAACTAATGGATTTAAATGGTACCTTGCTAAAGTGTTGTGAAGTGTTGTAACACACTTTCACACTTTTCTAAAGTTTTATTAATGAACTAAACATTATAAACCTCTTTTTAATCAAAATAAACATTAATCTTTCCTCTTTAAAGCATTGTAAAGTGTTGTAACACACTTTCACACTTTCCTAGGATTTTCATTAATAATTGGGCTTTCTTATGCTTTAATTGGCCCTATTTTTCATCCACAAGCCTCATTTATTGCATCTTTTTGAGGATCTAATACCGACACCAATCCTTATCCAATCATAATTTAGGTGTTTCATGTTTGAATAGCCCAGATTTAGTGATCTGAGACTCATTCACCACCTTGGGTGAATGGGTCCCAACTAGATCTTTTGGTCTTGAACCTATTTTCAAACATTTCTGAGCACTTTTGGTTTTTGGTCCCATACATTATGCCTGATGGGACTCATTTGCCAACTTGGGTGAATGAGTCCTGTGTGGCCTAAAATCAAAATTAATTCAAATTTTTGGCAAGATTTTATTCTCCTAGATCTGATGTCAACTTGTAGTGTTTTAATTTCGAGAATTCTTGCATAATTGAATATAAATACAAGGTTCTTTCAATCATATTTTCACCTAGCAATCTAACAAGAAACCAAGAGTTCACAAGAGCATTCAATGGTAGATTATCAAGCATTTTTAGAGAATTCTTGAATCATCAATCATCATGTCAAATATTTCATGTATCATGTTTGTTATTGTGCTAACAATTGTGATGTAGGGTTTATGATTCAACCAAGTGTTTCATTCAAGCAAGGATCAAGATCTACATCCATTGTAGTCATCTCAAGCCTATTTGCAACACTTTATTGCTAGGGTTTGGTCTAGGTTGTAGATTTCCTAAGGAGAAACATTGGAGAAAAGTTGCAAATCATTCAAAGTTTCCAAAGTTGTCATCAAGCCTTGGAGAACCTTGGAGAAGACCTACAGGTTGCAAATTAGAGATTTGGATCTAGAAACCAATCAAGAAGGACTGAGCAAAAAGAGCAGAAATACTAGCCTTTAAAGTTTTAGAAAATCCCTACTAGACTAATTTACCACTTCTGGTGAATGAGTCCCAGTTCCAACCAATTTTCAAGATTTTGCATATTCGGATACCCTTTTGGCAGATTCTTATTCCTGCATAATTTTTGAAATTTTGAATTAATTTTCCTAGCTTGGCGAATGAGTCCCAGTAAAAATTAAAGTCAAATTTTCCAATGTTCCAGATCTCCATCTAGTCATCTCCAAATTTCCAGGTGCACACATTCTATTTTGTAGTTTTTTATTTCATTTTAATCACTTTTCTAGGTCATTTAGTGTTTCCTTGCATTCAATTAGGGTTTTACAATTCATTATCTTTTCCAAGTCTAAACTTGGTGGTGAGCACCTTATTATTTTGCATTCATCCCCTAGGACAATGATATTACAAGATTTATTTCTCTTTTGCATTGAGATATTTAGGGTTACCCTTGAATGAAATTAAAAATGTGGGTGTGCTTTATGTCCTAAACCATATGATAGCATCCATCCCATTTTTTCCTCATTCTATTTTAGCGAACTTACATTTAGAACATTGAAATTCTAATTTGGAGTGCATTATCATCCTAGATTTGGCTTGCATTAACATTTTATTAGTATTTGCATTGGTTAAATTGCATTCTAGGGTATCAAATTTTGCATCAGTGAAAGCTCATATAGCTTGCATTTTTGCATCTAATTTCATTGAAAATCATCCAAATTCTACATTTGCATCTCAGATACAGATCATAAAACATAAAAAAGCATAAAATTCAATTGAAAATTTCTAAAATTCTCAAAGAAAAAATCCATACTATGACAGATTCACTACCTTGGGTGAATCAGTCCCTATGCATATTACACACTACATTTTCTAGCATTTCAATTCAATTTTTGAATTTCTGTTTGTTGTTATTTCCTTTTTGTTTTAATTTCTAGAATTTTTGTTACAAGCATTTCATTGTTCTTAGCCTACATTGCATTTGTATTCACATTGCATTTAGTAGCCCTTGCACGAGTATTTGGTGTCTTATTGCTAATACTATAGTGAGAAAAATTTCAAGACTCATGTCATCCTGTGATAGCACAATCGTTATGGATCTTGGGTGTCTAGCTCTTTCATTCCTAGTATTGACACTAGTACACTAGTGAACCATTAATTTTTGGCTCACTTGCACCTTTCTAGCTCTTCTAGGGTTTTTCACCTAAAAGGAGAGAGGTAGGGCCAAAAATGCAAACTAGTTCATTCAAATTATGTTATGTACAATGTTGTCTAACCTAAATGAAGTAAGCTAAATGCAATTGACTAATGTAAATGGATGAAAATGAATGCAAAAGTGAGATTTAAGCTATGTTTGAAAATACATTGTGATATACAAACAACTAAGAAAATGAAGATAATATGTAGAATAGAAAGAAATAGGAAAAAATAGAGTGCACATAGGAAAAATATGATGAATTTGGAATGTTGTGGATGCTGGTCAAAATCACTGATTTTTCATAGTGGGACTCATTCACCCAGGGTGGTGAATTAGTCCTCCTCCTGGTGAAAAAGTGTTGGAAACAAGTTTATGTCTGTCAGGATCCTGAATCTAACAAAATTTAGATTTTCAGTCCTAAGGTGGGAATTTTTCACCATAGGTGGAGAATCAGTCCTCTCCCAAATTTCTAAAAAATCAAGAGACAACTCTACAACACCAAATCTAAAAATCACTGAATGTCAGGTTGCCAAAGTCAATTCTACAGGAAATGGACAAGAAACCTTCTCCAAGCTTGAAATAGACTTGAGTTGACTTGAAGCACCTAGTTGACTTGTAAACCAATCTTTAACACCAAAAAGCTTGTTAAGTCTACATACTTAGGTCTACAAACACACACGCAATAGGGGAAAAATGGTTGAGGGTTAGCAAATAACCCCACTTTTGGTAATCAAACCCTTAATAAAATATTCAAAGGAAAGAGAATGATAAACTAATAACGTGCAATAGCTATCAACTTACCAAACCCTTGATAATGCAAATTTGAAGTAATGTCAATGGATGCTCCAAAGTGCTTGAATATTGCTTGAATTAATGTTGTAGAATGCTTGAATGCTTGAATATGATGTATGAATGTTGGAGAATTGTAGGAGATTATGGGGGATGTAAAGTGAGGTGAAAATCACATATTTATACACAATTGTGTCTTTGTTAACCATTCATACCTCATCATAGGCTGACATCAAGTGATTTTGAATAAAAACCCGAAAGGAAATTTTTAAAATTTTGAATTTAGAGCCAAGGGGGACTCATTCACCACCCATGGCTAATGGATCCCACCTAGGACCTAAAAATATGTGTTGGGAAATATGTTGTATTTAATGTTATTTTTCAGGTTAAAATTCAAAAAATACACTTAATTAAGACATATGAGGGCATAAAGGGGCCAAATAAAGCATGAGAAAGGGATAAATAGTGAAGTTGTGCGTAGAAATGCATGAAATATTGATATAAGACTTTACAACACTTCAAAATAGGACTTGATGAATAACAAGGTGATTTTTAGGTGAATTGTAATAAATAGAGTCCGGAAGAATGTAGAAATGTCTTACAACACTTCACAACACCTTCACAAGATGTCATTATGGCTGATGATTTTTTTTCTACCCAAAATTGATGAAATGAAAAGGGTTTTTAAAGGATATTCTCATCTTTCTAACAATATAAATTATTCTTTACTTTGAATTTAATAAATAATTATTATTCATTTTCTATTTGAATTACAACTAAAGTCCTAATTGATAGGATGATTGAAAAACATCTATAGCTTTCAAACAGTATCACATTTTGGAATCCAAAACATGCATCACATTCTATGCTTCTCATACTATAGGATTAAAAAAAGAAAAATTGAATTTCATGAAATTTTGACCAAGTTAAGGTGGTCAGACATACGAGTTTTTATATTTTTTGAAAGTTGTAATAAAAAATTCATAATTAATTAAATTTACTTGGAAAAAAATTACAAAAAAAATGCATCACATCTGGACATGAGTCCTCTACTTATGTCTAAAATATTATAAAAAAATATTATCATTTTATTGTGGTTAGGGTGGTTAGACAGACACCTACTTATTTTTGTTAAATTTAAGTACTCTTGCATTGAAATTTCAAATTTTCACCAAAGAGATTTTTTTTATAAATAAACCTAGTAGTTTAGAAAATACATTCAATTTGCTATATATTCTATTCTTACATATTCTTGAAATGATATAGATAACTTATTCAAATTTTTACGTCAAGTTGCCTAACTCTGATTTTCCTAAAAATTTTGCCACTTAATGGCCTATCTTTTCCATGATGATCCTAAACATACCCTTATTTGAATTTTAGTACCTAAATATGCATGTTCAAGCCATGCCACAACATAAAATAAAAGAAAAATATATCAAACACCATGAAACAAGACCTAAAAGGCCATTAAAAAGAAAAGGGGCCATTTTTCTATGGCACAACTAGGTATGGATATTACCCTTAACAACTCTTTGCCTTCAAGTAGTATGCAAGTTGAAATAAGGAATGACAGTCTCCCACAAGAAAATATAATTCAAATTCATGAGGACCTAGCAAACTTAAAACATCAAGTGCAAAATGACAAAATTTCAACCACTTCCATCCCTACTATAGATAACATTCTTTGCATGCTTGAAAGTGAAGATGGGTTTGACCTTGTGAAAAACATAGTTTAAATCTTTGGAAAACACCTCCCCCCAACAAATAGTTGTCCTATACCTACAAAAAATGTCACAAGCCAAGGAGGAACTCAAATTCCTCCTCCCACAACAATTGCCTCAATACCTACCTATACCAATCCTCAAGTCACAACAACAATGCAACAAGCTAGTAATGTGATTCCTTCCCTGGGTATTCTCACTAGCATCCCTAGTTCCTTTGTGGCATTTTACATCATATCTCCTACCACCTTACCACCTATAAGCATTCCATTCACTTGTCCTTCAAACACATACACTCCCTCACCATTTTCACTTCCATCTCATAACATAAACAATGACCCTCTCATAACCCAACTCTTCCAAACTATTTCATCCCTTCAAAAATAGATTTCCACCATCAATCAAAATCAAATTCCACCTACATATTATGTCAAAAGTAGTCCATTGTCCTTTGAAATATTGTGAACACTAATGCCACAAGGTGTAGAGGTTCCTAGATTTGAAAAATATGGAGGGAAGGGAGATCCTTCTAACCATGTTAATGCTTATACTACCTTATTTAGTGACATTTTCCTTGATGATAAAATCTTGGCTAAGCTTTTCCTAGGTCCTTGAAAGATATTTCCTTGGAAGGGTTCTCTTCTTTACCAAACAATTCAATTCATTCATTCAATGAACTTTTTGAGGCATTTGTAAACCATTTCCAAGTGCATATGACTCCTAAGATGACCTTCGCCAATTTGATGAGATGTAAGCAAAAAGAAGAAGAAAAGACAACCAACTTTATCTCATGCTATCAATCACTTTATTCCCAAATTGATGTCAAGGTCCCTGACCCTCACCTTCAAAATATGTTCATACAAAATTTGCAAAGCAATATCCAAGACAAGCTTACCATGATGAAATTTCCATCCTTCATGCACTTGTGCACTACCCTCCATGATTATCAAAATTTAGTTAGTAGTCAAGATACAAAGTTAGCTTCTAGCCGAACTGAGAAATTTGAGCCCGTAAACCAAAACAATTCTTGACCTTTTAGAAAAAAAAAGGAACTTCCTTCAATTTAATCCCTCTCAACAAACAACTCAAAATGTCAATAACCAAGTAGTTGTTGTTAAATCCATGATACCCTTTAGCTATGGGGGTCCAAAAGGACAATTCACTCCCTTACATGATACCCTTTATAACACAATGTCCCAACTTTTAGAACAAAAAATTATTACCTTGCCTCTTTTCGAAACACTTGATCCTAATAAGCTTTTACCCCAGAGCTTTAGATCAAATGCTTACTGCCACGATACAGTGTACCAGATAGCTAGATTTCTAATTCTATTAAAGGTGAGTTCTTTTTCTTCAAGAGTAGCACTTGTCTTCTCCATTATATCCTTAACTTTGATAGATTTTTAGGCTGGAACTAATCCAGAGGACCACAAACTAGTTATGTCTTTAATAGCTTCCTTGGTTATTGAGTGTGGGTTTTCAATCCAAATGGATTAATCGTGAATTCTTCTTAACACCATTCTGGTGTACCTCTTTTTGACTTCAAACAATGGAAACTTTTTCCACACAACCAATCTCTTCTCACTTAAGGTTTTTTATTCCGATTTTATGATGTCATCATTTCCTTCCAATTCACCTACCCATAGAACATATAATCTACTATAGGAAATTTCTTCTATTTTCTCGTGAATATATGCAATGATATCCTCAGTTGTCAAAACTCCATAGGGAGTGGAATAAAATGAATCCTTTGGATCTTCTAATAAAACTTTCCAAGAATGCCTCTTAAGTTCAGGTTGTGGTCTCTCTTAGATGTCTACAACCCTTGGTCCTTCCAGTGCATCTAAATTGCTTTCAAATAAAAATTCTAGAAATCTAGAGTACACAAAATACCTCTTAAACCACTCAGTGAAATTAGGGTTTTGATGTTCTACTACTGCAAGATGTGTCAAATCCTTCCACTTCTTCTACACCTTTCTTCCTTTTCACATGTGTATAATGAAATGAATTTTTCTTCCCAAGCATTCTTTTAACTCCTTGATTTGACCCATTCCAACAATAAATTCTTCAAAAAAAAAAGCTAGTAAACTTTGAAACCTTGTATGCACAGTCAACTTTCAAAAAAATTGCAAATTTTTGCATTAAAATATTTTCTCCTATAGTTGTCACCAAAAAATTCACCATATTCATTTCCATCTTATCTCATCATGTCAAGCCATGACACAACATATCAGTGTAGTGTTATATGATTTTTAGTAAAACTCCCCTAAGCTATAGATTTGGGATTAGTTATCGGAGGAAACATCTACACCAGAGAGATACAAATTCTTCCTTGTCCTCGGTCTCTTCTTTCTTTCTCCAAACTTTTTCCATTTTGATCTACTTTAAAGCTTTCTCCTCTTTCAAGTCCCAAGCCACCTTTTCCTTAGATATTTTTTGTCCAACAATTAACTCATCAAGCATTGTAGAAATTGTCTTAAATTTATCTTCATGAATTCTTTCTCTTTCCAAGTTTTCTCTTAGATTTACCACTTCTTGTTCAATTCTAGTGCATTCTTTAGTCTTTTTGTGTATCACTGCATTCAAACATTCCTTAATTCTCTTCTTTTCTTCCACTTGTACTTTCAATCTAGTGATGTCTCCATTTTCTTTTTTCAATTGTTCATTGACTTACTTGTGCCTTTCTTTGAATTTCTTAATCTGCTCTCTCAACTTTTTGATGAATTCATTTGCCTCTTTTGTATTTTCCTTTAGATCTCCATTCTCATTTTTAATTTTATGAAGATCTTTAAGTGTAGCTTTGAGTTCTTCATCTTTTTCTAACATGCAATCTTCTTCTGTGTACTCAATTGTATAAAGTTTATCTGAAGGAGTAGGGTACTTCCTATCAGCCATATGTTCAAACTCCAAGATCTTCCCAAATCGATCAAGCTCCTTCCAGGGATCCAAGCTTTGATACCAATTTTTGAACACCTAAAATACTAAGAGGGAGGGTGAATTAGTATCCCTCTAAACCAATTAAACATAACCCATCTAATTAATTGAATAGAAATAACTACAATGAAGAATGAAAGCATGAATACAACTATAGAATCACATGACACATGAAAACGAGTATTTTTATGTGGAAAACACAAAAGGGAAAAGCCATGGTGAGGGTTAGCTCACAATATATTATATCTGGATATAAGATATTACAAAAGGATCACTTCCATGACACACTATCCAGAAAAAGAGCTCGCAACCCACTAAGAAAGAACAAAGTAGGGTTAGCAACATTTCCTATTTGAACTAATACAATAGCATCTACCATATGCCTGATTACAATTCCATTGAAGTACAAAAATGATCTTCACAGTGTCTAAATTGATACTCTACTCTGTTCATAATTTTCTTTGCTCTACCAAATGTTAGTGTAATTAATTAATTAATTATTACGTGCTAGCATAAGTTAACTTTGGTCTTGCATTTAATTAATTAAGTCCTAGATTGCATTATTAGATAAATCATTTAAATAATGGGATAATATTCCCTTCCTTATTTGTAGGAGGTAAGATTCCTTCTAGAAGATGAGTTGTCCTTCTAGAACTTATCTTTATCTTTTTATCATTTCCTAGATAGGGTTCACATGTTGTCACATGTAGTGTGATTTTAACACTTGGAAACATCTTACGCATTTTAGGTTTTCACTCATGCCTACATATTCAAGGCATTTTGTACATATGTAATCATCTCATATTCAATTTGGCATTCTTGCATCGTAATGATAGCATGATATTTCTACCATTTATCTCTTGTGGAAGTTATTATGTCTTGTAGGTGATTCTAGGGTGTTTGGGGAGTTCACCTAAACTCCTACATGGTATTAGAGCTTTAGTGTTGTAGAATTCTTCTCAGATATGAAGAATCAATCTTGACATGAAATTTTTGCTAGATGCAAGCAACTTTTTTATTGAAGTTGTTTTTCATTTTTGCTTCAAAAATACAACTTCCACTTAGTTGTAGGAAAAATAATTTTTGGGTTTTGTAGTTAGAGTCGAAATCTAAACTAGGTTTTCTCCTCTTTCTCTTTCATTGCATTTGTAAATGGGTACCTGATCATGGCCTCGTAGTTGGGACCCATCATCATCATCTTCTTCTTCTTCTTCTTCTTGCATAATCATTGCATTTTCCTCCCTAAGTTGAACTTATGGGGGGGTGTTAGTGTAATTAATTAATTAATTATTACACTAGCATAAGTTAACTTCGGTCTTGCATTTAATTAATTAAGTCCTAGGTTGCATTATTAGATAATCATTTAAATAATGGGATAATATTCCCTTCCTTGTTTGTAGGAGATAAGATTCCTTCTAGAAGATGAATTGTCCTTCTAGAACTTATCTATATATTTTTATCATTTCCTAGATAAGGTCCACATGTTGTCACATGTAGTGTGATTTTGACACTTGGCAACATCTTATGCATGTTAGGTTTTCACTCATGCCTACATATTCAAGGCATTTTGTACATTTGTAATCATATCATATTCAATTTGGCATTCTTGCATCTTAATGTGTGGGTATGTGCGGGATCATCATGGAAAAAACAAGCCCTTAAGTGCCAAAAAAATCAAAAAAATCAGAGTTAGGAAACTTGAGGTAAAAATTTGAATAAGTTATCTATATTATTTCAAAAAAATGTAAGAATAGAATTTGTAGAAAATTGAATATAGTTTCTAAACTACTAATTTTTATTTTTATTTTAAAATCTATTTGGTGAAAATTTGAAATTTCAATACAGTGGTACTTAAATTTCAGGGAAAAAATCAAAAGTAGGTGTTTGTCTGACCACCCTAACCACAATAAAATGATAATATTTTTTCATAAAATTTTAGATATAAGTAGAGGAATCATGCCCCAATGTGATGCATACTTTTTTGTAATTTTTTCCAAGTAAATAATTAATTATGAATTTTTATTACAACTTTTAAAAAATATAAAAGTATGTCTAACCACCTTAACTTGGTCAAAACTTCATGAAATTCAAATTTTATTTTTTTAATCCTATAGTATGTGAAGCATAGAATGTGATGCATGCTTTGGATTCAAAAAATGTGATACCGTTTGAAAGCTATAGATTTTTTTCAATCAGCCTATCAATTAGGACTTTAGTCGTAATTTGAATAGAAAATGAATAATAATTACTTATTAAATTCAAAGTAAAGCATAATTTATATTAGTGGAAATATGAGAATCTCCTTTAAAAACTCTTTTCATTTCATCAATTTTGGGTAAAAAAATGGTCATCAGCCGCATACCCATCATATTGCCACTTTTTGGCCCATCATGATCCTGCACATACCCATGTTATGAAATAACTTGCACAATAGAAAAATATGATATGAAATATGCTGCAAATACTTGATAATAACTGAGAATAACAAGCCACTTCAAAGGGGTAAACCTCCAAATATCTCTAATGAGAACACACTACACAACTTGATGATGAAATAAGACTCACAACCTCCTATATATACCTATTTATGCCTAGGATATCACCTAGGCCGACTTAGACACACCTATATATAAGTCTTAGGATGACCTAAACAACTAAATAACAATATACTAATGATAATATGACTTAATAGAGAGTTAAGATAGCCACAAGCCGATTATTCATAACTCGATATACACTAATATTAAGGGTGTAGCATGCCTCCCTTCTTCAAAGAAGCATTGTCCTCAATGCTAATCAAGTTTGGATATTTTTGAATGAACTCCTCATCCTCCCATGTGGCATCTTCAACTGGTAAATTCTTCCATAGGATGAGATACTCAGTGAGAGTTCTATTCCTCAACTTCTTTGTGCATGTTTGACTAATGCACTCTGGTTCCAAAATGATGCTTCCTTCTTCATCGAGCTCTGGTAGTGTTGTTTGAGTGAGAATATTATGCCCAATGACCTTCTTCAAATAGGAAACATGAAAAACTAGATGTATCTTTGTTGTTGGTGGCAACTCAAGCTTGTAGGAAACACTACCGATATTTTGCATGATTTGGTATGGACATAATACTTTGGAGACAACTTATTATTCTTTTTTTGTTGCTTTAGTGAGATTTTCTTATAAGGTTGCAATCTCAAGAAGAACCAATCCCCAACTTCAAAACTTCTTTCACTACGATGTTGGTCTACCTGTTGTTTCATTCTATTTTGTGCCATGGCTAAATTCTCCTTGAGTCCTAGAAGTACTTGTTGTTGATGAAGCAAGTGTTCTTCGATTTCCTAAACTCTTGGGGACACCTTTATTGATGATGTGATGGAAGGAGGATGATATCCATAAAGTGCCAAAAATGGAGACATTTTTGATGAGCTATGAAAAGAAGTGTTATACCACCATTTTGCAAGTGGTAGCCAATCTATCCACTGAGATTGTTTCTCTGAAGTGAAACAACGTAGATATCCTTCCAAACACTTATTAACAACCTCAGTTTTCCCATCTGATTGAGGGTGGTATGAAGAGCTATGAGCCAATTGAGTACCCAAACATGAGAATAAATCTTTCCAAAAGTGACTAGTGAAGATAGGATCAAGATCACTAACAATAACCTTAGGTGTACCATGTAGCTTTTGGATATTCTCCAAAAAATATTTTTCCATTGCACTTGCTATAAAAGGATGTGATAATGCAATGAAATGTGCATATTTAGTGAAGCGATCAACTACCACCATGATGACATTATGAACCTTTAGATTTGGGAAGCCTTGTCATGAAGTCCATGGATACCTCTTCTCAATGCTAGCTAGGAATAGATAAGGGTTGTAAGAGACCTGGTGTCTTAATTGTCTCCCCTTTATGCCTTTGACAAACCAAACATTTAGCCACAAATTTTTAAACATCACCCTTTAGCCCTTCCCAAAAAAAATCTTGCTTGACTTGATGATATGTCTTCAAAAATCTTGAATGACCACCCACTGGAGACTCATGCCACTATGTGAGAATATTTTGTTTAAGAGTGGAATTCTTGCATAGATACAAGCACTCTTTATACCAAAGAGTATCTCCCTTCCAACAAAACTTATTTGAACTACTAGGATCACTTTTTAATTGTTCCATGAGATTACTTGTCGCAACATCATTTTTCCACTCTACTTTGGCTTCCTCCACCCAATTTTCTTGTAATATTGAAAGGGCACACAATAAGGCTTCATCTTTCTCATCCTTCCTTGAAAGTCCATCTGTGACAATATTTTCTTTCCCTTTCTTATATATAATCTCAAAGTCATATCCTAACATCTTAGTGACCCATTTTTGCTACTCTTTAGAAGATAGTCTTTGTTCCAAAAAATATTTTAGGCTATCATGATTTGTCTTAACCTTGAAGTGTCTACCCAATAGATAAGGCCTCCATTGTTTCACTGCATGGAGGATTGCTAGCATTTCCTTCTCATAAATAGGTTTTAGTTGAATCTTACCTTTTAATTGACAACTCTCAAAAGCAATTGGTCGACCTTCTTGCATGAGCACTGCTCCTATCCCATTTCCAGAAGCATCACATTCCACAATGAATTCCTTGGTGAAGTCAAGAGTGGCAAGCACTGGAGTTGTACACATAGCCTCCCTCAATCTCTCAAATGTTGTATTGGCGTACTCATTCCAATGAAAATAATCCTTCTTCAATAGAGTGGTGAGAGGTGCTACTATACGACCATAATTCTGCACAAATCTTCTATAGTACCCTATCAATCCCAAGAAACCCCTCAATTTCTTAATGGTTTTTGGAATAGGCCATTTCATGATAGCCTTAATTTTGTTAGGGTCCACCTTTACTCCTTCATGTGAAACTATGTGTCCCAAATACTCCACCTTTGTAAGACCAAACACACACTTGGATGGCTTAGCATAGAGTTTATGATCTTCAATTATTTGTAATGCTTGATCCACATGTTGCAAATGTTCTTCCCAAGTCTTGCTATAAATTAATATATCATCAAAGAATACTGAAACAAACTTCCTCAAGAACTTCTTAAAAATGGAATTCATCAAACTTTGGAATGTAGATGGTGCATTGGTAAGACCAAATGGCATCACCAAAAATTAATAATGGCCCTCATGAGTCCAAAATGTTTTCTTACAAATATATTCCTCCTTAATCTAAATTTGGTGATAACCAGATCTAAGATCTAACTTGGTAAAATACATAGCTCCATTCAATTCATCTAGCAAATCATTAATGACTGGAATAGGAGACTTATCTTTAATGGTGTACATGTTGAGCACTCTATAATCTAGACACATGTGCCAAGTATCATCCTTCTTACGTACCATCACCATAGGTGAGGAGTAAGCACTTTGGCTATGCCTGATAATTCCTGCCTCTAGCATCTCTTCAATTTTTTCTATCTCACTCTTTTGTATGTGTGGATACCTGTAAGGCCTGATGTTTGGTGGTTGGCTCCCTGGGACTAACTGTATGGCATGATCATGATCCCTCTTAGGAGGAATTCCTTTAGGCATATCTCCAAGAACAACTGAATCATGATCAATTATAGCTTGCAAATCTGGTTGAGTAGGAGCATTAGATTGAGAGACTTCTGATGAACATAGTTGGCCCACAAATCCATCCACTCCTTTCTTAAGTAACTTTTGCATTTGATGAGAGCTTACCATTTTTGGGGATTTTTCTTTCAACCCCCTTAGCTCTAATAGCCTTCCATCTAATTTAAATCTCATGAATAGTTCTTGGAAGTTCATCTCAATCGTTCCCAATGTAGTAAGCCATTGTACTCCCAAAACAATATCTACTACACCCATGGATATCACATACATTGGGGTATCAAGTCAATAATATCCCATGGATAATTTAATGCTATGGCACTTCCTTGAACAACTAACTGGACCACCATCTACAATCAAAACCTGAAACTCGGGAGTTGGATATATAAAACAATTTAGACGAGTAGCTAACTTTTTCTTGATGAAATTATGAGTACTACCCGAGACGATCAACATTGCTACCTTCTGCTTCTTTAAGAACCCCACCACCTTGAGAGTTTGTGGAGCACTGAAACCTAAGAGTGCATGAAAAGAAATGATTGGTTGAGAATCATGTGATTCCTCATTTGACTCCCTTTCATCCTCTAGTATGGGTTCCTCATCTTCTTCCTCACTTGGACCTTCAATATAGAATAATTTCTTTTCACTGCATTTTTGTCCTCGACTGTATTTGCTATCACAATTGAAACACAAACCTTTTTCTTTTTTCTCCTCAATTTTTTGTGGAGTCAACTTAGTAGGTTGTGTTGAATAACCTTTCTCTCTTGTCACATTAGCCCCTTGCTTCTTAGGAATCAAATACTTCTCCTCTACCCTGCGTGCTAAGATAAAAGACTCATTTATGGAGCTAGGGCTAAACATGCATACCTCATGCTGAATGCGATCCTTGAGACCACCCAAGAATAAATCATTTAATTTTTCCTCCATAATTTTATCCACTCTTAAGGATAGATTTTGGAATTGTTGAATATAATCCTTAACTAATCCTGTTTGTTGAATTTTAGCCAGCTAGCTGAAGAAGTTGTTTGTCAGGCTATGGCTATATTGTTCTTGGAGTTCCTTTGTAAAAATTGACCATGAGATGGTGAGCCCATTTTTCCTTCAATGAGTGCAAATCCAACGATACCAAGTGAATTTATCTGGTTCTAGATACAGGGAAGCCATCGTGACCTTTTGTCCATTTGGGATTTGGTGCACTTCAAAAAAATTCTCCATTTGGTTTATCCATGTTAGAGAATCCTTGCCATCGAACTTGCCCATATCCACCTTTGGAAATAAATTCCTAGATCCCATAGGAGTACTAAAGTTGGTGACAATGGTAGCTGACCTAGAATTTTCACCTTGGTCACTTGAGAACTCCTTTCTTGGTTTAGCCATGTAGGTGCTTAACATGTTTTGCATGTCTAATATATCTCCTCTTAGGTCACACATATCCATCTTAATTGAGGAAATTTCTTCCTTGACCTTATTTATTTCCTCATTAGGAGTAATATCCTCTATTGTTACCCCATCCTTATCAGGAGTCTTCCCTGGAGTGACATCATTCTTTTTGTCCCTTGTTGCAGGCCCCGTCATGATGGAAACCACTAATTTTGAAATAAATCACACAAATGAAACTTAAATTCTCTAAAAAATTTACTGTAATTTTCTTTATTATGTATTCAAAAACCCAATAAAAATTAGACTCCAATACAATAAGATGTGCGAGATATGTAGATTCTAAAAGAATTGTGTAGAAACCCTAATTCTACAATAATTTTCTTAATTCTGCTCCAATTCTTCTGAAATATGGACTAAATCTTCTTCAATATGTTCTTCAAAAACCCTTTAAAAATTAGAAAAAAAATTGGCCAAGATCTGAAAGATATTCTCTTCCCAAAATCACCTCCAAAATTGAGAAAAACCTTGCCTCTATGGTGCCAAGATCATGCTTTGATACCACTTGTTATGAAATAAATCGCACAATAGAAGAATATGATATGAAATATGCTACAAATACTTGATAATAACTGAGAATAACAAGCCACTTCAAGGGGGAAAACCTCCAAATATCTCTAATGAGAACACACTTCACAACTTGATGATGAAATAAGACTCACAACCTCCTATGTATACCTATTTATGCCTAGGATATCACCTAGGCTGACTTAGACACACCTATATAAGTCTTAGGCCTACCTAAACAACTAAATAACAATATAATAATGATAATATGACTTAATAGAGAGTTAAGATAGCCACAAGCCGACTATTCATAACTTGATATACACTAATATTAAGGGCATAACATAATTATAGCATGATATTTCTGCCATTTCTCTCTTGTGGAAGTTATTTTTTCTTGCAAGTGATTCTAGGGTGTTTGAGGAGTTCACCTAAACTCCTACACCAAATTCGCATATCATATATATTTTTTTCTCACACACTTACTTCCTTTTGCTCTTTCTCACTCTCAAAACTTCGTTGATGATCTCATTTATGTATCCACATCAAGTGTAACTTCAATTAGGTTGGACTAATTAGAAACAACACACAAAATAAAATATGTCATCCTCAAAGAATTTTATCCACACTTAGCACCTAAATTTAATTTACATCAAGATAGGTCGGCATGGACCTAATATAAATCCCACATAAGATAGAGCTACTTAGTTATTCTCCACAAAACATCAAACACATTAGGTCAACCCAAAATAGACCTAAGCACAAAAATTTTCAAGTGTACATGCAATACATGAATTGTGCAACCTTAGAACTTCACTCTCCCATTGAATTCCCATCCAAATGACATTTATTATCTTATATTTATCATCAAAAAACAAGATAATTATTCGTGAAGAAGTGTAGAATCTCCCACATTGGTACACTATACAAAAGATAACTGCGATATATAGAGCTACACACTGTCATTCATAATTTTTGGAAACTATATAGAATTTCACAAAAACTTGAATGTTGCTACATCTAATGAACACAAAACTATAGTTACAATTGTAGAAGATTATACCATTGTGCGGTGAAGTGCAAACCCAAAAACTGACACACTAAACCACAAAACTTTTAGAGGAAACATTGCTTTGCTAAATTCTTGATAAACCATGCTTTCTGGATCATCTTGCAATGTACATATGTCACCAAAAATACTTCTACACAATGCTACCTGATGATCATAACAATGTTGACATCAATGTCAACACTAGATCAAACCATGTATATACACTTCATGCTCATCTTGCTAAACTGCATCATCAATTCATAGACTTCCAAAGTTCCAACATGTGCTTCCCAAAATGACCTCCAATATTAGGAAAATGCCTTGCCTCTATGGTGCCAAGAACATGCTATGATACCACTTGTAATGAAATAACTTGTAAAATAGAATAATATGATGGTCTTAATAATAAATGAGAATAAAAAGTCACTTTGATGGGGAAAGCCTCCAAATATATCTAATGAGAATACAATTCACAATATGATGATGAAATAAGACTCACTACCTCCTATATATACTGCATTTATACCTAGGATATCACCCAATCTAACTTATATATATCCTTATATAAGCCTTAAGATGACCTAATTAACTAAATAATAATGACTTAATTAAGAGTTAAAATAGCCACAAACCAAATATTCATAACCTATAATTTACACTAATATTAAGGTTGTAGCAAATCCCAAGCAAGAAGAGGATTTTCCCTTACCTATGCATTGACCCAAAACTATATTTTCTTTGTGGATGTCTCCACCTCTATGCCTAACATATATTATTCACCTTACCTTAACTTGAGTAATGGTACTAGACAAGAGAGATTGAAATTTTAAGAGCCAAATGTGGAATGTTAAGATTAAGGTTTTGGTCCCATAGAAGGGGCCTTCCTAAAACATGTTAGAAATTGATATTGAGAATTTTTAGGAGCCTTTATAAGTATGGGTCCCATGGTTTTTATAATATTGTTTAATAATAAAACTTTAGGCTTTATAATTTGAGGAAGTTGGTCATCTCATGATTAATATTTTATAACAATAAATACTAAATAGATTAAAAAAAAAAAAAATTATTCGAAAGAATTTTTAAAAATATAGATAAACGATATGTGGTGATAAAATTTTAGGAATCGGGTGGGGGAAAATTCAACCCCACCCCAAAGACACCCTCTTAAATCTAAAATCTAAAAAGTACGGACTTATTATATTGCAAGATTCTAAATTGACTTGTATGATAGTTTTTTCCTTCTCAAGGTATCCCCTACTTCAAAAAATAGTTCCTATAACATATCCTTGAGACCCCTTCCCAAGTGTCTTGATAAATTTAAAAATACTAATTTATGAGAAAATTATAGGAAAATAAGTATGTATTCAACTCCAAAGTTCATGGAGTGTGAACATTGGACACCCATGTGAGGGTGGGGAGATATGCAATTATTCATATTTTGGGGGTACTTGGAAAATTTATTTGTAATGAGGTTGTGGATTTTAGTATGAAAATAATCTCTATGCATCTAGTTTCCTTTTATCTAGTTCCTACACCTAGTAGTCCTATTCATACTAGCTTAAGTTCACTTAGTGGTTTAGTTGTATCACCTCATAAACACTTGACACATGCTCTCACACTTGTTTGAAGTGTTCTATATGTGGCACATCTCTTGGAGGGTTAGTTAGTCTTTCTATTTCACCTTCCTACTTCATCCTTGTCCTATATAAACTTGATAGTGATCACTATATTTTCATATATTCTATGATAGTTTATTGTCTTATGCATTGTGCTTGATTCATTTTATAGAAGTTTGAATATTGCATTCATTATTTGTTGCTCTAGCATGGTATTAGATCCATGAGAGCATGTTCCTTCCCACATCAAAGTGAATCCCACACATAGCCCTATCATTGGAGAGTCATGGAGCTAAACAAAAACTGTCATTGTGTCCAAAAGGCTTCAGAAATGAATAAATACCTTTCATTTCATCAAATTTTGTATTTTTATTTATTTTTGCAATTTTTTCCATTTTACAAAAAGTTATAAAAAACAAAAAAAATAGTATAGGGCTAACCTCCCCTTTTCCCATTTTCGCTTTTGGGTCAACAATTGTATTTTTGCAAAAAAAAACTTATTCATCCTATTTGGCTTGTTTTTAGGGTTCTTTTGTTTGTTAATATGCAAATTATGGGAAACATTTCATGGTTTATCCATAACCTTAGTTCATCTGTAGCCATCATGAATACAAAGGATCATTTTTTTATAGTCTCTAAGTTTTTTTTTATAGTTACATTATTTATGTGCTCCTGGAATGCTACCATAAGTAACATAGTACTTTCCCATGACATCCATTTTTTTTTCTTTTTGCAAGCAGGATAATTATTTTAATATTCCATTCATTATTTGCTTCTCCAATAGTGCATAGCGGGTTACATAGTGGACTTGTAAGATCATGTTTAATTATTAGTTGGGCATGGGATGTAGTCTTTCGTTGGGGAATGCTTGGGTGTTACATAGTATAATATACATAATGAAGGTTTAAGATTCTTATGTGAGGAAATATGTTTTATTTTGGAGGGCATTATCTTGAGTGGGTTATGAGAATTATAACTATATCATTTTGGGACCTTCTTTGGGTCCATGATATTTCTTTTTATTGATTTTCTAAGCTTCCACATGTCTATATATTAAGGGCTTGAGATGGAATCATTACACATTATCTTCTCCAAAGTTATATTGTTGATTTTACTTTAGGATTGAAGAGTTTCAATATCTTATTTGTCTTGATAGAGAATTATAATTTGAGAATTTATTGTAACCATTCATTATTTCTAAGTAATATATTAGGTGTGCTTTAGAGGCTAGGTTCATACCTTAAGAATTTTTTTAGGACCTATATTTGTGTCACTTTCTTTAATAAAAATACAGTACACCACTTATATTAATATATAAAATATTACATAGTACAAAAACTAGGATTTAATTTTGTAACCATATCATTAAGTCTAGAGATAGTAAAATCCATGAAATATAACTATCTAGAACCACCAAGAATAAATGTGTATCAACCCTCACAACCACCACTAGAAAATTAAACTGAGGATGAAGAAGATTCCCACTATAATCCTCAAAAGTGTGTCTCAACAACAGCTGGAGAACTTTAAAATATTCCTAGCATAATAGTAGTTGGCATCCCTAATTCCCTTATGATGGAGCTCCAAAATTGAAAAATTAACCTCAAGTTGTTAGAAGAAATGCCAATGCTCATTTCCCTAAGAGAGCAATGCAAGGCTTAGAGGGAGTTTTGCAAGGACAATTTTTGAAAATATAATACCAACATCTATAGCCCTATAAGTGACACCATAACCAAACAAGTTGCTTTTTAAAATTTTAACTAAAAAATGAAATGATGAGTATAAGAGTATCTCAAATAACACAACATCCCTATGCCATTAATAATGTCGATTATATTTGACAAAAAATGGAAGTTACATCATTGCACAAGAGAAACTAGGGATACCCCAATAGAAGTTTCTTTCCAACAACCTAGAAAATGACATCCTCAACAAGATCACATTCTTGTTCTTGTGGTTCTATTGTATCTCTCATTTTTTCCTTTCTAAAGTGTTGTTTACAAGTTGGAATGTTGTTGACATTTTTGTAGATTGGTTTACTTTGATATTCTCCTTGTTGGGTTATTGTGGAAATACCTACATGAGTAATAAATATGTATAGATTTTGGCTTAATTTTTAAGGGTTTGTGGGGACATTTTTCTCAAATGGAGTGAATATTTCACCTATCTTCAAAGTTACAAACTTATACCATATACCCTCTCCATGACGGCCAACCAAGTGAAGATGATACTAGTTTAGATTAGATACAACAATTACTCAAAAAGGAAATATAAAAGGTGATTCAATCAACTGTAGATCCATCTAGAGAATAAGGGGTAAAGAGTACATAGATTATAAAAGGGAAAAGCAATTAAAGAGACTACTTATATAAGTTTGTCTAAGATGTGTCATCATGGTTGACCAGTCCTTGGATGAACTCATTAAAAATTCATGAGATTGAGCTCATGTTTCTTTTCTACATGGGGTGTATAATGTAGGAGCATCCTTGGTTTTATCACGATTTGCATCACCCCAAAAAGAGAAAATAATAATAAAGTATTTATTTATAATCATTATTTATTTTTGTTGTTATACAAATTTCTTTTTCAATTAGTTCATTCACATCAATTATCAATGAACTAAGATGTTGAAGGTCAACATTGGATATCTTTTATTAATTTATGAGACATGATCATAATATGATTCTTGTAAGCATTAGTAGCAATTTTGGGGAGCTAAAGAGTCATTAATCCTCCATGACTTGGAGTTATGCATGCTCAAGAATATGGAAGACAAAAGAAAAGGGGGGTAAAAGGTCGGAATTAATTAAAAACAATGGCTTGACATCCTAAACTGGTAGGCAACATTCTAACTTTAGTTTCTTTGTATTTTGAATTTTAATTGGAGCGTGGGGTTATAAGATCTCAATTTGTGGTGGAAACGATATTCTCAAGATCTTTGGAAATGGTTTATTGGAGGTTATAATTAGACATTTGAAAGACATTTAGAGCTTAGATTTCGTAAAAATGAATTAAAATTATGCTATCTTTAAATAAAGTAGAAAAATATATTCACATGAATGTTGATTACATAATCTAACTTTAAAAAGTCTAAAATATTAAAACTTTACTAACCTATTATAAATTGAATGTTGTTAAATATTTATATACCATGATATATTTATTTTGAATTTCTATAATCAAATAATATATTATTTTTACTTTGAGATAATTTACCCAAAGATTGCGTGGTCTTTAATTGAAAACCCTTCATTGATTGCATTGGTAAGGTTCGTTAATACTAAAGGAAATAAGCCCGTCGTCGCCTCTGAAATTTCTCAAGGAAGTCAACACACAACTGTCCGTGATTTTTTCGAGTCCATACAAATATTATAAAATGTGGGATCACATAAGAGTCCTGTTTTGTATGACATGCCCACTGACTTTGACTACTAGCAACTTCCTTTTGCGTGCAGACCCCGCATCATGTGGCCTATTCGGCGGATGGCCCCTACTGCGGGCCCCGCCTCGTGTGGTATATTACGTGGAATGTTCCTCGTTTACCCCGTATTCCATCCATTACAATTCACGTCTGATTTAAAATGAAATGTCTCCATGATTCCAAAAGAGACTCGCTGGCATTCCATATAAAACATAATTTTTGGGATCCCACATTCGATAATCTTCACGGATTGGAAAAAGAGAAAATGACCTATGGTTTTGTCTTTTGATTTTCTTTAGAAATTTCGAAGGGAACGACCGGCTCATTTGTTTGTGTTGATCATTTCATATCAGGATCTTTAATGATGCGACAAGGACTTGATCGGATATTAAGACTCTTTCAAGCTTACTTGATGCAAATAGACTCGTGTTATAGTACGAAGGAGAGACTCTGAAATCTTAAGGTCTTTCATATTTATTTATTTATTTGTAAGTAATATATTTCTTTATGAATGAATGCGAGTAATAAATTGTCTATTTATACATGTAGGATAATGAATGAAAATAGGGCATTTTTAAACTTCAAATTTATTAATCTATTTGATTGAACATCAAGAATCTTTTGAATGTAAAACATAATTTATGTGACCCCACATTCGGCAATCTTCACAGACTAGAAAAAGAGAAAATGACCTATGGTTTTGTCTTGACTTCCTTTAGAAATTTCAAAGGGGACGACTGACTCATTTGTTTGTGTTGATCATTTCATATCAAGATCTCTAATGGCGTGGCAAGGACTTGATCAATATCAAGTATCTTTCAAACTTACTTGATGCAAATAGACTCATGTTATAGTACGAAGGAGAGACTCTTAAATATTAAGGTCTTTCATATTTATTTACTTATTTGTAAGTAATATATTTCTTTATGAATGAATGTGAGTAATAAATTGTCTATTTATACATGTAGGATAATGAATGAAAATGGGACATTTTAAAACTTCAATTTTACTAATCTATTTGATTGAATATCAAGAATCTTTCGAATATAAAACATAATTTTTGTGACCCCACATTCAATAATCTTCACGAACTGGAAAAAGAGAAAATGACCTATGGTTTTGTCTTGACTTTCTTTAGAAATTTCAAAGGGGACGACTAGCTCATTTGTTTGTGTTGATCATTTCATATCAGGATCTCTAATGACGTGGCAAGGAATTGATCAGATATTAAGACTCTTTCAAGCTTACTTGATGCTTGAATAGACTCATGTTATAGTACGAAGGAGAGACTCTTAAATCTTAAGGTCTTTCATATTTATTTATTTATTTGTAAGTATTATATTTCTTTATGAATGAATGCGAGTAATAATTTGTCTATTTATACATGTATGATAATGAATGAAAATGGGGCATTTTTAAACTTCAATTTTATTAATCTATTTGATTGAATATCAAGAATCTTTCGAATATAAAACATGCTTTTTGTGATCCCACATTCAATAATCTTCATAGATTGGAAAGAGAGAAAATGACCTATGGCTTTGTCTTGACTTTCTTTAGAAATTTCAAAGGGGACAACCGGCTCATTTGTTTGTGTTGATCATTTCATATTAGGATCTCTAATGACATGGCAAGGACTTGATCGAATATTAAGACTCTTTCAAGCTTACTTGATGCTTGAATAGACTCATGTTATGGTACGAAGGAGAGACTCTTAAATCTCAAGGTCTTTCATATTTATTTATTTATTTGCAAGTATTATATTTCTTTATGAATGAATGCGAGTAATAATTTGTCTATTTATACATGTATGATAATGAATGAAAATGGGGCATTTTTAAACTTCAATTTTATTAATCTATTTGATTGAATATCAAGAATCTTTCGAATATAAAACATAATTTTTGTGATCCCACATTCGATAATATTCATAGATTGGAATGAGAGAAAATGACCTATGGTTTTGTCTTGACTTTCCCTAGATATTTCGAAGGGGATGACCGGCTTATTTGCTTGTGCTGATCATTTCATATCTGGACCCCTAATGACATGTCAAGGACTTGATTGAATACCAACACTCTTTCAAGCTTACTTGATGCAAATAGACTCGTGTTATAGTATGGAGGAGAGTCTCTTAAATCTTAAGGTCTTTCATATTTATTTATTTATTTGTAAGTAATATATTTCTTCATGAATGAATGTGAGTAATAAACTGTCTATTTATACATGTAGAATAATGAATGAAAATGAGGCATTTTTAAACTTCAAATTTATTAATCTATTTGATCAAATATCAATAATCTTTCAAATATAAAACATAATTTATGTGACCCCACATTCGATAATCTTCACAGATTGGAAAGAGAGAAGTGACCTAAGGTTTTGTCTTGACTTTCCATGGAAATTTTGAAGGGGATGACTAGCTTATTTGTTTGTGTTGATCATTTCATATATGGACACCTAATGATGTGACAAGGACTTGATCAAATACCAAGAATCTTTCAAGCTTACTTGATGCAAATAGACTCATGTTATAGTACAAAGGAGAGACTCTTAAATCTTAAGGTCTTTCATATTTATTTATTTGTAAGTAACATATTTCTTCATGAATGAATGCAAGTAATAAATTGTCTATTTATACATGGAGGATAATGAATGGAAATGGGACATTAAACTAAAAAAAATTATTAATCTATTTGATTGAATATCAAGAATCTTTCAAGCTTACTTGGTGCAAATAGACTTATGTGTTATAGTATGGAGGAAAAACACTTAAACCTTAGTCCTTCATATTTACTTATTTATTTGTAATTAATATATTCCTTCACCAATGAATGCAAGTAATAATTTGTCTACTTATACATATAGGATAATGAATGAAAATGATGGTCATTGTTTTAATATTGATGGTAGAAGAATGGTATGAATGTCATTGATGATGTGTAAGACTAATTTATTATTATGACATTTGTGTATTTTATTTAATGAATTTCAATATAATGTGTAGAAAATTTTGAGGGATAGTCATTGGTTTGATCTTATTTGGTACATATTTGAAGTTTGATATACAAATCTAAATTATTAAATTTATTTTCTCTAGTTTTTAATGAAATTTTAAGCATTGCAATGTTTATAAACATCTTAAATGAATTTGTTGGATCAATAAGGTCAAGTTCTACTAGGTCATGTCCCTAGATCAACCAACATTACTAATTTATTCAAAAAAAGTTTTCAATTAAGGACTAACTAATCTTTGTAGCCTCAATAAATTCTCTCAAACAAAATAACATACTATTTGTTAGAGTGGTGATATTTGGTTGTATATGGATATAGTTATATATTTATGAGTATTTTCATCGACATATATGTGTTTATGAGATGATTTAATTTTATATGTGATTTATGATTTAGTTGAAACAATGTGATGATTTTTTAATTTAATGCAACAAATATTTGATTATGTGTGGTAATTGACAGGTATAGCTAATTAAATACAATTGTGATTTGATTAAACAAATTAATGAAATTGCTTAACAAATACAACAATGAATTAATTGATACATGTATTAGTGATATGTTGTTAGATTAAATAAATCATGTGATGTGATTAAACAACTTAATAAAATTATTTAATTAAATACATCAAATGATAGTTTACTTTACACGTATGCTGAATTAAATACAACTATGATCTAATTAAATAATATTATTAAATGAAATAATGATCTAGTTAGAGCAAAGCACCCAAGCAAATCAATTATAGAATAAACCTTCACGAGATAGAGAGGAGAATTATGCTACTTCACCAGAGATAAATGTATTGAAAAATGAGATGATTTACATATTATAAAAAGTTCCTTATAAAGGCATAAAATTAGGTGACGGGTGTAAAACTACCCACATGGGAAAAAACCACCCAAAATGATTGAATGAAAACTATTCTAAATGCAATGTCACTAAGTAAGCTTAAGTGGGTAAATGGTAAAAATCCATTTACTCCATTATCCCCCCTGAAGTGAAACTTAGGGAAAAAGAAATGCAATATGGTTCTCAGATACACAACCATGTTAGGTACCCATTTACAATGCATAAAAGAAAATATCTCACAAGCGAAGAAAAGGAGAAAAACCCAGTGGAAAAAAACCCCTCTCCAAATGAGAGAAAAGAAAAACAAAAAATGATGCATGGATGGAGGACTCAATCACACCCCCAAGGACTACATACATCATGTATATACAATCAATTCCCCCCCCCCATAAGAGGGAAAGAGAGAAACTATGTAGCCCAGGCTCCACAATGTGTAATCACCTAAAAAAATGGTAAGTGCCTGAAGACAAAACATAATCCAATGTGAAAAAAAAACTTGTCTCCCTTTCAAAAGACATAAAAACAAATAAAAATGTAGGTATGCTTCCCATTTCAGATAGGAATCAACAAGTGAAATCCAAATGTAGGATGAAAATATCTCTGAAATTTGCTCATGTTTCACCATGACCTTGGAAGATGATGCCACAAACCAATCAGGAACATTCTGAATCACAATAGAAGGTGGAAAACAAGGTACCACTGGAAACTGATTCTAAAAATTTTCCAGAGACTGAGATGGGGTGACAACAACTGTACCACAACTATCATCAAATAGGAAGGATATACCCTCAAATGTATCTTCCAAGTCAGAAATGTGAGATTCCATGAACAATGAACCAATGTCCAAAAAATAAGAATCCCAATCAAGAAGACAATGAGATAGTGGTTGTGATGAATCAATGGACATGCTTAATGAATCATCAACACAAAATGAATGGTCCTTCAGAATAGGAATGATAGGAGCCTCAATCACTGAATCGACACAATGAATCACTAAAGGTGAAGGTACATCAACTATCCCTGATGGAGAAGAAGGAGCATCTGAAGAACCCTCATCACCCTCATCTAAAGACTCAAAGTATTACAAAACTTCAAACTCCTGCATAGTAGCATGATCATAGGGTATCTTGTCTAAAAAATGAAGAGCCACTAGGCAATCTGAAACAAGATCATTTGGAAATGGATGAGTATCAAGATCTCCATGTATTTTCCAAATTTTAGTCCAAAGAATATGAGGACACTCAAAATGGTCAATAACATCCAAAGTGACATCATCAATATGCATTACAATAACTCCTAGGACATGATCCCTTTTGCAATTCCATGGAAATTTCTTACTATCAATACCAAAAAGGGGAACAAGATTATATAAATGTGGCAACAAATAAAGCCATCTGATATTTTTTATGATACCATCTCTCCATTGTTCATAGTTTCCCCTTTTCAACATAATCATAGTAGGATGAATTGAAAACCCCATAATCAACTATGAAAAATATCCAAAAATATAAAGACAATAACCTTCAACAACAATTAGAAACTCCCAAATACTGCAAATGAATCCTTCCCAAAATAATTTAGGAAGCAATAATGCAAAAAAAGGGTTGAGAATAAAGCAATTCCAAAGAGCACAACAACACCAATATTGAACTTCAACAAATTAAAAGCACCACCAAACAAAAAAATATGAGAGAAATTCCTCAACCACTACAAAGGTGAAGAAAATACCTTTTCATTGATATGTGGTTTGTGAAAATCGGCCTCCCTTTGCAAAAGATATGCAAAAATGAAAAAAAGGCCTATAGAGGCACTTTTGGCATCTTTTGGAGCTCTTGGTCACACCATATGACCACATAATGCACAAGGGCTAAAAATTGAGCCTCTCGAGCCAAGTGAAATCCAAATCATCGGGTTTGAGCACAAGGGACCAAGTCATATCACCAAATAACCAATCACCAAGCAATATACAAGTCACCACTCACAAATCACCAAGTCCTCGTGTGAGGCAAGAACAAGTCACAGTCATGTGAGACTTTCTCACAACAAAGAAGGGAAATGAGAGGCTATTTCAATAGCCAAGAACCATTCCATAGGAAGAATATGGCACTAAACTTCCCAATAATGTTGTTAAGTTGCTCCAATCAGGACCACCACAACAACCTTAGCCAATATTTATTGGAAAAACATTTGAAATGCTGAAGTATGCTCCCTATTATTTCACGCTAGTTTGTAAGCCTCCTTCCATGAGGTTCAAAACCAAAATATTTGATGCAAACTTTATAAATGTTAAAGTCTAATTATAAAAGATAATGCATCTCTGAAATGTAATTTCCACGCTTTTGTTATGTAGGCTTCTGCATGCCTTAATATGAGATAAGGTGCTGTAAGAAATATTGTACACTCCAAGTGCTCTAAAATGAATTTGCGCAAGGGATCTCAAATGACTTGCCACTTCAAATGGAAATCGTGCCTACTTGGGAGGAATAGAAATTGTGCCTTCAAAAGAAATTCAAATGCAGCCTCCAACAAGATCATGGCTTCCAGAGAAAAAGAAAAAAAACTACCAAAACGCCTTTCCTCCACACAAAAAATTGACCTCTCGAATGACCCCTTTAGATTGAAAATTGACCTCCAACTGCAAGAAATCACAGTCTTTAATGCTTCCAAGATCAAGGTAAAGCACAACCACAAAAAGTAGAGAAAATCATGGCTTTGATGTTAGAGAAAAATACCCCTTCATAAGGATTAAATTGTGTGCCTCTCAGAATGCATTCACATGCCTTCAAACGAAAAAAGGCCAATAGAAAGACAGAATGGGGGCTTCTTCAAAATTTGTAGCCTTCCAAAAATCAACTGCAATAAGGAAAAATTATGATATCTAGGATAAAAATACGCACCAAAGAATAGGCCTCCCAAATGCATTCAGATAACTTCAAATAGAAGGAAAGAAACTAGAGATAAAAAATAATGGCAATTTTGAAATTAAAAAAAATTCAAATGCCAAAAAAAATCTTAGTAAAAAAGAGGATCTCAAACACTCTGATGAAAACTCTCAGAGGAAGGAGTGTAGACTGGGTGGCTCTAATACCATGTTAGAGAAAAGTATCCAAGAAAATCAATTGTAGAATAAACCTTCATGAGATAGAGAGGAGTACTATGCTACTTCACTAGAGATAAATGTATTCATAAATGAGATGATTTACATATTGTACAAACTGCCTTATAAATGCATAAAAGTAGGTGACGGGTGTAAAACTACCCACATGGGAAAAAACCACCCAAAATGATTAAATGCAAACTATTCTAAATGCAATGTCCCTAAGTAAGCTTAAGTGGGTAAATGGTAAAAACTATTTACTCCAATATATCTAATTAACATTGTATACAAACCATCCTTTTTATATCTCCATTCCTATCATTAAAGTCAAGCACGTCAAGAATAATGTAGTTTGGCATGATCCTTCAAGAGATTGGATCAAAATTAATTTTGATGGGTTGACTAAAGGTAACCCAAGGCTTGCAAGATGTGGAGGAGTGTTGAGAGATTATATTGGTAAGTTTGTTTCAGCTATCGTGCTTCCCTTGGGTACTTAGAAAAACCACTTTGTTGAAGCTTTCATAGCCTACTATTGTCTAAAATTGACCCATTCCCAAGTGTTTAAGAAGGTTGTGGATTGAAGCTGACTCTCTCAATATCATTAATTGTCTTAAAGATGTTCATAGACCTAGTTGGATGATTGAAAATATAATTAGGGACTCTACAACTATTCTCAAGTCCTTTTATGAATGCCACATATCTCATATTTATAGGGAGGGAAATAAGCATGCCGATTATTTTGTGAACCTAGGAGTTTCTAATTTTATGATGCAAAGGTGGGGCTCCTATGACCCCCTTCCCCTATATGTTAAGGCCATTATTAATCATGAAATTTAGCAGATTTAATGTGGATCTGTCATTAATGGTTATGATTAATAGAATTCACTTCAATGTGACTTTCACACAAATTCTAGGAAATTTTTTGAGCCCTTTTCTTCTCTTTCTATAGTGGGGTTCGGGAAATATTCTGGGCCTTTTCTTTCTATGGTGGGATTTTCTCTATTTCATTCAACTTCTTCTCTATTCCATTGTTTCTTTGGGCATGGGAGGAGATAGGAGTAGGGTCAAGCCGATTTCTTGTGAAGGGACGTGAAGTAATGCTCAGGTCTAAAAAATCTTGGTGGAAGGAGGGGTTCTTTATTTAGAGAAGCTTGATGGCTTTGATCTATAGCTATACAAGGTTTTTGTTAAAGGATGGAAGAACCACATTATCTTTGTTTATGGTATGGAAGTGGCTTAGATCTCAGAGGATTTAATTGGGTAAAATTTTGGGCTATATATGGAAGGAAAAAAGATCTTTAGAGATAGAAAGGCATTGGAGGCAACTATGAACAAGCTCTGATATTGCTATCAGGATTCAACTATATAGTTTTATGAGTCAAACTCATTGACCCATGTTTCATGAGTAGTGGTTCACAAGAACCCATCTCTCATGATAATTAATGGTCCACTTAGCACTCATTGCATCTAGGTGATGTTCATAGAGGTGAAGCACTGGGCCTTCCTAGGAGGTCACCCATCCCAGTACTACTCTAGCTCAAGCACACTTAACCATAGAGTTTTCTCCAAGATTAAGCCCAATTAGCTTGCAAACCCATTTGTAAGACCTTTAGCAAGTGTTGTGCCTTATGAACCATTCATTATAGAGCCCCTTTAGCTCATCAATTAATAAGAAGGAGGTATTTTCCACAATGTGTCAAATTGGAAAATACCTCCTACTTATCAATTGTGAGTTAAAATGGCTCTATAATGAATGGTTCATAAGGAAAAACGCTCATTGAAGGTTTTGCAAATGGGGTTGCAAGCTAAGTGGGCTTAGCCTTGGAGAAAACTCTATGGTTAAGCATGCTTGAGCTAGAGTAGTACTAGGATAGGCGACCTCTTGGGAAGGCTTGGTGCTTCACCTCAATGAGCATCACCTAGATGCAATGAGTGCTAAGTGGAACATTCATTATCATGAGAGATGGGTTCTTATGAAACACTATTCATGAAACTGTTGGCATATGGTTTAAGTGGATATGGTTTTTGGCTTCTACTGTTGTCATTGATGGCAACTAAAATCATTGTTTTGGCCCACAATCACTTGGAAGATAATACGACAACTTTGTGTTCTAGCAAAGTACTCATGGAATAGGGTATCCATTCTGATAGTTTCATTGGATCATCATTTTGTGTTTTGGATTGCTGAATTTTTTTGTTAAGCTCGTGGAGCATCTTATTATTGAATCTCGTAATTTTTCTTTTGTGGCTATGAAGTTTTGATGGTCTGGTAGGACATTTTCTATCTATTTTCTTGATGGAGTTGACTCAGTGTAAATGGTGTGTAGCAGATGTATAAAGTCAAATTATTTTAATTATTTACAAGTTCAAATGCTTAATTATTGGTCCTAGCTATTGTGTAGCCAACTTGTTTGGATATGCATCAAAATTATTTATGATTTGGGCTGACAAGTTGTAAATATTATTAAGTTTTGTTGAGCTGTGGTGATTAATTCTTGGTGAGCGGATGTATCTAGATGATCGGTCACATCATTTGGAAGCATGAAGAAGTTGTGCATGTGTATGTTACAGAAGTCTAAGGTGTATTTGAGTGATGCAATGCACAGTTTCACTTGTGCATAAAGATTTTGTGTGCAAACTTGAGCATAACAGAGAAGAAGTTCAATATCAGTCATTAGGACAAAGGTTCGACATTAGAGCTAAACTGAAACTGTAATCAAGCATTAGTAGATGCCATCTATTAAGTTCATTTTCTTTTGGATCAATTCCAAACTATTGTAAGGGCAGCAAACCCCCATCTTTTGAGTAGTGAGCTCTAGGCAATGAGCCTGAATGCAAGTGCATTCCCATTTTGTAATAATTCTTTTGAGTATACTTAGAACTAATTGTGGATTGGCCATCCATAGAAGTTTTTCACTTTACAAGGTTTCCACATAAAAATCCTTGTGTTATGGTTGTGTGGTTTCTTGTTTTCTATTTTTGCATATTAAGTTTGATTAATTGTGTTAAGAGAAATAAAGATTAGGATACAAGAATTAATTTTTGCAGAACACTATTTCACCCCCCCTCTTAGTGTTGCTTGTTCCCAATAATTGGTATCATAGCTAGTTCCTTTGAAGAAGTCTAATAGTTTGGGGAGATCTTGGAGAGTCATGGATACAAGCAGTCTTCAACAACAACTCATGGTGGCCTTGGATGATCTTGACTAGTCACAATTTGAGATCCGAGAACTGCAAGAAAATATTGAAAATGCAGAAAAAATCATCTAGTCATTGAAAGACAAGATTGATGAATCAAGGGAGAAAAGAAAGGAATTATGTAGTCAGCTCAAGCAAAAGAACAAAAATAGTGAAGATGAATAAATCAGTCAAGTCCTAAAGGAGGAAACTGAAGAATGTCAAAAGTTTTCCCAAGAGAATGTTGCCTTGAAGCATGAGACATAATCCATCATGATGAAGATGACTAAAGAGCTAAAGGATAGAAAGAGAAATGAAGAAAATTTTGCACAATCCTTGAAATAAAAGTCTAAACAATGCAACTGACTAGAAAATGAATTGGAGCAATCCAAGAACAATAAAGAAGAGCTTGAAAAATAGCTTGATGATCTCAAGGATGAACTTACTACATCAAATGAGTTCAAGGAGAAATTCAAAGTAAGCTCAGCCAAATTTGATGAGTTAATCAAGGGACAAAGAACTGATGGTGATAAATGAGGTCTTGGATATGAAGAAGGAGAAATCTCTAAATCTCCACAAAGGAGCGCTGGACAAAGGAATTCTGGACAAGGAAAATTCAAACAAGAAGACCGAATGAATGAACCCAGAAGGAATCCGATAAGGCAACCTAATGCTCAAAGATTTAATGATTATTTTTATACTTGCAACAAATTTGGTCATATGGCTTCTCAGTGTAGGAGTAGGGTGAACAAAAGTATACCATCATTCTCAGGTCAGTGCTTTAATTGTTACAAGTATGGTCACAAGTCAATTGAATGCAAAACTATGATGTATAACCCTCATAGATATCTCATATGCTATGCATGCCATAGATTTGGACATGTTGCTAACCAATGTAGATCAAGAAAAAGTCAGTGGAACAATTGGCCTAGACAGAGAAATGTTGTTTTCTATAATTGCAACAAATTTGGCCACACTTCTAGATTTTGTTGGAACATAAGAGGTCTAGTAAAATAGAACAAGCAACTGGATGTTAAGGGAAGAGGAAAGATCACTACTAATGAGATCAAGAAGCAGATGCAGAAGAAATGGGTGAAGAAGAATCCCTCTATAGAAGAAAATGGATCTGCACTAGAAGCCTCTTATGGTAAGACCCCTAGAAACTAGTTATAGGTTTCTGCATTAGGGGGAGTTGTCAAGACAATCCTCAAAACCCCCTACAAGTGATCGGTACTGGAATTCAGATGAGTTTAGTAGGAAATTGAATATTTTTCAGTCATTGTGGAATGAATCTAAGGCATCAATGAAGATTATTGTTGATCTAGGCAAGAATTTTTTGCCCCAGAATATAAAAAGTTTGAAAACCTATAGAATTAGGGCAAGAGCATTTATTGCAAAAAGTAAGAGTTAGGTTTGACAAAAATAAATGAACCATTTTCACTCTCATTTTTCACACTACATTCGAGAGAAAGAAGTATAAAGTACTTTGAGGTGATCCTTGTCAAAGCAAAGAAGAGATTCAAGCTTAGAAGATAATTTGCAATCGACTTCCATTTCATCTCCAAAAGGTATTTATAGAAAAACCTATAAATTTGTGTACCAAAATTATGTCTACCCCTCTCTTAGTTGAAGTCAAGGATAGGTCGTTCCCTAAGTTCAAATGGCATCCATATAAATTAGTAGACACTGAGCCCTTAGGAGCATTTTCTTTTGTGTCGTACAATGTTCTACACATCGAAGATATTAGGGCATATGTGCATGCAAACATTGAAGATTTGGGTAGTATGCAACTATTGAAATTATATTCTAATTACATAGTGCAAGAAGATTTTACTGTGAAACCTGAATTCAAAACCCTAGTGGACAAGAAATTTGTGCAATTCGTGAAGTTTCCCATATTTGAGGAGGATGAGTGGGTTTGATACATTCTAAGCAGAGTGCATGATGAATTTATGTGGCTAGATACACCATTTAAAATTACCAAGGAAGCTATTTGTGCAGTTATAGGCTTAAGTTCTTCTGACAAACTTCCAGTGTTGAAGTCGATAAAGAATGATGATGTCACTAAAGTGACTGGCTCGCACTAGGATAGAAGGGCAATGACTATAAGTCATATTGTTGAGGTTGATGTAAGATTTGCATCCATGATCATAGGGTATAAGATTTACCATTTGAGCCAAGAAAATTTTGTATCTGGCACTACTATTTACACAGCATATGAGATGATCAAATAAAATGTGGATTATGATGTATGTGAAGTTCTTAGAGGGAAACTCTTGGAGAATTTAAAGAAAATCAAGGACAAAAAGAATGTGTTCAAATTCAAAAACTTGTTAATCTACCTATACTTTTACTTCTCAGGTGAGGTACCAGGATTTGGCAAAGTTCAATTGAGAAATGATGCTCTAGTAGCAGTATAGATTTGGGACATACTATGTAGTCTTGGTGATCAGAAAACTGGCAAAACAATCCTGTGGGGTCATTTCAAAAGCTTTCAAAAATAGATGCATGCCAGAGAGAGGATCCCTGAAGCCATAGTGGAACATTATAAAAATTATATATGCTTCATGGTGGATATTGATCAATGTCACATGGAAGCGGCTAATCCAAGAACTGTTTGGATCATGCCTATGGGCTATGAAGTGGATGAAAATATACTAAGGATGTATGTAGAACATCTATTGAATTCTCCATTGGATCCTAATGAAGAAAGTTTTGGCACCTATGTAGAGAAGAGCCTTCAAGTACATTCAAAATTGAGGAAGCTAGTGTCAATCAGAAGGGTAAGAAAGGAAACAAAAATCCTTGCAGAGGAAATGGGTCTTCCATTTGAAAAACTAAAAGAAATCAAAACGCAAAGAGATGAAGATGAAGCAACAAAGGAGAAGGAAAAGGAAACAACAACTGGTCTGGGAACATCTGCTCCTAACACCAGAACAACTAGGAGTTCCCCTGCAACACAACCAAGCAAGGTCAAAGCCTCCAGAAGAAGAAAGAAAAACAAAATTTCAAGGACCTATAAAGTTGCATTCGCAAATGAGGAAGAAGAGACAAACACAGAAGAAACAGTAAGAGAATTGAAGGCTATTGGGACTCATGCAGTCAAATTGAACAAAAGGAAGCCTTCAAGAAAAAGTGAAGGAGCCCATAAGAAGCCCAAAACTGACAAACCCAGCATGTCAGTGGAATAAGTTGAAAATGCAACAGTAGTTGACGGTAATCTCAAGCCACTCTGTGATTTATATGAGTTCTTTGATGATTATTGTAAGAAGACTCTCGAAAAAGTTGTAGTTAAGCATTTGAATGTGTTTAATAAAACTCTAGTTGAAATCATGTCTGGTTTTCCCACAAGCCTATACAATGCTCTAGAATCAACAAGGGAGAGTGCCAAAATAGAGGAAGAAAACATGAGAAAAAGAGTTCTTGCTGACTTGTGCCCGAAAATGGGAATTGAAGAAATGGATCTACTTCTTCTAAAAGTTAAAAAAGGAATTTAGAAGCAAGTCAAGGATAATAAACTCATGATTGGTGACACTGATGTTGTTATGAGTGAGACTAAGACAATTCTAGAAGAGTTCTTGTCAAAAAAGAAGGTAAATGTTGAGGAAGTCAATATTGAATAGGCTCAAAGTCATGAGGAAGTGAATGTAGAAGTGAAAAATTCAGAAGAAGGAAATGAAAATGATGAGAATATAAATGTATTTGATCCTCCAATAATTGAGAAAATTCTAACTTCCCCCAATGATGAAAACACTAAGACACCCGTTGTGACTAAGGACCAAAGTGAGGAGATTGCTGAAGAGAAAGAAGTGTTTGATGAAGGAAAAGAATTACCAAAAGTGATTCCAGAAGATCAATCTAAGATTGACAATGGAAAGGATCAAGAAATCAGTCCAAAAGAGGTAAAAGAATCCCTGTTGGAGCAAAAGGTAGAGTTAGATTATGAGTTTGATGAGAGTTCTATCAACTTATCCAACTTATCTCCAATCCAGATGTTGAAAGTTGCCAAAATAGCTCAAGATAAAGCCAATGAGAAAATATTGAAATATCACATTGAAGATAGTGAGCTATTGAAACTTGCCTCTAAAGTTTTTTAGAAATTGTTGCAAGTTGGGTATGTGCAAGATCATGATGGGCCAAAAAGTGGTGATATGATGGGTATGTGGCTGACAACTTTCTTTTTACCCAAAATTGATGAAATGAAAAGGGTCTTTAAAGGAGATTCTTAGCTTTCCATCAATATAAATTATGCTTTACTTTGAGTTTAATAAATAATTATTATTCATTTTCTATTTGAATTATGACTAAAGTCCTAATTGATAGGTTGATTGAAAAACATCTATAGCTTTCAAATGATATCACATTTTTTGAATCCAAAATATGTGTCACATTCTATGCTTCACATACTATAGGATTAAAAAAAATTAAAAAAAATCATTAAGTTTTGACCAAGTTAAGGTGGTTAGACATACGAGTTTTTATATTTTTTAAAAGTAGTAATAAAAAAATCATAATTAATTATTTACTTGGAAAAAAATTACAAAAAAATATGCATCACATCGGGACATGATTCCTCTACTTATATCTAAAATATTATTAAAAAATATTATCATTTAATTGTGGTTAGGGTGGTCAGACAAAAATCTACTTATTTTTTCCTTGAAATTTAAGTACTACTGCATTGAAATTTCAAATTTTCACCAAATATTTTCTTTTTTTTCTAAATAAACCTAGTAGTTTAGAAACTACATTCAATTTTCTACAAATTCTATTCTTATATATTTTTATAGATAACTTATTCAAAATTTTATGTCAAGTTGCCTAACTCTAATTTTTCTGAATTTTTTGCCACTTAAGGGCCTGTTTTTTCCATGATGATCTTCCACATACCTGCCTACCCATGTTATGGATCCATATGGATCCTCCTTAATGATTTGGAAAGATTAATAAGTTGTGTAGATTCTCATTTCAAGTCTTTTGAGGTTTCAACTCGGGTTCAAGTGAAAAAGGAATTTAAGGAGGAAAGAATTGGGAGCCTAATCAAATTAATTGCCAAGGACAAGAATTTGCTAGCAACATGCATACAAGATATCCAAAGTGCTATAACTAAAGGAGAAAATGTGTACAAATCTTGCCTAATCTTGTCAAAATTCAGTGAGGCAAATGAGAAAAAGATAAAATATATTGAGTAGTAGTTAGCTACTATTGCCAACACCTTTGATCCTTTGACTAGCAGTGTGTGTCATCAAGATAGTCAAGTAATATATTTTCTTGACCAATTAAAGACTCTGAAGTCTAAAAAGGTTATTAGTAGAGTAAGTGAACTCATGGGGCTGATAAGTCCAAAAATTGAGATGGTGGAAAATGCTCTGAAAGAAGCAAAAAGTGCTATGATCACTCCTGATCCGATAATCTTGGAAGTTGCAAAAACTTTGTCTTATCTTCTTTGTGGCCATATTACCATTTTGGAGAGTTTGAAGAGTATCTAGGACTCAAACTTAGGAGGACTGAAGAATATCTTTGCAAACATCTTCATTTTTTTGTAAATCTCCGGATATACTTGTACAACTTTTGCAATTTTGGTTTCCCAAATTTTTTCATTGATGTCAAAGGGGGAGAGTGTGATCTAAAAAATGCATTAATATTATTAGGGGAATTAATATTTTATAGTAGAGCAGTATTTTGTATTTTGGTAGTATGCTTATCAATTTCGACACTTAGTCATTTTTCACTAAGTGTTGCCATTAATGCCAAAGGGGGAGATTGTTGGAATATGGTTTAAGTGGATATGGTTTTTGGCTTCTAGTGTTGTCATTGATGGCAATTGAAATCATCATTTTGGTCTACAATCCCCTGACAGATAATACAACAACTATGTGTTTCGGTAGAGTACTCATGGAACAGGGTATCGAGAATGATAGTTTCACCGGATCATCATTTTGTGTTGTGGATCACTGAAATTGTTTGTTAAGCTCGTGGAGAATCTTATTATTGAATCTTGTAATGTTTCTTTTGTGGCTATAAATTTTTGAAGGTCCAGTAGGACATTTTCTGCCTATTTACTTGATGGAGCCGACTCAGTGTAAATGGTGTGTAGTGGATGTATAAATTTGAATTATTTTAATTATCTTCAAGTTTAGATGCTTAATTTTTGGTCCTAGCTATTGTGTAGCCGACTTTTTTGGATACACATCAAAATTATTTATGATTTGGGCCAACAAGTTGCAAATATTATTAAGTTTTGTTGAGTCGACCTATGTCGATTAATTCCTGGTGCACAAATATATCTAGATGATTGATCACATCATTTGGAAGCATGAAGAAGTTGTGCATGTGTATGTTATGAAAGTCTAAGGTGTATTTGAGCAATATCATGCATATTTTCACTTGCGCATAAATATTTTGTGTGCGAACTTGAGCAGAACAGAGCAGAAGTTCAATATCAATCATCAAGACAGAGGTTTGACATCAGAGCTAAACCGAAACTGCAATCAAGCATTGGTAGATGCTATCTATTTAGTTCATTTTCTTTTGGATCAATTCCAAAGTGTTGTAAGGGAAGTGAGCCCCCATCTTTTGAGCAATGAGCTCTAGGCAGTGAGCCTAAATGCAAGTGCATTCCCATTTTGTAATACTTCTTTTGAGTATACTCAGAACTAATTGTGGATTGGCCATCCACCGTGGTTTTTCCCTTTACAAGATTTCCACGTAAAAATCCTTGTGTTATGGTTGCATGGTTTCTTGTTTTATGTTTATGCATATTAAGTTTGATTAAGTGTATGTTTAGAGAAATAAAGATCAAGATAAAAGAATTAATTTTTGTAGAACATTGATTCACCCCCCCTCTTAGTGTTGCTTGTTTCCAACAAAAACATGGGTTAATGAGTTTGAATTGTAAAAATACACAGTTGAATCTTAATAGAAATATCATAATTTGACACACTATGGAAAATACCTCCTACTTATCTATGAACAAGTTCTTCATGATGGATGAATGATATAAACTGACCAAAGTATCATCTAGTGGGTATGATAGGAACTCCATCAAGCCAATTTGGGCTAACACTGTTGAGGTAATTATGTATTATTTCACTCTAGATGATAGGTTTTCTTTTCTATTTGGTTACCACTTTGTTATGATCAACCATGTTCACCATAAACAAGCAATATCCTTTCTGTATTACTTAGTTGCCTCTCTTGAGTGTGGCATTAGAGACCATAGGAAAATATCCAAGTTTCCTATTCTTCATGAAGGTCTAATTTTGTTAATAATGGATTATGTGAAGTCCTTGTCTATCTCGTTTGAGCCTAAGAAGGCTTCTTATAATCGTAAGGTTAAACACCCACATCGTGAGCACTAATTGGATATAACCAATGATACTAAAGATAAAATGGAGGAAGAGTGGATTATGGAGGATGATGATGGGGACTCTATGGAAATTTATTCAAATCCCCCCTCTAATGAAAAACCTAAAACTAAGAATATATCTGAGAAATGTGATAAACCCCAAATTTCATGGTTGGGGGGTTCCTTTATTGGGGATGGTGATATGGAGACTAATGTTCTCTCTACTATTGATAATAGGAAGATGATTAAATTTGGTAAGGGGGTTGACGAGGATAATCTGGTGGGGAAAATGTGTGTTGCTAAAAATGGGAAAAATAAGTACTCTCTTGGTGGAGGGAAGAAGAGAGAAAAATCTAAAGGTAAAGAGATGTAAGATTCTATAAAACTCCAGGAGAAAGATAATTCTAAAGGGAAAGAGATTATGGGTGAATTTGGTAAAAAATAGCATATTGATTTGTCTCATGAAGAATAGGTCCTTCCTCTGAATGAGTTCTCTAAGGATTTTAATGTTTTTAATACCAATAGGGAGGAAATTTATAATGTGTTTGGTCTAGCTAAGGAGGGAATTGTGAGCCATTTTAAACTATCTAAGTGGTTTTTTTTGGAAATTAATCAAATTGATCCGAAGATTGGGTATCTCAAGGACAAGTTGGAGAAGAAGGATGGAAATGAGGATTTATCGAGGAACAAGGCTAAGAACAACAAAAAGTTATCTATCCTTAAAGAGGTGCAAAACAATGTTAGCTTGATGAAGAATGATTATGAGACCTATATCATGATTTTGGAGGATAAAATTTGGAAGGTTAATCAAAATCTGGAGAAGGTTGTGTAGGTTAGTCAAACTACTCTTGAGAATAGTGTTGAGGGGCTCCACATTCTTAATGAAAAGGTTAAAAATTTGAAGGATGAGGATATGTTGGGGCTATCAAAGGATTTTGATAATGTTGATGAGTTTGTGACTAAAGGTAAACATGGTATTTCTTCTATTGGGGTGGGTTTGAGTGCTCATACTCATAGTCATTCTAGGAAACTATTGGATGTTCAAAAGAAAGAGATGCAGGAGGTTGTCAACCTTCATAGTAGTTTATATAAACATGACATTGAAGTATCTAAGAATGTTAAGGAATTAAAGTAGTGTTTTTTGTTTCTTTTTTTTGTCTAGTTTTTTGTTGGTTTGTTGATGGTTGGTTGGTAGTTGGTTATTATTTTCTCTTAGGTAATGTCTCTTTGTAAAGGGTTTTATGTCCCTTATAAATTGTTTTACCTTTAATAAAAAATAATGTACACAAATTACTGAAAAGTATGCTAATGAAAAGAAATTATCACTATTAAGAAAAGTACTCATTTTATTCAAGGAACAAATATGTTTTTCATAGATAAGAATATTAACCATATAAAGTTCTTTAAATAATAGCATACCTTTTAGAGATAAAAGTAAAAATAGAACTTACACATAAAGTTTGTATAGATGCATAACATTAATGGGTTATTTGAGAGGTATACCATCCATTGTAGATAGTCTACATGCACCTAATTCATAGAATTTTGCAATGATGTAAGGTCCTAACCAATTTGGGATAAATTTTCCTTTTTCACCGAGCATAGCATTCACATTGTGTTGATTCTCATAAAACAAAAAGTCACCAACCACAAACTAGCAATGAATGGGATGTTCATTATAGTTTCCTTGAATACACTTTTGATGAGATTGGATATGTTTGAGATCTTGTACATACACTATTCATCGAGAATATCAAGCTATTGAAATCATTGTTTCTGAAATAATTCTCATCTAGGATGCTATTGAGAGAAATCTATAATGAAGGAATCTGTAACTCCAAATGCATGATTGCATCGACACCATACACGAGGTTGCATAAGGAATACCTATAACCATATGAAAACTTGTTTCATAATCCCATAATACATAAGAGATTGAGTGTGCCAATCATTTCCATGTTTATTAATTGTCTTTCAAATGATTTTCTTGATTGTCTTATTAGAAGCTTTTTCTTGAACATTTTATTAAGGATAATATGGCATAGAGAAGTGATGTTGAATGTAAATTTTCTCAAGGAAATGCTTCACTTATTTTCTCTTAAATGGTGTGCCATTATTGGAAACCAAATCAAAAGGAAGAACAAATCAAGAAATGATGTTACCAAGAATCAAATGATAGATTAATTCAGTAGTCATGGATTGAAGTGGAACCACTTCAATCCATTTTGTGAAGTAAGGTAGTTGTGATAATGAAAGTGTTTCCTTGGGAAGAAGGAGGAGAAATATTTCTAATAAGATCAAAGCCCCACATGGAAAATGGCCAAGGAGAGACCTTGGTACAAAGTTTCTAGGTAGGATATTGAATCAATTTTTTTTTTTTGTTGACATTAAGGGTAATTTTTGAAAAGATAAAAATAATCTTGTTCCATATTTTTCCAATAGTAACCTATACAAATAAATTTTTGAACCATAGATTGACCACCAAAGTTTTCTTTGCTGGAACTTGAATGGTCCTCTTTAAGGGAAATGGGGATCTCTAATTTATTAATACAACAAAGAAGAAGACGGTTGTATCCTCTACAATAAAGGATATTGGATAAAATTATATATCATGCTACAAGCTTTCAAATTTGAGCTCAATAATTTTTAGATGAATAATTAGGAAAGGTACAATCACAAATATTGAAATATTCAGGGGTACCATTCATCTAAATCAAAAATATCAAAAATTGATGGTGAAGAAAGATTATGAATGATAAGTTATATATCAATACTTGAATCATCATGGGATATAAGGGAGGAAACACTCATCATTGGATCCACATGCCAATTATCTTTTCAAGGAATATAGTGTCAATAGTGTAAGAGGAAAAATGATTTAACAATGATAGGAATAAATCATGATACTGAGATAAATTTTCTTGCTTCGCTTGATAAGGTCTAGTGATTTTACTTATAATTAATTTTGAATCACCAAAATACAAAGGTGTAGATATTGAGAGACAATGCAATATGCAAACCAGCAATAAGGGCTTCATACTCCATAAAATTGTTAGTGAATAAAAAATTAAGATGGTAAGAAGGGGAAATGGATTTCTTGAAGGTGATATTAGTATAACACTAACACTAGAGTTACTTTGACATTATTAACCATCAAAAAATAAATCCCATCATTGATCAATATCCAATAGGAGAACATGATCATCCAGGAACAATTCTTGATTTGGTATAGAAAGTGATGAAGGAGCATCGGCTAAGTGGTCAGTCAATGCTTGAACTTTAATTTCATTTTTTGATACAAATTTAAGATCAAATTATGTTAATAACATCACCCATTTAGCAAGACATCCCTAAAGATCAATTTTGGAAAAGAGATGTTTTAATGGATCAAATTTCAAGATTACATGAATTTCAACATTGAAAAGATAATATCATAATTTATGTGTTGAAAATATAAGAGCTAGAATTTTTTTCTCAATTGTAGTGCATTAGAATTCATAATTGAGTAAAGTGAAAATAATATAATATAAAACATGCTTTTTAACATTTTCATCATGTTGTTCCAATAATGTTGCGAGAGCATTGGATGAAGTGGAAGTGTATTGAAGGAAAGGTCATTATGAGACAACTAATTGTAAGATAAAAGGATTAGCCAAATATCATTTTAGATCATCAAAATATTTTTTAAAATCCCCATTCTAGTTGAAATGAGAATATTTCTAAAGAATTTGAGTGAAATGGAGAGTTTGATCCACTAGTAATGAGACAAATTGGTGAATAGATTGAATCTTCCCTTTTAAACTATGAAGTTGAGAAATGTTTTACAGAGGTGGAATATTGGTTATAGTATCATTTTTGTATGTTTCCATTTCAATACCACAATTTGACACAATAAAAATTATAAATTACCACTATCAACCCTAAAAACACATTTATGAGGATTCAAGCACATGTTATATTTACAAATTCATTCAAAATTTTGACAAAGGATTTTGGCATGATCTTGAGTAATTGAATTAGATATGGTATCATCAATATATTCTTCTAAGATATTATGAACAAAGTCATGAAATATGAGTGTCCTAGCATGTTGGTACATTGCATGTGTTTTTTAGTCCAAACGGCATGACAACCCAACAAAATATTCCCCAACATGTAATATAATTTATTTTAGATTGATCTTAAGGATTAATTAAATTTTTCTTATATCTAGAGAAACCATCCATAAAGGAGAGTAAGACATGTCCAATAGTAGAATCAATGATCATATATATAGACATCCAAATTTGATCTCTCCCATATGATCAAATTTACCTCTTTATTCATCCATTCCGCCAATATTAATTTATTTAATTAATATTACACTTCCCACCTAAGGTTCTTAAAGGATTTAATTTAACAATTAAATGTTTTACCTTACACCCTTTTCCTATCTAAATTAAATAAATACATCAATTTATTTAATTTAGTCATCTTAACCCTTTTTGAATTAAAATCAATTTAAAATTCTTCTTTTCTCTCTCCTTGTCACATCCTCCATAATCCCTCTCTAATCTAGATTAATTTAATTAATTCATGATTAAGATGTGCATCCTCTTAATCAAGGATTAATGTCACATCCTCCTACATTTTCCACTTGCTTCTAATCTCTCATTAATTACCTTAATCAGGTATTTGCACAACCTTAATTAAAGTCATTAGCCACTTTTAGCACCCCTTTTTAGTCAACCTTTTTCATTTGCCTTTCTCAGCATTGACCCTCTTTTCCATGTGAATTTTTAATTCATGTTTATTCATCCTAGGTCTCTCTCCTCATGTGAATTTTTAATTCACATTTTATCCTTCCAAGACTTCTAGAACATTTGACTTGTAACCTCATCCACATGTGACCAATTCCCACCTTTTTGGAGACCCTCTCTTATCCATTATATTCTCCTAAGAATGTTAATTCACATTTATTTCTTCAACCACTTTATCATTTCCCATGGATATTTTTGAAGAATTCTAAAATTCCTCAAATATCACTTTCATTCTTACTTGGGGACAAGAAGTTCCTTTTTGAGGAAATCCTCTCATTCCTTAAGGTACTTGTCCTTCCTCCACATCATGTACTCCCCTTCCACATCACCTACACATCATCTCACCCTTATCCACTTCACATTCTGCATGTCAAAATGTGAGGGCTTGTGAGTCCTCAACTCACCTTAGCCCTCCATCATGGCCTTGTTGGACAAATCTCAACCATTGAATTCTCTAGAGAATTCAAATTTCCCTATAAATACCCCCTCCTCTAAGGAATTTTCAACACTTAGTCATTTGAGCAACCTTATGCTGTCATTTTGTGCACTCATTTTACAATCATTTTCTCTCATCTAACCATCCATTTTAGCTATTTGCATTTGCATCCCACCACATAGTTTTGCATTTAGCTACATCAATGGCCATCTAAGGAGCATACAAAGTAATCAAAATCAAGGGCCAACCAAGGAATTTTAGCTGCAAAGAGAAGGTATAATCATTTGCAATCTTCTTTCATTTTATCTCTTTGTATTAACAATTCCTTAGGCTAATCTTGAGCCATTTCTTTGTGTTTTTCCATTGCATTTTAGTTTAGAATAGGTAAAACTCAAGGATATCACATTTTTGGCATGCCTAATGGGACCCACAAGTGGGTTCCTCTATTTAACATTTGTTGTTTTTGAGATTGTTTGCAGGAATAGGCCGCAGAGGGGCGACGACGCCCTCTTGGTCATTACAAAGGGGCAACTACGCCCTCCTGTATGCTGCAAAGGGGTGACTACACCCCCTTGTATGTTGTAGAGGGGCGATTACACCCTTTGGTTCACTATAGAGGGGCGACTATGCCCTCCTGACCACTAGAGAGGGGTGACTATGCCCTTCTGGTCACTACAGAGGGGTGACTACACCCTCCTGTTCACTGTAGAAAGGTGATTACGCCCTCTATTTCACTGTAGAAAGGCGATTACGCCCTCTACTTCACTACAGAAAGTGATTATGCCCTCTGCTTCACTGCAGAAAGGCAATTATGCCCTTTGTTTCATTGCAGAAGGGCGACTACGCCCTTGATTAAATTTTTTTTCTAACATTTTACTGTAAAAGGGTGACTATGCCTTGGTTTGAATTTTGTTTACTAACATTTCACTACAAAAAGGCGACTACACCCTCTTGCTACTACAAAAGTTCAATTGCGCCTTCTTGCTGCTGCAGAAGTTCAACTACACCCTCTTCCTGCTACGCCTTCTAGTTCACTATAGAGGGGCGATTACACCCTCTGGTTCATGGTAGAGGGGCGGCTATGCCCTTTTGGTTCATTGTAGAGGGGCGACTACGCCCTTCTGGTTACTACAGAGGGGTGACTACGCCCTTCTGGTTACTATAGAGGGGCAACTATACCCTCTTGGTCACTGTAGAGGGGCAAATTTTCCCTCCTGGTCACTGCAGAGGTGCGAATTTTCCCTCTTGGTTACTATAGAGGGGCAAATACGCCCCAAAACAACACATTTTGAGAGGTAAAACGATTGTTTTAGCTTAGTTTTTGCTCCAGTTTTTTGTTGTTTTCAGATCTCAACCCCCTAACATCATTTTTTGCAAGGATATTAGTGTTTTTGCTAAAATTTTGTAGCATATTCTTATGTAATTAGTGAAGAAAGAAGGGTAAAACAACTAACATTTGCTTGCAGGACATTTTTTTTACACAGATTTCCAAAGCTATCCTTGTGCTTTTTCATTAATCTAGGAACATAGTTTAATTAGGGGAGGTAATATCTATTGTTTGTTGTGTCTATCTTTTTGGTGTTACCAAAAGGGGGCATTAGTTTGTTTTCACTTTCCCCTTGCACTTTGTGTGAGCTTGGGGAGTAGTTGGAAATGATTAGTGTCTTCTTTCTAGTGGGACCTGCTTGGGGATTACATCACCCCAAGGGATGATCCCAACCACCCATACTGGCAGGGTATACAAAGGGGGGAGAGCGAAAGTTGTACCTCAATCTAGTCACATTGTAATTGGTGGAGCATCAAAGTTAGGGTGATACCTAGATAGATGTGAAGAGTTGGTCTGAGCCCTTCAGTATCTCGCTGGGGTTCCTGACTCACGATTGTGATGGGCTAGTGTTCACAGTTGTGCCTCACGTATCGAGAGTATATTGAGGACTCCCTAGACACCTTGTGCATCCTAGATTAAGACCTTTATTGGCCATACCCTTAATACTAATCGTAGGATTGTGCTTATTTGAAAGTGTTTTTTTGAGAAACTAGTAAATTTTTTGACAAATTGACCTTATTGTTATCATTTTAAGTCCTTTCCATAGTCTTTTTTATCAAAACCAAGTCCATGTTCGCTGCAGTGGGGCGAATTTTCCCTCCTAAATAGTCAAAATCACCCAATTTAGATTTGTTTAGCCTCTAAACCATCATTTAATTATTCCAAACCTTTATCTAATCATTCCAAACTTATGTTTTGTCATTCTAAACCTCCAAAACCCCCATTTGATCATTATAAACCTCCATTTTATCATTCCAAACCTTTGTTTAGCCTCCAAAACTTCTATTTAATCATCCTAAATCTCCATTAGTCATCCCAAACATCCATACATTTGTTCTCTCAATCCAGCCACTTGTTTTGAAATTTTCAATAACTCATTTTGAAAGCCCATATCATCACCTAGTGAACTTGATTCACCAAGATCTTACCATTTACACCATCTACTCCATATCACATAAACACCTTAACCTCGTATTAAAAGTTGTTACCCAAGTTGACCTTAGCACTTGAATTTGATTGTTATTCTTCATATCAATCATCAACTTTGACCCAAATCAATTCACTTCCATCTTGAGGTGAATTTGGTGTCATAAGTTATCATCCCCAACCCAAATCAATCTATTTCTATCTTGAGGTGGATTCGGTGTCGTGATCATCCACTGAATTAATCAATGCTCTAGGTCACTAAGGGTGATGTTTTTTGACTGGATTTAGGGTCCCTCACATCTTCCATCATCTAATCACACCTATCCAATCACTCAGTTTATTTTATCTAATCATCCAATTAGACCAATCACACTTATCCAATTATCTAATCAATCCAATCACATCCATTCAATGAACACAATCCTATCAATCTTAACAATCCAATCCAATCTATCCAATCAAAATCTAATCTATCCAATCAAAATCCAATCATAATCCAATCTCATCCAATCAAAATCAAATCATTCATAATCCGCCCATAGTAAATTTGCATGCCCATTCAAACTAGGTCACAAGCCAAGAACCAAATGGCACAACAACAAGGTTAAAATTCCCAAGTGAACATGTCTCAAGATCTTAAAAATGATACAAATCCTACAAATGGTGCAAATGTCTCTCAAGATCCTAACAATGGAGTGAACATCCCCCAAGACCCTCATAATGGTACTTCATGACGCTTCAACACCGAAAATTAGAACAACTCACCACATGGTGAAGAGAGTATGGCCAATCAACCCGAACTCATGCTTGAGGAACATTTCAGTAATCCCGCCAATGTGCAAATGATTGACCACTTGTTTGAAAAACATGGAGAAGAAATATTGGACCACCTAATTGAAAAGGGTATCAAACCTCCATCAGGTGTTGACTTATCCAAATATAGGAGCTCCACAACTAATATACCCCAAGGTTCACAACATGCACCAGATGGGTCATACATCCCCAATGTTCCTCCAGTAGAGGGTTGGCATCAAACTGAATTCGACAACACCATTCTTTATCATGTTAACCATCCCGCACATGCCATAATATTAGTCATGGGGGCTCCTCCAGTTTCTAACCCCAATAATCCTTTCTCCTACGATATGTAGCAAAATGTTTCACAACCTTCACCATTAATGCTAACAGCACCACCCCTTTCAAGTCAACCTCCCATTAACACTGGGGGCAACCCTTTTACTGCATTGCCTCCACCTCCTAGGGCCACAAACCTACCACCACTTCTAAAAACATCTCAACATCCTCCTCAATCTAACCTACCACCTCAATTACCTCCACAAGGTACATCCCAACCAAATGTTCCAGTTGGTACCCAAAAACCTCCTTTACATAACGTCTCTATGTTATCCCAGCCACCTCATCGACAACAACCCCCACATAATGCTTTGGTTTCTTCACAAAAACCAACATACCAATCACAAGGCAATCCATCCCAACCTCTCACTCAGACCATATCCTCATTCCTCACATCCATTTTACGTCCACAAGCTCAACCACAACACAACATCCCATCTTAGCCCATGCAACAGTTGAAATCACAACAACAACCTCCTCAACACTATTACTATCATAACCAACAAAATTTCTAGCAACAACCACCTATGTGGCCTCCCAACAATCACAATAGTACTTCCAATACCAACAAACCAATCCGCAATATCACATTCAAGCTCCTCAGCATTCGGTCATGCATTCTTATCAAACAAATCCATACTATACCTCACAACAACAACCTCCATACCAACAAATGCTCCCGACACATCAACAAGGAGCATCATCCTCTCATTATCAAAATCCTTATGTCCATCTTCAAACATTATCTCAACAAGATCCACAGTCATCATATCATCCCTACCCATCCAACCCATCTACCTTGATTGCACAACCAGTCAACATGGATCTATTAGAAATTAAAGCTGCTTTGAAAGATCTCCAAGCGGGGGCTGGTAAACAATCCTTTAAATTTGAAGATATATGTCCCTATTCGATTGATCCATCCATCTCACTAATTTCCTTCCCGAAGCACTTTGAGATACCAAAGTTTGACAAATACAAGGGAAACATATATCCTAAGGCCCACTTACAAGAGTTTTAATCCTAGTGTCAAGAAGTTATGCGCAATGACAACTACCTGTTGCATTTGTTTCCACGGAGCCTGATAGGAAATGCCCTTGAATGGTTCATGAGTCTAGAACAAGGGTCCATAAAATCCTTTGTGGATCTTTTAGAAAAAATTGTTTCTTACCTTTCTTTCAATTTGGAAAAAGACACTGATACTTTAGACCTCCTTAAGGAGAAACAATGTGAAGGTGAAACCTTTGCTAGCTACCTTCAAAGGTGGTGAGCACTAGCAAGCTGAATGAAAACCCCTCTCAAAGAGAAAGACATGGTCACTCTCTTTGTGGAAAACTCACATCCCGAAATGGCTCAGAATTTCATATTGTACCATGTTACCACTTTCACTGAAATAGTGGAAAAAGGACCCATCCTTAAACATGCCCTTATTTCCAAAGTACACATCAAGATACATAACCATGGCAAAGAAAGGCCATCCAGCGAGAAGTCACGCTTTTGGAACAAGAACAAAAACATAGTGAATGGTGGTGTCACTGACACTAAACATGTTCAGGTTGCTAGTACATCCCAGAGGCAACAACCATTTGTGCCTAATGCCATATCTGTGCCATAGGGGGCATCTCACCCTCCTCAATAGTCAAACCAGGATAGTCAAGGGAATGTAAAATGCCAATATACTCAATTAGGAGAACCCTTGAGCATCATCTTTAATAAATTGTTACAAGTCAACTATCCAATCACGCACCCTATCACCAAACCAGTTGATGAATCCAAACCCAATCCATCCTGCTTTAGGGAGAATGAATATTGTGAATTCCATAAAATAAAAGGGCACAGTATGAATAAATGTCAAGGTCTCCAAAACTATGTCCAAAATCTTATTGATCGAGGAGATATCAAAGTCGACACCAGTCAAGGTTCATCATCCAATGCTCAATTATAGATATACCAAAATGCCTTCCCTAACCATAATCAAGGCTCAAGCACCTCCAATAACAATCCCCAAGACAACAACAAAAATAATATAAGATTTAAAAATGTACCCCTCAATTATGATGGCATTGTCCACTACATTGAGCAAGTAGAACCTCGAGTGTCAATGATACATGTTAAAGCTAAAGATCCCCAATGTGTTGTTGCTACCCAATGGTCCCACATTACTGTCCCTGTAGCCTCCACATCCACCCAATTAAATCTTGTAAACTCTCAGTATAACATTCTTGATCACTTAGGGAAGACCCCTGCTTAGATTTCAATCTTGGATCTACTTAAGTCTTCTCTTGTACATTAAGAAATACTCAACAAAGCTTTACAAGAAACCCACGTACCTAACAACATTGACCCAACACAGTTCCAAGCTTTAGTAGGACACTTGGCTTTGTCTTACCAACTACACTTCAGCCAGAACAACATGCCAAATATTGACGCCAATCACAACCATCCCTTACACATCGAAGTTCTGGTTGCCCATCATAAAATAAAAAGGGTCTTGGTAGATAATGGTTTTTCCCTCAATCTATGTACTCTGAAATTCATAAAATAGGTAGGGTATACTCAAGCATATTTGAGTAATCAAATCATCACAATCAAGGCTTATGATAATGCAAAAAGAAATTTTGAAGGGATTATCAATCTTCCTATCCAGGTTGGACCTGTAGTTCAGTATACTACTTGTCATGTCCTTGATTTGGACTTACCATATAATCTCCTCCTTGGCTGCCCATGGCTCCACACCATGCAAGCCATCCCCTCCACGTACCATCAATGCCTAAATTTATTGATTAATGGACAAGAGATCACCATTTATGCTGACCCACAACCATTTGAATACTGCCCCACTCTAGAAGCATCATTTCCTAATTTACATTATTGTCCTAGGGTTGAAAGGGGGGCATCTCAGTCATCATCCTCCAATCCATCATCCACCATGATGAACACTCCATCTTCTGCCACTAACTCTACAATCACCAAAGTCCAGACCATTGACAAGGGGTGTGGTGAATATGAAATGCATACCACTCTAAATGTGGCAACCATGCCACCGTCACCACACATGTACGACCAACCTTCTCAGGCTACTCCAAATGAAGACAAGACTATCACTTTTAGTGCAAAAAACATTCCCACTACCACTTTCTAGTCTCCTAGTATAAAGATAGATGCACCAAAAGAGGATATCAGTCAGTGGGTATACTATGAAGAACCCCAACCAAATACTCCTCTAAAATAATACTTTCAAGAAGCATACCCTTGGTTGGCTAAGTTCCCAGAAAAGAATAACTACTAAGTTGGGGACCTAGGTAAGGAAGAACAGGGATGGTTGCAACCTATTGATGTATCAAAGCTTCTGCAAAATATAGGTCTCGGATATGACAAAAAATAGAAAGGCTCTACAACATCATCTAATACCTCCAATAGTGTTACTATGGAGAGTGGTCCCTTGGAAGACATACCTGAGGAAGAATCCATCATACATGTGTATGATGATGTTGATCACATAGAATTGTCATCCATATTTGACTGCTTATCTGTCTGTACCATCATCCTTTCTCTTCACCATCCCAAACTCATTGATTGGGACCTATGTGATAGCACACCTGCCAAGGTCTCCCTAGATACATATGTCAACCTCATGGGATTGGGGGGAGATGAATGCTCCAATCACAAGAATAAAAACAAGAAAAATAAAAAACAGTCATCTAGTGAAAACCTCCCTGAGGCACTTCCTGACTTGGAAAAAGTAAAAATAAACAACGCATCATATAGTGAAAACCTCAAAGAGGCACTAGAAGATGAAGATGTTTATCTTCCCCTTGTGGGAACTCAATTATCGACATGGTCATCCATCCTAATTGAAGAAACTCAAGAAGTTAACCTAGGTACTGCTGAAAACCCTAAGATCACTTATGTGGCCAAGTCACTATCAGAGCAAGAATATTCAGTCTTTGTTCAGCTGCTCCAAGATGGAATCGTTAACTTTGCTTGGTCATAATAAGATATGCC